>CM077158.1:113946905-114650121 GCA_039583875.1 Platanthera guangdongensis
TTCAAAGATCTTTTCCTCCAATACGTGCTTCCAAGTCATGCTTGGCGGACGAAGTCATTTCAGAGCCATCTGGGAGGCGGCACTCCGAGTGATACCAGTGCAGTATAGTACGTCATCTAAATCTTTTACGAAATCCGCCAAGGCAAATGAATGTGTGGCACCTGTATCAAATAAGGTGTGAGCCAGTTTCCCACTAATGGTCACGGTGCCTAAGTATCAATTATAACTTCTTAAGCTAGATTCCTAGCGCGTTTTAGGCAACTGAAAAGGAAATGCTTTTAATGTATTCATCAAATCACGACATACCTGCAATCATATCCTGAGGATTCCTCTCCTGCGCCAAATCAACACAAAACATCTGCTCCTGAGCAGGTTCAGGATTCCTTCCTCGTGGTCCTCATCCTCGACCACGCGCATGTCCCCGTCCTCATGGAGCTGTCGGAGGGAGAGCAGGGGAGCATTTCCACCTAGTTATGGGTAATAGTGTCAGATGTAGCCCGACTGATTACACTGGAAGCAAACTCGCTTGTATTGCTCCCTTAGCTGCAGGTACTATTGTTGCGCTGGAGGTAGTGCTAGTGGCGGGGTCGGACGCTCCATTCTAAAAAACTGGCAGAAATGATTGTCACCCCTTTGGTTTCCTCTTCCTTTATTATCTTGCCTCCTTTTAATTGGGGCTTGCTTCCATTACCCCCTCAGTGGGTCTCTTACCACTTCTCAAATGATCTGCCTCCAACCTTTTCGCCATGTCGATTATCTCTGCCAAACTCGAGTCCGCTATAAACAAAATGGCTTGCCCTAGGGGATCTCGCAAGAGTTTGTAAAACTGCTTTGCATAACCACGGTCATCTAACGCGTAGGAGTCAGCAAATCTAACGAGATGTTGAAACTCTCGTTGATATTCTGTAACTCGCTTGGATCCCTGTTTCAGCTGCAGGAATCTTTCTTCAAGATCATCTCGAGCGGTTGAGGGAATGAAGTGCTCCAAGAACGCTCCAGAAAACTCGTTCTAACTAATATACATGTATACTCATCCTTGGAAGATGGAACCCATGAGGGACTTCCACCACCTCTTTGCATGCAGTTCCAAGACTGACACCGCTATGGTCACATCCATATTGGCTGGATATCTGATTCCAGCCATTAACTCTTTCCCAGTGTCGAGCCACTCTTCAGTACGAACAACTGACTCTGTCCCAAGATAAGCAGGTAGGGAGAGGGCTCGAAAGGTGCTCATCTAGTTGGAGCCCGGGGCTTGTTGCTGCACAGGGGCCTGTTGAGACCTGAAAGCATCTAAGATCGTCGTAAGTGTCTATTGTAACACCCCATATCCGTCGCATAACATATAGCAGTAGGTCCAGCTGGGGCCCGACACTATATACCACAGACAGACCAGAAGGTTACTCAATGGAAACCATCCAACTAAGAATCAACGTCCTACTAGAGTGCATTCTAGCGAAAATAATTTAAAAGTTACAATAAAATAAAGAACCCTGCCAATAGCATAAATGTCCACTAAACAAAACTAGAAGGAATGAATGTACAATACACCAGTACACTGCCTTATGGCCTTATAATAGTTTACTCTAATTAATGTGTTTTCCAAACCTCGGCACGCAGGCCGGTCACACATGAGAAATAAAGTAAACACTCAATAATTAGGCCTTCGAGGGCCGGTTCAGCAACATGGGCTTTTGCACGCTATTTACCACTTGGCTCCGCATCACCTGCAAGCAACAATCCACCGCAAAGGTGGCAAACAAAAGCAACGGTCAGCTATGCTGACCAAATTATAACGATCTCACCCCCGAACTCGGGGCGATGATGCTCCTTCCCTGCACTTTGTTAGCATAACCAAACAGTATAGTGTAAAAAACACTTCAACACGGGCGTAGGCACGCATGGCCACACACCACGTGCTCTCAGAGCACATTCTCGGTGAACACGGTCAAAGTCTGCTCTCTCACCACCACCCATAGGACGGCAAATTCTCGTGAGCATTAAGGTCTTTTCGGCCAAAGCCTAAGACCCTCCATCTATACCAACGACAAGTGCCACGCACCTTTAGGTCTCTTAAACCGAACGACATAGAGCGGGTACGGTTCTGCCTAACCCGTTGCTCACACCACCCTATAACCTTAAGACATGGGCGCAGGTCAAACTTCCCCGAGTCCCAATCTGATCACACACTTCACATAACCCGGTTATGTGCAAGTTGGCTCCCAGACCACCAAGATGGCAGAATCACGAATCTGCCCAGTTTTCTGGGTGCACCTTAGAGTTAGTCCCCAAGGCTCCCTGTTGCAATCTACCACATAGAAAACCCAAAAAACAAACATCCGCACGGAGTCTTCTCCGTCCATTCATGCAATGAAACATCACTGATCTAGACCAACTTGTCCGAGTAGGCTTCACACATCATGCCTATGTCCGTTTCTCTATTACGGACTCTACATGCTAAACAACGGGGACTATTCATGTCTACCCGAAGGAACACCTCACACTCAACGCAAACTCGCGAGAGCGGGCTTCCTATGCAAAGGAAAAGAGGACTTCACATGTCCTAGGATGAGAATCATTACCCTATCATTCCTCTTTGGTGCTAAGGAAATCTATGCGGATAAAAAGCACCGCAATGTCCTCGCCTCCGTATATCCGAAGTCGGCTTGCGATTTGGGGCTCCGAAGCTCCGTCGGTGGCCGGATCTATCTCACTTCTCCTTCCTTTCTCTCCCCTCTCTCTAGAACTTTAGAAAGAGAATGAGGATTTCCAACCCTATTCCCAGGTATAATATAGCAGGAACAGCCCTGATCCATTGGATCCCAAAATAAGGAAACGAATGGCCACGATTCGGACTTAAAATCCAAAACCTGGGCCTAACACGACTTGTGACACGCCAGTGTCCAAGGTCGTGTGCCCCATTCAACGCCGAAACCGTCGCGTCCTGAAAAACACACGGGCTCTCGACACGCCCGTGTCGGAACTAACACGCCTGTGTCGTACCTGACACGCCTGGGTCATCCAGTACACTGCCGTGTAGTGGGTCGTGTTCCTCCATCGACACAGGAAAACACCAACCCATGAAGAACACGGGTATTGGACACGCCCGTGTCCCAAATGACACGCCTGTGTCATACACGAACACAACTGGGCTCCAGACCATGTTTCACCCCCCCCCCCCCCACACACACACACACATCTCGGCTATCCACCCGAGTAGGACACGGCCTGGGACACGCCCGTGTCTCAAGCCGTGTTCGCTGCTCGATGATCATCGACTGAAATTCATCGAACACACGACCATCATCGAAACCGAGCACGATACGCCCTTGGGACACGCCCGTGTCCCAGGCCGTGTGACCCCTACAAAATTCCAAACTTGGCTAATGGAGCTCGACGTTGTGTTTTTTCTCGACCATTTTGTCGACCTCCAGATGGCTCGCCAAGTCTTGACAGCTTGGAGGGCTCACAGCTCGCGAGCAGGGCAGTCCGTGCCGGGCTCGCCGCCCTTGCCGAGTAGAGATTGTCGAGGGCTACTCGCCAGTCAATCTGTGTGGTATTTTTACCATTTTGCCCCCACTGGCCTGCCCATAGGCTTTCAGAACAGCGGAGTTATGTTGTTGACAGGCCAACCTGGGCTGCACATAACCATTCAGAACAACAAAAGTTGGCTATTTGCAGGACGATTTCAGAAATCTATAAATAGGACTCAAAGGGTACCTCAGAAAGCATGCTTCTTGTGCCCACTTGTTCCCTGATCTTCTAAGCGCTTTCTGAGGTTACCTTAGCTCGGCCCTTGGCTAGGGAGGGGAAGCGCTCTAAGATCTTCGGGTGGGTGGTGGGTCCTCCACGCCGAGCCCTTGGGTCAGTCTTCTTTTCTGCTTCCTTTGTTATTTTGCTTGCAGGAGAGAAGTAGGTGCACGATCACCCCTTCCCCAAGGGTGAACTCCACACACCGAGTTTTTCGGTTTCAACACCTTGCATATTTTAGGGGCATAATGTATCTATGCAGCTGCAAGTGAGCGATTTCATCATCTACAAAAACTATAAGTAAATTTTTCGCAAGGGGTATCACTGTAATTAAGAGACTATCTTCTGATATCATTAGGGCTTTAGATCATCTTTTTATGATATTCCGCCACAAATCTTAAATGATGCTCGATATATGTCATTCTTTAAAGACTGTATAGGAGCTATTGATGGAACACATATAGACGCTCGAGTTCCTGCTGATCAACAGTTTCTTACATTGGTCGGCATGACACAGCTACGTAGAATTTCATGGCGGTTGTGATTTCAATATGTGTTTCACTTTCGTATTTGCAGGTGGGAGGGTTCTACTCATGATAGCCGCATATTTCAGCATTCTCTTATAGAGCTCAGTTATAATTTTCCATATCTGGCACCTGGTAAGCTTTTTATATCCTGAGACTCTTTTCTATAAGAAATTTTTAAGATTACTATGTTTATTATGGTTGTTATTATTCACACATAACGTGAAATATCTAATTTTGCACGCAAATATTACTTAGTAGATGTCAGATATCCACAACAACGTGATTTTTTAAAACCATATTCAGGTACACGGTATCATTTATCAGATTTAGAAGGGGTGGTAGGCCGATACAAGGGCGCTAGGAGATATTCAAACAAACTCACTCGTTCTTGCGCAGTGTCATAGAACATTCATTCAGAGTATGAAAAAAGAAGTGGAAGATACTTAGGGATATGTCGTCGTACAGTTTGACAAAGCAGCGAGACATTGTGATTGCAACAATGACTTTACATAATTACATTCGCAGACACTCATCACGCTCAGACACTCAATTTCATGCTTGTGATGAAGACGAGCATTTCATATATCTAGCGGGCCTTCAGAGAAGAACATGACAGATTAATGAAAGCTCAGGTGGAGACCATGTTAGAGGGATTCAGGTAAGGTGGATGAGATGATTGTATTGCGTGACTCCATTGCCGAACAATTACACAGAGCTTGAACGTGTTTGCAGTATCTGCATAGCCACCTGTTGTATTTCGAGTTTTCGATATTTTGATGTCTACAAGTATTTTGTAGTTTTTGGAGTTCCTGTATATGTTTGAACTGGGCCTCACGGTCACAACCATCACCGGAACTTAATTATAAAATAATTTAGGATTTTCGAATAATTATTTTCATCAGTAAGAAATACGTATACATACATTATAAAAAATTATTAAAAATATATATAATAATTTTTTAAAAAAAATAAATAAAATATTTACAAAACGTTACCGCAGTTTTGTCAAACGATTCTCTGTTTTGAACAGCTCTGCAAACACAGACTATCCAAACAGATCTCCATTTACAACACAGTTTCCAACAGCTCAATTTACAAAATTGCATTTACAATAGCTCATTTTATAAAACGCAACCGCTCTACCAATTGTAACACCCACATCTCCGTATGACATATAATAGAAGGTCCAGACGGAACCCGACGTCATATACCACGGACAGTCAGAAGGGTTACATAAGAACACCAAAACCAAACAAATATAACTACTCGCCCTACACAGAACATTCTATCGGAAGCTTTTAAACATTTATAAAGAACCCATAATTGAATTATCAACTATCATGAATGTCCACAACTATCACAGGAATGAAATAACAAATACACTGAAAGTACTTGGCCTTATGGCCTTACAAGAGTTTCACTTAACAAAATAGTGTCTTACATACATTGCCTCGCAGGCCGGCCATACATGACAAAATAAATACAACAATTCACTTTGGCCTTCGAGGGCCAGCTCAGCAACAAGGGCTTCAGCCCGCTATTTGGTACTCGGCTCTGCAGTACCTGCAAGCAACATTCCACCACACGATGGCAAACAAAGTAACGGTCTGCTAAAGCCGACCAAATATAACGACCCCGCCCCTTACTCCGGACGACGATGCTCCTTCCCTGCATTATATTAGCCTAGATAAACAATAAAGTACAAACATACTTCGCCACAGTTGTAGGCTCGCACGGCCAAAATCCCTATGCACTCAGGGCACAATAACGGTGAATCCGGTTAATTCCGTGGCTTCACCACCATCCCCGGGATGGCAACAACGTGAGCATTTTAGCCTTTCTGACCACTGTCTAAGGCTCCCGACTATGCCAACGGCCAGTCCCTCTATGGGTCTCTCGCACCGAACCACATAGCCTGGGTCCGATTCCACTTGCCCGTTGCTCACACCACATAGTTCACCTTAAGACGTACGCACGAGTCAAGCTTCTCTCGGATCCCGCAACAATCAAACATCACATAACCCAGTTATGTACAAGGTTGGCTCCCCGGCCGCAAAATTAGCAGAATTACGTTTCCGCTCAGTTTTTTGTGTGCGCCTTGGAGTTAATCCCCAAGGATCCAAGCTGCAATCTACCATGTAGAAACCCGAAAACACAAAACACGGAGTCTTCTCCGGCAAACCATACAAAATGCAACATCACCGATCCAGACCAACTTGTCCGGGTAGGCTTCACACACAATGCATATGCCCGTACTTTACTTTCGGACTCTATATGCAACACATGGGGGACTATTCCTGTCAACCCCAAGGAACACCGCACACTCGCGGGAGCAGGTTTCCTTATGCAAAAGAAGGATAGCTTCACATGCTCAAGTAGAGAATCTTTACCCTGGTAGTACTCTTTTGGGCCATGGAAAAACTATACGGATAGAAGACTTCATAATGGAATTTCCTCCGCGGATCCGCTCTCGGTTCTCAAAACGGTGCTCCAACGCTCCGCTGGCGGCCGGAATCCTCCCTTTCCTTCCTCCTCTCTCCAACTCCTTAGAAAGAGAATGGTAAAGAGCAAATGAGGAGTTAAACCTCCATTCCCGGCCTTATCAGAGCAGGAACATATCTGGGCTGTTGGATCTTAATTAAAGAAAACAAACGCCTCAAATCCGCCCAAAAATCCTCAAACCTGGGCCGAACACGGCCTCGCACACGGTCGTGTCCCAGGCCGTGTGCCTCAATCCAGACACGATCGTCGATCACAAAAGAGGACACGAGTCAAGACACGCCCGTGTCTCAACCTGACACACCCGTGTCTCAACCTGACACGCCTATGTCAGTTTCCGACACGCCCGTGCACTAGGGCTGTGTCACCAGTAACCGCCATGCCAACCGGAATGACTCTTGGGAACACGGGTGGTGACACGGGTATGCACACGCCCGTGTCACACTGCCGTGTTTCCTGTCGTGTCCTTCTCTGGACACAGCCGGCCAACATAAAGAACCACACGGCCTTGGACACGCCCGTGTCCTAGGCTGTGTACCCCTATACAGGCACCAAAAATTCTCTTGGACATGACCAGCTTGATTACGATTTTCGTGGCGTTACAAATCTCCCCCACTTAAAGAATTTCATCCCGAAATTAGGTAAAGGTACACAAAATTTAAATGTTACCTGAGTGGAATAACTCGGGGTATTCTTCCATCATAGTCTGCTCTCGCTCCCAAGAAAGCTCCTCACGTCCGCAGTTATCCCAACGGACTTTAACCATTCGAATTTCCTTATTGCGGAGTAGTTTAACCTCCAAGTCTTCCATGCGTACTGGCTTGACCTTCGTCATCAACCCATAATCAATCGTCACTTGATCGACCGCAACGACCTGCGAAGGCTCTTGCACCGCCTTCCACAACACCGATACGTGGAACACATCATGTAGCCCACTCAACTCCACTGACATCTTCAATCGATGCGCGGTTTCGCCAACATGCTCCAGGATTTCAAACGGTCCGACCTATCTCGAACTCAGCTTCTTCAAGCATCAAACCCGCGAGACGCCCTTGAACGACTTGATTTTCAAATACACCTAGTCGCCAACACCGAACTCCACGTTCCTATACTTGGCATTATAGTATTTTGCCTGTTTGTCCTGAGCGATCTTCAACCATTCCTGAACTGTACGTATCATTGAAGTGGCGTCTTCCACCGCTTGACGTTTGTATAACTTCGATTCGCCTATCTCCAACTAAGACAACGGTGTGCGAGACTTTCTCCCATACAAGGCCTCGAAAAGCGCCATTCCAATACTCGCCTGATAGCTGTTGTTATACGCAAACTGCACCATGTACAGGTGATCTTCCCACTACTTTCCAAAATCCAAGACGCACATGCGAAGCATGTCCTCCATCATCCTATTGACCCTCTCGGTCTAACCATCGGTCTGCGGATGAAAGGCTATGCTGAACCTCAACTTAGTTCACAACAGACTATGCACCAGCCTCCAGTCCTTCGACGTGAAGCGTCCATCTCGGTCACTAACATACTGAGGGGCACACCATGCAATCAAATAATATTATCCACATAGAGTTTGGCTAACTTTTCCACCGGATCTTCCTTCCTGTTTGGAATGAAATACGACACCTTTGTCAATCTATCGACGACCACCCAGATGGCGTTGTTTCCCCTCTGTGAATTTGGCAAACCATGCACAAAATCCATAGAAATGTCGTCGAATTTCCACTCTGGGATAGGTAAGGACTTCAAGAAACCTCCAGGCTTCTGACACTCTGCCTTTACCAAGGCACACGTATGTCACTTGGCCACATAAAGTGCTACATCCTTCTTCAATCTTGGACACCAGAATAACTTCTTCATGTCTTTATACATCATCGTGCTCCCCGGTGGATTGAGTACTTGGTATGATGAGCCTCGTACAACAACTCCTCCCGAAGATTACCCGCACTAGGAATGCATAGGCGACCGTCCCTCCTTAGTAGTCCATCCTCAACAACAAATTGGGAATTTGACCCATCCAAAGATTCATCTAAGATCTGCTTCATGCTGCTATCTTAAACAATGCCCGCCGAACTCTATCAGCTAGTCATATTGCACCTCTGTCCAAAACAATTTCTCCTCGGCACTAGACTGCTTGTCGAAGCAAGTTATCTCCAATGCCTCCAATTCACGGACCAAACTCTCATAATGTACCGACAACTAGCTGGCTCGCGCAGGAACCCTGCGACTCAACGCATCAGCCACTGCATTTCCTTTCCCAACCACATAATGTATCTTGAAGGTGTAGTCCCCAAGGAACTTCATCCACCTCCGATGCCTCGTGTCCAGGTCCTTCTGATCCAACAGGTACTTCAGGCTCTTATGATCGGTGTAGATATCGACCTTCACACCGTATAGATAGTGCCTCCACAGCTTTAGAGCAAATATCACGGCCGCTAACTCTAAGTCATGTACCAGATAATTCCGCTCATGAACCTTCAATTGTCGTGAACCATAGGATATCACGCTCCCATGCTGTAGTAGAACACCGCCCAAACACTGCCTGAAGCATCATTATAGATTTCAAACCCTTCAGTCCCACTCGGCAAACATAAAATAGGCGTCGTGGTCAACCGCCTCTTCAATTCTTCAAAAGCCTGCTCTCACTCCAGCAACCACACAAACTTTTGATCCTTCCTTGTCAACGTCGTGAGTGGTAGCGCTATCCGCGAGAAGTTTTCTACGAAATGCCTGTAGTAGCCGGCAAGCCCCAGAAAGCTCCGGACTTCCGCCACTGTAGTCAAAACAGGCCACTCCCGTATCGCCACTATCTTTGTCTGATCCACTGTTATCCCTTCTCCACTAACAACATGACTAAGGAACGCTACCGAGGAAACCAGAACTCACACTTGGAGAACTTAGCATACAACTGATTTCTTCTCAACGTCTCCAACACCATATGCAGATGCTTGTAGTGATCTTCCTCACACTGCGAGTACACCAGGATATCATCGATAAATACTATCATGAAACGATCCAGGTATTCTCTGAACGTCCTGTTCATCAAATCCATAAACACGGATGGCGCATTGGTTAACCCAAACGGCATGACCGTGAACTCGTAATGCCCAAACCGCGTGCTGTCTTTGGGATGTCGCTTTCCCTTATCCTCAACTGGTAGTAACCAGATTTCAGATCCAACTTTGAATATACCGTAGACTCAACCAACTGATCAAATTGATTATCAATCCTTGGGATCAGATACTTATTCTTCTCCGTAAGCTTGTTCAACTCCCGATAGTCAATACAGAGTGGCAAGCTCCCATCCTTCTTCTTAACGAAAAGGACCGGTGCGCTCCAAGGCGACGAACTTGGACGCACATACCCTTGCTCCAACAACTCTTGCAGTTGCACCTTCAGCTCCGCCATCTCTCTTAGTGATATCTAATACGAAGAGCATGACACCAGTTTGGCACCCGACACCAGCTCAATAGTAAAAGCAATCTTCCGCTGAGGAGGGGCTCCTGGGAGATCATCCGAAACACATCAGGATATTCGGACACAACTGGAATACTGCTCAAACTTGGCTTAGGCGTTGAAGTCTGCACTAATGTGACAAACAGCTCTGCCCCAGACCGAACTGCCTTGATCACCTGAAAGGCCGACATCAAAATCTTACTTGAACCCTTCATGCCCGCAAACGTAGTCTCCCGATCAGTATTCAGTCCCAACTTAACCTCTTTTCGATTGCAATCAATACATGCTCACTGCTCCGAGAGCCAGTCCATACCAAAGATTACGTCGTACTCCGCTAATGGCAATACCGATGCTTGCAAGTCAAACTTCGGATCCCCAATCCGAATCTTAACCACACAGACTCTATCCGCACGCATTGAGCACCCATTGGGCAACAACACATCCAACTTGTCTTTAGCCATCGAGGAAGGGACTCCGATGTGTGATACGAATCGTTCGGACAAGAAGGAATGTGAAGCTCCCGTATCAAATAGGTCTCTCGCCGGACAATCAAAAATCAACACGAAGCCTAGCATCAACAAATGTAAGCTAGCATATAAAAAGGTAACAACTACATAAAGTTAAACTGCTAAAATTTAACTCATACCTGTTACCACGTCAACTTGTTTTATGGCCTCTTGCAGACCAAGGTTGTAAACTCTAGGCTGGGCTGGAGAATGGTGGGACGCGGTTGCCTCCACCGCCTTCCCTTTCTCTTCGTAGGTTGCTCCAGGCTTCCTCTCAGACTTTGCACGTCCGCTCCAACACTCATGAGCAAAATGCCCCATCTTTCCGCAGTTATAGCATGCTCCAGGGACTCGACTTGTGGTTGCCCCCGTCGCACCAGACGAAGGGGTCGAGCTCGAATTCATCGACTTCTTGTTCCATCTGTAGAAACCCGACTTTGCATTTGACACTTTGAACTCTGACTTCTTTTCCCCTGGGTCCTTCTTCTCTTGCACTTTCTTCACAACCTTCTCCAACGACCGGGCCGAATTGACCAAGGCTAGGAAGCCCTGCTCCTTAGGCCCAGCAAGGAGAAGTTGTAGGTCGCCACGTAGACCCTCATAAAATCAGTTGGTCTTCCGCTCCTCTTCAGTAAACATAGCACCAGCATAACAACCCAACCGCGTAAACTCGTGGAGATACTCATCCACGCTTCTGCCTCCCTGAGTCAAACCAAGGTACTGATTCTCCATCTCAAGCTTCTGAGCATAGGGTAGATATCTGGCCAAGAACAACCTTGAGAATTCCTCCATAGGCACGTCCGCAAGTTGCCTTCCCACTAAGAGGTGAACCTCCAACTCGTCCCACCACAGCCTCGCCTCACCAGCCAAAAGGAAGGTCGTTTTGGTGGTCTTCTACCACTCAACAGTTTCTGTGGCCGTCAAGACCCTTTTTATCGTAGAGAGCCAATCCTCAGCTTGAGTTGGCATTCCAACCCCGTCGAACCTCGGAGGATTAAAGCTCATTACATGCTTGAGCTGCTTCTCCATAGCTCTCCTTGGTGCTACCTGATCAACTGTCGCGCACTCTACCACTCCCGGCTCTGCCGCCCTAGTCGGTTCTTACACATTAACATGTGGTACATGGTGGATTTTGCCCTGCAGGTTGGGCATTTATCATAGCAAAGACTACTTCAGCAACCAATCTGATGATTTCCGCTAAAGGAGGTGTTGTAGGCACGTCCCTCGGTGCACTACTTTCTGCCGATTGCGGGCGTTCTGATTGTCCAGCACCGCTCCTAACCGCCTATAATAGCAAAGACCCTTGATTAGACGACAAACAGATTGCTAAAAACAATCATTGGAACACTTAGATTCCACAAAACAAGTGCATTTTTCATTCCTAAGTGGACATTCATGGGTTCTTTTTGATGTTATAACGATGACGCACACACGCGCTCACCACCCCTTAAAAGAATTCATCCACGAATTCATGTAATTTGACCGGAACCAAAAGTCTGATACCAAATTGTAACACCCCCATCTGTCATATGACATATAACAGAAGGTCCAGCTGGAACCCGACGCCATATACCACTGACAGTCAGAAGGGTTACATAAGAATACCAAACCCAAACAACTATAACTACTCGCCCTACACAGAGCATTCTAGCGGAAGTTTTTAAACAGTTATAAAGAACCCATAATTGAATTATCAACTATCATGAATGTCCACAACTACTACAGGAATGAAATAACAAATACACTGAAAGTACTTGGCCTTATGGCCTTACGAGAGTTTCACTTAACAAAATAGTGTCTTACATACATCGGCTCGCAGGCCGGCCACACATGACAAAATAAATACAACTATTTGCTTTGGCTTTCGAGGGCCAGCTCAGCAACATGGGCTTCAACCCGCAATTTGGTACTCGGCTTCGCAGCACCTGCAAGCAACATTCCACCGCATGGTGGCAAACAAAGTAACGGTCAGCCAAAGCCGACCAAATTATAACGACCCCGCCTCTTACTCGGGACGGCGTTGCTTCTTCCCTGCATTATATTAGCACAGCTAAATAATAAAGTACAAACATACTTCGCCACAGGTGTAGGCTCGCACGGCCGAACACCCCATGCACTCATGACACATTAACGGTGAATCCAATCAATTTCGTGACTTCATCACCATCCCTAGGATGGCAACAATGTGAGCATTTTAGCCTTTCTGACCACTGTCTAAGGCTCCCCACTATGCCAACGGCCAGTCCCTCTATGGGTCTCTCGCACCGAACCACATAGCCCGGGTCCGATTCCACTTGCCCGTTACTCACACCGCGTAGTTCACCTTAAGACGTACGCACGAGCCAAGCTTCTCTCGGATCCCGCAATAATCAAACATCAAATAACCCAGTTATGTACAAGGCCGGCTCCCCGACCGCCAAATTAGCAGAATTACGTTTCCGCTCAGTTTTCCGGGTGCGCCTTGGAGTTAATCCTTAAGGATCCCTGCTGGAATCTACCGTGTAGAAACCCGAAAACACAAAACACGGAGTCTTCTCCGGCATACCATACAAAATGCAGCATCACTGATCCAGACCAACATGTCCGGGTAGGCTTCACACACAATGCCTATGTCTGTACTTCGCTTCCGGACTCTATATGCAACACAAGGGCGACTATTCCTGTCAACCCCAAGGAACACCGCACACTCACCGCACACTCGCGGGAGTAGGCTTCCTTATGCAAAAGAAGGAGAGCTTCGCATGCTCAAGTAGAGAATCGTTACCATTGTAGTACGCTTTTGCGCCATGGAAAAACTATACGGATAGAAGGCTTCGCAATGAAATTTCCTCCGCAGATCCGCTCTCGGTTCTCAAAACGGTGCTCCGACGCTCTGCCGGCGGCCGGAATCCTCCCTTTCCTTCCTCCTCTCTCCAACTCCTTAGAAAGAGAATGGTAAAGAGCAAATGAAGAGTTAAACCTCCATTCCCGGCCTTATCAGAGCAGGAACAAATCTGGGTCGTTGGATCTTAATTAAAGAAAATGAACGGCTCAGATCCGCCCAAAAATCCTCAAACATGTGCCGAACACGGCCTCGCACACGACGTGTCCCAGGCCGTGTGCCTCGATCCAGACACGATCGTCGAGCACAGAAGAGGACACGGGTCAAGACAAGCCCGTGTCTCAACCTGACACGCCTGTGCACTAGTGTCGTGTCACCAGTAACCGCCACGCCAACCGACACGACTCTTGGGAAGACGGGTGGTGACACGGGTATGCACACGCCCGTGTCATTTGACACGCCTGTGTCACGCTGCCGTGTTTCCTGCCGTGTCCTTCTCTGGACAGCCGGCCAACACAAAGAACCACACGGCCTTGGACACGCCTGTGTCCTAGGCCGTGTACCCCCTATACAGGCACCAAAAATTCTCTTGGATACGACCAGCTCGATTACGATTTTCGGGGCGTTACACAAATGAAGCCTAAATTTGATTATAAACAGTCATACGCCCCAAAAGAATAAAGTTGTGTTTCATCGACACATAATTCAGGTTGCACTGCTTTGTCATTTCTCCTGATTGATGGTTCAAGTTCCATCCTTGCTTCCTGAATTCAGGGCTCATAACTTTTCTTTGCCCTACATTTTCTTCATTATGCTGGGTAAATAAAGTCCATTAGATTGATATTACCTTGGCCAGATATTAATTAAATCCCTCAGGGTCCGTTCGTTTCAACGACATTTATATTGAAGTTTTGGTTTTCAATCCAATATCAATACACATGGGAAGTGGTATTGAGTTTAAATTCAATTCTTTTGTTCGGTGACATGATGACTTTCTGTCATAGGAATTGACATTGATCACTTTTTACTGTTCGTATGCAAAAAGATTTTCTATTATAGGAATTGACATTGATCAATGCTCTTAATGATCACAATTAAAAAAAACAAATTAGAATTTTTCGCCCGATCGCGAATTTTTCGCCCGTACATGATTTTTTCGGCTAAACGCAATTTTTTCATTAGGGCACAATTTTTTCGCCCAACCTCGATTTTTTCGGCCCGAACACAACATTTTTGCCGAGACGTGAAATTTTCACGTGCGCGTGAGTTTTTCGCACAGACGCGATTTTTTCGTTAGGTCGCCTTGACATGAAATTTTTGTCTAGACACGATTTTTTCGCCTGGACATGATTTTTTTCGCCCTGACATGATTTTTTCGACCAGTCGTAATTTTTTTTCGCCCGGAAGTTTTTTTTTGTCTGGATGCAATTTTATTTCGCTCAGAAGCAAAATTTTGTCCCGGATGCGATTTTTTTGCCCGAACGCAATTTTTTAGCCCGGGCACGATGTTTTCTTTCGTTGCAATGTTTTCGCCAGGACGTGATTTTTTCGTCAGATGCGATTTTTTGCACAGATGCGTCTTTTTGCACAGATGCGATATTTTTGTCTGACAAGATATTTTCGCAAGAACTCGATTTTTTCTTCCCGAACGCGAAATTTTCGCTCAGACTTGATTTTTTCGCCCGGGTGCGACTTTTTCGCCGATACGCGATTTTTCGTCTAGAATCGATTTTTTCGCCCAGGAGTAAATTTTTGCCTATACGCGATTTATTTGTCCGAGCGCGCTTTTTTTGTTGGGATGTGTTTTTTCGCCCGGACGTGATTTTTTGTCCTGACGTATTTTTTTTTTGCCGGATGCATTTTTTTTTCGCCCGAATGTGAATTTTTGCCCGGGCGTGAATTTTTTCCCGGGTGTGATTTTTCCCCCGAGCCCGGACGAAATTTTTGGACCCAAACGCGACTTTTTTGCATAGACATAAATTTTTTCGCTCATACGGAAATTTTTCGCCCGGATACAATTTTTCGCCCGGAAGCGATTCTTTCCACCCGGACAGGAAATTTTCGATCGGACGCAAATTTTTCGACCGGATGCTAATTTTTCGTCTGGTCGCAATATTTTCCCCCAGACAGGGAAAAGATTGTGTTTAAAACAAAAAAAGGCGTCCGGGCGTAAAATCTCTTTCGTATGGAAAATTCGTGTTCGGGCAAAAAAAATCACGTCTAGGTATAAAAATCGGGTCCGGGCGGGAAAATGCATCCAGGCTAAAAAATCACGTCCGGGCGAAAAATTTGCTTCGGGGCGAAAAAATTGCATCCCGGCAAAAAAATCGAGTTCGGGCGAAAAAGTCACGTCCGAGGGAAAAATTCACGTCCGGGAGAAAAAAATTGCCCGAGCGAAAAAATGCGTCTGTGCGAAAAAAAAGCACCAGGGCGAAAACAACGCTTCCTGGCGAAAAAACGCTAAAAATGTCCGGAAGCGTTGTTTTCGCCCTGGTGCTTTTTTTTCGCACGGACGCATTTTTTTGCTCGGGCAATCTTTTTTCGCCCGGACGTGAATTTTTCCCTCGGACGTGACTTTTTCGCCCGAGCTCGGGGATCATGGGTGTTCATGCTAAAAATGTCATAAGTCCACCTTGTTGAAATTATTGAAGTGTAAAGTTTGGGAAGTCGGGCGGACTGATTTCTCAGTTTGCACAGACCGCATACCGCGCGGACTAGGCAGATGGCCTTGGCGGGTTACCTAGTCGGAAAGCCGGCTTGGATGTGGTCACGGGCGGAACTACAGTCGGGCACGGTAGGGCACGTGCCCGATCGATATTTCCGCCTACATCCCGTCAATCCGTCATCCGCCATCCATTCCCGATCCCGGCTCCGGAATCCGCCCAGGTCTTCTTCTCCCTCGGCTGCGATCCGCCTAGGTCTTCTTCTCCCTCGGCTGCTCCGTCCCGATCCTGGCTCCGCCTACCCGCCTAGGTGACTTCTTCTTCTTCTTCTTCTTCTTCTTCTCCCTCTTTCGAGCGCTTGTGTAGGATTGAAATTTCCCTCTTCACTCCAATTTCTGGACTTCTTCAGTCCAATTTCTGAACTGAAGAAGTTGAGAAATCTGGACTTCTTCAGTCCAGATTTTTGGACTGAAGAAAAGTCCAGAAATCTGGACTTCTTCAGTCCAGAATCTGGACTTCTTCAGTCCAGAATCTGGACTTCTTCAGTCCAGATTTCTGGAATGAAGAAGTCCAGAAATCTGGACATCTTCAGCCGAGATTTCTGGACTGAAGAAAAGTCCTGAAATCTGGACTTCTTCAGTCCAGATTTTTGGACTTCTTCTGTCCAGATTTCTGGACTAAAGAAAAGTCCAGAAATCTGGACTTCTTCAGTCTAGATTTCTGGACTTCTTCAATCCAGATTCCTGGACTTCTTCAGTCCAGATTTTACTGAAATCTGGACTAATTTCAGTCCAGATTTCACTGTGAAATCTGGACTGATTTCAGTCCAGATTTCCGTGAAGTTTTGATTTGGACGCACCATTGTGCATTTGTGTTAATATTGGAGCATTTTAATGTTAGGTACGCACCATTGTGTTGCTGGAATCCATCGTGAAGGGTTGATTTGGTGCTCAAATCGTCTTGTGTGGCTAGAACACACCATTGGTAATTACTCTTGTTCCCTGATTTTCTGTTTTAGTTTGCTTAGGAGGGCCACCCGCCTTCAATTGGACGAGGTGTGTGTCTCCCTCGGTTCATTGCGAACCTCCGGGTCGATTGTGTCTGTCCCCAGCATATTTTTTGCATTTGTAATCCGACATGCGAGTCTGGGTTTAGGCATGCTATGTGAAGCCTACCCGTGGCGGTAAGCCCGGATCGGTGATGTTTATGATGTGCATATCGATTAGTTTTAGTCGCGATAACGGGAATGTCCCGTCAATTTTATGCAGCGTTTTAGTTAGTGCAATGGAAAAAAATTTTTCTAAAAAAAGGAACATGTCAAAGTTCGTTAGATTCTCAGGAGTTAGTTGCAATTGGTAAAAGAAGCCTCATAGAGGAGTTCAAAATTGAAGACCTACCTTCAAACCCGGGCTTAAGACTTCCTATTAACACCTACGATGCAAACATTCAAGAGTCTATATGAAGATATTATTTGCAAAAGGGTCCTTGTCAACCTCATCTAGAAAGTTTTCCCCAAATAGAAATCGGAAACAAAGCTCGACGTTTCAATAAGAATTGGTTTAATAAGTTTAAAGGCTGGTTAGAATACATCAAAGAAAAAGATGCATCATTTTTCCTTTACTGTTATATTTTTCCTCAAAGGGGTTGTGGGCCTAATTTTACAACGAGAGGCTTCAGAAATTAGAAAGATAAATTTTATTCGCATGTTTTCTTCTATTGTTGATGTGCTGGAGATTACCATAGTTGATGGGGCAGATGGAAACTAAAGAGAAATGGCAAGCGCACTTGTCCAAGTTATCTTGACTTTCAAATTTGCATTTGTTATTCATTTGATGAAAATATTTTGTCAAAAACAAATTAACTATCTCAAGCATTGCAAAGAAAAGATCAAGATATTGTAAATGCAATGCATTTCGTAAAATTGTCAAAACTATTATTATTTAAGATGAGAAATGATGAAGCCGAGTGGGAAATATTTATGGCCGAAGTCTTAACTTTCTGTAGAAAACATGACATAGAAGTTGTTAATATGGAAGAGAATTTTGTTCAGCAAGGTAGATCAAGACGCAATGCACATACGTGAGATTACAAATAAACATTATTTCAGGATTGAAATTTTTAATGCAGTGCTTGATTGGATGCTAAATGAGTTAAATGATCGCTTTGATGAAGTAAACACAGAATTACTCTTATGTGTTGTTGGTCTAGACCCAAAGGATCATTTTAGTTCTTATGATAAATAAAAATTACTTCATCTTGCTGCATTATATCTGTATGATTTTTCGCCAATAGAGTTGCAGTTACTTGAAGGACAACTTGACATATATATTTTTGATATGCGATCTACATCAACGGACACATTTTCTGATGTTAAAAAAATTAGTGATCTTCTGAAAAAATGGTTGAATTAAAAAAAGATAATCACTATCAGTTAGTTTTTAGATTATTGAAGTTGGCTTGCCTCTTACCAGTTGCTAAAACTACTGTTGAAAGAACGTTTTCTGCAATGAAGATCATAAAGAATCGGTTGCAAAATAGAATGGGGGATGAATGGATGAATGATTGCTTGGTTGCTTACATTGAAAAAGAAGTTGCCGATACTATTACAACAGAAACTATTATTTCACGTTTTCAGAGCATGTGTCAACGAAAAGTATCTTGTTGAATTGTAAGTTTTTCAGATCTAAACCTTTCTTTTGTAATTTTGTGTTCAATTTTTGATTGTAATATTGTGTTCAATATTTTCCTTACAAACATATATCTGCAAAAAAAAACATTTCGGGGCCGCTGCCCCCGAACCCCCGCTCAGGGTACGCTGCCCCCCGAACCCCCCAAATTGACAGTACCTAGATTGTGCCCGTGCAACTTCAAAATCCTAGTTCTGCCATTGGCTGTGGTTTATGGCGGTCTGTACCATCAAGTGCTCTAGTGGAGTAACCGGGCTGATAAGATGGTCATTCACATTGTTAAAATTCAACAACCTTGGCACTACTACCACGTTGAATTTTCTCCTGGTAGTCAACGAGATAGACTAACGCCAAATTAATATTCTCAGGACTATCAAGATCACACCTTGATCACGCGGAAAATTTCCCTGGAACTTGGAGTGAGCTGGGGTTATCTCAACTAAAACCAGTCAACCAGAAAACACATGCAGCACAAGAGTCTTTATTGATTCACAATAATCTTCTCTACACAGCGAGACATACATGGCGAGACATGTTTCACCAAACAACCACCAAAGGGAAAGCAGAGACTACAAATACAAGATAAGAGAAACAAGCCGGGCAGACTCAAACACAAGCCGCTGGTATACTGCCATGTAGTCTGCTCAAACCATTAGGTCGCCAGACCGCAACCCAAGCCGCGCGTACTACCCCTTATTCCAATGCCTGCTCTAGCCGCCGGTCTGCAAGCCGCCTAACCGCGAGGTCGCCTAGCTGCCAACCTGCACAAGTTGCAATGTCGAGTAGAACAGTCCGCCTGAAGCAGGAGACTTATTGAACCCCGAAACAAGTTACCAAAAAGAAGACCGTCTGGTCGCTGTCTGCGACCTGCTGTTTACCGCCTATTGCTTGTCCTCAGAGTCTGTACTATCCCTGACTGCAATCAGAGCCAAGTCCTAGCTTTCCAGCCCTATCCGCACAACTTGCACAGTACAACCCGATCAACTCAATAAAATCACAGCCACCAAAAGGTAGTCCGCAGCAAAAGTTGCGAGCTCAAGGTACTGTTCACTTATGCATGGAGGTTACTATTCCTGATGTGACAAGGGTCCTATTTATAGGCACGATGATGAGTGTGGTCACTGCCCTAGCTGATAGGATTACCTCCACATCCCGCAACAAGACATCTCTACAGTCCGCGGATACATTCCAGTCTGTCGCGCTTGTGCAAGATAGCCAGCCCGCCTAGCTCCACCAAGGCCGGACACAAGCGTCAGTCCGCCTTGTCGCCAAAGGCCAAGACGCCAAGACATCACCAAGGCCGGACAGCAACACCAGTCCGCCTTATCGCCGAGGACCAAGCCAGGGCCGCCACAGCCGGACTCCACAACAACACTGTCCGCCAATCCGCGGACACAGCTCCAGCCCGCTTATCTTGAGCCAACAGCCTCGCCATCAAGGCACCTGCCGGACTCAGCGGACACACAGCGCCAGTCCGCTCATCCTGAGCCCACGGCTTTGCCACAATGGCACCTGCCAGACTCAGCGGACATACTGTTCCGGTTCGTCCA
Organism: Platanthera guangdongensis; assembly: GCA_039583875.1. Classification (NCBI taxonomy): domain Eukaryota; kingdom Viridiplantae; phylum Streptophyta; class Magnoliopsida; order Asparagales; family Orchidaceae; genus Platanthera; species Platanthera guangdongensis. The sequence goes on from CM077158.1 coordinate 113,967,371, forward strand.
TACTGCGGACAGCACTAGTCTGCAAATACCTGCAGATACACCAGTCTGCATACCCCGAGTCCAAAGCCTTCACCAAGACACTTACCGGACTCCAGCTCTAGTCCGCACTCAGTTGCAGACACAAAATCCAGTCCGCTTCTCCCAAAATTGCAACCAAGGAAAATGCACTTCTGCCGAGCTTGGCGGACTGAGAAGCAGCCCGCGCTCCACGGCTTGATCTCCCCGGATTGAGCCAAACATGGACTTGGTTCAGAACCAACCAAGTCCACACCTGTAACACCCCGAAGTCAATCGGGTCAATTTGGGTCATTTTGGGTTCAGGCATGTGTGACACGGGCGTGTCCCAGGGCGTGTCATGCCTGGGTTGTGTCGACTCGTGAGGTCGACAAATTTTGCTCGACGATCGTCGAGTGTCGAGTGAGGACACAGCCTGTGATACGGGCGTGTCACAGGGCGTGTCAATATGGTCGACGAACTCAGCTCGACGTTTTGAGCTAGGGCGTGTTTGCGGGACACAGGTGTGTCCAGGTGCACACGGCCTGGAACACGGGTGTGTCCCAGGGCCGTGTGAGTCTCGGGTGCTTTTACGGTTGTGCAGCCTGCTGAACACGGCCTCAGACACGGGCGTGTCTGAGGGCATGTCATGGAAACGACACGTGACACGGGTGTGTCACACCGCCGTGTAATGGATGGACTGAGTCGGTTGACTGCCGCTTAAGGGGACACGGCCTGTGACACGGGAGTGTCACAGGTTGTGTCAGGCCGTGTTCAAGCTTTTCTGGCCAAATCTGAGCCGTTTGTTTCCCTTTTCCTGGATCCAGTGGTTGGGCTCTGTCCAGGTGTTGAGAAGGCCGAGAAAAAGGGGATATAACCCTTTCTTTCTCTTCTTCTACTTCTTCATCTATTCCAAGAGAGGGAGGAAGAAAGTCCTAAGGCAAGAGGGAAGGGAGGAGACTACCAGCTGCTGGAGGAGCTGCGGAGTGCGGAGCGAAGATATGAGAGCGGATTCGTGAAGGCAGAGCCGAGGCGGTGATTTCCATCCGGCTACTTCATGGCACCGAAGCGATCTTCAAGGGTAACGATCTCCTTCTTGGACATCGAAGTCCTTTGTTTATGTATGTGCTTGGAATCCTCCACCAAGAGGTGGATTCGCGGAAGTGATTCCTTTGTTGAGTCTGCATCTAGAGCCGGAATTATGGAGTACGGCATAGGCATGCTGTGGAAGCCCATCTAGACCGGTAGTCTGGATTGGTGATGTTCATGGGTAAACCATAGAAGACTCCGTGGATTTGATGAGATGCAAATGGATTTCTGATATGATGAATGTATGGATGTGATGATGAATGTGAGGAGGCTTTGGTGAAGCTCCTAGTTATGAGATGATCAATCGGTAGCACGCCTGGGGAGCGCGAGATAAACCCGGCTTGTTACACCACTAGGGTTGGTTGATCTAGTTAGGTAGGGATCGATTGGTGGCAATGCCTGGGGATCCGAGTTAAACCTGGCTTGCTGCACCACATGGGTGGGTCGATCGGAATAGGAGGGGGGTCGATGGGTGGTAATGCTTGGGGAGCTTGGATAAACTCGGCTTGCTACACCACATGGGGTGGGTCGATCTACTCTGGTTGTTTATGGATGCTGTGAGGTTGTACCTCTGATTGGTTTGGGAGGGATGTCACCAGCTTGCGAGACTGGTGGACTAGGTCCAGTCAACCAACACGTTAAAACCACTGATCAGCGGTGTACGACTGGTGGATTCCGGTACGCCAAGAAGGTGCCCTGAGTGCACGGAGCGTCTGGTGGATTCCAGCGTTTGTGATGTGATGTGTTTGCTAGCGGGATAAAGAAATGATATACATATAATGCTTGATGATAGATGATGATACTGTATACAGGGAAGGAACCACTACTCCAGGTAGGCGGTATGGTCGTTATAATGGGTCAGCCAAATGCTGGCCGTTACTTTGTTTTCTATGTTGGCTTGGGTGGAAAATTGTAGGTGGAGTGAACAAGTGGAAATGGCTGGCTTGCTGCTATCGGCCCTTGAAGGCCATGCAAAGAGTTGTGTTTGGATTTCATGTGTGGCCGGCCTGCGTGCCGATGTACGAAATTATTATTGTGTAAAAGAGGAACCTGTAAGGCCTTAAGGCCAGTGTGTGTGGGTTGTTTACATTCCTGGTGTTGGTATATATATAAATGTGGTATTTATATATTGGTGGACATTCTGGTTTGAGTTCATGCTAACGAAAAAATACTGCGCTAGAATGAATGAGTTAAGGATACGCATAGAGTTTGATTTCCACAAGTAATTTCTTCGCTTGTCTGTGATATATGGCGTGGGGGCCCGGCCGGACCCACCGTTATATGCCATGTGACAGGTGGGGGCATTACAAAGTGGTATCAGAGGGAGGTTTAGATTATTTAGGATGAGAGAACATAATTGAAGTCATGAATGTCCACTAGGAATGTATGTCATGCACATGATGTGCGTGAGTGTCGATTCAATGTAGCAGTACCATTATGATTTGAAGTATTAATGGTGTTCTATACATTGATAGGTGGCAAGGGATGGTGCTGGGCCGTCTGAGCCCCAGCGGTCTGATGAGAGTGCAGTACCCGGTGAAGCGCCTATGCCTCCCTCGGCAGAGGCCATACAGATGGTGACGGAGACAGTGCTTGCAGTGTTACAGGCACAACCTACTAGACAGGTAAGGCCTGGTGCAAGGCAAGAGCATGCTGCAGTGGTGGTGGTGGCGCAAGCAAGTGACGAGTCATTGACACGTTTTATGCACTTTCATCCATCGACGTTTGGTGGAGCGCTTTCCCCAACGCAGGCGAAAGATTGGTTGACAGGGGTAAAAAGGATCCTAACTGCAATCAGGACGGCAGAGGAGCAGAAAGTGACGTTGGCCACTTTTCTATTGGAAGGAGATGCGAGATTATGGTGGGATGAGATGGAAGTACATCACTTGGCAGGTCGAGGTTTAACGGAGGTTTCAATGGATGAATTCTCCCGAATATTTTTAGCCAAGTATGTGCCAGTATCGCAGCGGATTGCGATGAAAAATGAGTTTCTACGTCTGGTGCAGGGTGAGCAAGATATTGACACCTACCTGCATGACTTTACACGATTGGGGAGATATGCGGGATCTACCTTCGCGGAGGAAGCGCGAAAGACAAATCGGTTTTATGAAGGACTACAGGATGAATTGATGTTGGCACTTCCGAGTTCGGTAAGCCAAGGCTTCCAAGCGTTGGTAGACACAGCTCGTGCATTGGAGAAGGATATGAAGCGGGTACAAGAAAATAAGAGACTGGCAGTAGAAAAGCCAGAGTTTAAAGTGCCGCAATCGGATCAATCGGAGTTTAGAAGACGAGAGAAGAAAAGATTTCGGCCTGCGGAATCAGCTCCGTCGATTGTTTCTTCGGGGGCGACGTATGGGCCAGGACGTGTTGATACACGTATATGATATAAATGTGGGCAGCAAGGACACATAGCAAAATTCTGTTGGAATGCCCCTCCAGGGAGTGAGAAAAAGACAGGTGCGTCATATGAAGAAAAGGGTAAAGCAGTGGCCGAGTCATTTGCACCCCAGACGCAACCTCGATTGCATGCTATGGAAGTGCAAGAGCCGCAAAGCTCAGTTGGTGAAATTCAGCCTCGGGTGTTTAATTTGTCTCTTAATCGCGAACTGCAAAATCGGGAGGCTAAGCGGAAGTGAATCGTGACTTGACTCCCTTGGATGCTATGATTGAATAGTAACTTGATGGATCATCCATGGTTGTGTATGCAAACTATGCTTATATATTGATGTGATGAATGAAAGATGTTGTATATATCTATGAACGTTTGGTGCACTTGTGACAGTGATGAGATAGATTGATCATGATGTCTTGTTCTGATGTGTTTGTGTCGAGAGCACACACTGTATTTTGTGGCTGAATGTGCACAAGTGGAAGGTAGGAATGTATGTTTGTGCTGTATGTTTGTTAATATGTGTGATGGCTTGGAATACGGCACGCAAATGTGCATAATCCATTGTTATATGGCTGATTGGCTGATTGGCTGTTTGGAGTGAGTCAAATTTTGAGGACGAAATTCTTTGAAGGAGGGGAGGATTGTAACACCCCAAAGTCAATCAGGTCAATTTGGGTCATTTTGGGTTCAGGCATGGGTGACACGGACTGGGACACGGGCGTGTCCCAGGGCGTGTCATGCCTGGGTTGTGTCGACTCGTGAGGTCGATGAATTTTTCTCGACGATCGTCAAGTGTCGAGTGTCGAGTGAGGACACGGCTTGTGACACGGGCGTGTCACAGGGAGTGTCAATGTGGTCGACAAACTCAGCTCGACGTTTTGAGCTAGGGCGTGTTTGCGGGACACTGGTGTGTCCAGGTGCACATGGCTGGGAACACGGGCGTGTCCCAGGGACGTGTGAGTCTCGGGTGCTTTTGCGGTTGAGCAGCCTGCTGAACACGGCCTCATACACGGGCGTGTCTGAGGGCGTGATGTGGACACGGCACGTGACACGGGTGTGTCACACCGCCGTGTATTGGCTGGACTGAGTCGGTTGACTGCCGCTTAAGGGGACACGGCCTGTGACACGGGTATGTCACAGGGCATGTCAGGCCGTGTTCAAGCTTTTCTGGCCAAATCTGAGCCGTTTGTTTCCCTTTTACTGGATCCAGTGGTTGGGCTCTGTCCAGGTGTTGAGAAGGCCGAGAAAAAGGGGATATAACCCTTTTTTCTCTTATTCTTCTTATTCATTTATTCCAAGAGAGGGAGGAAGAAAGGCCTAAGGCAAGAGGTAAGGGAGGAGACTACTAGCTGCTGGAGGAGCTGTGGAGTGCAGAGCGAAGATCTGAGAGCGGATTCGTGAAGGCAGAGCCGAGGCGGTGATTTCCATCCGGCTACTTCATGGCACCAAAGCAATCTTCAAGGGTAACGATCTCCTTCTTGGACATCGAAGTCCTTTCTTGATGCATGTGCTTGGAATCCTCCACCAAGAGGTGGATTCGCAGAAGTGATTCCTTTGTTAAGTCTACATCTAGAGCCGGAATTATGGAGTACAGTATAGGCATGCTGTGTGAAGCCCATCTAGATCGATAGTCTGGATTAGTGATGTTCATGGGTAAACTGGAGAAGACTCCGTGAATTTGATGAGATGCAAATTGATTTCTGATGTGATGAATGTATGGATGTGATGATGAATGTGAGGAGGCTTTGGTGAAGCTCCTAGTTATGAGATGATCAATTGGTAGCATGCCTGGGGAGCACGAGATAAACCCGGCCTGTTACACCACTAGGGTGGGTTGATCTAGTTAGGTAGGGATCGATTGGTGGCAATGCCTGGGGAGCCGAGTTAAACCCGGCTTGCTGCACCACATGGGTGGGTCGATCGGAATAGGAGGGGGGTCGATGGGTGGTAATGCTTGGGGAGCTTGGATAAAACCGGCTTGCTACACCACATGGTGTGGGTCGAGCTACTCTGGTTGTTTATGGATGCTGTGAGGTTGTACCTATGATTGGTTTGGGCGGGATGTCGCTAGCTTGCGAGACTGGTGGACTAGGTCCGGTCAACCAACATGTTAAAACCACTGATCGGCGGTGTACGACTGGTGGATTTCGGTATGCTAAGAAGGTGCCCTGAGTGCACGGAGCGTCTGGTGGATTCCAGCGTTTGTGATTTGATGTGTTTGCTAGCGGGATAAAGAAATGATATACATATAATGCTTGATGATAGATGATGGCACTGTATACAGGGAAGGAATGACTACCCCGGGTAGGGGGTAGGGTCGTTATAATGGGTCAGCCAAATACTGACCGTTACTTTGTTTTCTATGTTGGCTTGGGTGGCAAATTGCAGGTGGAGTGAACAAGTGGAAATGGCTTGCTTGCTGATATCGGCCCTTGAAGGCCATGCGAAGAGTTGTGTTTGTATTTCATGTGTGGCCGGTCTGCATGCCGATGTACGAAATTATTGTTGTGTAAAAGAGGAACCTGTAAGGCCTTAAGGCCAGTGTGTATAGGTTGTTTACATTCCTGGTGTTGGTATATATATAAATGTGGTATTTATATATTGGTGGACATTCTGGTTTGAGTTCATGCTAACGGAAAAATACTGTGCTAGAATGAATGGGTTAAGGATACGCATAGAGTTTGATTTCCACAAGTAATTTCTTCGCTTATCTGTGATATATGGCGTGGGGCCCCGGCCGGACCCACCGTTATATGTCATGTGACAGGTGGGGGCGTTACAACACCACTGGCCACAAGGGCCAGTCCGCACTTACTCGCGAACACTGGATTCAGTCCGCCAAACCCGGTGACCTCCAGCACCTGTCCGCACTGATTGGCGGTCTCCGCGGCTTCCATTTGCTGCTGCACCAGAGCAAGACCAAGACAACTGCCAAGCCGGTCTGCAGTGCTCCAGTTCTTCAGTCTGCTTCATGCCGAACTCCGCGGATAGAGTTTCTATCCGCCCGGTTACTTCCTGGGATCCAACTGCATGTTGAGCACAAGCCGGCCTGGCAGACCGCCACTGCTGTCCGCGTATTCCGCGCAAACAGACCGCCCAGGCCGCTACAGAACAAACCGTCTGCAACATCCCTGTCGACCTAGCAGTCCGCCAACCCTGTCCGCGTAGTCCGCGCGGATAGGTCCAAGTGCTCCATTCACCCACTTTCACTTCACAAATTTCAACACTCCCACTTGAAGTGAGAAGTGGTGAATATCTCCAGCAGCTCCCGTAACCTTGCACCTGGTCCCTCCGATAGCATCTACGAAGAGATGTCCAAGACATAGTACTCGCCCCGCATATCATGGACCATGAGGGAGCCCTCCAACATCTCCCAAAAGGAGCCATGCTTCCCTCTGCCTTCTTCATTAGCTTCATCCTCCACTCATGTATCAAAGGAGTATCACCAACTACCTTGGGCACAAAATCCCAAGCCTCGTTACCACTGAGAGTAGTCACCTCTTCAGCCTTGGTGTCAACCACCTCCTTGATTCTAGTGGGGTCATCACAGCCAGAAGATCCTCGCTCGACTTGAGGGCTAGCCAGATAACATGGGACCAAGCCCATTATGTTCCCTTTACTGTATCGAGCTGGTGTCTTACTAATCCTCTTCGATCTCCGAAGAACCTGATCATGGCTAACCACTTCCATTGCTCCTGAACTAGCTCCGTTCCCGGGCAAACCCGAAACAATGCTACCCTTACTTCCTGAAAAAGACGCCTCCTTACTGGAACTAGAAGCACCTAGAGCAACGCTCCCTTGCTACCGGAACCAGAAGACTCCCCTCTTGAACAAGAACTACTTGGAACATCGCTCCCCCTGCTTCCTGAATCGGAAGCCTCTGTCTTCAAGTTAGAAGCTCCTAGAGCATTGCTCCCCCTGCTTCCTGACCCTGACGCCTTTGCCCCGGAGCTAGAACAACCCGGACCTCCTGGTGACTCAGGCAGCTCCAACTGAACCTTAGCAGCAGCCTCCTTCAGCCCACCATCTGACCTGCTCATCTCTAGCTCCACATAAGAGCTATCCCAATATGGCATCAACTCATCGAAGACAACGTCTCTTGACACGATGTGCCTCTTTGTCGCAGGACCCATACACCTCCATCTTCTCCTTTGCTCATCATACACAATAAAGGCTAGCTTTGTCCTGAGAGCATACAGAGTGTGTACGTAGAAGGTAGATCAAAACTCCCTTAGATGCTTCATACAGGGCTTCAACCCGAACATCAGCTCATAAGGAGTTTTCACATAGATCAGACTAAGAGGCATCTGATTGATGACATAAGCAGCACAGGCCATCCCTTCCGCCCAAAGAGCCTTAGGAACGCCTTTACTCTGAAGCCAACACTTGCAGGTCTCTGTTAACTGATGCGTGTAATAAGGCAAGCGCACCGGTCGCACAAGTAATAAAGTTTTTGGGAATAAATCCCCAAGTGTCGGTCTCTTGAGGAATGCAATTAGCGTAGAACGGCAATAGTATCGAGAATATCGTTATGAGAGTTAAAAATAGAACAAAAAGGAAATAGCGGACTAGGGAGATTGTGGATGTTTGATCTACTGAACTAGTAAAAGCTATGCGGGTCGACGGCACCGCTTCACAAGGTGAAGTGGGTTTGTCGTCCGCTATGTCGAACTTCAGTTGGGCGAGTGGAAGGGAAGCTAATGGATTGCAGCGTTCTTGTGTGGATTGCAATCGGACAAGGCACAAGAACGAAGTGGATGTGGGGTGAGCGAGGCGCATTCACAGACAGAACTCACAAGCATAAGAAGAGACTAACATTTCATTAACTAAAAAATAAACTTGATGTTCAGGGATGAAAATGTTCGTTACACTGCTCAAAACATTCATAACACAGAGGAAGGGGAAGAGTAGTAAACCAAAAGAGAATGAAGATCCACTGGGGGTCGTGGCCGGAGTAGCGAGTTGTTAATCCGCTTCCGGGCTCAGTCCAAGGAGGCTTCTGGTACCAACGATCTGTCACCTCGAAGGCCTTTAAGTCCGTTCTCTAGGTTATCTACTTCACCAACTCTGCAGGAAAGCTTGGAGTTGAAGTCATCAATGGCCGAGGGCTTCGCCGGAGTGTTGAAAAGCTTCAGAGTAGTTGGAGATGGCTTCCCGACGAAGGTGGAAGTGATGGAGCAGCTGGAGAAGTGAAAAGGCGATTCCCGCGCATTCTCCGATCGCAGCAAATGATAGGCGTTGACCTAAAACGCGGAGCAGGGCCTTATATACGGAGGCAGCAGAAGCAGTGCGCACGAGCAGTGGCGCACGACCAGTGGTCGTACGCAATGTAGGTCGATGATCGTGCGGCTTTTCCAAATAAACCTGCAACCTGGACAAGAAGCATCAACATATAAGCGCACGAGCAGTGGCGCACGACCAGTGGTCGTGCGCACTATGGCCAGTGCTCGTGCGATTACCGAGACAGGGTTATGAAAACGGGGGTGTAATGCGCACGAACAGTGGCGCACGACCAGTGGTCGTGTGCAGTAAGTCCAGTGGTCGTGTGCAGTATTCCTGCATCATCGGAGTCTCCCGAGCAGTTCCAGAGCACGCACACGACCACTGTACCAGCAGAAGGGGCAGAAAAGCCACCAGAACGTGCACACCACATCCCCGAGATAGGGCTAAAGAATAACAACAAAATGGAAACACAGAAAGCACACAGAAGCGGGCCTACAGTGCACTTAATCGTGAAATAGGTACATAAGCACAAATAAGCAATAAAGGCTCTCAAGTGTAGTGCTAAGACGATAAAACTAGCCCAGATGAGTCCACAAATCAGTGTAAAATGTGGACTCATCACACCCCCAGACTTAACCATTTGCACGTCCCGAGCAAATCATTACTCCATGGACTCGAAGATAGATAACTGGCTCAGAAATTTCAAAAAGAAGACGAGAAATCAAATATATCATGAGTATAGAAGATATAATAGAAAAACTTTTTAATTATACAACGTAGTTTAAACTATTCGACAGACGCAAATAAATACTGTAATTGCTCAAAATTAGAATTCTGGAGAATCGTGCGATCATGTGTAGGAAGAAAGTAGGCAGGCCACTAAGGTGAGCATTGCCAAAGTTCGGGACTCAAGATCACCTCCAAAAGAATCCACCAATGTCGGGGACCATACGCTTGCACGTTCACACTCTCTCCACGGCGCGGGTTAGACTCAAGCGTGAATCAGTAGGACTTGTAGGAGGAAATGGGGCTTAGGCGACGGCTTGGTGGTCAAAGATAAACATGAAGGCTCTATGCAACCAAAGCGAGCGAAAACAACCCAAACCAAAACAACCACTTAGAAAAGAATGGGGCACACAACCCCAGACTTAGCTTGAAATCCGGGTGTGAACACGGCTGAACCAGACCAAATTCAAGAAAGAGGATGGGGATCGAAATCTCAAAGCAATTCTTTCATATATATATATATATATATATATATATATATATATATATATATATATATATATATATATATATATATATATATATATATATATATATATATATATATATATATTCTATTGCGCGAATCAGCTTTTTATTTTCGTAAACTGTTGTTTTCTTTTCTGCGCTAGCAATCCCCAAACGAAGCAATCCAAACGGGAATAAAATCCGCACCCCCAAAAACAATGTCCACTAATCACAACCTCGGCAAAACAGTAAATACAAATCAGCTCAAGCATTTGATTGCGAAGGTGGGTTTAGCTTCAGGCCTTGGTGAAAATGAGTGGAGCTGGATCAAAGGAAGGGTATGCACAAATTTGGCATGCAATGGTTAACAGGTAGGAATGGCTAAACAAGGCTCAAAGTAGCCAAAAAGAAGGCCTACGTCATGCTCACGCTTAACTAACCGTGGACCAATGCTTCGAGAGTAGCTTAGGGCAAGTTCTTAGCCACCGAGAAAGATGATCCTTCCCCCCGACTCGAGCAATACGAGTCTAGTGGCGGCTACACACATTCTTACACTATCGTTCGATTATCCTAGATTCAGATTTTGAGCAGTACAAACAATATTTACGTGAGCAGAAAAGAATAAATCTACGAGCATAAAGAAAAATTAGTTCTATCCTAACTCTACACAAACCATGAGTATTCGATTAGGAGCACTGCATGAGTTTCGAACTACTCAATCCTGAAATCCTAAGCCAGTACCACTATTTTAAAGTTTACACAAAAGCAATAAATTTAACTCGGGTTGTGCGCGTGGGTAAGGGCGCACTCGTGTGGGTGATTCAGTGTGTGCAACAAAAAGCAAGAAATAAGTAAATAAGAAACTGGAATGCAACAGAAAGTGCGGTATAGTGACCACAGGCATACTCCCCCCCCCCAGACTTAAAGTTGACAACGAGTAAAAATAAGCATTCCAAATAGGAAAAATAGCTAGGGTAGGAAGTACCTATGCTCAAAATTGAGCATACCAGTCGGGCAACGAGATGTCCAAGTGTGGCCAAGTTGCCGTGCCTCAAATATTCCTGCACCTGCGATTAAAGGATGCAAGCCAAACAAAATCTGGACACATATATATATATGAAGAAATAAACCGAACTCAAAACACAGCATAGGACCAAACGGTCCAACTTGGGTTGTCTCCCGAAAGCCCTTTTGTTTACCGTCCTTAAGGTGGACCAAATACCTATATTAACAGTTCAAATAGAGAGTTCGATACATAAAAAAAATAAAAGACAACAGTCGGCTCCCAGATGGGCGCTCACAAAAATATAGTAGCTGTCTTGCTCAGAAAATATAAACAATAGAAAAGAAACAGAAGGCGTGGTAGACTAGCTCTGTGGTGAGTTCCACTCACTCCCCATCACTATCACTGTCGTGAATCTCGATGGGCGACGGTCGTGGACCAGGTTCTGATGGGGCGACACGAGTGGGCGGTGGTTGAATGTTCATCCTGCCTTGCACTGCTTGCTGATAAATAAAATCCTGCATCCAAAACTGGGAAGCTTCCAGATTAGCAAGGCGCTCGGATAAATATGGGACACCCGTCTCTTGAACTGAGCTGGACTGGCGGCTAGATTGCCCCTCATGCTTTATGGGTGGCCTCAGTTGTTGTTGACTCTGCTGCGGTGGCACTCCTGCACTCCGAATACCCATAGCGGAAGATTCACCCGGCTCTCCTTCATCTTCCCCTTCATCTCTACTCGCAGGCGCATCACCAGGCATGCGGACAATAAACTGCCGGCCACCTTTTCTCCCTACCACACATAGCAAATGGCAACTCACTAGGTTGGCACTGGAGATCATGGATGGGGCAGTGACCTGCACCATCGGAGGTAGCTGGCTCCAAACTCCCAAACTTTTGGCAATGCGGGTAATGTAGTAAGCACCCCCGATCGCGCCCGCGAGACCATAAGTGGCCTCGTGGTGGAAGAAATAGGCCAGCATATACCCCAAATGGAGGGGGTACTGCTGCTGCATGCTAGATAAGGAGATCAAATCCTGCCACCCCACCACATTCTTGCTCAGGGCCCTAGCGGTGAGTGAATGACTAAGCAAATGCTGCATAAACCTGAGAGCGGGGAAGACAATTTTTGTTGACTTGGCACGGCGGGCTACATACTCCTCGTACCCTCCGGTCAGAGAATGCCAAGCGGACCGCGGAGTCACACCCTCTGGAAAATCAATGCACAATGCGGGGAAATTAATCTGGGATGCCTCTGCCTCGGAATAGACACCTGCATGGATGGCAAGCTCGGGTAGTGTGACCGTGAAGACATTTCCCATCATCCGAAAGGAACAAGTGGGGAGATAGTGGTTGTCCGCCGTTGTCTCCCAAGTGAATGTGGAAAGGAATTCCAATGTCAATTCCCGGAAGCCAAGCTCGTCGCACTCGAATAACTTGCTCCAGAAATCGAAAGAGTAGAGAATGAGCACGGCCTCTGCTAATGCACCATCATCCCCAATGGAACACAGCTCGTTCCAGTCAACAAGCCACTGAGAGAGGAATGGCTTGTCCTTCAAGGAATTATAGCGTTGAGTATGCTCTGCCTTAGCAAAAGTTCCCATTCTTCCCAAAATCTACGCAGGGCTTGCTGAAACACGACCGGATCGTTGATAGGCCTTGACTATAGGGCGGCGTCTAGGTTCCATTACAGCAAAGTAAGGAAGGGAGATATGAAGTTGAGGGATCCTACCGGAGGAGAGAGAGACGAACCACCGGAGAGGAATCGGAAGAAGATGAGCGCCGACAACGCACGTGCAGTAGACCAAGCGGGAGATTAGGGCGCACGCACAGTGGACAGCGGCTGGAAAATAAAAAGAAACCGGGCATGCGCACGACCAGTGGTCGTGCGATTATAAGTAGTGCGCACGACCAGTGGTCGTGCGCCGTGAAATTTTTCACACGCCTGAGTTTTCAGTCTATTTCACACTGCTGACCACGTGGTGCAGCAGAGAGCTCAACACACAGCTGGGCTACCACACCCAAATAATGAAATACAAACAAAAATTGTAACAAAAGAAACACTGTCCTAGATAACTGTTGGGTTTATTGTCTCCCAACAGGACTTATACAAAATCTGAGCATCTCCTAACTGATGGGCGAATAAAACTGGAAATGCTCAGGCAGAAGTTCATGGTCACGCTGCGGTAGCGGGTATCGGAACGGAGATAGAACATAAGCCCCAATACCTGTATACGTATACCTATCGAAAGTTTCAGGCATGGGCAGAAAGTCACTTGGTAAGCTCATCGGCTCCAACTCCATTTGCATCCGGTTACAATAAGTCTGAGGTCGTGTTACAGGCCCTTGTACTGATTGGACCAATTCCACAATGTGGTCCTGCATGGGAGTAGACACGAGAGCAGGGTCAAGAAATAAACTAGAAGAATAACATAAATTGACCTCGATCTTGGGGATGATCCCGGAGTCATCCCCCGTCGGCGGAATTGTGGATGCTTCCAAACAGCTGTCTAAGCTAGTGCAGGAATGTTCTGAACCTGCATCTGCCTCGTCCATGCCTCGAGCATCCTCACATGGGATGGAGGTCAAAACCTCTGCCACGGAGTCGTCCTCCTCGACTGGATCTAACAGAATGCGGGAAATGCTAATTTCCACCTGCGATTCCATCTCAACAGCACGGTCAGAAGAAGAAAGAATGCTATGCAAAGAGGAAGGTGAAGACACGAAGCTTGGTAGGACGTTAAGCGCTGGCTCTTCACAACTAAAAGATTCTATGCTAGTTGAAGTATGCACTTCAGGAGTATAAATAGCAGTGTCGGAATGGGGATAAGCACATGTATTGGTGCACATACCTGGGATGTCTTCTCCATAACATAGAGATGGCAATGGCACATACCCCGATACAGAAGGGATGTTGCCCAAGGTTGAAGTGGAGACAATCCGAAAATCCGGCTCGTCATCCACTGCTAGCTCAGCTAGGTATGCGGCCCAATCCTTCAATGTATGATCCCAGCTTCGACAAAAAAGGCACTGCTTATCCGGCTTCGGCGGTGCAACTGGTGCTGAAGCTGAATAAAAGTAGTGCGGCAATGGCTCCGCAGGTCGGTAGCTAACGGGCTTATGTCGACGATATGTCGATGCATGAATTTCCTGGCTACTATACTTCTGAGGGCATCTGTCGCTAACATGAGAGATGTCTCCACAATGATGGCAATTGATATTGAAATTGGCCCACATTGCAGCGATTTCAAATATCAGGGATACAACTACTTGGCATAGATTCTGCGAATAAAACTAACAATTCCATATGACGGAATAACAACACAAGAGTAAATGGATCAAAAACAACAAAACAACTCGTATAACGACATTCGCAGTCATCTGGAGTCGATCTATTGTTGCATTCCCCGGCAACGGCGCCAAAAACTTGATGCGTGTAATACGGCAAGCGCACCGGTCGCACAAGTAATAAAGTTTTTGGGAATAAATCCACAAGTGTCGGTCTCTTGAGGAATGCAATTAGCGTAGAACGGTAACAGTACCGAGAATATCGTTATGAGAGTTAAAAATAGAACAAAAAGGAAATAGCGGACTAGGGAGATTGTGGATGTTTGATCTACTGAACTAGTAAAAGCTATGCGGGTCGACGGCACTGCTTCGTAAGGTGAAGTGGGTTTGTTGGCCGCTATGCCGAACTTCATTTGGGAGAGTGGAAGGGAAGCTAATGGATTGCAGCGTTCTTGTTTGGATTGCAATCGGACAAGGCATAGGAATGAAGTGGATGTGGGGTGAGCGAGGCGCATTCACAGACAGAACTCACAAGCATAAGAAGAGACTAACATTTCATTAACTAGAAAATAAACTTGATGTTCAGGGATGAAAATGTTCGTTACACTGCTCAAAACATTCATAACACAGAGGAAGGGGAAGAGGAGTAAACCAAAAGAGAATGAAGATCCACCACGGGTCGTGGCCGGAGTAGCGAGTTGTCAATCCGCTTCCGGGCTCAGTCCAAGGAGGCTTCCGGTACCAACGATCTGTCACCTCGAAGGCCTTTAAGTCCATTCTCTAGGTTATCTACTTCATCAACTCTGCAGGAAAGCTTGGAGTTGAAGTCATCAATGGCCGAGGGCTTCGCCGGAGTGTTGAAAAGCTTCGGAGTAGTTGGAAATGGCTTCCCGACGAAGGTGGAAGTGATGGAGCAGCTGGAGAAGTGAAAAGGCGATTCCCGCGCACTCTCCGATCGCAGCAAATGACAGGCGTTGACCTAAAACGCGGAGCAGGGCCTTATATACGGAGGCAGCAGAAGCAGTGCGCACGAGCAGTGGCGCACGACCAGTGGTCGTGCGCACTGTAGGTCGATGATCGTGCGGCTTTTCGAAATAAACCTGCAACCTGTACAAGAAGCATCAGCATATAAGCGCACGAGCAGTGGCGCACGACCAGTGGTCGTGCGCACTATGGCCAGTGCTCGTGCGATTACCGAGATAGGGTTATGAAAACGGGGGTGTAATGCGCACGAACAGTGGCGCACGACCAATGGTCGTGCGCAGTAAGTCCAGTGGTCGTGCGCAGTTTTCCTGCATCGTCGGAGTCTCCCGAGCAGTTCCGGAGCACGCACACGACCACTGTACCAGCAGAAGGGGCAGAAAAGCCACCAGAAAGTGCACACCACATCCCCGAGATAGGGATAAAGAATAACAACAAAATGGAAACACAGAAAGCACACAGAAGCGGGCCTACAATGCACTTAATCGTGAAATAGGTACATAAGCACAAATAAGCAATAAAGGCTCTCAAGTGTAGTGCTAAGACGATAAAACTAGCCCAGATGAGTCCAAAAATCAGTGTAAAATGTGGAGTCATCATTAACCAACAGATCATCCGAGCTGCAATAATGCCTTACTGTGAAGTATGTCCACAAGAATGCTCCTTCCGGATCCCTTTCTTCCTGCAAAAGTTTGAGAACTCGGTTGAGCCAAACTCACCACCGATGCTTGTCCTCAACCTCTTGATCCGCAGGCCAAGCTGACTTTCCACAAGCTTGTTGAACTCCACAAACAAGCGCATCATGTTGGACTTCTTCTTCATGAAGTATACCCAAGTATACCTTGAATAATCATCAACCAATATCAGCATGAACCTGCTGCCTCCAAGACTGGCAGTGATGGTCAGTCCAACCAGAGCACAATGGACAACCTCCAAAGGTGATTTACATCTGGATTGTATCTTATCAACCATAAAGCGATAAGCTTCACTTTGATAACTGTTGGGTTTCTCTATGAGGATGGCACAACGCTTGTGCACGCAGCGGAAAAATAAACATCAAGAAAAACCCAAAGAGATGTGGATCGGGATATGAACGTTGAATCAAGAAGTTAGCAAAAGCTAGGCAAAAATTACCTCGGTGGCGTTGAGTCACAACCCAACGGAGATGCTCCAAACTTTGATTTCTGCTGGTGGCGAGTTCTTCGTGGAATAGTATCCACGTTTCTGCAGAAGTCCACACGAGCGGGAGAACACTGGTCTTTCCGTCACACGGAAGATCGGGATGGAGTAGACCGCACCTCTGCTATTCCACGGACTGCTAGGTCCACGCCAGGAAGAGCAGCACCAGCGACAGTCGCCGGAGAAGAGGAGGTCGACGGAGCGAACACGGCGGCGGAACTCTTCCGGCGGCGGGAATCGGGATCGGCGGAGCGAACGAGCGGAACTCTTCCGTCGGGTTCGATTCGCTACAGGAGAAAATCGCGAGAGAGAGTTCCCGAAAACCCTAAGTGTCCTATTTATACCAAAGGGATAAATAAACCCAGGAAAATCGCTATCCGCAGACCACCCGAAAATAGGATTCAGAATCGGCGAGTATCAATCGGTAAGAATCGGCGACAATCGGCGAGAATCACTGAGCAGGTTCGGCGAGAATCAGTCGACGAGTATCATACAGGATCGGCGAGAATCAGAGTACAATACTCGACGATTCTCGCCGATCGTCGAGCCGCGCTCGACGATACACAACGATACTCGACGATCGTTGAGCCGCGGTCGACGACAATTGTCGAAGTAGTCGATCGTCGAGAATCAACAATTGATTCTCGATGATTCTCGTCGATCGGCGAGAATCAGAGAGACGATTCTCGTCGATCGGCGGGAATCAGAAGACGATTCTCGACTAATGTCATCGACCCTCGGACGACAATCCCAACCAGCCCTTCAAGGCAACATTTTCCCAACCCGATGATCCTATAAGGCAACACTTTGCCCATAACCCTATTCAGGTCGGTGATTGGTAACCTTTACCAACACAGTCAGTCATCCAACTTCTCCACATCTCTTATGTGTGACCCTGCAGGCTCATATCGCGTTGGCAGTGAGATTACATGTTTGATCACTTCCAGATCATCATGGTAACTCCAACAGACTCCCACTTGATCTCGAAAGTATCAAAGCAAAAACCTCACAAACAATGAGCGGCATCTAGCAATGCATCATTGCTCCCCAAGCAATAAGAGTTTATAACTCATAAGCCTTTATGACCAATATATCAGCGTTGTCTTTGTCCCTTTGTCCCTTACATCCGGAAAGAACTAGAGGCATGGACCGTGTCACCCTCGTAATAGCTCAATCCAAGTTTCTTGATCCAGGACGGACTTCTAGAGAATGGTGAGTCCAATATCACATATTGACTCAACCAAGCATGGCCATGCATTTCTCAGTCCAGTTCCATCAAGGGGCCCATGGATGCAACTCCTGTCATACAGGAGGACAAATCCCATATCTGCTCACACACAAACACCCAAATGATTCGTAACATGCCCAACAACCACCCTTATCATCAACCTTTCTCAAGGAAGACTTTAGATGGCATCAAAGCACGCTCTTCCTCACTTGATGAATGCTGTGACTTCAGGTCAAATGATCACAACACCATTGTCAATTGAGACATACTCGTGACACGATTGGATGACAATCCACAGAGTAGTCTCAGGTTGGGTCTGTCCAGTACAACTTGTTCACTAACAAGTACCCACGTGATGACTTGATATCACAATATCATGACCTGTGAGAACCAGTCATCAGTCAACACACGTGCTAGTCTTCATGTACCATCATCACCCTTAGCTTCTATGATGATACTCGACCAGGGACCTTTAAGAATGAAGCTTCAAATAAATCATGGGCTCTCACATTCAAGTCACGTACTTGATGTCCCATGGAAGCGAACATTCTAAGGGTATCTATTATGTTAACATTTAACTATCATATATAAAAAAATTCATAATAAAAGAATTTGCCATTAATTATAAAAGAAAAACTAGGTACACAGTTCATCATATGAACAAACAGCCAACAAAATACAAGATTACATGCAACCCACAAGATTCTCGCTAGAGTTGATCATTTAGGTATCGTATACCCATCGATCTAGTATGACCATCATGCTTTCTCTGCGCGAGAGGCTTTGTCAGCGGATCCGCAATATTTTCCTCAGTCGGCACTCTGCAAATGTTTACATCTCCTCATTCGACAATCTCACGAATAAGATGAAAACGCCGGAGTATGTGCTTGGAGCGCTGATGAGATCTAGGTTCCTTAGATTGTGCAATTGCACCATTGTTATCACAGTAGAGAACTACGGGACCAACAATGCTAGGAACTACATCAAGCTCGCCGATGAATTTCCTAATCCATACAGCCTCCTTCGCCGCATTAGCTGCTGCGATATACTCGGCCTCTGTTGTAGAATCAGCAACTGTCTCTTACTTGGAACTCTTCCAGCTCACAGCTCCTCCATTCAGGCAAAACACAAAACCTGACTGAGACTTGGAGTCGTCTCGATCAGTTTGGAAGCTAGCATCCGTGTAACCACTTACAACGAGCTCTTCCTCTCCACCATACACCAAGAACACGTTCTTAGTCCTTCTCAAGTACTTCAGGATATTCTTGACTGCAATCCAGTGACACTCACCGGGGTCTGACTGATACCTGCTAGTCATGCTCAAAGCAAAGGAGACATCGGGTCGAGTACATAACATCGCGTACATAATTGATCCAATTGCCGAAGCATATGGAATCAACTTCATGCGGTCCTTATCTTCACAAGACTTTGGACACTGGTCCTTAGAGAGATTCACACCATGAGACATGGGCAAAAATCCTTTCTTGGACTCAAGCATGTTGAACCTGCTTCAACACCTTTTCGATGTACGTACTCTGGGTCAAACCCAGCAACTTCTTCGATCTATCTCTATAGATCTTAATACCGAGTATATAAGTCGCTTCACCCAAATCCTTCATTGAAAAGCAGTTCCCTAGGTTGTTCTTAACAACTTTCAGGGTAGGAATGTCATTCCCAATCAACAGTATGTCATCTACATACAATATCAGGAAGACAACAATGCTCCCACTGATTCGCTTGTAAACACAAGGCTCATCTTCATTCTTGATGAAACCAAACTCTTTGATTTTCTCATCAAAACGAAGATTCCAACTTCGAGAGGCCTGTTTCAGTCCATAAATGGACTTATTCAGCTTGCATATTTTAGTGGCTTCATCTGGGGACACAAAACCCTCGGGTTGTGTCATATACACTTCCTCAAGGAGGTTTCCATTAAGGAAAGCCGTTTTGACATCCATCTGCCAGATCTCGTAGTCATAATACGCAGCAATAGCAAGCAATATCCTTATGGACTTTACCATAGCAACATGGGAAAAGGTCTCATCATAGTCAATACCATGAATTTGCTTGAAACCCTTAGCCACCAGTCGCCCTTTGAATGTCTGTACATTCCCATCCATGTCGGTCTTCTTCTTGAAGACCCACTTGCACCCTATGGGTCGTACCCCTTCAGGTGGTTCCACCAAGTTCCAAACTTAGTTTGCATACATGGAGTCCATTTCGGATTTCATAGCCTCAAGCCATTTGTCGGAGTCCGGTCCATTCATAGCCTCTTGGTAGGTTGCTGGTTCATCATCATGATCCATGAGCAACACATTACCTATTTGAGACACGATAAATCCATATCTCTCAGGCTCAAACCTCGGTCTACCAGATCTACGTAGGACTTGTGTTCCCTGAGCAGGTTCTCTAGCTACAACATCTTGTAGTCCTGACTCAGAATCCAATTCCGGTTCATTCACTACATGTGGTTCTTGAACTTCTTCAAGCTCTACCTTATCAGTCTTTCTTGATAAGAACTCTTTCTCCAAGAAGACACCAGTCCTTGCGACAAACACTTTGCCCTCGGACGGTAGGTAAAAGTAATACCCTTTCGTTTCCTTAGGATATCCCACCAGATAACATTTATCCGATTTGGGTTCCAGCTTGTCAGGCATTTGACGTCTCACGTATGCCTCACAACCCCAAATTTTAATGAACGACATACTAGGACGCTTCCCAATCCATATCTCATATGGTGTCTTCAGAACCGTTTTAGTTGGAGCGCGATTCAATGTCATTGCAGCAGTCTCTAAAGCAAAACCCCAAAAGGAAACAGGCAAGTCTGCATGACTCATCATCGAACGTACCATGTCTAACAGAGTATGATTTCTCCTCTCAGACACACCATTATGTTGTGGTGTTCTAGGTGGAGTGAGCTGTGATACAATACCACACTCTTTCAGATGATCACGGAACTCATGACTCATGTATTCGCCACCTCGATCAGATCGGAGTGCTTTAACCCTTTTACCCAACTGGTTTTCTACTTCATTCTTGAACTCTTTGAACTTTTCAAAGGTCTCGGATTTGCACTTCATAAGATACACATATCCGTATCTACTGAAATCATCAGTAAATGTAACAAAGTAGAAATACCCTCCTCTAGCCATGGAACTCAAGGGTCCGCATACATCACTATGTACAACACCCAAGAGATCCTCAGCCCTCTCAGTATAACCAGTGAAAGGAGCTTTAGTCATCTTGCCTAACAAACAAGATTCGCATCGCTCAAATGATTCATAATCAAATGAGTCCAAAAGTCCATCTTTATGGAGCTTGGATATGCGCTTCTCGTTGATATGGCCCAAACGACAATGCCAGAGAAAGGTAGGGTTCGAATCATTTGTTCTTAGTCTTTTATTGTTTTCTACATTACAGATCAGATGGTCCAAGTTCAAAACGTAAAGACCATTAAACAATTGGGCTACAGCATAACAAACATCATTCTTAAATATAGAACAACAATTGTTCTTAATTATAAAAGAAAATCCAATCATGTCCAAACATGAAATAGATATAATGTTTCTAGTTATCGCCGGAACAAAATAACTGTTATCTAGTTCTATTACAAGCCCACTGGGCAAAGAAAGACTATAAACTCCTACGGCTACAGCAGCAACTCTTGCTCCATTGCCGACGCGGAGGTCCACCTCCCCTTTACTCAGCAATCTTCTCCTTCCCAGTTGCTGCACATTTGTACAAATGTGAGAACCACATCCGGTATCCAATACCCAATATGAAGGAGCAGAAAGGTTTATCTCTATAACGTAGATATTAGAAGCGGAAGTCATACCTCCCTTCAATTTCTACAGACCCTCAATATACGAAGGACAGTTCCTCCGCCAATGACCAGCCTTGCCACAGTGGTGGCATTTCCCATCCTTCACCGTGCTCTTCTTTTTCATCAGTGCTGAATACTTGGGCTCAAGATATGACTTAGGTCCTACCTTCGTCTTCTTGGAGCCCTTGGCTTTGCCCTTGCCCTTATGCACCATCAGTATGGGGCTGGCAGGCTTGGCCTTCTTCATATTGATTTCGGCAGTTCTCAACATGCCTAGGAGTTCGGGCAGTGTCTTGTCTATCTCGTTCATGTTGTAGTTCAAGACGAACTGCTCATAACTGTCCGGCAACGATTGCAGGATCAGATCCGTGGCCAACTCTTGACCAAGAGGAAAACCCAGCCTTGCAAGGTTCTCTATATACCCAATCATCTTGAGTACGTGAGTCCCTACTGAGTCTCGAACTCCCATCTAGCACTGAAACAACGCTTTCGTGATGTCGAACCTCTCTTGACGAGCCTGCCCTTGAAACATTTTCTTGAGATGCTCGTCAATCTCCTTGCACCCCATGTTCTCATGTTACTTCTGAAGCTCAGAGTTCATGGTGGCAAGCATAAGGCACTCGACATCCAAAGCATCGTCAGTATACTTCTTATAAGTATCTTTCTCAGCACGGGAAGAGTTCCCGGTCGGCACCTCGGGGCTTCTTCTTCCAAGACATAGAGCTTTCGCTCTTGCCTGAGAACAATTCTCAGGTTCCTATACCAGTCCATGTAATTTGTCCCACTAAGTTTATCCTTCTCAAGGATGGCTCTCAGAGAAAACGTGGAGTGCGCAATGCTTGCCATGGAATTCTACAAGAATTTATGCAGAATAAAATCAGTACCTAAATTTCAATTACAATTTATTCTAATTAGGACTTCAATTAAAATACTCCAACTATTTTATTCGAAATGATAGCCCTCACTAACAATTCGGAGAGTTCATGCGAGCTACTCTCTTAGTGGACAAGATCCGTATTTCACCAACACTATGAGTCCGCTTTGGCGTTCCTCTCACGATGCGGTTATTTAGGTAGGCAACGCTTGCCAATTGCATCTTCATGCAATTCTTGTATGGTTGGTGAATAACTCCTTATTCGCATCCATCATATGGTGCATGCCAACCCTATGCCTCTAGGCACTCAACCTTTGTGGTCACCTAGTTAAGCTGGACCCGATGTCGACAATGGGATATCACAATTATCCGCTCGCACCCTTACCAAGATAGATTAATGCACCTTGCTTTGGCAAGCCCACACTTCATCGATCGAGGCAGGAAAAGTGTCATCCATCGGAAGGCATCCGAACACTTAATATTTGATGAAGGGATTTCAAATATAGGTTAACAATTAACCATGATCAACATTTGATCGACGTGCACATCCAAAGAAAAACAATTCTTCTAAAACCACATGCATCCCTTATGTGCACATCCTGACACCATCAACATTTGATAGAAGGAAGGGCTAAATCTGAACATCCGAAAATTTCCAAATCCTCAGATTTACATGCATTGGACAAAGGCAAAGACAGCTCAACTTAAAGCAGTAGACAAGCTCATCTCTCTATGTTGGATTCACAATCCAAAACATACTCGAGGGATGGTTACTGCTAAGGAGACAACAATTTCTAACACTTAGAAATTCCAACGAAATCCCAGACGTTCTTGGAGGAGACCAAGACTAAATCTAGACATTTAGAACACTTCTAAATCCCAAGGTTTACACGCACTGGAATAACAAACTTCCAAAACAACGATCATGGCCGCAACCTCGCTTTGATACCACTGTTGGGTTTCTCTATGAGGATGGCACAACGCTTGTGCACGCAGCGAAAAAATAAACATCAAGAAAAACCCAAAGAGATGTGGATCGGGCTATGAACGTTGAATCAAGAAGTTAGCAAAAGCTAGGCAAAAATTACCTCGGTGGCGTTGAGTCACAACCCAACGGAGATGCTCCAAACTTTGATTTCTGCTGGTGGCGAGTTCTTCGTGGAATAGTATCCACGTTTCTGCAGAAGTCCACACGAGCGGGAGAACACCGGTCTTTCCGTCACACGGAAGATCAGGATGGAGTAGACCGCACCTCTGCTATTCCATGGACTGCTAGGTCCGCGCCAGGAAGAGCAGCACCAGCGATAGTCGCCGGAGAAGAGGAGGTCGACGGAGCGAACACGGCGGCGGAACTCTTCCGGCGGCGGGAATCGGGATCGGCGGAGCGAACGAGCGGAACTCTTCCGTCGGGTTCGATTCGCTACAGGAGAAAATCGCGAGAGAGAGTTCCCGAAAACCCTAAGTGTCCTATTTATACCAAAGGGATAAATAAACCCAGGAAAATCGCTATCTGCAGACCACCCGAAAATAGGGTTCAGAATCGGCGAGTATCAATCGGTGAGAATCGGCGACAATCGACGAGAATCACTGAGCAGGTTCAGCGAGAATCAGTCGACGAGTATCATACAGGATCGGCGAGAATCAGAGTACAATACTCGACGATTCTCGCCGATCGTCGAGCCGCGCTCGACGATACACAACGATACTCGACGATCGTCGAGCCGCGGTCGACGACAATTGTCGAAGTAGTCGATCGTCGAGAATCAACAATTGATTCTCGACGATTCTCGTCGATCGGCGAGAATCAGAGAGACGATTCTCGCCGATCGGCGGGAATCAGAAGACGATTCTCGACTAATGTCATCGACCCTCGGACGACAATCCCAACCAGCCCTTCAAGGCAACATTTGCCCAACCCGATGATCCTATAAGGCAACACTTTGCCCATAACCCTATTCAGGTCGGTGATTGGTAACCTTTACCAACACAGTCAGTCATCCAACTTCTCCACATCTCTTATGTGTGACCCTGTAGGCTCATATCGCGTTGGCAGTGAGATTACATGTTTGATCACTTCCAGATCATCATGGTAACTCCAACAATGACATCCCACAGACCCCTGAAAATCGCCATAGGATGACAATCTAGGCAATCCTCTTACGAGTCTTCTTACTGCCATTGTTTTTAGCTTGTCCATCCCTACATGCCCCAGTCTTTCATGCCAGATAACTGCACTATCACTGGACTTCATCCGATCAGCACCAGAACTTGTTGAAGACCCAACTAAGTTATTCTCCTTGCTCCCAACATGATCTACGCTCGATGAGAGCAAGACAACCTTGCACTCTTTCATGAGATGACCATGCTTCTTGCATCTATAGCACTTTGGTCCCTCCTTCCTCTTCCCATCACGCCTAGGAGAACCACTCCTCTCTTACTGATATTAAGTAGAAGGATCATCCTCTGCAGCAACCTTCACCTCCTTCCTGAACAACCCAATAAGGGAAATCCAAACCTCCGCAGCTGACCGACATCCACTGATGTGGTCCAAGAGCTCCGATGAGATCACCTGCTTGAGAATAGACTCCGCTTTCACATTTGTCTCCTTCCAAGCTCTCATCTCTTCAGCATTGCCAGTAGTAGCCTCTTGTCTTTCTGCTTCGCATACAACCTCCCAAAGGTCCTCGCCAAGAAGAAAGCTCTTCATACAAGACTTACACCTATCAAAGTTCGTCTCTGTAAGGAGATCAAGTCCAAGACAACTTGCATCTTCCACTACCATGGTTCTACCACTGGTTCCCTCTTCACAAGAGTAACAACTACTTCAGTTGATCACTATTTATCCACTTCAGTCCAGCTCTGATACCATGTTAAAATTCAACAACCTTGGCACTACTACCACGTTGAATTTTCTCCTGGTGGTCAACGAGATAGCCTGATGCCAAATTAATATTCTCAGGACTATCAAGATCACACCTTGATCACGCGAAAAATTTCCCTAGAACTTGGAGTGAGCTGGGGTTATCTCAACTAAAGCCAGTCAACCAGAAAACACATGCAGCACAAGAGTCTTTATTGATTCACAACAATCTTCTCTACACAGCGAGACATACATGGCGAGACATGCTTCACCAAACAACCACCAAAGGGAAAGCAGAGACTACAAATACAAGACAAGAGAAACAAGTCGGGCGGACTCAAATACAAGCCGCCGGTCTACTGTCACGGAGTGCGCTCAAACCATCAGGTCGCCAGACCGCAACCCAAGCCACGCGGACTACCCCTTATTCCAATGCCTGCTCTAGCCTCCGGTCTGCAAGCCGCCTAACCGCGAGGTCACCTAGCCACCAGACTGCACAAGTTGCGATGCCGAGTAGAACAGTCTGCCTGAAGCAGGCGACCTATTGAACCCCGAACCAAGTTGCTAAAAAGAAGACCGTCTGGTCGCTGTCTACGACCTGCTGTTTACCTCCTATTGCTTGTCTGCAATGTCCCTGACCGCAATCAGAGCCATGTCATGGCTTTCTAGTGCTATCTGCACAACCTGCACAGCACAACCCGATCAACTCAATCACACCGCGCGGCCACCAACAGGCAGTCTGCAGCAACAGTTGCGAGCTCAAGGTACTGTCCACTTACGCAAGGAGGTTACTATTCCTGATGTGATAAGGGTCCTATTTATAGGCACGATGATGAGTGTGGTCACCCCCCTAGCCGATAGGATTACCACCACATTCCGCAGCAAGACATCTCTGCAGTCCGCAGATGCATTCCAGTCCGCCGCGCCTGTGCAAGATAGCCAGCCCGCCTAGCTCCTCCAAGGCCGGACACAAGCGCCAGTCCGCCTTGTCGCCAAATGACAAGCCGCCAAGACATCACCAAGGCCGGACAGCAATGCCAGTCCGCCTTGTCACCGAGGACCAAGCCAGGACCGCCACAGCCGGACTCCGCAACAACACTGTCCGCCAATTCGCGGACACAGCTGTTGAAATTTGTGAAGTGAAAGTGGTTGACGGGACAGGCCGGGCGGCCTGGGCGGACAGCTTTGGCGGACTAGGCGGACTAGGCGGACTGGGCGGACTGTGATGTGCGGCCTGGTGGAAGGTCTAGTGAAAAGCCGGCTGTCTTCTGAGCGGTTTGCACGAGTGAAGTCCGTGGACTATACGGCCTGGTTTCTGCGGATAGGGCATTTGCTGATTGGCTTTGCCAAGGAGCGTCCTGAGCGGATAGAGAGGCTTGCGGACTGGTGCTTTGCTCAGTGGCCATGGTGCGAGCTTGTGCTGATAGGCGGTTTGGCTCGTGTCCGCGGGAAGCTTGCGGACTGATGTGTCCGCGGTGTGGGCTGTTGCGGACTAGGCTTAGAGCTTGGCTGAGGCCTTGTCGAGCTCTGGTGGCACAGCAGGTTCTTTGTTGTGGAGGTTGTTGGTGGACTGGTTTTGGTGTCCGGGGATGGTTGCTGCGTTGGACAGAAGTGCGAGGAACTTGCGGACTGGTGGCGGTCTGTGCTACGTTGTTTGGCGGATGAGAGTTTGAGTCTGCCATGCTCGCATTGTCCTTTGATGGTTTTGGACTTGGTCACACTCTGTGCCAAGACCATGGTGTCCGCGGTATTCGCCAAGTCCACTGTGACCGGGCGGACTGTTGCTATCTGCCTTTGGTCGTGGACTTGTGGCGGATTGAGGTATGAGTCTTGCGAACTGCCTCGGGTTGGTGCGGACAGCCATTGAAGGGGGTTGCTGTCCTGCAGGGGTCGGAAGCTTTGCGGGCTGATGCCTTGTCCGCATAGCTTGGGCGGACTGGAGAGGGTTCGCCAATGTTTTCTTGCTCCTGGCGATTTTCCTTGGTATCCGGATAAGTCCTTGCGGACTCAGCGGACGGTGTTTTTTCTATCGCGCGGGCTGGGGCGGTGTCTCTATCTCTAGGGCGGTGTCACACTCCTCACCTCGCCTATAAATAGGACCCCCCTGGCAGGTCTACAGTAACTTGAGTAAACAGTAAGTTGGGTTGGGCGAAGTGTTGCGGTCTCAGTTTGTCAGTCCGCGCGGATTGTTTCAGTGCTGACGTTTGCTGTATGCAAGTCGCGCGGGTAGCTTCAAGGAGCCAGGAGTTTGGCTGTGACTTTGGTCGAGTACTTGGAAGTGTGCGGTCTTTGCGGACTCAGCAGGAGGTCGCTCTGCGGCTTGTCAGCGCTGTTTCATCTTTGCCAGCTTCAATAACCTGTCCGCCGGCTTCAGGTGGGTAGGGGGTGTTCCTCAGGTCAGCTTCAGCAGGAGACGAATAACGGTGTGTCCGCGTGGCCTCACGGCTTCGGCGGACTCCGTGGCTATTCGGCGGATTGCAGCTTAGTTCGGGCGATCTCAGCGGACTCGGCGACCTCAACGACCTCGCGGTCTCGGCGGACTCCGGTGCTGTCCGCCCGGCTTGGATTTTGGTGCTTTCTGTTTACAGCTGTTATACTAGCGAAATCATGTCTCGCTATATATGCCTCGTGTTGTAAAGAAGTGAATGAATAAAAGACCTGCTTGTGCTTCCATTGTTTGTTGGGATTAACCTTTGTTCCTTGGTTTTCCGCTGGTTCAACGTGAGAACTGGGTAGTTCCGAAGAAATTAATTTGGCGTTTGAGCTATCTTGCTGACCACGTTGAGAAAATTTAACATGGTATCAGAGGGAGGTTCAGTTGCGTGAGCGGAAATCAACCAGTGTTGTTACTCAGTGATTGAGTGGTGATCAACCTGTGTTGTTGCTCGGAGCTTCTGAAAGGTTGCCAACAGGTGTTGCAATGGAAGGGAGTTTTGCAAGGGGTCTAGGCATTGAACTCTTAACGCCGACTAACTTTAAAAAGTGGAAGTCGTGCATGAAGAGTTATCTTCTTGGCGAGGAGCTGTGGGAAGTCGTCGGTGGTGACGACAGGCAGGAAGTCACTGCTGCTTTCGGTACTGCTGAGCAGGTTAGGCTTTGGAGAAGAACAAATGCTAAGGCGGAGTTCATTCTGAAGAGAGCCGTGTCTCCAGAACTGTTTGATCACATCGTTGGGTGTGAGTCGGCTGCTGATATTTCTACAACCATTGATGAGTTGTTCAATAGGAAGAATGTGGCGCGGCTTCAATTCCTGGAGAATGAGTTGGCCAGGGCAACTCAGGGAGACCTTTCCATCTCCAGGTACTTCCTAAAGATGAAGAGCTTGTGCGCTGAGCTGTCGGCACTGGATCCTGATGAGCCTATCTCTGAGGCTAAGATGAAAAGGCACATTATCCGCGGCTTGCGGAAGGAGTATGTGGCCTTTGTGACATCTGTTCAAGGGTGGGCTACTCAGCCGTCTTTGTTGGAGCTGGAGAATCTGCTTGCATCGCAGGAGAGCTTGGCAAGGTAGATGGCTGGAGTGAACCTAAATCAGGAAGGCAGCGAAGCTCTCTTCTCAGGCAAGAAGAAAGGATGGGAAGGGAAGAAGAAGAAGAAGGTGCAGGCCGCTGGTGAGAAGGAGACTTCAACTTCATATCCGCCGGAGAGGAGCAATGCTCCTAAGGACTGGAAGATGAACTTGAAGTGCTACCGGTGTCATCAGCGAGGGCACTTCAAGCGGGACTACAAGGTCAAACTGTAGCCTGGGCATGCGGCGGGAAAGGAGGAAGCTTGCTCGAGAAGTGAAGAAGCAGGATGGGGCAGAGCTTTCATGACGGGCACTTGTGTCCGGGCCTTGTCTGCTGAGGACTTCAACGACAAGTGGATCGTGGACTCCGGGTGTGGTCATCACCTCACTGGAGACAAATCGAAGTTCACCTCCATGCAGTCTTACTCAGGTAATGAAGCTATTATCACTGCTGATAATACTGTTTATGCAGTAGAGAAAGAGGGGGTCGTGTCCTTGGGTAGTGATCAGGGGCCACTCACATTAAGGAGTGTGTATCACGTGCCGGGCATGAAGAAGAACCTCTTCTCGGTGACCAATGCGGTGGACGTTGGGTATCACGTTCTATTTGGGCCAACACACGTGAGGTTCCTTCGCAACGTATCAGCGGTGAAGGCTGATGTTGCTCATGTAGGGAGGAGGGTGAAGAACTTGTTTGTTCTTGCCACAAATTCCTATGTTGAAAAAATGAGGGCCAATGATAGCGCTGCTATTTGGCATGAGAGGTTGGGGCATGTTGGCATGGACAAGCTAAAGGCGATGGCTAGTAGAAGTTTGGTGAGGGGGTTGCCTAAGTTGTCCTCCTTTGGTGATGGGCATGTTTGCGTGGGCTGTCAATACGGTAAGGCACATCGCCTTCCGTTTGATAAATCACAAACAAGGAGCAAGAAACCATTGGAGTGTATTCATGGCGACCTGATGGGACCGACGGTTACTGCCAGCCTTGGTGGAAGAAGATACATGCTTGTCTTGGTTGATGACTACTCAAGGTATACTTGAGTGTACTTCTTAAAGGAGAAGTCGGAAGCCTTCCATTTGTTTGTGAAGTTTAAGGAGTTGGTAGAAGGCCGGCTTGGCTTGCGGATTAAGAAGCTTAGAACTGATAATGGGGGTGAATTTGTTTCCTCCGAGTTTTCTAACTTTTGCAGGAAGCACGGGATCCAACGAGAGCTTACTTGTGCTCACACTCCACAACAAAATGGGGTAGCGGAGCAGAAGATCCGTCATCTGACGGAGACCTGCAAATGCTGGCTTCATGCGAAAGATATCCCAAGGTCCTTTTGGGCGGAGGGGATGTCTTGTGCTGCTTATGTTATCAACCGGATGCCACTCAGCCCTATCAACATGAAGACTCCTATTGAGCTGTTGCTGAAGGAGAAGCCGAGTGTTGGACACCTCAGAGTGTTCGGTTCAACTTGCTACGTGCATGTCCCGGATGCTTCACGGACAAAGCTGGATGCGAAGGCAAGGAAACTTGTCTTTGTTGGCTACGATGAGCGGAAGAAGGGTTGGAAATGCATGGACCCTGTGACGAAGAAGTTCGTGGTGTCAAGAGACGTTTTCTTTGACGAGCTGATGTCATATGGAGGTGGCTCAGTTGAGCTAACCGAAAGTAGCAAGCTTGATGAAGCACCAGTGGTGGCTGCTGGGCTTGGAAGAGGAGCTTGCTGTTTCACCAGCAGCTCCTATTGCTTCGAACTCCGAGGCTGAGCCTTCTGGCTCAGGAAGCAGGGGGAGCACTGCTCAATGCTTGCCCCAGGTAGGAGTGGAGCCCGAAGAAGCAACGGAAGCAGTGAGCAAGGAGCCATTTCTTCAGAGATCGAAGAGGGTGGTTAAGCCACCGGCTCGGTACTGTGATGGGAATGCAGTGAGCTTTGTCTCCTGCTTCTTTGCAGGTCCTCTGGATGAGCGAGAGCCTGCAAACTTCAACGAGGCCACTGGAGTGAAGGAGTGGGAAGGTGCCATGAAAGAAGAGATTGATACTCTGAAGAAGAATGAAACCTGGGACCTTGTGCCCAAGGTTGATGGCATTACTCCAGTTACTTGTAAGTGGGTGTATAAGTTGAAGAAGAAGGCTGATGGGAGCATTGCTAGGTTCAAGGCTCGCCTGGTCGCTAGAGGATTCTCACAGCAGTATGGAGAAGACTATGAGGAGACATTCAGTCCAGTTGCGAAGATGACTTCAGTAAGGGTGGTGATCGCCTTGGCTGCTAGCAAGGGATGGAGGTTGTGGCAACTTGATGTGAAGAATGCATTTCTTTACGGAGATATTGACAAGGACATCTTCATGGATCAGCCGCCTGGTTTTGTCTCTGAAAAGCATCCAGACTATGTTTGTAAACTCAGGAAGGCTCTCTATGGGTTGAAGCAAGATCCTAGAGCTTGGTATGGGAAGATTGCAGAGTACTTGCAATTATGTGGATACCTTGCTTCTAACTCGGATTCAAGCTTGTTCGTCAAGAAGAAGGGAGAGCTATGAGTCTTGGTCCTGCTGTATGTGGATGACATGATCATCACAGGGAATTCGGAGGGGGAAGTAGCAAGGCTCAGGGCAGAGCTTGCTATACGCTTCGAGATGAAGGACTTGGGAGAGTTGCATCACTTTCTCAGTCTGGAAGTGGAGAGGAAGGAGTGCGGGGTTCTCATTTGCCAGAAAGGATATGCTGATCGCATTGTGAAGCGGTTCGGCATGGGCGAAGGGAAGAAGTGCTCTACTCCACTGGAACCTGGGCTAAAGCTTCGACGAGATGAGGGAAGGGTTCTTAATGATCCCTTGGTGTTCAGAGCTCTTGTTGGGAGCTTGATTTACCTAATGATTACAAGGCCGGATATTGCTTATGCTGTTGGCCGAGTAAGTCAGTATATGGCTGAACCAAGGCAATCTCATCTAGTGGCGGCAAAGGGAATTCTGAAGTATGTCAAGGTGACTTCTGACATGGGACTCCTCTATGGAAGGGACTCGGAGTTTGCGTTGCTCGGGTACACGGATGCTGACTATGGCGGTGATTCAGATGATCGAAGGTCTACTTCAGGTTATGTGTTCACTTGCGGTTCAGCTAGCATCTCGTGGTGTAGCAAGAAGCAGGACTCAGTGTCGGTTTCAACCACGGAGGCGGAGTATAAGGCTTCGGCCTTGGCTGCTCGGGAAGTCGTTTGGTTGAGGAGGCTTATAGAGGATGTTCATGAAGAAGTGCAAGGGCCTACTTTACTCCGGGGTGATAATGAGAGTGCGCTCAAACTGGTTAACAATCCAGTGTGTCACGCCAGGACCAAGCATATAGAGATTGATCACCATTTCATCACGGAGAAGGTGTTGGAAGGATCTCTGCTAGTCAGGCATGTTCGGAGTGAAGATAATCTTGCTGACATCTTCACGAAGCCACTGTCGAAGGGGCCCTTTGAACGCTTGCGCAGCTTGCTGGGCTTGGTCACCACTTCCCACTTCAAGGGGGAGTGTTGAAATTTGTGAAGTGGAAGTGGTTGACGGGACAGGCCGGGCAGCCTGGGCGGACAGCTTTGGCAGACTAGGCAGACTGTGATGTGCGGCCTGGTGGAAGGTCTAGTTAAAAGCCGGCTGTCTTCTGAGCAGTTTGCACGGGTGAAGTCCGCGGACTATGCGGCCTGGTTTCTGCGGATAGGGCGTTTGCTGATTGGCTTTGCCAAGGAGCGGCCTGAGCGGATAGAGAGGCTTGCGGACTGGTGCTTTGCTCAGTGGTCGTGGTGCAAGCTTGTGCTGATAGGCGGTTTGGCTCGTGTCCGCGGGAAGCTTGCGGACTGATGTGTCCGCGGTGTGGGCTATTGCGGACTGGGCTTAGAGCTTGGCTGAGGCCTTGTCGAGCTCTGGTGGCACAGCAGGTGCTTTGCTGTGGAGGTTGTTGGCGGACTGGTTTTGGAGTCCGGGGATGGTTGCTGCGTTGGACAGGAGTGCGAGGAACTTGCGGACTGCTGGCGGTCGGTGCTACGTTGTTTGGCGGACGAGAGTTTGAGTCCGCCATGCTCGCATTGGCCTTTGATGGTTTTGGAATTGGTCACACTCTGTGCCAAGACCATGGTGTCCGCGGTATCCGCCAAGTCCGCTGTGACCGGGCGGACTGTTGCTATCTGCCTTTGGTCGTGGACTTGTGGCGGATTGAGGTGTGAGTCTTGCGGACTGCCTCGGGTTGGTGCGGACAGCCATTGAAGGGGGTTGATATCCTGCAGGGGTCGGAAGCTTTGCGGGTTGATGCCTTGTCTGCATAGCTTGGGCGGACTGGACAGGGTTCGCCAATGTTGCCTTGCTCCTGGCAGTTTTCCTTGGTATCCGGCTAAGTCCTTGCGGACTCGGCGGACGGTGTTTTTGCTATCGCATGGGCTGGGGCGGTGTCTCTATCTCTAGGGCAGTCACGACACTCCTCACCTCGCCTATAAATAGGACCCCATGGCAGGTCTACAGTAACTTGAGTGAACAGTAAGTTGGGTTGGGCGAAGTGCTGCGGTCTCAGTTTGTCAGTCCGCGCGGATTGTTTCAGTGCTGACGTTTGCTGTGTGCAGGTCGCGCGGGTAGCTTCAAGGAGCCAGGAGTTTGGTTGTGACTTCGGTCGAGTACTTGGAAGTGTGCGGTCTTTGCGGACTCAGCAGGAGGTCGCTCTGCGGCTTGTCAGCGCTGTTTCATCTTTGCCATCTTCAATAACCTGTCCGCCAGCTTCAGGAGGGTAGGGGGTGTTCCTCAGTTCAGCTTCAGCAGGAGACGAATAACGGTGTGTCCGCGCGGGCTCGCGGCTTCGGCGGACTTCGTGGCTATTCGGAGGATTGCAGCTTAGTTCGGGCGATCTCAGCAGACTAGGCGACCTCAGCGACCTCGCGGTCTCGGCGGACTCCGGTGCTGTCCGCCCGGCTTGGATTTTGGTGCTTTCTGTTTACAGTTGTTATACTAGCGAAATCATTTCTCGTTATGTATGCCTCGTGTTGTAAAGAAGTGAATGAATAAAATACCTGCTTGTGCTTCCATTGTTTGTTGGGATTAACCTTTGTTCCTTGGTTTTCCGCTGGTTCAACGTGAGAACTGGGAAGTTCCGAAGATATTAATTTGGCGTTTGGGCTATCTTGCTGACCACGTTGAGAAAATTTAACAACAGCTCCAGCCCGCTTATCCTGAGACAACAGCCTCTCCATCAAGGCATCTGCCAGACTCAGCAGACACACAGCGCTAGTCCGCTCATCCCGAGCCCATGGCTTCGCCACAATGGCACCTGCCGGACTCAGCGGACACACTGTTCTGGTCCGCCCATACTGCGGTCAGCACTAGTATGCAAATACCTGCAGACACACCAGTCCACATACCTTGAGTCCAAAGCCTTCACTAAGACACTTACCGGACTCAGTGGACTCAGCGGACTCCAGCTCCAGTCCACACGCAGTTGCGGACACAAACTCCAGTCCGCTTCTCCCAAACTCGCAACCAAGGCAAATGCACTTCTGCCGAGCTTGGCGGACTGAGAAGCAGTACGCGCTCCACTGTGCGATCTCCCCGAACTGAGCCAAACATGGACTTGGTTCAGAACCAACCAAGTCCACACCACTGGCCACAAGGGCCAGTCCACACTTATTGGAGGACACTTGATTCAGTCCGCCAAACCCGGCAACCTCCA
This sequence comes from Platanthera guangdongensis, assembly GCA_039583875.1. Classification (NCBI taxonomy): domain Eukaryota; kingdom Viridiplantae; phylum Streptophyta; class Magnoliopsida; order Asparagales; family Orchidaceae; genus Platanthera; species Platanthera guangdongensis. Next base: position 114,001,712 of record CM077158.1, read on the forward strand.
GCACATGTCCGCACTGACTGGCGGTCTCCGCGGCTTCCATTTGTCGCTGCACCAGAGCAAGACCAAGGCAACTGCCAAGCCGGTCTGCAGTGCTCCAGTTCTTCAGTCCGCTTCATGCCGAACTCCACGGATAGAGTTTCTATCGGCCCGGTTACTTCCTGGGATCCAACTGCATGCTGAGCACAAGCCGGACTGGCAGACCGCCACTGCTGTCTATATAGTCCGCGCGAACAGACCGCCCAGGTAGCTATAGAACAAACCGTCTGTAACATCTCTGCCGACCTAGCTGTCCGCCAACCCTGTACCTGTAGTCCGCGTGGATAGGTCCAAGTGCTCCATTCACCCAATTTCACTTCACAGATTTCAACAGGTATAGGTGGTGACGACACTCCTTCTCATGTCTATAAATAGGACCCTCGGCTCATCATGAAAAGAGAGAGAACAACTGTGTGGTTAACACCAGGCGGCTAGGCGACTAGCGAGATAAGTGGTGTGGAACATTTCACGGATACAGTCAGCAGTTTAGCAGCAGGTCGCAGTCCTTGCGGCTTGGTCTCTTCCTCGGAGTTGCGGATAAGTGGAGCAGTTCGTCCGACCAATCAGCGGGTTCTGTTCGGTCTCATCATTTACAATAACAACAGTCTGCACAGTTTCCCGTGGGTAGGCGGCTTCGGCGGTCTCGGCGGACAGGGCTGGCAAGTAGTCAGCTTGTGCTGGTTCTGGAAACAGTCCGAGCAGTTTCTTTTTGCTGTAATTTTCTGAATTGTTCCCAGTTTACATTGTAATCATATCTTGCAATGTATGTCTCAGCTTGTACTAGAAATTGATTCTGATTATAAACTCTTGTGTCTACATTGTTATTGTCTTTTATTTGGCTTCGGTTGTGGTTGAGTGTTCCTGCGACCTCATTAGCTCCCGCTTCAGAAATTTTTTATATGGTATTAGATGGGTGTTGAAAAGTAGCAGTTCACCTTCATTGAAGCTCAAGTGATTCAGCTGATAACATGGAAGCTGGTTATGCAAGAGGGATTGGAACATAGCTCTTAACACAGACCAACTTCAAGCGTTGGAGGTCCTGCATGGAGAGCAACCTTCTAGGCAAGGATTTGTAGGAGGTTGTCGGTGGAGACAACCAGCAAGAAGTGGTCGCTACTGGGGGCAATGCTGAGGCGGTGAAGGCGTGGAATCGTATATATGCTAAGATTGCATTCGCTATAAAGTACACCATTTCACCGGAGCTGTTCGATCACATTATTGATTGTCGATTGACAGTTGAGATCTGGATGTCCTTGGATGACCTGCTCAACAAGAAGAATGTAGCTCGGCTACAATTCTTAGAGAATAAGTTGTCTAAGGTCACTCAGGGTGACCTGTCAGTGTCATATTTCTTCTTGAAGATGAAGAACATATGTGCTAAGATATCGACACTGGACCCAGATGAGCCCATCTCAGAGTCAAAGTTGAAAAGGCACATCGTCTGTGTTTTGTGGAAGGAGTATGTGGCTTTTGTTACCTAGGTTCAGGGCTGGGCTAATCAGCCATCTCTGCTGGAGTTGGAGAACCTGCTGGCTTCGCAGGAGAGCCTCGCAAAGCAGATGGCTGGAGTGTTGGTCTCAAAGGGAGACGACGATGTTCTCTTCTCAGGTAAGAAGAAGAGATGAGATAGGAAGAAGAAGACGTCTGTTAGTAATGGTTCATCTTCTTCATCTCAGCACGAGACGAGCAAGTCTCCTAAGTCCGATGACGGTAAGAAGCAGAGCGGACCACAGTGCTGCAGATGTAACCAGCTTGGTCACATTCGCAAAAATTGCAGAGTTAAGCTTCAGTCGGATCATGCTGCAGAGAAGGAGGCTGAGTCCAAATCTAAAGATGGAGGATGGGAAGGTGCTTTCATGACGGGAACTTGTGTCTAGGCACTTTCCTTCATTAATTATCAGGAGGACATGATTGTAGACTCCGGGTGCGGTCATCACCTCACGGGGGACGTCTCCAAGTTCTCATCTCTGCAAGAGTTCAAAGGTAATGTCTTCATTGTTACTGCTGATGATACTTTGCATGTTGTAGAGAAGAAGGGATCAGTTTCTTTGGGTAGTGATCTGGGGCCACTAACATTGCGGAGTATGTATCACGTACATGGGATTAAGAAAATTCTCTTTTTGGGGACCAATGCGGTGGATGTTGGGTATTACATTCTGTTTGGCCCAACAGAAGTGAAGTTTCTCTGAAACGTTTCAGCTGTGAAAGCTATGTTAAATTTTCTCAAAATGGTCAGCAAGATAGCCTAAAGCCAAATTAATATTCTCAGATCTATCCAGTTAACACCTTGATCATGCGGAAGCCCAAAGAGCAAGCTTAACACCAAACACAAATGGAAGAACAAGCAGGTCTTATATTCATTCACACTTCTTTACAAGGCAAGGTATACATAGCGAGACATGATTTCGCTAGTACACAAGCTACAATAGAAAGCACAAAACAAGCCGGGCGGACATCACTGGTGAGCGCCGAGACCGCCCAGTCCGCCAAGGTTGCCGAAGCCGCTCGAGCTGAAGCCGCTACAAGCCGAATAGCACACGGAGTCCGCCAAGACCGCGAGGTCGCGCGGACACACTGTTATCACTGACCGCTGAGGAACTGAAGAACATACCGCCTACCCGCCTGAGACCGGCGGACAAGTTATTTTACCTTGGAAAAGCTGAAGCAGAGAACAACTAACAAGCCACAGAAGCGACCAGCTGAGACCACACACTTCAATGAACTTGATCGAAGTCAAAGCCAAACTCCTAGCTCCTTGAAACTAGCCGTGCGACCAGCACACAGTAAACCGTCAGCTCTACTCAACCCGTGCAGAAAGGGAAATCCAGACCGCAACAAATGATCAAGCCCCACTTACTGTTCACTCAGTTACTGTAGACGTGTCGGGGGGGAGGGTTCTATTTATATGCGAGGTGAGGAGTACGGTCACCACCCAAGTGAATTGAGACACCGCCCCAGCTCGCGCGCTAGCAAAGACCCGTCCGCTGTGTCCGCCGGGACTTAGCCGGATTCCAAGAAAACCCGCCAGGAGCAATAACTATGTTCACCATCAGGCGAACTCGCACCAGTACACCCATGCTATGCGGACAAGGCACCAGTCCGCATAGCCCGCAAACACCTCATGGACAGCAACCACTGCGATAGTCCGCACACTATATGTGCGGACAAGGAGCCAGTCCGCACAGCTCGGAAGCCAAGCCTCCATCTGCCACAAGTCCACGACCAACAGGCAGTTCGCCCGATCAACAGCGGACTTGGCGGATACTGCGGACACACTGAACTTGTCACTGAATGTGACCAAGTCCAGAAAAACACCAAGAGCAAGCGCGAGCACGGCGGACAAGGCCCAGTCCGCCTGCCCCAAAGCAGATCGCCAAACACACCACCAGAAAGTAGATCTCGCAAGCCCTACTAGCATTGCTGCCAAGACACCGGCCACCTGCCGGACTTCAACACCAGTCCGCGCAGTCCTCCACAGCAGCGAACACTTGCTGCACCACCAGAGCTCGGAAAAGGCCACGGCCGAACTCCAAGGCCAGTCCACAACAGCGGACACCGCGGACTCGCCAGTATGCAAAGCCTTCCGCGGATAGAACTCCGAATCTGCTGGTTAACACAATCTTGCAAAACCACAAGGCCGCTGATCAAACTAAGCAAATCCTACAGACCGTGAACTGTAGTCCGCTCAGGCCGCTCCGCTTGAAGAACTTCCTTGGCCATAGGCCAACCAAGGCACAACAGGCCGCTTAGGCCGCACACCAGGCCGCACAGGCCGCTTAGGCCGCACAACAGGCCGCACAGGCCGCTCCTCAAGAACAGCCAAGCCATGGTAGCCAGGCCGCAACCAGCAGTCCGCCCAGGCCTCGAACTCAGACCGCTCAGGCCGCACAGTCTGCCCAGCCTGCCCATCACCCACTTCCACTTCACAAATTTCAACACTCGCCCTTGAAGTGAGAAGTGGTGATCAAGCCCAGCAAGCTTCGTAACCGCTGAAATGGCCCATTCGACAGCAGCTTCGTGAAAATGTCAGCAAGATTATCTTCACTCCGAACATGCCCGACCAGAAGAGATCCCTCCAACACCTTCTCCCTTATGAAGTGGTGCTCGATCTCAATATGTTTGGTCCTTACTTGACACACTGGATTGTTTACCAGTTTGAGAGCACTCTCGTTGTCACCCCGGAGCAAATTAGGCCCTTGCACTTCTTCATGAACATCTTTTACAAGCCTCCTTAACTAGATGGCTTCCCGAGCAGCCAAGGCCGAAGCCTTATACTCAGCTTCTGTAGTAGACACGGACGCAGAGTCCTACTTCTTGCTACACCACAAAATGCAAGCTGATCCACAAGTGAACACATAACCCGAAGTTGATCTCTGATCATCCGAGTCACCACCATAATCAGCATCTGTGTATCTAAGCAAAGCAAAGTCTGCATCCCTACTATAGAGGAGTCTCATATCAGAAGTTGTCTTGACATACTTCAAAATATTCTTTGTCGTCACCAGATGAGACTTCCTTGGTTCAGCCATAATACGACTTACTGGCCAACAACATAAGCAATGTCTGGCCTTGTAATCGTCAGGTAGATCAAGCTCCCTACAGGAGCCCTGAACACCAAGGGATCGGGAAGAATCCTTCCCTCATCTCGTCGAAGCTTCAGCCCATGTTCCAGTGGAGTAGAGCAACTCTTCCCTATGCCCATGTCGAATCGACTCACAATGTGATCCACATATCCCTTATGGCAAATGAGAATCCCGCTCTCCTTCCTCTCCACTTCAAGACCAAGAAAGTGATGAAGCTCTCTCAAGTCTTTCATCTCGAAGCGTATAGCAAGCTCAGCCCTGAGCCTAGCTACTTCCTCCTCCGAATTCCCTGTGACGATCATATCATCCACATATAGTAGGACCAAGATTTGAAGCTCTTCCTTCTTCTTGACGAACAAGCTAGAATCCGAGTTGGAAGCAAGATAACCGCAGAATTACAGATACTCTGTTATCTTCCCATACCAAGCTCTAGGAGCTTGCTTCAACCCATAGAGAGCCTTCCTGATCTTGTAGACATAGTTCGGATGAACTTCAGAAACAAATCCAAGTGGATGATCCATGAAGATGACCTTGTCAATCTCTCCATAAAGAAAAGCGTTCTTCACATCAAGCTGCCACATCCTCCATCCCTTGCAAGCAGCCAAGGCGATCACCACTCTAACCGAAGTCATCTTTGCAACTGGACTAAATGTCTCCTCATAGTCTTCTCCATACTGCTGTGAGAATACTCGAGCAACCAGGTGAGCTTTGTATCTATCAATGCTCCCATCAGCCTTCTTCTTCAACTTAAACACCCACTTGCAAGTCACCGGAGTAATGCCATCAACCTCGGGCACAAGGTCCCAGGTTTCATTCTTCTTGAGAGCAGCAATCTCTTCCTTCATGGAATCATTCCACTCCTTGACTCCAGTGGCCTCATTGAAGTTTGCAGGCTCTCGCTCATCCAGAGGACCTGCAAAGAAGCAGGAGACAAACCTCTCTGCATTCCCATCACAGTACCGAGCTGGTGGCTTAATAACCCTCTTTGATCTCCGAAGGGTTTGCTCCTTGCTCACCATCTCCGTTGCTTCTTCAGGCTCAACTCCAACTTCAGGCAAGCTTTGAGCAATGCTCCCCCTGCTTCTTGAGCCAGAATCCTCAACACCAGAACTTGAAGCAACAGGAGCTGCTGGTGAAACAACAAGCTCCTCTTCCAGAACTTCAGCAACCATCTTCTCCTCCTCATCAACCTTGCTTTCTGGTAGATCAACTGACCCACCTCCGTATGACGCCAGCTCGTCAAATACTACATCTCTTAACACAGCAAACTTCTTCGTCGCAGGTATCCATGCATTTCCATCCCTTCTTCCGCTCATCATAGCCAACAGAGACAAGCTTCCTTCCATTTGCATCAAGCTTTGTCCTTGAAGCATCCGGGACATGCACATAGCAAGTTGATCCGAACACCCGAAGGTGTTCCACACTGGGCTTTTCCTTCAGCAACATCTCAAAAGGAGTCTTCATGTTGATCGGGCTGAGCGGCATCAGATTGATGACGAAAGAAGCACAAGACATCCCCTCTGCCTAGAAGGACTTAGGAATGTCTTTCGCATGAAGCCAACATTTGCAAGTCTCCATCAGATGATGAATCTTCCGCTCTGCTACTTCATTTTGTTATGGAGTATGAGCACAAGTGAGCTCTCATTGGATCACGTGCTTCCTGCAGAAGTTAGAAAACTCGGAGGAGACAAACTCACCACCCTTGTCTGTTCTAAGCTTCTTGATGCGCAAGCCAAGTCGGCCCTCCACCAACTCCTTGAACTCCACAAACAATCGGAAGGCTTCAGACTTCTGGAAAGTGCAGGTTAGATCTGAAATACTCTAGAGGGGGGGGGGGGTGAATAGAGTATAGTGCTCTCTAAAAACTTTTTACAACTTTTATTGTATTCCTAAGTGAACAAGTCAGTAAGTAAATAAAACTAAGCACAGCAAACTAAGCAGTCACAGAGCACAGCCAAAAGACAAAGAAAGGCAACCAGACGACACAAGAAATTTTATAGTGGTTCCCCAACCTGGGTATATCCACACTTCTACCACCCTGGTAGGAATCCACTCAGGTTTTTGATCAGGTGCCTGACACCAATGAGCTTTTGTTCAGGTGCTCAAAAACCAAAACCTCAAGTCTTTTGGAAGGAGACTTGCAACCAGAATTATTTTGAAAGGAATTAAAACCCTGTACAGGAATTGGAAGTAAAGAGATGGTGTCTTCTCTGTCAACAATCAGAGAGAAGACTTGTGGATTGATGGTAGCAGATGTTGCTCCCCCTGAGATCTTGAATTAATCAGGAATGCTGGAGCACTGCTTCAGGGTGATATGTCTTCAAAGACCTAGAATGCCTGGACCAGGATTTGTTTCAGGAACTCCTTTGATAGATGAAATTTGTTGTCCTCGAAGTAGTCCTGTAGAGTTAGAAGGAAGAAGACTCTTGATAGTGATTGGTTCTTCTTCTTCTTCTTGAAAATGTTCTCTGGTCAGGCTGATTGCAGTAGAACTTTTGATTTCAGTAAGATTGTTCTTCTGTGCAATCTGAGAGTGTCTGTCTGATTGTCTGTATAGCTTGTTGTCTGTGTGACTGACTGTTTTGTTGCTCTTTTTCTTCTCTTTTTTTTGACTGACTGAGAACTTTCAAAATTCGAATGTTGAGCAGTAATTGCAATCGGCTTTGAAAGGAAGCGACAATCAATAATTTCCCCAACTGTCCCATGGAAAAATTGCATGTAATCGTCCATAGTCAATGCGCTCTCTAACGATAACAATCCGAGAAGATCTGGCATTAAAAACTCCGGAATCATCGCCAAGAAACGGGACGGGAAACTTGAAGATGACCTAGTCTGGATTCGTCGAACGAAGAATGCAATTCGTCGAGCGGAGATTGAGTTCGTCGAGCTGAACTTGAGTTCGTCGAGCTGAGCTTGAGTTCGTCGAGCTGAGCTTGAGAGAGTTCGTCGACCAGACTATCTTCATTAGTCAAACAAACAATCTTCATTCGTCGAGCAGATAATTCTCACTGTAAGACAGTATTCGTCGAGCTGAGATCCAAATTCGTCAAGCGAAGAACGATTGTGGACTTAGCCAAATATTCTGCATATGTTGACATTCAGTGTCGACATAAACTGGTGTCGACTGATTGAACTTGGTGTCAACTCAAATCTTCTGGTGTCGACATAAATTGGTGTTGACTGAAATCCTGGTGTCGACATAAATCCTCTGGTGTCGACATAAATTGTCTGGCGTCGACACATGCTCTAAGTGTTGACACAAATACTCTGAGTTCACAATTCGTCGAGTAGAGTACTACATTCATCGACCTGAGAAGCTGACTTCGTCGACCTGAGAAGTTTTGAACTTGAGGTCCAAGTTTGTCGAGCTCAGAATCTAATTCGTCGACCAAAGCTTGAAGCTGGACTTAGAAAGATTCTGAAGTTGTCCTGAATTTTGGATTGATGAAGAACCTCAACATTCGTCGAACAGAGAACTAAGATCGTCGAGCTCAGCACCACGAATTGTCTCACGATCGTCGAGCGCAGAACACCTTTCGTCGAGCTGAGTTCGACGAACGTCGAACTCACTTTACTTAGCCTTGAAATCCTCTAAGTCTGGAGTCTCTGATGGTCTTGATGAAAGCTGGTCCATCTGATGTAGAACCTAAGGACTTGGCCTAGACTCTAAGACACAACTTTTACCCTGGATATACATGATGGGTCACAATCTAAGTCAATGAACCTAGCCCAAACCAACTAGGGATCCAACAATCTCCCCCTATTTGGGTGAGGTCACTAACAGAGACTCAAAAATAGAAACAAACATAAAAACAAAGAAAGAAAAGAAATATATCTGGCAGAGAATTACAACACATGCAGCAGATATATATATACACAACTTTGTTCAAACACAGGACATAGTTTGAAAAACAAAAACAGACAGAAAATGAAATAACAAGAAGATTACTTCTTTTGCTTCTTTTGCTTGGATTTGTCTTCAGATGTCTGCTCTCCTGGCTTCTTAAAAATGATTTCTCTCTTTGGATCTTGAGCTTTAGCTTTTGTCATAGTCATATCAGCTGCCCCAATAATGTTCAATGATGTTGCTCTGGGGACAACTGCTTCTGGATGAAGTTTCATGTAGTCATCAACATTAAACAATTTATTTCCTTTGTCAAACCTTTTCAACTCTTCTTTTCTATACTTTGACATAGTTGTAAGACCTGATGTATCTTTGCCTTCAGCCTTGGCTTTATTAATCAAGGATAGTCCAATTAACTCCTGATATCTGGCCATTCTTGCTGTATTTGTAGTTTCAGGATCTTCAAAAGGAATTGGAGGAGAGAGAGGCCTTTTTGGACTTTCAGCTTTTTGAACTTCAGAGGTTTGTTGATGTTGTTGCTGATGCTGTTGACTATGACTTCCTGAGGATGGCTGCCTCTACTGGTTGCTTCCAGAAGATCTCCCTGATTATCTCTGATATGTTTGCATTGGGGCAGATCTCTGGGAGCTAGAGGAGCTAGAGGCACCAGCTGCTGGAGGAGGAGGAGGAGGATCCTTCCTGAATCTGTGCACTGGAGGAGGGGAATATCTCCTGCTTCTCTTTCTATCCTTTTTCTGGTTCTTGGATAGCCACATCCATCCAGGCATTCCCTTGTATGGAGTTACATTATGCAGAATGTAATAGGGAGTGTCAGCATTGGTATTAGGCTTTGGAGCTGGAGGAGGAGGAGCCTTCCTTTTCTTTGCTGGCATCTTCTTTTTATTACTTGCAGCATCTTCATCTGAGTCATCATCATCTTCTTCTTCAGACTCAGAACCCTGAGGGATGTCATAAAGATCATCCAAAGCTTTCAATGCTTTATCAGAAAGAATAGCTTTTTCTGGAGGAGGGGCAGAAGGTTCAGGAACTGGAAAATCAGTAACAGAGGAGGAGGGAGCAGCACAGGAGTCAGAAACAATAGGGACAGAGCTTTCAGCTGCTGCCTTATTTTCTTCTTCAATGTCAGCTAGAATAAGCTCATCCAAATCAGGCAGGGGAGAGTCATCCATAACAAAATCTGGTGCTGAAACTGGCACTGAAGTATCTTCTGGAATGACCTCTGGACTAGAAGCTGAGATGGAAGCTGAAGCTGAGATAGCAAAATTGGCACAGAGTTGCTTAGCAACTTCTGGACTTACTGGAGAGGTGTATGGTACAATAGCCAAACTTGGCTTAGTAAAATCAGCTGGAAGAAATTACATAAATACTGTATCAAAACTACTCAACAAAGCAGACAAATTTACTGTGGGATTTAACTGGAAATCACCAACAGGTTTTATTTCCTCAACTGACTCATCTAGATCATTGTTAGTATCCATAAAATGAATTAACTCAATCATCTCAGAATCAAAATCTGTCAAAATTGTTGTATCCTCATCTGAATCTGCATCTGCTGTAGAGGGAATTTCTGATGTGACTGCTGCTGTTGTATCTGCATCTGTTGCAACTTCATTACTAAGCATCTCCCCTTGCCTGGGTTTAGGAGAAACTGGAGCCAGGCCCCTGGATGAAGAAGGGTCAGTAGATAGGGCAGAAATCTGGGCAGATAAAGAATTGATAGAGGTCACAAGAGGTGTAATGGCCTCTTGGATTAGAGATTTTATGAGGGGAGTGAGCAAGGAAATGATGGAGAGGGATCAAATGGGGAATGGGAAGAGGATGGAAGAGCTTGAGTGGATGGAGAGGAAGAAGTAATGGGGGAATCTGTCATCACAATATCTGTGGGTAGGGTGTAGGAGGGAGTGGATGACAAATGAGGGGGAAGAGGAGACTGAGGAGGTGTAGGAATATATGTCTTAGAAGGTGAAGGTAGAGGTGTAGGAATGTTGGTAAGGTCTAGAGGTGGTGGTGAAGGAGGAGTAGGGACATGTGGATGTTGTGGAGATCTATGGGTGGTAGCAGGAATGGAAGAGGAGGGGAGTTGTTTGGCTGGAGGTGCAGGAGGAGATAATGGAGATGGAATGATCTCTTCTGCATGGAGGGGAGCGGCTTTTATAGCCCTGGTGCTCTCAGAAGTTTGGATGGAAGAGGAAGAAGCCTTTGAGGGCTTGGAGATAGTCCTCTCCCACCTGCCAAACAGAGAGCATGTGAGGCGCTTGCTGGCATTTATGAAGATGGTCGGGGAGACCATACATTCAGCAGCCTTCTCTTGAAGAAAAATCCCCAAAATTCTGCCGAAGCAGACTTCCTTCTTACTATTCTTTTTCTTGATTAACTCAAAGAAGATTGTGCCCCAGTTGACACGTCTCTTATTCACCACGGCGCACATAACCAGAAATTGGTAGTGCGTTATGTAATCATGCGCTGAGTGCTTTCCCATTAGCACTTTTCCTACAATGTCTGCTAGAAATTGGTAGGCGGCGGACAGTTGCTTCTTCAGCAGTTTATTAGGGTTGCTTCCTGAAAAACCCATTAGCTTCAGCATGTCACCAAACTCTTCAGAATCTATTTCTATATTGTCTTCTCCATTGACTAATCCAAAAATCTCAGACAGAGTCGCGAGAGATAGGGAAACAGCTGTACTCCCGATAGTTCCTGTCACGGTATCATCTTCAGAAGCAGTAGATGTATATACCCATTCTCTTATTTTAGTTGAGTGCAATTTAATTCTGCGGGTCATGAAATCCTTTAGATTCAGTTCTTCCAGGAATTCCAAGATATATAGTAAAATGGGGTCAGAATGCTGGAAAGATTCAAAATCCATGTCGAATCCAGTATCAAACTTCATTGCGGCGAGGGTGCTTGCTGGAATCGCCATTGATCACCTGCAAGAAAAACACAGAGAAAAACGGCGATCAAGAGCAAAGGAACTGAAAGCGCGGGACGGAGGTCGAAGAAAACCTAGATATAAGATTTTCAGAATATGAATCGACAAACTCCGTTCCACGAAAAAGAAAAAATTCTTCGAACTGAGCTCGACGAAATAAATTATAGACAGATAATTCGTCGATCTCATCCAGAAGAATCGAAAACAGTTCGTCGAACTCCGTTCGACGAAATGTCTTCTGAAGCAAAGTTCGTCGATCTCCGGTCGATGAAAATTGTTTCCACACACAGAGAATTCGTCGATCTCCGTTCGACGAGAATCTCTCAAACTTTCCCTAATTCATTGAACTTCGTTCGACGAACTCTGGAAACTTCGTCGAATGCAGACAGAAACTAGGTTAACTCTTCTCCATTAATCATTCCCAGTTGATTTATAAAGAACAGATGGGTTTTCTCATCCAATGGCTTGGTGAAAATGTCTGCTCTTTGTAAATTAGTAGGAATATAGATTAAGTTAATTTTCTTTTTGTCTACCCTATCTCTAATGAAATGATGTCTTATTTCAATATGTTTAGTCCTAGAATGATGAACTGGATTCTGTGTTATGGCAATAGCACTAGTATTATCACAAAATAATGTTGAATTATTTAAGTTGACACCATAGTCTAGGAGTTGGTTTTGTATCCATAGCATTTGTGAACAACAGCTGCCAGCAGCCATGTATTCTGCTTCTACAGTTGATGTAGACACAGATGTCTGCTTTTTACAAAACCAGGAGACAAGTCTCATACCCAGGAACTGGCAAGTTCCAGAGGTACTTTTCCTGTCCACTCTACATCCAGCATAGTCAGCATCTTAGTATCCAGTTAACTCAGATTCTGACTCTACAGGATACCAGAGTCCTAGATTAGGACAACTCTTTATATATCTCAAAATTCTTTTTAGGAAAATAAGGTGAGATTCTTTAGGGTTCACTTGGAACCTAGCATAAAGGCATGTGGCAAACATTATATCAGGCCTGCTAGATGTTAGGTATAATAGGGATCCAACAATTGCCCTATAATTTTTCTTATCTACAGGTTTCCCTGCTGCATCAGAATCCACAACAGCATTTGTAGCCATAGGGGTTTTCATTCCTGAAGCATCACCCATCCCACACTTTTTGATAAGCTCTTTAGCATACTTAGCTTGGGAGAGGAAGATACCATTAGGGAGCTGCTTCATTTGGAGACCAAGGAAGTAGGAAAGCTCACCCATGCTACTCATCTCAAATTTAGAATGCATGAGGTCAGCAAACCTCTTGCACAATTTGGGATCAGTAGACCCAAAAATAATGTCATCCACATATATTTGTACTAACAATATTTGGTCCTTATGATGTCTAGTGAAAAGGGCTTTATCTATGGTTCCTCTTGTAAATTTATGCTCTAAAAGAAAGCCTGCTAGGGTCTCATACCAAGCTCTTGGAGCTTGCTTTAAACCATAGAGAGCTTTATGCAATTTAAAAACAAAAGTGAGTTGAGTTGGAGAGATAAAACCTGGAGGTTGTTTTACATAAACCTCTTCTTGAAGTACTCCATTCAGAAATGCACTTTTGACATCCATTTGGTAGACCTTGAATCTCTTGTGAGCTGCATAGGCAAAGAATATTCTTATGTCCTCTAACCTTGCAACAGGGGCAAAGGTTTGGTCATAATCAATTCCTTCCTCTTGCCTGTTGCCTTGAGAAACAAGCCTAGCCTTGTTTCTCACTATGTTGCCTTGAGCATCCAACTTGTTCATGTAGACCCATTTGGTTCCAATAACTGGGTAGTTATGGGGTCTTGGAACCAAATCCCAAACTCTACATCTCTCAAACTGATTTAGTTCCTCTTGCATTGTAATGATCCAGTGGGGATCTTGCTCTGCTTCATGGATGGTGAGAGGTTCAATTTGCGAGAGAAAACAGGCATGCATCAAGTCTTGGTTTAGTTGATGCCTTGTCTGTACACCTACTGAGATGTCTCCAAACACCTGAGATCTGGGGTGATCTCTAAGTGTGACAAGATCAGTTGGTGGAGTTGGTTGAGCAACAGCTTCTGTAATTAATTCCTCTTGAGGAATGGTACTAGCTGTTGAGGGAAGCTCAACCACATCCTCTTGGATTTCTTCTTCACTTTCTTCAGCAACCTGTGGAGTAGGATGGTTTGATACCTCTTGGGTAAGGTTCAGTCCATCCATTGACTCACACAGTTGTGGAACCTGCAAAAAGCTATTGGTAGAAATTTCTTTCTCCTTGTATGACATGTTAGCTTCATCAAAAGATACATCAACAGATTCTTCAATTTTAAGAGATGATTTATTGAAAACCCTATAGGCCTTGCTTACTTGGGAATATCCTAGAAAAATCTCTTCTTCAACCTTGGCCTCAAATTTTCTAATGTATCTCTTGTTATTTGTGTGAATGTAACAAATGCAGCCAAAAACTTTAAAGTAAGTGATTTTAGGTTTCTTCCCTTTAAGTAATTCATAGGGGGTCTTATTTTTCAGTTTATGTATAAGACTTCTATTCAGGACATAGTTGGCAGTATTTACAGCTTCTGCCCGAAAGGATAGAGGCATGTAAGCATCTGCCAATAATGTACCTGCAGATTCAATGAGTGTCCTATTTTTCCTTTCAACAACCCCATTTTGTTGGGGAGTTCTAGGAGCTGAGAAGCACTGCCTGATACCTTCCTTCTCACAAAACTCATGCATAAGAAGAGACTTAAACTCTGTGCCATGATAACTTCTGATCAATGCAACATGAGTAGAGAACTCAATCTGTATGGTCCTGAGAAAATCTGTAAGAACTTTGAATGTATCTGACTTAGCTCTCAGAAAGGCTACCCAACTAAATCTAGAGAAGTCATCAACAATCACTAAAGTATAAGACTTCCCTCCTAGGCTTTGTACTGCAATGGGTCCAAATAGATCCACATGAAGCAAATACAATATCCTAGGTGAATCACTTTTATTAATGGATTTAAAGCTAGTTTTGGTTTGCTTACCTAGCTGACAAGCCCTACATGGGCTTTCCTTCTTGTAGGGGCCAGAAGGTAAGCCTCTAACAAGGTTGTCTTTAGATAACCTAGATATATTCTTAAGGTTTACATGTCCTAATCTTTTATGTCATAACTCATTTTGATTACTAGTAACATTCAGTAAGCAGATATCAGTTGTGGCAGATATAAAATCTACTAAATATATGTTACCTTGTCTAAGTCCAATTAAAACAGTTTTGTTTTTATTATCAATAATAGAATAGGAAGTAGAGTTCAAATGTACCTGATAATCTTCATCACATAATTGACTTATGGATATAAGGTTATGTTTGAGTCCTCTTACATAAGTTACTTTCTTGAAAGTCACTGATCCAATCTTCACTGTCCCATATCCTTCTGATTGACCACTGTTGGAATCTCCAAAAATCACCTTTGGTCCTAGCTTGTGCTTGTAATTGGATAGATTGCCCTTGCTTCCTGTCATGTGTTTGGAGCATCCACTGTCCAAGTAAAAGGTTTGACTTACCCTTGGACAGCTCTTCACCTGTACCTGTAATGAAAAAAAACTCAATTATTCTTGACCCAGGTTACCTTGGGTCCTTTATTTGGTTGAAAGGAGAAACTGGAAATAACTGATAATGCAGGTTGAGATTTATAGCCTAAGGGGTGATATATCCTAGGTGGAATTACCCAATCAGCTACTGGATTAAATGTCTTATTAGTTGGTTTAAGATTTCTGTAAGAGAAATAGTTTCTGTTTGGTCTTTCTGGGTTCGACAAATTATTGTAAGTTCGTCGACCAGAGTTCGACGAATAGGGATGAGATCGTCGATCTCTGCTCAGAGAATGACAATAGTCATTTTCTGCACCCCAAGTTCGTCGACCTCTGCTCGACGAACCATACACAGTTCGTCGATCGCAGTTAGACGAATTGTTATATCTGAAGTTTGCGTTCAGCATTCGTCGATCTGGGTTCAACGAACTGGTCACATTTCGTCGATCTGAGTTCGACGAATGCTGCTGAACTTTGTTTTTATTTGCTATTTTCAGATTTCTGTTTCTCTTGTCTATGAGTCTTGGATTGCTTTCTGACATTGGTTTGTCTATTACGTTTTCCTTTCCCTTTGCAGAAATAAACTTGATGGGGGTTGAAAGAATGTTCTTCTTAATTATGGGGGGTAAGCTTGATGAAGCACCCAAGCCCAGCTTGCCATTTAATCTGGCATTCACTGTGCTTGTAATGTCCATCAGCTTGAGGCTTCTCCCATTGAGAGATTGCTCAAGTTGCTTGGCCTCACATAATTCAGATTTTAGTTTAATTATTTGTTCATTAGCTAAGGTTAATTGGTCTGTTAGCTTTATGTTTTCTGAATTTACAAATTCAAGACTTCATATTCTTTCTCTAAGAGTTTTTATGTCCTTTTCTGAATTGATTAAGTCTAAGTACATAGATTTGAATTCAGCTTTAAATAAATCAGAATTAAAGTCAAAGCTAGAAATAACCTGATCTACCTCTGAGTCAGAGGAAGTTTCATCTTCAGAATCTTCTTCTGATCCAGAATTGTTCCTGGAGGTATTAATTGCCATTAGGCACACCTCCTTGGATCTAGCTTCTTCCTCTTATTCACTTGAACTGGAGGAAGATGTTTCTTCGTTTGTATCACTCCAAGTCTCAGCAACAAATCCCTTGTCCTTCTTTTTATATTTGCTAGAGGATGGTCTGCTGCTATGCTTTCTCCTTGAATCCTTTTCTCTGCTCTTATCTTTCTTCTGATTTTCTGGACATTCTGAGATGTAATGTCCAGGCTTTCTGCAACCAAAGCACACAACCTCCTTGGTTGGTGTCTTGTCATACTTGGGCTTATCATCCTGTCTGGATGATTTCCTTCTGAATTCCTTCCTTGCCATCTTGTAGAACCTTTTGGCAAAGAGGCTCATGAGTTCTTCATTTGAAGTTGATGTCTCACTTTCTTCAGATGCTTTGAAGGTTATGTTGTGCTCCTTTCTAACTGGAGTTGTTGCCTTCTGTTCTGCTACTTCTCTTAATTTTATCAGCTGCTCATAGGATTTTAATTTTCCTAGAAGAGACTCAGTTGATATCTCATTGAGGCTTCTGGCCTCTTTGATTGGCCAGATTCTGGAATCCCAAAAGCTTGGGAAGCACATCAGAATCTTATCATTCACCTCTGTCAAGGTGATGTCCTTATCTAGGGTTTTGAGCTCATTGATGATTGTGCTCAGCCTGTTGTATATTTCTGCCACTGATTCATTCTCATCCTTTTTAAAGTTCTCATACAGGGATATGAGATTGGATCTTCTGTCCTTTCTTTCATCTGTAGAGCCAGCTACCATTTGGTTGAGGAATCCCAAATGGCCTTGGCTGAGGTGCACTCAGCCACCTTCTGGAATATGTCATCTGACATAGTCTGGGCTAAGATATGCATTGCCTTAGCATCTGCCATCTTGGCTTTCTTGTAGGCATCATTGTTTTCTGGAGGGGGCACTGCAGTCATGTTGGTTGAAGTGCTGGTAGAGGATGCAGGTGCTGGAGGTACACCTGACAAAATAACAGAAAAGATATCCTCATCAATAGAATTCATGTATAATCTGATTCTTGCCTTCCAGATGGTAAACTTGTTAAGATTACACGCTGGAGGCCTGATGCTTGCATAGTCTTTGTTTTGGGCCATGTATGTGAAGAAATAAATCTAATAACAGAAGCAAACAAACAGATCTAACTAGAGGGATCTTTGTGGTTCAGGTGTTAGCCTGTACAACCACTAAGGTGTGGTATTTTAACCAACCTCGCTTTGATACTAATTGAAAGTGCAGGTTAGATCTGAAATACTATAGAGGGGGTGAATAGAGTATAGTGCTCACTAAAAACTTTTTACAACTTTTGTTGTATTCCTAAGTGAACAAGTCAGTAAGTAAATAAAACTAAGCACAACAAACTAAGCAGTCACAGAGCACAGCCAAAACACAAAGAAGGGAAACCAGACGACACAAAAAATTTTATAGTGGTTCCCCAACTGGGTACATCCACTCTTCTACCACCCTGGTAGGAATCCACTCAGGTTTTTGATCAGGTGCCTGACACCAATGAGCTTTTGTTCAGGTGCTCAAAAACCAAAACCTTAAGTCTTTTGGAAGGAGACTTGCAACCAGAATAATTTTGAAGGGAATTAAAACACTGTACAGGAATTGGAAGTAAAGAGATGGTGTCTTCTCTGTCAACAATCAGAGAGAAGACTTGTGGATTGATGGTAGCAGATGTTGCTCCCCCTGAGATCTTGAATTAATCAGGAATGCTGGAGCATTGCTTCAGGGTGATAGGTCTTCAAAGACCTAGAATGCCTGGACCAGGATTTGTTTCAGGAACTCCTTTGACAGATGAAATTTGTTGTCCTTTGAAGTAGTCCTGTAGAGTTAGAAGGAAGAAGACTCTTGATAGTGATTGGTTCTTCTTCTTCTTCTTGAAAATGTTCTCTGCTCAGGCTGATTGCAGTAGAACTTTTGATTTCAGTAAGATTGTTCTTCTATGCAATCTGAGAGTGTCTGTCTGATTATCTGTATAGCTTTCTGTCTGTGTGACTGTATTGCTGACTGTTTTGTTACTCTTTTTCTTCTCTTTTTTTTTGACTGACTGAGAACTTTCAAAATTCGAATGTTGAGCAGTAATTGCAGTCGACTTTGAAATGAAGCGACAATCAATAATTTCCCCAACTGTCCCATGGAAAAACGGCATATAATCGTCCATAGTCAATGCGCGCTCTAATGGTAACATTCCGAGAAGATCTGACATTAAAAACTCTGGAATCATCGCCAAGAAACGGGACGGGAAACTTGAAGATGACCTAGTCTGGATTCGTTGAACGAAGAACGCAATTCGTCGAGCGGAGATTGAGTTCGTCGAGCTAAACTTGAGTTCGTCGAGCTGAGCTTGGGTTTGTCGAGCTGAGCTTGAGAGAGTTCGTCGACCTGACTATCTTCATTAGTCGAACAGACAATCTTCATTCGTCGAGCAGATAATTCTCACTGTAAGATAGTATTCGTCGAGCTGAGATCCAAATTCGTCGAGCGAAGAATGATTGTGGACTTAGCCAAATATTCTGCATCTGCTGACATTCAGTGTCGACATAAGCTGGTGTCGACTGATTGAACTTGGTGTCGACTCAAATCTTCTGGTGTCGACATAAATTGGTGTTGACTGAAATCCTGGTGTCGACATAAATCCTATGGTGTCGACATAAATTGTCTGGTGTCGACACATGCTCTAAGTGTCGACACAAATACTCTGAGTTCATAATTCGTCGAGTAGAGTACTACATTCGTCGACCTGAGAAGCTGACTTCGTCGACCTGAGAAGTTGTGAACTTGAGGTCCAAGTTCGTCGAGCTCAGAATCTAATTCGTCGACCAAAGCTTGAAGCTGGACTTAGAAAGATTCTGAAGTTGTCATGAATTTTGGCTTGATGAAGAACCTCAACATTTGTCGAACAGAGAACTAAGATCGTCGAGCTCAGCACCACGAATTGTCTCACGATCGTCGAGCGCAGAACACCTTTCGTCGAGCTGAGTTCGACGAACGTCGAACTCACTTTACTTAGCCTTGAAATCCTCTAAGTCTGGAGTCTCTGATGGTCTTGATGAAAGCTGGTCCATCTGATCTAGAACCTAAGGACTTGGCCTAGACTCTAAGACACAACTTTGACCCTGGCTATACATGATGGGTCACATCCTAAGTCAGTGAACCTAGCCCAAATCAACTAGGGATCCCACACTTCTCCTTCAAAAAATATATTCAAGTGTATCTTGAGTAGTCATCAATCAGAACGAGCATGTATCTACTCCCACCAAGGCTTGCAGTGACGGTTGGTCCCATCAAGTCTCCATGGATGCACTCCAATGGTCTCTTTCTCCTCGTTTGTGATTTATCAAACGGAAGGCGATGAGCCTTGCCATACTGACATCCCGCGCAAACGTGACCGTCGCCAAATGAAGATAGCTTAGGCAAGCCTCTTACAAGGCTTCTGTTAGCCATAGCCTTCAGCTTATTCATTCCTACATGCCCTAGCCTTTAATGTCATATAGCAGCGCTATCGTTTGCTCTCATCCGATCAACATAAGAGCTAGTTGCAAGAACAAACAAGTTCTTAACTCTCCTCCCAACATGAGCAACATCAGCCTTAACCGCTGATACGTTGCGAAGGAACTTCACTTCTATTGGCCCAAACAGAACGTGATAACCCGCGTCTAACGCATTGGTCATAGAGAAGAGATTCTTCTTCATTCCCAGTAAGTGATACACACTCCTTAACGTGAGTGGCCCCTTATCACTACCCAAAGAAACAACCCCCTCCTTCTCTACTGCATAAACAGTATTATCAACAGTTATGATAGCTTAGTTACCTGAGTAAGCTTGCAAGGAAGAGAACTTCGACTTGTCTCCGGTAAGGTGATGACCACACCTGGAGTCCACAATCCAGTCGTCATTGAAGTCGACAGCGGACAAAGCACGGACACAAGTGCCCGTCATGAAGGCTCCGCCCCATCCAGCTTCCTCACTCTTAGAGCAAACTTCCTCCTTGCCTACAGCATGCCCAGGCTGCAGTTTGACCTTGCAGTCACGCTTGAAGTGTCCTCGCTGATGACAACTGTAGCACTTCAGGTTCTTCTTCCAATCTTTCTTAGGAGCAGCGCTCCTCTCTGACTGATAAGAAGTTGAAGGCTCATTTTCAGCAACAGTCTTCTTCTTCTTCCCTTCCCATCCCTTCTTCTTCTTGACTGAGAAGAGAGCTTCACTGCCTTCCTTAGTGACAGTAACTCCAGCCATCTGCCTTGCCAAACTTTCCTACGAAGCAAGCAGGTTCTCAAGCTCCAGCATAGATGGCTGAGTAGCGTAGCCTTGAACAGATGTCACAAAGGCAACATACTCCTTCCGCAAGCCGTGGATTATGTGCCTTTTCATCTTAGCCTCAGAAATAGGCTCATTCGGATCAAGTGCTGACAGCTCAGCACACAAGCTCTTAATCTTCAGAAAGAATTTTGAGATGGTCATGTCTCCTTGAGTTGTCCTAGCCAACTCATTCTCTACAAACTGAAGTCTTGCTACATTCTTCCTATTGAACAACTCATCAATCGTTGTCCAAAGGTCAGCAGCAGACTCACATCCAATGATGTGATCAAACAGTTCTGGTGAAACAGCCCTCTTGAGAACAAACTCCGCCTTTGCATTTGTTTTTCTCCAGAGGCTCACCTGCTCAGCAGTACCAAACGCAGCAGTAACTTCCTGTCTGTCGTCACAACCGACGACCTCCCATAGCTCCTCGCCCAGATGATAACTCTTCATGCACGACTTCTACTTCTTAAAGTTAGTCGCCATTAAGAGTTCAATACCAAGACCTCTTGCGTAGATTACTTTCATTGCCACAACCTTTGGTTAAGCTTCCAGAAGCACAGAGCAACAACAGAGCAACAGAAACCGTTGATAACCGCTCAAGCAACTGAACCTTGCTCTGATACCATGTTAAATTTTCTCAAAGTGGTCAGCAAGATAGCCTAAAGCCAAATTAATAATCTCAGAACTATCCAGTTAACACCTTGATCAAGCAGAAGCCCAAAGAGCAAGCTTAACACCCAGCACAAATGGAAGAACAAGCAGGTCTTATATTCATTCACACTTCTTTACAAGGCAAGGTATACATAGCAAGACATGATTTCGCTAGTACACAAGCTACAACAGAAAGCACAAAACAAGTCGGGCGGACAACACTGGTGACCGCCGAGACTACCCAGTCCGCCAAGGTCGCCGAAGCCGCCCGAGTTGAAGATGTTACAAGCCGAATAGCACACGGAGTCTGCCGAGACCGCGAGGTCGTGCGGACAAACCGTTAATCGCTGACCACTGAGGAACTGAAGAACAGACCGCCTACCCGCCTGAGACCGGCGGACAGGTCATTGGACCTTGGAAAAGCTGAAGTAGAGAACCACTAACAAGCCGCATAAGCGACCAGCTGAGACCGTAGAGACCGCACACTTCAATGAACTTGACCGAAGTCAAAGCCAAACTCCTGTCTCCTTGAAGCTAGCCGCGCGACCTGCACACAGCAAACCATCAGCTCTACTCAACCCATGCGGACAGGGAAATCCAAACCACAACAAATGATCAAGCCCCA
Organism: Platanthera guangdongensis; assembly: GCA_039583875.1. NCBI lineage: Eukaryota > Viridiplantae > Streptophyta > Magnoliopsida > Asparagales > Orchidaceae > Platanthera > Platanthera guangdongensis. Next base: position 114,023,321 of record CM077158.1, read on the forward strand.
CTTACTGTTCACTCAGTTGCTATAGATGTTCTGGGGGGGTTCTATTTATAGGCGAGGTGAGGAGTGTGGTCACCACCCTAGTGAATAGAGACACCGCCCCAGATCGCACACTAGCAAAGACCCGTCCAATGACTCCGCAAGGATTTAGCCGGATTCCAAGAAAACCCTCCAGGAGCAATAATGATGTTCACCATCAGGCGAACTCGCACAAGTCTGCCCATGCTATGCGCACAAGGCACCAGTCCGCATAGCCCGCAAACACCTCAAGGACAGCCACCACTGCGACAGTCCGCACACTATATGTGCAGACAAGGAGGTAGTTCGCACAGCTCGAAAGCCAAGCCTCCATCCGCCACAAGTCCACGACCAACAGGCAGTCCGCCCGGTCAACTGCAGACTTGGCGGATACCGCGGACACACTGAACTTGTCACTGAATGTGACCAAGTCCAGAAAACCACCAAGAGCAAGCGTGAGCACGGCGAACAAGGCCTAGTCTGCCTGCCCCAAAGCAGATCACCAAACACACCTCCAGAAAGCAGATCTTGCAAGCCCTACTCGCACTGCTGCCAAGACATCGGCCACCTGCCCGACTTCAACACCAGTCCGCACAGTCCTCCACAGCAACTAACACTTGCTGCACCACCAGAGCTTGACAAAGGCCACAGCCGAACTCCAAGGACAGTCCGCAACAGCGGACACCGCGGACTCGCCAGTCCGCAAAGCCTCCCTTGGATAGAACTCCCAATCCGCTGGATAACACAAGCTTGCAAAACCACAAGGTCGCTGATCAAACTAAGCAAAGCCTATAGGCCGCGAACCGTAGTCCGCTCAGGCCGCTCCACTTGAAGCCCTTCCTTGGCCATAGGCCAACCAAGCCGCACAACAGGCCGCACACCAGGCCGCACAGGCCGATCCTCAAGAACAGCCAAGTCATGGTACCCAGGCCGCAACCAGCAGTCCGCCCAGGCCGCGAACTCATACCGCTCAGGCCGCACAGTCCGCCCGGCCTGCCCATCACCCACTTGCACTTCACAAATTTCAACAGACGTTACTCACATTGGAAGGAGGGTGAAAGAAATGTTCGTTTTATCGACAAGTACTTATGTTGACAAGATGAGGACAAATGATAGCGCCGCTATCTTGTTAACCCAGAAATCGGCGATCCTTCCCAAGGTGGCCAGCTGGCCAGTCGCGACCCTTAGTTTCTCCCTTTCGATCGCGACAAGTCCTAGCATGGGCGGGCAGATTCCCTGTCCGCTAGGTCTCCTAGCAACCGCGTGCCCTGCGGGACGGCGGGCTATTCCCATGGCTCACCCCCGCGGGACATGCGGTTAGGTCCGCTAATCGTGCAGTGCTTTCCCTTGCAGGAATCGGCCAACAGCACCACCCGGAGTGACCTCCTAGTCAACCCAAGGGGCGGCGGTCTCCTGCCGCCGTCCGTCAAGGCCGCCCACCAGGGGCGACCTCCCTGCTGCTCGAGAGGCGGTGGCCTCCTGCCGCCGTCCGTCGAGGCCGCCCACCCAGGGCGGCCTCTGCCCGCCAGCCGGGCAGACTCCCCCTGGAGTCCGCCCAGGCCGCCCGCAAGGGGGCGGCCTGGCCCGTCGGGCGGACTCCCCCTGGAGTCCGCCCAGGCCGCCCGCTAGGGGGAGGCCCCGGCGCCCAGCCGGGTGGACTCCCCCTGGAGTCTGCCCAGGCCGCCCGCAAGGGGGCAGCCTGGCCCGCCTGGAGGACTCCCCTGGAGTCCGCCCAGGCCGCCCGCTAGGGGGCGGCCCCGGCGCCCAGTCGGGCGGACTCCCCCTGGAGTCCGCCCAGGCCGCCCGCAAGGGGGCGGCCAGGCCCACCGGGCGGACTCCCCCTGGAGTCCGCCCAGGCCGCCCGCTAGGGGGCGGCCCCGGCGTCCAGCCGGGCGGACTCCTCCCGGAGTCCGCCCAGGCCGCCCGCAAGGGGGCGGCCTCCGGTCCTCTCCAGAGCCTCCTGCAGTCATCAGTCAAGGTGGCGGACGCAAATTCCAGTCCGCGGAGTCCGCGCAGGTCGTCATGCTGATGTCACTGGGCCCCACTCCTTCAAGAACTTCCCTGGGCCTATAAATACCCCCTGAAGCCTCTCATTCAGGGATCCTGGAGGTGGAGACAAGTCTTGGTAGCAGATCCTGCGGACTCCGTTTTCCAGTCCGCGCAGTCCATCATCACCCTTCCAGCAAGCTCTGCGGACTCAGTTCCCTGTCCGCGCAGTCCTCTGCAGCTCTTTAGCAGCTTCCCAGCAGACTCTGCAAACTCAGTTTCCCAGTCCTCCAGCAGCTGGCAGACTCTTTTACTTATTCTCTGGCAGCTTCTCCTCTCTGTTTTCTGGCACTTTCTTCTCCTTTAGTCGCCAGCTTCTCCTTGTACCCTTTAAGTGATTTTGTTGTAAAGGTGTACTTGTAAGCTTGTAACCTCTAGCTATTAATCAAAGGAAAGCCCGTCGCAGGAGTGGCATTTAGGCCGCGACGGGCGAAGTGTGTTGTTGCCGCTGCTAGCGGCCCCCTCTCTTCTCTCCTCTGCTCAGCAAGTCTTGCCCTTAGCTCAGCTCTTCTCGGCCACCAACCTGCAAGGGCAACCGTTGCAATTACTGTCTGCTCGACTGCTCCTGGTCTCCCTCCTCTTCCTCTCTTGATCAACTCTCTCTCTGTCGATCAAGGCTCGCCTCTTCTCTCAAGCCTCTCCCTTCCTCCCACAATCTTCTCCTTCCTCCTCATCTAGCCTGTGAGGCCAATCACCCCCTCGGTGATAGCTGTCCCCCCGGTGTCGTTTTCGCGCATCAACAGTTGGTGCGGTGAGCGTGGACCCGAACAGCTCACGCGCAAACCTTCAGATCTGAACAGGCAGTGAAAGCAACAGCTAACCATGTCAGACCACCAATCAGCCGAGAACCATGCTCCAAGTCCTAGTGAAGATCCTCTCTGGGAAGCCTTTGAGCAATCGCGTCGAGAGAATGCTCAACAGTTCCAGGCAATCAACAAAGTTCTTGCTGCTATAACGCAACGATTGGACGCTCATCCAGCAGCTGCTCCAGCTGCTCCGATCAACCCAACACCAACAGCAGAGCATCAGCAAGCTTACTCTCAAGCTTGCCCGCCGTTCTTTCCTCTTTACACCCCGACCTTTCCGCAAGGTCCTGCAGCTCCTTTGCGAACTCAAGATGAAGAGTTTGTTGATCGCCATAACTTCTTCCGGGAAGCAGCCCGGGGAAGTCCAGCTAGAGTTCTCAACTTTCAGGGAAGTCATCCCTACCCTTCAGCTCCTGCCCCTGCTCCTCCTGCAGCAACTTTTCCTTGTTATCCTCATGCTCCTTTTGCAGCTGCAGCTTATGCTCCTTTCTTTCCCTATGCTGTAGGAGAGCAAGAAGAGCCTTCACCTTTCGCGGAGAGTGTCCGCCATGAGCCAACTCCAGCAAACTTCAGAGAGCCCCGACTACCAATTTACACTGGAGAGACAGATCCAGTAAAGCACCTCCAAGCTTTTGAGAAAGCCGTTGCTCTCAAAACCCTTTCAGATGCGACCAAGTGCAAGCTCCTTGTCACCTCTTTTGATGGGCAAGTGAGGGACTGGTTCTATGGCCTCCGTCCTCACTCCATCTCTTCCTTCCTTGATCTTCGAAGGGAGTTTCTTCTCAGATTCTCTACATCAACCAAGAGAAAGGGCGGTCCTGAAGCCCTCTTTGAGATCAAACAGCGCGGAAATGAGACTTGGTCTCAGTTTGTGGATCGATTCCAAAGAAAGATTTTGGACATCGAAGTTACTGATCAAGAAATGTACCGAGTGGCTCTTATCTACGGTGTTCGTGAAGGGGCTCTCAAATTTGAAGCCAACGTCCGTTCTCCAAGGACATATCAAGAGTTGATTGCTCTAGCCAACTCATACATCCGAGGCGAAAAGAGCAATCCAGGCTTCGTCTCCAAGCTTCTATCCGAGGAGGATCCCTCTCACAAGCATCCTCCAAGGTCTCCTCGCAATCACGTCCCAACTCACTCAAGGAAGGAGAGAAGGCTTCATCGCCAGCGATACTCCTTCCCGAGCCGCGATGCTCAAGACCCATTGCTGCCGCTAGCTCCGTCTTTGCAAACAGCAGCTGTTCAACAACAGCAGGACGATGACTTGCATGAGTCTGATCTCGACGACGTCGTGCAAGAAGTAATCCAAATCATGAAAGATAGGGCAAGCTCCAAGAAGCCCTATCGGCCAGCCGATCAGAGGTCTAGAAACTCAGAGCCCTACTGCGAATTTCATAAAGAATCAGGTCATCGAACGGAAGACTGTCGGGCATTTCGCCAGCTTGTGCAAAAGATGCTCCGGCAGGGCAAGATGCATGACCTGCTTCCTAAAGAAGAACGCCCTGATCAAGCAACTTCAAGGGGAAAAGAACTTGTAGACGCTCCTCGCTCCTCAAGAGGGTGAGCCAAGTCGAAGAATTTCCTCTCCTCGTTGTTAACAGAGAAGTCGAATGCTTTGATGCCGACGACGAGGGTGTGCTGGGGAGGATTCAATGCTAGCGATGGACTTCATAGTCCTCCAGAGCTCCTTGCAACCTCCAGGGGTTATCTCAACCCCTACTCTCTCTCTCCTTTTCAAACATTTTCATTACAATACTTCTCAGTGTTCTTTGCTTGCTTTCCAGCAAAGCTTTTATTCAGAGATCCCGTACTGACACAGTTCCCTTCTTGTGTTGCTCCTTCCTCTTCTCTCTCTCTCTTAGGATCGTTACACCAATGAGATTTCGCCGAGCCTGAAACGTTCCCTCCGTAGTTTTTTCTCGCACAACCACTACGACCACACATGGCGGGAGTATACCCATGTGTGCAGTGGGAGCAGTTCAATCGCGGGAATGGGCTTCAGACTTAGGATCCTAGCCAGCATCTGACACAGAGTGTGTGCTAGGGTAGCCCCATGTGTTAGCTCTGCTCTGCGTCCTATAGGATACATTACGGTTAGGATGATCTTTGCTGGACAAGCAATGGCGATCAAGCGTAGCCTTGTCTCTTTGCTCATCCTTCAACTGTGGTGGCCGAAGCACTCTCCGGTATCCTCGATCCGTGCCTTCTCGGGTTCGCAACTCCACTGATCAATATACAGACAAGATAGGCCTCTTGGCGCAACCCGTCTCGTTGATCAGTGATGCTTGTACCCAAGGCGAGAGAGCGTTCCTTCTCGCGGTCCTTCTCAGGACCCTTCCCTTATTTTTCTCTTTTGTGCCCTCCTCGAGGATGCGCAGCCAGCCCGCTTTGACCAGGATCATACTCGGAATGATTTTCTCAGGCCAGTGATGCATAAGGCCCATGGGGAACACCTGTGGCAACATTCAACCCTCTTTAGTCATTCCGAATATGGACCTCTTTTTCCTTTTCCCCCCTCCTTGAGGATGCGCGGCCAGCCCGCTTTGAGTAGGACTATACTCAGGATGATTTTTCGGGCAAGTGATGCATAAGGCCCACGGGGAACACCTGTGGCAGCATTCAACCCACTTTAATCATTCCGGGTGTAGACCTCCTTTTCTCTCTTCCCTCCTTTCACAGGTGAGCAGGTTAATCCAACCTACCAAAAAGATTTTGGCATTCATTTTGATCATGTCCATCCAGTCATGTCGATAGCTAGCGCTCGATTCAGTAATCTGGACTTCGGGATAATGATCAACAGGCATTTCTCTTGCTATTTGGTCATATCGACCCTATCTCAACAACCTTCATGGGTTTTCTCAAGAAGATTTTCAGCAATCACTTTGCTTATGCTCGTTTCATATACTTTGTCTGCTCAAGCTCTATCATATGGAGATTCACAGAGCTGCTCATTACTCTCGCCAAAGTCTAATGGCGTCAATCATTAATTGAATCATATCAACAGTTTTGCTATGATTCTGGTGCGGTCATCCTCGCGTCTTGCTTGCTTTTAATCCCTCTCTCTTTGTGGAGGTTAGCAAATCCTTGCAAGCCTTCTCCACAGGTACTCGCAAGCTCCTTTTATATGCATATTGTCTGCTTCTAACTTTTCTCTTTGTAGAGAACAACAGACACCTGCAAACCTCATCCAGGTACTTGCAGTTTAAATCATTATTTTATCTATGCTTCTCACTCTTCACTTTGTAGTGGTTAGCAGACAACTGCAAGTCATATTCAGGTACTTGCAGCCTATCTTTATAAACAATATCAGCCTCTAACTCTATTCTTACAGAGGTCACCGACATTTTCAAGCGTCATTCAGGTACTTGCAAGTTACTTTCATGCACTATGCATACTCTTAAATCTTCTCTTGCAGAGACCACAAAAGATTTGCAAGCCCCTTCCAGGTACTTGCAACTCACTTTTTCTGTCCTTGTATACTATTTTCCCTCTTCTTGCAGAGAATGACAGGTGCTTGCAAGCCTCTATCAGGTACTTGCAAGTTATTATCCCTTTCTGTTTTCCCTCAATATTGTTTTGCAGAACTTAACAGAAGACACACCTTCTTCGTTTTGCAAAAAGCAAACTCAGGTACACACTCGATGTACCACCCATACGTGCTTACCCTTAATTTTCCTCTTGCATGAAAATAGACAGGAAACATCAAGCTTGTAAGGGGAGACTTCAGGTTCTACCTCTCCCTACCTCCCCTTCTCTTTCCTTTGAGGTGGATCACAATTTTCGTGGGTCTCCAACTTCTTCGAAGTTCCCTTCGGAACTTGAAAAAGTGCGGGGATTATGTTAACCCAGAAATCGGCGATCCTTCCCAAGGTGGCCAGCTGGCCAGTCGCGACCCTTAGTTTCTCCCTTTCGATCGCGACAAGTCCCAGCGTGGGCGGACAGATTCCCTGTCCGCTAGGTCTCCTAGCAACCGCGTGCCCTGCGGGACGGCGGGCTATTCCCATGGCTCACCCCTGCGGGACATGCGGTTAGGTCCGCTAATCGTGCAGTGCTTTCCCTTGCAGGAATCGGCCAACAGCACCACCCGGAGTGACCTCCTAGTCAGCCCAAGGGGCGGCGGTCTCCTGCCGCCGTCCGTCAAGGCCGCCCACCAGGGGCGACCTCCCTGCTACCCGAGAGGCGGCGGCCTCCTGCCGCCGTCCGTCGAGGCCTCCCACCCAGGGCGGCCTCTGCCCGCCAGCCGGGCGGACTCCCCCTGGAGTACGCCCAGGCCGCCCGCAAGGGGGCGGCCTGGCCCGCCGGGCGGACTCCCCCTGGAGTCCGCCCAGGCCGCCCGCTAGGGGGCGGCCCCGGCGCCCAGCTGGGCGGACTCCCCCTGGAGTCCGCCCAGGCCGCCCGCAAGGGGGCGGCCTGGCCCGCCTGGCGGACTCCCCCTGGAGTCCGCCCAGGCCGCCCGCTAGGGGGCGGCCCCGGCGCCCAGCCGGGCGGACTCCCCCTGGAGTCCGCCCAGGCCGACGGCAAGGGGGCGGCCAAGCCCACCGGGCGGACTCCCCCTGGAGTCCGCCCTGGCCGCCCGCTAGGGGGCGGCCCCGGCGTCCAGCCGGGCGGACTCCTCCCGGAGTCCGCCCAGGCCGCCCGCAAGCGGGCGGCCTCCGGTCCTCTCTAGAGCCTCCTGCAGTCATCAGTCAAGGTGGCGGACGCAAATTCCAGTCCGCGGAGTCCGCGCAGGTCGTCATGCTGATGTCACTGGGCCCCACTCCTTCAAGAACTTCCCTGGGCCTATAAATACCCCCTGAAGCCTCTCATTCAGGGATCCTGGAGGTGGAGACAAGTCTTGGTAGCAGATCCTGCGGACTCCGTTTTCCAGTCCGCGCAGTCCGTCATCACCCTTCCAGCAAGCTCTGCGGACTCAGTTCCCTGTCCACGCAGTCCTCTGCAGCTCTTTAGCAGCTTGCCAGCAGACTCTGCAAACTCAGTTTCCCAGTCCTCCAGCAGCTGGCAGACTCTTTTACTTAGTCTCTGGCAGCTTCTCCTCTCTGTTTTCTGGCACTTTCTTCTCCTTTAGTCGCCAGCTTCTCCTTGTACCCTTTAAGTGATTTTGTTGTAAAGGTGTACTTGTAAGCTTGTAATCTCTAGCTATTAATCAAAGGAAAGCCCGTCGCAGGAGTGGCATTTAGGCTGCGACGGGCGAAGTGTGTTGTTGCCGCTGCTAGTGGCCCCCTCTCTTCTCTCCTCTGCTCAGCAAGTCTTGCCCTTAGCTCAGCTCTTCTCGGCCACCAACCTGCAAGGGCAACCGTTGCGATTACTGTCTGCTCGACCGCTCCTGGTCTCCCTCCTCTTGCTCTCTTGATCAACTCTCTCTCTGTCGATCAAGGCTCGCCTCTTCTCTCAAGCCTCTCCCTTCCTCCCGTAATCTTCTCCTTCCTCCTCATCTAGCCTGTGAGGCCAATCACCCCCTCGGTGATAGCTGTCCCCCCGGTGCCGTTTTCGCGCATCAACATATCTGACACGAGAGGTTGGGGTATGTAGGCATGGACAATGTAAAGGCTATGGAGGTGAAAGGCCTGGTGCATGGCTTGCCTAGTATTTCATCCTACAGAGATGGTCATGTCTGTGCCGATTGTTAGTATGGAAAGACACATCGTCTTCCATTTGACATATCACAGACTAGGTGTAGAGCACCGTTGGAGTGTATTCATGGTGATCTAATGGGGCCTACCGTCACGTCCAGTCTCGGCGGAAGCAGGTACATGCTTGTTCTTGTTTATGACTTTTCAAGATATACCTGGGTATATTTCTTAAAGGAGAAGGAAGAAGCATTCAAGAAGTTTGTGGAGTTCAAGGAGCTTGTGGAAGGTTGGCTCAGTGTGCGGATTAAGAAGTTGAGAACAGATAATGGCGGAGAGTTCACTTCGTTGGATTTCTCAAACTTCTGCAGAATGTTTGGCATCCAACGAGAGCTTACTTGTGCTCACACTCCACAGCAGAACGAAATTACAGAGCGGAATATTCGTCATCTTACGTAGACCTGCAAGTGATAGCTTCACGGAAAGTCATTCCTAGGGCCTTCTGGGCAGAGGGAATGGTCTGTGCGCCATACATCATCAATAGGATGTCGTTAAGTCCTAACAACATGAAATCCCCTCATGAGTTGGTTTTCAAGGAGAAGCCCAGCGTGTAACTTCTTCCGGTGTTTGGGTCGACTTGTTATGTGCACGTTCTAGATGAGCTCAGGATGAAGCTAGATGCGAAAGCAAGGAAGCTAGTCTTCATTGGATATGATGAGCAGAAGAAGGGATGGAAGTGCATGGATCCAGAGACACGGAGGTCTGTTGTCTCCCTGGATGTGGTATTTGATTAGTTGACATCATACCAGGGTAGCCCGTCTGTGAAGCTATAGGAGAGCAAGTCTGACGGAGGGCAATGAGATGTTGCTCGGGATCTTCCGGTGGAGCTGCATGTGTTGCCAGGTGCTCCGATGGCAACTAGCTTTGGGGCAGAGGCTTCTGGATCTGGAAGTAGGGGGAGCGATGATCCTGGTGTGCCCGGGATCAGAGCTAGCATAGAATAAGCAGCGAGAGTGATGGATCAGGGTTAAGCCTTGTGGAGGTCCAAGAGGACTATTATTCCACCAGCTCAGTATAGGGACGGAAACATGATGAGCCTTGTCTCATGTTTCTTCGCAGGTCCCTTGCATGAATGTGAGTGTTCGAGTTTTGAGAACGTCACTGGAGTCAAGGAGTGGGAGGATGCTATTGATGAGGAGATGGTCGCCCTCACGAAAAATGAGACTTGGGTTCTTATGCCCAAAGTTGAAGGCCTCACTCCTATGACGTGCAAGTGAGTGTACAATTTGAAGAAGAAGGCTGACGGGAGTATGGAGCAGTACAAGGCTCGTCTTGTAGCTCGGGGGTTCTCTCAACAGTTCGGGGAGGATTATGTGGAGTTGTTTAGTCCTATGGCCAAGATGACTTCGGTACGGGTGGTGGTCTCTTTGGCGGCTTGCCAAGGGTGGAAGATATGGTAACTTGATGTGAAGTATGTGTTTCTCTAAGACAAAATTGACAAGGACATCTTCATGGTGCAACCACCGGGTTACGTATCTGAAGAACATTTAGGGCACGTCTGCAAGATGAAGAAGGCCCTCTACGGTCTGAAGCAAGTGCCTCGGGCGTGGTATGGGAAGATCGCAGAATATCTCCAATTCTGCGGGTACTTTGCTTCAGACTCAGACTCTAGTCTGTTCGTTAAGAAGTAGGGGGAGTTGCAGGTCCTCGTTCTGTTGTACGTTAATGATATGATCGTCACGGGGAACTCAGAGGCGGAAGTAATTAGGCTTCGGGCGGAGCTAGCTATCCGGTTCGAGATGAAGGATTTGGGTGAGCTCCACCATTTCCTCAGGCTCGAGGTGCAGAGACAGAAGGATGGCATGCTTGTTTCCCAGAAGGGCTATGTGGAGCGGATCATTAAGCGATTCGGCATGGGGGATGGGAAGAGCAGTTCTGTTCCTCTGGAGGTTGACGTTAAGTTTCGGCGGCATGAGGGAAGGGTTCTTCCAGACCCATTGGTGTTCCGGGCTCTTCTGGGGAGTCTGATTTACCTGACTAATACTAGGCCGGATATTGCTTATGAAGTAGGCCGGGTGAGTCGGTATATGGCGGAGCCACGTAAACCTCATATGGTGGCGGTTAAAGGTATCTTGAAGTACATCAAGTCTACCTTGGAGATGGGTCTCTTGTACAAGAGGGACATGGGCTTTTGTTTGCATGGTTTCACAGATGCTGATTATGGGGGAGATACAGATGATCGGAAGTCGACATCTGGCTGTCTTATTCATGGGATTGGCGACAATTCCTGGTGCAGCAAGAAGCAGAATTCGGTATTTGTCTCCACTACTGAGGATGAGTACAAGGCTTCGGCCTTGGCTGCTCAGGAAGTCATCTGGCTTAGGCGGCTAGTGGATGACATCCATAAGGAGGTGCAGAGTCCTACTCTGATTCACGACGACAATGATGGTGCTCTCAAATGGGTGAATAATCCAGTTTGTCACCCGCTGACGAAGCATATCGAGATCGGGCATCACTTCATACAGGAGAAGGCCTGGAGGGGTCTTTGATGGTTGACTACGTTTGAAGTCAGGACAACGTAGCAGATATCTTTACCAAGCCATTGTCGAAGGGGTCGTTTACTCGGTTACAGGAGTTGCTCGGGCTGGTTTCTACTTCTCACTTCAAGGGGGAGTGTTGAAATTGTTGAAGTGTGAAGTTGGGGAAGTCGGGCAGACTGGTTTCTCAATTCGTACAGACTGCAGACCGCGCGGACTAGGAGAATAGCCTTAGCGGGTTACCTTGTCGGACAGCCGGCTTTGCTGTGGTTTCTAGCGGTCTGGACCAGCAAGTGATGTGGTGGAGTAACCGGGCGGATAGGATGGTTATCCGACGGTTGTTTGCAGGTTCTCCGATTCGCTAAGGGGCAGCCAGATTAACGAACTGGGGCGGTTTGCCCTCAAGTCTCTGGTGCCTTCTCGGGTCGGGATGGATCAGAGTTCGCTGGTTGTTGTGGGGACTCTATGGAGCTCGCAGGTGTTCGACATGGATTAAAACTTGCGGTCTGGATGTTAGATCGTAGAGCAAGCTTTATTGCACGGATAGGTTGCCTGGAGGTCGCGCGGTCTGATGAGGCAATCCACATGGATAGTTGCGGACTGGATGTTCAGAAGGGCACGATCTTGGTATCAGGTGGCGCGGTCTGGGTTGGTGACCGCGGGTTTCGTGGACTTATTTTGGGGAGACAAGTCCAGCTTGTTACCTAACTCGCCGAGCTTGCTTTGTGTGGCCTGGTTGGTTACTCGCCTAGTTCGCCTATTGTGGACTGCCATTCTATTCGCTGAGTTCGACAGTATTGGCTGGACTTGCCACGGGCTACAGAATGAGTGGATATAAAGCAGTATCCGCACAGGTTGGCAAACTGGTGGTTTATCCGGCAGGAGCGGTTTGAGCGCAGCTTGGTGATCTGGTTGGTATTCTCTTTATGCGGATATAGGTGTTAGTCGGCAGGATATGATGGGCGGTTATCCTACCGGTATAGGTGGTGACGACACTCCTTATCACGCATATAAATAGGACCCCCTGACTCATCATTAAAAGAGAGTGAACAGCTGTGCGGCTAACACCAGGAGGGTAGAAGACTAGCAGGAATGTTGGTGTGGAACAGTTCGCGGATACAGTCTGCGGTTTAGCAGCAGGTTGCAGTCCTTGCAGCTTAGTTTCTTCCTCAGAGTTGCGGATAAGTGGAGCAGTTCGCCCGGCCTATCAACAGGTTCTGTTCAGTCTCAACATTTGCAATAACAGCAGTCTGCGCGGTTTTCCGCGGGTAGGCAGCTTCGGCCGTCTCGGCGGACAGAGTTGGCGAGTAGGAGGCTTGTGCGGGTTCTGGAAACAGTCCGCGCGGTTTCTTTTTGCTGCAATTTTTTGAATTGTTCTCACTTTACATTGTAATCATGTCTTGCAATGTATGCCTTGGCCTGTACTAGAAGTTGATTCTGATTGGAAACTCTTGTGCCTCCATTGTTATTGTCTTTTATTTTTCTTCGGTTGTGGTTGAGTATTCCTGTGACCTCATTAGCTCCCGCTTCAGAAATTTTTTACACAGATTACTTAAATGGATCGGTAGGGGTGTTGTTGAATAAAAAGTTACTTCGGGTCACGATAAAAAAGCGGGAGAGGGGGTGCCACGGATGTGGAGACTAAGACTTTCCGCAACTGTAACTTGTTGTTGCGGGTGATTTTATTCATTGAATGCTCAGATTACATTCACGGGATTTCCCTATCAGTTGGCTTACATCAAGGTTCAACTTTAAGGCTTTATTTCTTTACCCTTATCTTATATGAGCTCACTAAACATATGCAACATGCAATACCTTGGTGTTTATTGTTTGTGGATGATATTATTTTGGTTGATGAGACGCGCGAGGGTGTAAACGCAAAACTTGAATCTTGGTGAGATACTTTAGCAAATATAGTTTTAGGTTGAGCGGGACAATGACAGAGTATATGGGGCTTAATTTTAGTAGTACAAGAAGGATAGATGACTTTGTTATTAAGTTGGGTGATCAAGATATTTCCCGTAGTGAGGGTTTTAAATATCTTGGATTGATAGTTCAAAAAGACGGTGATATTGATAAAGATGTGACACAGAATCTAAGCAGGTTGGTTGAAGTGGAGAGGCACGTCAGGGATCTTATGTGATCGTAAAGTACCACTAAAACTTAATGGCAAGTTTTATCGTGTTGCAATTAGACTCGCGATGCTCCATGGTTCTGAGTGTTGGGCAGAGAATTACGTACATGAGCTAATAATGGGAGTTGCGGAGATGAGAATCCTTAAGTGGATATGTGGACACACGAGATTGGATAAAATTAGGAATGAATTTATTAGGAATAAGACTGGAGTAGCACCAATTGCAGAGAAGATGCGAGAAGCTCGTCTAATATGGCTTAGACAAGTACAAAGGAGACCATTAGAGGCACCTGTTAGGCATTATGAGAGTCTAGTCACTAGGCATGTTAAACGAGGGAGGGGTAGACCAAAAAAGACTTGGAATGAAACTATAAGGAAAGACATTATGTACTTAGGCATTAGTGAGATTATGACAAAAGATAGGGCACAATGATGACAAAGGATCCATATAGCCGACCCCACTATAGTGGGATAAAGACTTGAGTGTTATTGTTGTTGTAATGCTCGGATTACATTAATTTCAGATAACATGTAGAAAATAGTAAAAACAGTCTGTTGAAGGGGAGATCGCGGTCACGGGGGGAATTCACCCCCGGTCCTTGCAATCTGAAAATTGAGTTCGCTTGAACACTTGTGTAGAGATTGCACCTTCTATAGTGAGCTCGCAACTCCTTTCCCCCTCATCCCTGCTCTTTTGTTGTTTACATTTTGCGACTATATATAGAAATTAGGTGCTTCCCGGACCGGTAGGCTCAAGAATCTCAGGTTATCGGTAAGAGAGACCGAGATGTCACCAAAAGCAATACTTTGCGAGATATCCCTGACGGGAGGGCATGCGGACATGGTGGACACAGTGGAGTGTCCGCGAGTACTCGGGGGGGGGGGGGGGGGGAGGTCCCGCGAACACGGTGGACACTGAAGAGTGTCCAAGGACACTCTCGGTGGGGAGGTCTCACAAACACGGGGGAAACCTGAGAGTGTCCGCGAGCACTCCTGAATGGGGAGGTTTTGTGAACACCGAAGAGTGTCTGTGAGCACTTATAGAGGAGAGGTATCAAGGACACGGCAAAGACCGGAGAGTGTCTGCGAGCACTTAGGACGGGAAGTCTCGCGGACATGGCAGGCATTGGAGAGTGCCCGTGAGCTCTCTCGGAAGGGAGGTCTTGTAGACACAGCGGACACGAGTAGTAACATCCCATTTCCAACTAGACCCATAGGAGTGGTTTTGTCCATGACTAGGTCATGACAAACCCTAGGAAGCTAGGAATGGGGCAAGAGATAGGAGACAAAATGTGGAAAATCATCATGGTCTGCAAATAGTAGAATTCTGAACAATGGTTTAGGATGACCGTGGGCTACACCTTGACCCCAAGACCCTGCCACCACACCCCCTAATACCTTGGGAGGCCCATTAGGGCCATAAGGACCCATTGGGGTCAACCAAAGAGGCTCAGTTGACCAAGGTCAACCCTAGCCCTAAATGGGTCAAACTAGCCTACTTAGGGTCAATTGACCTACTCCTAGCCTAGAGGACCCAACCTATGCCCTCCTAACCCTAACGTGAGGTCAATGGGTCACTAAGGACACATTGGGGTCAGCCCTAGAGGCCAGGTTGACCCAAGCCAACTCAAGCCCCTAATCTGGTCAAAGTACCCTTACTAGGGGTATGTGACCTCCAAAGTGCAAGGTAACCCTACATAACCCTACCTAGACCTTAGGGGAAGCCAATGGGTCACCAAGGACCCAATGGGGTCAACCCAAATGGTTATGTTGACCCAAATCAACTCTAGCCCTAAAATGGTCAAAGTGCCCTTACCAAGGGACGTGTGACCCCCAAGATGCCCAACCAACCCTATTCAAGTCTTCCTAAACCTTAAGGGAGTCCAATGGGTCACTAAAGACCCAATGGGGTCAACCTAGATGATCAAATTGACCCAGGTCAACCCTAATTTAAGCCAAGTCAAACCTAGCCCAAAAGTTCTAACCCAAGCCCAAGCCACTTCTTCCTTAGGCTAACCTCACTTTCATGATCATCATGACTAAGTGGGCTGCACTTAGCCTATGGGGTTGACCAGTCAACCAGGGGTGACTAGGAGAGAGAAGGGAGCTTCCCTCCATGTTAATGGAGGAGAGAGAAGATGGGGGAGAGGAAGGGAGAGAGTGGAGCCGGCCAAGGGAGGCTAACAGCCACCTTTAATGGCTTCAATCAACTCCTCTAGGGAAGAGGAGTTGATTCCAGCCGTTTCCCAGCCACCAAGGGGTGGGTTCAGCCCCCCTCCACTCAACCCGAGCCACACCATAAATGGTGTTGATGGGCATTGAAGAACCAGCCGCCCCCCCTCCCCAATTGCCATTTAAACACCCTCAGTGGGCAGAGGGGAACATTTTCGAGCTTTTACCTGGAGGAGACAGGCCGTCCCACTGTGCTGTTGCAGAAGCCGAGCGCCACCGCCGTCAACAATGGCATCACGCCGCTCCTCCCGCATTCAGGCCGCCAGGAAGGTCCTCCCCCTCTCCTTAACTCACGGGTAGATCATAGGTCTCCTTAGGTTCAAGTTTCGGGCTCAATTGAGCCCTATCAAAACCAAGCTTTTCATGGTTTTCGGCAAGAAATTTTCCTGCTAGAACCGCCAGAAAATGCCCCTCCGGCGGAAGAGCCGCCGCCTGGCGATAGCCACCACCTCAACGGAGGTGGTGGTGGCGGTGGCCGGCCGGGGAAGGGGCTGGATCGCCGGCGGCAGGGCTTGGAAACGGCTCTAGGCGGGATGGATCCTGGTCGTTGGCTCAATGTAGAAGATGACGGCATTCCGTCAAATCTGCGTCAAGATTCGTGTTTCTCCTGATTCTAAACTATAGGATATTAAATTTTGATATTCTGATTTATGTCACTGTTTTAGTATTATTTGGTTTTAATATTTAAAAATACCTAGGATCACTTGGGGGAAAACCTCCAACATGAAAGTTGTAGTTTTTTGTGTCTACTGTATTTTAAAATTGGTTTGAACCAAGTTGGATGCATGGTCTGACCAGGGCACCCATTTTGGTGAGACATGTACCTAGGGCTAGGCAGTCATTAAACTGAGTGCCCACACATCATCCCTGGTCCAAATCACTTGAAATTTTGGCAGGGAGCCTATCCTAGCTATACTTAGGGCTTGCCTAAAACTCAGAATTTTTGGACACACTTTTCCTAAAGTTTTTGCTTTTATTTAATAAAGCTAGGGTAATTTAATTAAGTGGTCAAATGACCTCCAAACCCTCCCAACTTTTGGTGAGAGGTCCTTGGCATCAAGACCTAGGTCTGTACAAAATTGCATCTTATTTGGATATGTTTTGGTCAGGGAATCACCAAACCATAGTTTAGCCTTAAGAGGGTATTTTTGATTACAAGTGCCCTATGGACTTAGGGTGGTCCCCTCCCCTCAACAGAGGCTGAGGTTTTGGACACTGACTTGGCATGGCTAATGTCACCCTCTTATGGAAAATGGGATGATTTTGGCTTGATTCACCCTAGGGTTCAACCACAAACCCTAAGGAAGGACTTTTGAGGGTTGTGAAGGACATGGGGGCAAATGCCCTCGTATGGCCTTGGAAATCCAGAAGAATTGAGGGTAATGTAACTTAAGATCTCTGGTAGGAACATTAGAAGAATTGGAGGAAGGTAGACACCTCAAAACCCTAACCCGAGATTTAGGGTAGGAGCACAAATTTGAAGATTCAGCCACTAAACCTTCCCCAAATGTTATGAAACTTGGGTAGAGTAGGTTTTAGGCCACCTAGAACCTCTGGTAATTTTTGTAGAATTTTATGGATTATATTTTTGGTACTTCATTTGTTAATTACCAAAAGGTCCAAAATGATTTTTAATTTTCTTATGGATATTATGTGCTTCAAAATATGATGAAACTTGGTCAGAGGTTAGTCTAGGGCTAGTTGAACATCTCTGAAATTTTATCACAATTCTTTATTAATTGTATTTGGTACTTCCTTCATTAATTTCAGAAAGGGGCTTTGGTAAAGAAAATTCATTATTGATGATATTTCTGTTGACAAATCATGAGGCTTAGGTTTTGATGTTTTTAGGCCAAAGAGTACTTGTAGAAATTTATTTATAATTTTTAGAGGTCTGTTTTCAGAACTTTCTTTACAAGGCCATATTTTTGAGAATAAGATAATTAATTAATTTAGGGAATAATTCTTTCAAACAATTTATGAAAGTTTACTTAGAGGTTTTATGTGCCCTTACAATCATCTTGGAATTTTATCTGAATTATTGGAAGTATTTTTATTGTGCATCCCCTTTTAATGATTTATTTTAGAATAAATTGGAAATACAATTTAAGGGCTAAAATATTGCTGGAAAATTTGGAGATTCTGGATTTTTATATGATTACCCACTTTGCATTTATCATAATTTTAGTGGAGCTTTATCTTGCATAAATCTTATACTTCCTGCTCAACCTTGGAACTTTTGGCTTTTAAAATAAATAAATAAATTAGCGTTTAAATTTTAAAAATTAGGAAATTGTGGATTCAGTCTACATATGCCAATATAGACCTCTAATAATTATTATATGAGCACTGGATGACCATATGACATACTTCCCTTTTTACGGGTCATATAGCTTAAGTGGTCTACATTTAGCAAAACTGCAGGAAATCATTTGGGATATGAACTAGAGCACATGTGTTGGGTGTTGTTGGGTTGCTGGAAAGGATAAATAGAATTAGGTGCATCTTTGGATGATAAGTGAGTATGGTGTTGTTTTGCCTAGGGTTTAGAGGCGCTCGGGTCCGACGAAAGATCGTCCTCCCCGAGGTGAGTGGAGTCAAATCACCTTAGGATTAGCCTATCGTAACATGAGTAAGTAATGGATACGGGAATCAACCAATAACAAAATAAGTACCTTGCGAAAGGGAACGCTGGGCGTAATCCCAACATAGTTCCTAGTGCCCCTTGAGAGCCCTTCACAGGGAATACCGGAGGCAGTCCTGGGTTAACGTAAACTGTTTTAACAAGCTGAAAAGAGTAACTTAGTAATTAGGGTTGCACCTTTCACAAACACTGTTAGCACCGGAAGTTAGCTGGGAGCTTCGGCTCGGATGGTTAAAAGACGGACTTTGGGTCCGGGGAGCTTCGGCTCGATTATTTGAGACGGACGTGTTGGTCCGGGGAGCTTCGGCTCGGGTTTTGATTACGCTAAATTTGCATGTGCATAAAAGGAAGGAAAAATTAAGGTGGTGGGTCTTCGGTATTGGAGGATCGATGCACCGACGCCAATACGTTGACGCGGCAAGTGTGGTTAGCACTTCGCCAACAGAAGTCTGGTGCGCCAGCCGGCAAGAGTACGCAGGAGTCCGCTTCGTGCACCAAGCGTTGAGGCGTACGATAGGTCTGACCGGTAGTGCTTTACTGGTTTAGAGGTGGGCGAGGCCCAACCCACCGCTTCCGTCTGCCACTACGGAGGTATCCTGGGAGGTTACGGCTCGAGAAAGGGGGAACTAAAGGTCTGTGTGCACAGAGTCGGGTGTGTGTGTTGCACTTGCATGATCCATCATACCCACTTGCATGTCATAGCATAATCGATTCATTTAACCCTAACACCTAAAGTATAAGTGGAATGGGACGCTTATACTTTAGGCCCTGCAAAACGACCCCTTAGTCTATAAGCTTGTGTGGGCAGGTTTATAAATTAAGGTCAATTTTTGATATATAAATACATATACTGCTGTTTGATAACCGACACCCCAACGTATAAATCTGTATGGGACTTTTTATATGATGGGAGCCTTGCAGAAGACCCCTTGGCTTATGTGTTCTCACATAAGTGAAGGTTAATTGTTTTATTTAGCCTTATTGTCTAAACATGTTATAGAATTGCTAGTATAGGTCCGCTGCAATCTGTTTTTGATATTCTCCACCTTCAAGTCCTCCCCTTTCTTCCTCTCCGCTCGGTGCCT
This sequence comes from Platanthera guangdongensis, assembly GCA_039583875.1. NCBI lineage: Eukaryota > Viridiplantae > Streptophyta > Magnoliopsida > Asparagales > Orchidaceae > Platanthera > Platanthera guangdongensis. The sequence continues at coordinate 114,042,390 of CM077158.1, forward strand.
AGGAGCCGTGGGGGAAGGGGTGGGGGATGATAGGACTTAGTCTTTTAGACTAACGGTTTTCGAACCGCATCATTTAGGGGATCGTAGAGTCCAGCATGGAGGAGCAGCCCCAGAGACCGGTGCGCTTGGAGGTGGGGCAGTCTAGCTCCGGAGTTCATACAGCCGGGACCGTGAGTCTTGACCTTGAGTAGTTTTTCTTCTTTTGCTTCTGCATGAGTGATTTTGTAGTGAGGATATGATGTACCGGGCATAGGCCCTTACTTTGCTACTCTGATGTATTCTTCTGTGGACACTACCTTCGTGGAGATATATTTACTATGATATGTGATTTTCTGTGGACTGATAGTTTACATTTACTTCATTATGCCACTTTTTTGCGATCGAATTGGCAGGCAGAATCGGCGCTTTGTGGTGATGACCCTTCAGGTCGTGAAGGAGTCACCGCAAAACGGCGGTTCTGGGCCTAAGACCCCGGTGTCGATAAGAAAAAAAAGGGGGGGGGGTCTTACAAGTGGTATCAGAGGGAGGTTTCGATCCTCCGATATTGGGGTCAGCCCTAGAGGCCAGGTTGACCCAAGCCAACTCAAGCCCCTAATCTGGTCAAAGTACCCTTACTAAGGGTATGTGACCTCCAAGGTGCAAGGTAACCCTACATAACCCTACCTAGACCTTAGGGGAAGCCAATGGGTCACCAAGGACCCAATGGGGTCAACCCAAATGGTTATGTTGACCCAAATCAACTCTAGCCCTAAAATGGTCAAAGTGCCCTTACCAAGGGACATGTGACCACCAAGATGCCCAACCAACCATATTCAAGTCTACCTAAACCTTAAGGGAGTCCAATGGGTCACTAAAGACCCAATGGGGTCAACCTAGATGATCAAATTGACCCAGGTCAACCCTAATTTAAGCCAAGTCAAACTTAGCCCAAAAGGGCTCACCCAAGCCCACCTATGGATGCCAGTCTTCGACCTGATCCTGAGGATGCTCTTATGGAAAATGGGATGATTTTGGCTTGATTCACCCTAGGGTGCGACAAAGATACCGGTTTTCGAACCGCATGATTACCCTAGCTTTATTAAATAAAAGCAAAAACTTCCGGCCCCGAAGGTCAATCGCGTGCCTAAGACCCCTTGAAATTTATTTATAATTTTTAGGTCTTACAATTTACATGAGGGATCACATGTAAATTGTCCACTTTTTATTAGGTATTGAGTCGATTACCTACTAATGTAGCTCGTTTTTGCAGCCCCCAGCTCAGCCTACCCCACAAGGTGGAGCTCAGCAGACTCCAGACATTGCACCACCTCCCATGGTCCCCACACCTTTCCTTCAGTCAGACATGGGGCAAACTCTTACAGCTATCCTTGAGGCCTTCCGGGCTCAACAGGCTCCGGCCCAGCAGCCAAACCCAGGGGCCAACTGGATGAGCACCTTCCGAGGACTCTCCCCGTCATACTTGGGGACAGAGTCGGCAGTGCGGACAGAAGAGTGGCTGGATGTTATGTACGAGATGTTGACCGTGATACGGTGTCCTTGGGAGGAGAGGGTGGCCTTGGTGGTATCTTGCTTGGAGTCCCATGCCAAGAGGTGGTGGAAGACGCTGTTGGACACGACGTTTGCCGATAGGGAGATTGCAGAAATTACTTGGGAGGAATTCAGGGCCACGTTGCTGGAGCACTTCGTTCCGCAGTCGGCCAGGGATGAGTTGGAGGAACGGTTCTTACAGCTGAGGCAGGGCGCTAGGACGGTGGTGGAGTACCACCGAGAGTTCGACCATTTGGCCCGATATGCAGGTTCTTACCAGCTGGACGAAGCAGGATACGTCAAGAGATTCTATAAGGGCCTAAAAGAGGAGTTGTGGGAGGCCTTGTTGTTTCTATCTGACGGGCCTATCTCCCGGATTTTGGAGATGGCAAAGAGGATTGAGGATGATTGGCACACCATTCGGGGCCGGAAGCGGCAAGCGGAGGATCAGGGCCGGAGGGCCCGAAATGATCAGCGACGAGGCACCATACCAGATGGGAGAAGGATAGAGGAGCAGCCTCGTCAGGCGGTGAGGCAGGAGCCGAGAGAGCAGGTGGTTTTGGCCCCTCAACCTCTTCGGATACAGGAGATGCCGAGACCCGGGGGTATGGCGTATCCCCCGCCGGAGTGCTTCCATTGTCATCAGGTGGGACACCTCCGGAGAAACTGCCCCATGAGGGGGGCACCACCTCCAGCACCACAGGGTGGCCCACTTGCCCAGCATTTCGGAGGCCGAGGACGCGGCCGAGGACGTGGTTACCAGGGAGGTGAGCGAAGATAGGAAAGGGAGCAGGCATACGCCTTGGATCTGGCACAGCCCCGAAATCCAGAGCGGGTCATTACAGGTAAATCAAGATGTTTAAATTGTTTAAACTAAATTCTCGTTCTCAATTGCCCAACAAGTAGAACTTCCCTAAGTAGAATAAATAGGAAGAAAACCCTTTATAAAGTACTAAGACATTTAAATCGTCTCAGGTATAGTTTTCATCAGCGGCAAGCCCGCCTATACTCTGTTCGACACGGGTGTCTCGCACTTGTTTGTGTCGGAGGCCTTTCTGGAAGGGCTGGAAGGAGTGGAACGGTTCACAGGCTGGATGAGGAGGGTGCGTCTACCCGACAGATCAGAGATACTCACCTCAGCCCACTGCAGCATGGAGGCGGAGATTGGAGGAAAGTCGTTCGAAGTTCCGGCAATGGTCCTGAGGATGCCAGTCTTCGAGCTGATCCTGGGCATGACTTGGCTACAGTGGAATCATGCCCAGATTGCATCATCATCGAAGGTATAAGACCTGCCTCACGTGTACCCTTATCTTCAGTACAGGCCGTTAAGGCCTATTTACAGGGGGAGGAGGTCTACGAGGTGCTGTTTGAGATGGCGGAGGCCACAAGTTCTATATCGAATATCCCGGTAGTGCGGGAGTTTGAGGACTTCTTTCCGGAGAAATTACCCGGAATACCCCCGCGCAGGGAGCAGGACTTCCAGATACAGCTTGTGCCGGGGGCCAAGCCAGCATCCAAGGCACCTTACCGGATGGCCCCAAGGGAGCTGACAGAGTTCCGGAGCCAGCTTCTGGAGTTAGTGGAAGCCGGATTTGTCCGGCCAAGCTCTTCACCTTGGGGAGCCCCGGTATTGTTCGTCAAGAAGAAAGACGGGACCCTCAGATTGTGCATCGACTACCGAGCACTAAATCGGCTGACGGTCCGGAACACCTATCCACTGCCAAGGATAGACGAGCTGTTCGACCAGCTGCAGGGAGCGCAGTTCTTTTCGAAATTGGATTTGAGGTCGGGATACTACCAGCTTCGGATTCGAGAGGAGGACATTCAGAAGACTGCTTTTAGTAGCAGATATGGATTATTTGAGTTTACGGTGATGCCCTTCGGGCTCACCAATGCACCCTCGGCGTTCATGACTCTCATGAACCAGGTTTTCAAGGAGTACCTAGACGTATTTGTCATTGTGTTTATCGATGACATTCTCATCTACTCGAGGACGGAGGAGGAGCACACTCGCCATCTGGCACTGACCCTATAGAGACTGCGGGAGAATCATCTATATGCGAAGTTTAGTAAATGTCAGTTCTGGCTGAAGGAGGTGGGCTTCTTAGGCCATATTATCAGTGGAGCCGGGTTGGTAGTGGATCCGGCAAAGATTCAGGCTATTCGGGATTGGCCGCAGCTGAAGACAGCCACCGACGTATGAAGTTTTCTAGGACTTGTCGGTTACTACCGGAAGTTCGTGGAGGGATTCTCTCGAATCGCCCTCCCGCTCACATCCTTGACGAAGAAGGAGGTACCGTTCGTGTGGACCCCGCAGTGCCAGGCAGCTTTCCAGGAGCTGTAGGATCGGCTAACCTCGTCTCCCATTCTTACTCTCCCCTCGGGGAGGGAAGGATTTCAGGTCTACACTGATGCTTCCTACCAGGGTATGGGAGCAGTACTGATGCAGAAGGGCCATGTGATTGCATACGCATCTCGCCAGTTGAAGAAGCACGAACAGAACTATCCGGTGCATGACCTTGAGATGGGGCCGGTCGTTTTTGCTTTGAAGGTCTGGCGCCATTATCTTTATGGAGTCCACTGCGACATCTATTCCGACCACAAGAACTTGAAATACGTGGACACGCAGAAGGAACTGAACATCAGGCAGAGGCGCTGGGTGGAGTTCTTAGCAGATTATCAGTATGAAATGCACTACCATCCAGGGAAGGCAAACGTGGTGGCGGACGCATTGAGTCGGAGATCTGCCACTTCCGAGGTCGGGCGCCAGGTTATGTCTATGGAGCTGGGGAGGAGATTGGAGGATATGCATATCACACTAGTGTCGTCCGAGGACCCCGAGCTTTACATGGAGTATTTAGCTGCGGTGAGTGCTACAGATGATATCCGGGACCGAGTCAGAGATGGACAGAGGCGAGATGTCAAATTGGAGCCGATATTCTGGGCCTTGGAGAACGGTACAGCAGAAGATTATATGATGAGGGACGGCGTGGTATGCTTCAGTGGTCGGACTTATATACCGGAAGGAGGCCAGGTCCGGGAAGATATTATGGCGGAAGCCCACCACAGTAGATACTCGGTGCACCCGGGCATCACGAAGATGACTGCGGATTTGAAGAAGACTATGTACTGGCCTGGCATGAAGAAGGATATCACTCGGTTTGTGACCCACTGCGAAGCTTGCCAGCTAGTGAAGGCAGAGTGCAAAAACCCCGCGGGTTTGTTGCAACCACTCCCGGTACCAGAATGGAAGTTCGAAGACATCGCGATGGACTTTATTCACCGACTTCCCCGATCACGAATAGGAAATTACTCGATTTGGGTCATCGTCGATCGGTTGACTAAGGTAGCCAGGTTCATTCCGATCAGGAAGGACCACGCTGTGGGAGTATTAGTACAGAGATTTGTGGAGCAGTTCGTTCGATAGCACGGGGTGCCCAAGACGATCGTGTCAGATCGGGATGGCCGGTTCACTTCCAGGGAGTGGAGATCCGTGCAAGCTTACTTAGGCACGTGATTGACCTTCAGCACTGCATTCCATCCCCAGACGGACGGGCAGACAGAATGCACCAACCGGACGCTAGAAGATCTATTGAGGCTATGCATTTTGGACCGCGGGGAACCGTGGGAGAAACTCTTACCCCTGGTCGAGTTCTCCTATAACAACAGCTACCAATCCAGCATCAGGATGGCGCCTTACGAAGCCTTGTATGGAAGGAAATGCCGGACCCCGCTTTCTTGGGTTCAGGACGAAGATCCGAAGGTGTTGGGATCAGAGTTTGTTGAAGACACCGAGGCTCAGGTGAGGCTGATCAGAGACAGGATGCTAGAGGCGCAGAGCAGACAGGCTAAGTACTATGACGCCCGGCATCGGCAGGTGGAGTTCCAGGTGGGGGACCGAGTGTTTTTGAAGATCCGGCCCATGCATGGAGTCTCGCGGGTGCATGGTCGGAGGAAGAAGCTCAACCCTAGGTACATGGGCCCTTACAGGATCCTGGAGCGGATCGGGCCCCTAGCCTACAGGCTGGAGTTACCACCAGAGCTGGAAGCTCTACACGACGTTTTCCATATTTCTTCGCTGAGGAGGGCTCTGCTTCGCCCGGAGCAGCAGATTTTGACCACCGAAGGGCCGGTAGCTTCAGACCGGTCAGTTCGTTTGGAGCCGGTTAGGATCGACGACCGAGGGGTACGGGTGTTGCGTCGCAGGAAGGTCCCATTAGTCAAGGTCATGTGGAGGAACCACGGCCAGGAGGAGCATACCTGGGAGCCGCAAGACCTGATTCGACAAAGATACCCAGAGCTGTTCAGTCAAGTATACCTCACAAACCCCTCAAGATGTTTTAATTATTCTCCTACGTTAAACTAGCAAGGGCTGCTTTAGGCAGGTAGAGGCTTATCTTTTGTTTATTGGGGGCTTATCTTTTGTTTATTGGGATCTTGGCTTCATCAATTGGGTGAATTGGTCATAGATTTAGGTTTCCCTTAAAACCTAGTTTAACAAACATGGCATCGTGATGGGATGTTACAAGTTTCTCTTTTCGGTAGAAATTCCCGTAGGCTTAACCTTGATTTCGGGGACGAAATCTTTGTTTTGTTTATTGGGATTTGTAACATCCCATTTCCAACTAGACCCCTAGGAGTGGCTTTGTCCATGACAAGGTCATGACAAACCCTAGGAAGCCAGGAATGGGCCAAGAGATAGGAGACAAAATGTGGAAAATCATCATGGTCTGCAAATAGTAGAATTCTGAACAATGGTTTAGGATGACCATGGGCTACACCTTGACCCCAAGACCCTGCCACCACACCCCCTAATACCTTGGGAGGCCCATTAGAGCCATAAGGACCCATTGGGGTCAACCAAAGAGGCTCAGTTGACCAAGGTCAACCCTAGCCCTAAATGGGTCAAACTAGCCTACTTAGGGTCAATTGACCTACTCCTAGCCTAGAGGACCCCACCTATGCCCTCCTAACCCTAAAGTGAGGTCAATGGGTCACTAAGGACACATTGGGGTCAGCCCTAGAGGCCAGGTTGACCCAATCCAACTCAAGCCCCTAATCTGGTCAAAGTACCCTTACTAAGGGTATGTGACCTCCAAAGTGAAAGGTAACCCTACATAACCATAGCTAGACCTTAAGGGAAGCCAATGGGTCACCAAGGACCCAATGGGGTCAACCCAAATGGTTATGTTGACCTAAATCAACTCTAGCACTAAAATGGTCAAAGTGCCCTTACCAAGGGACATGTGACCCCCAAGATGCCCAACCAACCCTATTCAAGTCTTCCTAAACCTTAAGGGAGTCCAATGGGTCACTAAAGACCCAATGGGGTCAACCCAGATGGTCAAATTGACCCAGGTCAACCCTAATTTAAGCCAAGTCAAACCTAGCCCAAAAGGGCTAACCCAAGCCCAAGCCACTTCTTCCTTAGGCTAACCTCACTTTCATGATCATCATGACTAAGTGGGCTGCACTTAGCCTATGGGGTTGACCAGGCAACCAGGGGTGACTAGAAGAGAGAAGGGAGCATCCCTCCATGTTAATGGAGGAGAGAGAAGATGGGGGAGAGGAAGGGAGAGAGTGGAGCCGGCCAAGGGAGGCAAACAGCCACCTTTAATGGCTTCAATCAACTCCTCTAGGGAAGAGGAGTTGATTCCAGCCGTTTCCCGGCCACCAAGGGGTGGGTTCAGCCCCCCTCCACTCAACCCGAGCCACACCATAAATGGTGTTGATGGGCATTGAAGAACCAGCCGCCCCCCTCCCCAATTGCCATTTAAACACCCTTAGTGGGCAGAGGGGAACATTTTCGAGCTTTTACCTGGAGGAGACAGGCCGTCCCACTGTGCTGTTGTAGAAGCCGAGCACCGCCGCCATCAACAATGGCATCCCGCCGCTCCTCCCGCATTCAGGCCGCCAGGAAGGTCCTCCCCCTCTCCTTAAGTCACGGGTAGATCATAGGTCTCCTTAGGTTCAAGTTTCGGGCTCAATTGAGCCCGATCAAAACCAAGCTTTTTATGGTTTTCGGCAAGAAATTTTCCTGCTAGAACCGCCGGAAAATGCCTCTCCGGCGGAAGAGCCGCCGCCTGGAGATAGCCACCCCCTCAACGGAGGTGGTGGTGGCGGTGCCCGGCCAGGGAACGGGCTGGATCGCCGTCGGCAGGGCTTGGAAATGGCTCCAGGCGGGATGGATCCTGGTCGTTGGCTCAATGTAGAAGATGACGGGATTCCTTCTGAAAGAAATTGTACCTAATCACCTAGAGGGGGGGGGTGAATAGGTGACTAAATCTTTTTTTAAACTTTTTAGGCAGATTGCAGATTATATCACAGATTTAAAACTAATTCTTCACAGCTATTAATCAGCAATCACAGAATACACATGCACACAATGAACACACAGATTTATAGTGGTTCCCCAAGGTTTGGGTACATCCACTTTCCCCCTTCGCCTATCTAGTAGTGTACTAGATTCGGCCAAACTCCTCCACTATCTCAGATCCTCAGATCTTACACTCAGAACCCCAAACAGGTTCCTACAGCTCAGGCCCAAGGCCCTACAACTCAGTCTTCTCCAAAGACCTACACTCAGCTTCTTCACAAAGCCTACACTCAGCCACTAGGCCTACACTCAGCCACAACAGGCCTACACTCAGAGAAATAGATCTCCTACACTCAGGCACACAGGCCCTACCACTCAGACTTTATAATTACAGGCTTACAACTCAGATCCCTAAGGATCCTACAAGAAAATAAGAATACAAAGAATATACCTACAACTCAGAGAAAAGAGAGAAGAGTTGATAGGTTCTTGATGAGTTCTTGGAAGAACTCTGATGAGATCAACCTCACTTGGCTTTCTTCAAAGCTTCTTGAATGTAGAACACAATAGGATTGATTCTCTACAGCTGATCTTCAATCACTGCAACTTAAGATTCAGAACTAGGTCTGAACCCTTCTTCACAGCTTGGTTCCAATGGATGTCTTCTTGGAAGGAGCTCTCTCTCTCTAACTACTTAGATCTTCAGATCACTTCAACTGATTAGTGTTAATCTATGTTGAATCTTTTTGTTCTGTTGACAGAATAAGCCTATATATAGGCCTTCTTCATGGTGACCGGCTGATCCGGTTCCTAACAGCTTTCTGACAACTCTGATAGTTGTAGTAGACCGGCTGGAATGGCAGCTGTCAAGTCATCCAGTCAGTTCTTGAAATATCTGTAACTGTCTGAAAGTGTCGAGACAGTCTGTCTTTAAGTGTCGACACTTATAGACTAAGTGTCGACACAAGTTGACTAAGTGTCGACACTAGCCTTCAAGGTGTCGACACAACTCCTTGTGTTATAGAATTCACTTCTCGACACAGCTTCTTCATCATGTGTCGACACTGATATTGTGTGTCGACACAACTTCTTGTTCTTCAGTACGTAGTTGAATTCTTGTAAGTGTCGACACAACTCCTTTGTGTCGACACATCTTCATGTGTTCAACTTGTTCAGTGTCGACACATCTTCTTGGTGTCGACACATGCCTTCTGTGTTGATACTTTCTGAGTGTCGACACTTCTACTTGTGTCGACACATCTTATTTTGTTGAGACTTTTGCTGAGTGTCGACACATCTCCTTTGTGTCGACACTTGTACTTAGAATTTTGTTGAACTTTGCTAAGTGTCGACACATCTCTTTTGTGTCGACACTTTCTTCATGTATTGAGTCTTCTGCTGAGTGTCGACACATTCTTTCTTGTGTCAACAGTTTCTTCAAGTGCCGAGTCTTCTGCTGTGTGTCGACACATTCTTCATTATGTCGACACTTATACTTAGACTCTGTTGAAATTTGCTGAGTGTCGACACAGCCTCCAAGTGTCGACACTTTCTGATGTAGACACAGTTCCTCTGGGTGTCGACACTGCTTCTAAGTGTCGACACTGCTTCACTGGACTTTTCTTCATTGAGTGTCGACACAGCCTTCATATGTCGACACTTTCTGTCTGGTGTCGACTCTGCATCCCTGGTGTCGACACAATTACTCCAAGTGTCGACACTGCTTCTCTGGGTGTCGACACAAGTCTTCTTAAGTGTCGACACTTTCCTTCTGTGTGTCGACACATGGACTTAGAATCTTTTCTGCTTTCCCTGTAAATACTTGACCTGCACAACTAAACTCAAAACACATCAAATACATTTTGATGTATATCATTGAGTAGGGTGAGGCTTCTTCAAATCAGGTACATCTATTCCAATGCACCCAACAATCTCCCCCTATTTGGAGAAGTCATAACCCTTAGTCAATGATATATACCATACAAAACAAAATTACAGTATGATGAAAAACAGGATTATGCAATCAGGAAAAAACATAAACTTGTATTAAATAAAACATGTACACACATATATCTCAGAATAATTATGTAATATATTTTTCACACATCACATTGTTCTAACAACTTTGTCATATTCATTATACAAAAGTTTACAGAGTGTTTAAAATCAAAAGATTACAACTGTAAACTAAAGATAAATTCTATTCTATTTCTGCTCAGCCTCCTTGATAACTATACCCTTCCCAGACTGTATCTTTGCTTGCACAGGGGCTTCAGCATCTTCAGTATCAGCAGGCTTCTTCCCTTTCAGATCCTTCTTCTTTATCTCTTCAGCTTTAATCTTCTGCCTCTCAAAGTAATGATAAGGCTTGGGAAAGTACTTGCTAGGCTCCTGGGCAGTAGGAGGTAGCTTTCTCATCTTTGCCTTTCTTCTATATTGCACTATGGCTTCTTGCCTGGACTCATGCTTTCTCCATTCTAGTTCAGAATACCACTTGTTTCTGTCTTGAATATTATCTTTGGTAGCCTTCCAAGCAGTCAAAATAATATTTCTTGAAGTGGGGCTCCATTGTTCAAAATCAGGCCTTTGTTCAGCTTGCTCTCTGAACCTCTTCTTAGACAACTGAGTCTCTTGTTCTTTCAGCAACAAAGCTTCTTGTTCTTTCAATATAGCCTCTGGCACTGGCTAAACCACCTTCTCTATGATGACATTTTGCTTTCCCTCAGGTGGGCTATACATTGTTTGTATATCAGCTTGTATCATATCAAAGTCTGGAGGAGGGTAGATTACTTGAGCCACTTCAGGTTGCTCCCCTCCTAGATATGTAAGATTTATCCCAGACTCTGCAACATTATCATCATCACATAAAGGAGGATAACCAAGAGTGGCTCTGATGGAATTAGAAATCCATTTTGCATGATCAGAGCTGGCTTTGACTAACACCCTCTCCCCCTTTATGACTTCTCTTTCCATGTGATCCCTTAGATCATCTTTCTGAAACCTTATTTGGGCATCCAAATAGTTTACTCCGTCCTTAAAGTAAGGTTTCAACCTTTGGAGTTTTTCAGTTATCAACTTCTGAGAGTTTTCAATAGCAGAAGTAACAGCAGTTATGCCCTCTTATAAAGCTTTATCAAACTCTGCCTTAGCAGTAGCAGTAGATGTAGTCTGTCCAGCAGCTATATTCTTCATCTCTGTGACAATTGCATTGTGTGAAGCAGTCAAATTGTCATTCATCCTGAGCTGGTTCTCCAGAACATATCCTTGCTTCAGTGCAATGTCATCCACTTGAGCTTTGATCTTTTCTTGTTGTGTAGCCAGATAGACTACTGCATTCCCTCCCTTGTGGAAGCAGTCAGTCATCTCCTTCTTATTCAGATTCATCTCAAGTCTGATGGACTTAATATCCTGGGCCAGATCAAACTGTAGAGATTTTTGCCCTTCATCCACATATTTTTCCAGAGCTTTCCTTTGCTCATCAAGCTTTATCTACATAGCAACCATCAGAGAACTGTAATCTACAGATGGTGATGGCTGTGGTGTAGGCTGTGGTGCAATGGTTTGCAGAGCTTTCTTATAATTCTGGCTCCTTCTTTTAAATACTTGGAATTTCCTTTTCTTTGCTCTTGCAGCCTCCTCATCTTTAGAATCTGATGAGCTTGCTATTTCTACCCTCTCTCTAGGTAGCTCCTCAACATCCTTTGGCTTCTCAGGCTCTTTCCTTGCAGTTTCTTCTAGAATCTCCACTTGCTCCCCCTCAACTTGAGCATTCTCCCCCTCAGCAGCAGCACTTGCTTTCTCAAAGTCTATTTGATCCAGATTAAGGAAAAGATCTTCCATTGTAAACTCTTGTTGAGGTTGTGATGGAGATTCTCTTATCTCATCAATTACTTGATTTGGTTCCAGTTGATCTGTAACAGATATGTCCACCATGACAACATCTTGGGGTTGGCTATGAATCTGAGGTTGCTGATTAACATCAGATAAGTTGTCAATTATAACTTCACTCTCAATAAGGAAATATAATTGATTGATTTCTGTGATTACCTCAAGAATGGTTTGAGTGGCTTGTTCACTTTTTAGTGGAGTTGGCTCTTCCACTACTAGAGGCTCCCCCTGGATATAATCCTGGTGTATTGGGCTAGCTTGAGGTAGCTCCCCCTGCCTGTCTGCAGCTTATTGTCTATCTGGAGACTTTCCAGCAGTTCCAGTTTCTTGGTCATCATCTGGTGTGAAGACAACATGCTCTTCAGAGCTACTAGAGGAATCTTGAGCCACTGGGGCTGTCTTCTTCTTCTTCTTTTGGGGTGTTACCTTCTCAGGTGTTGGCAATTCCTTGGTCAAGACCCTATCCCATCTTGAGAAGAGTCTCATGTTCATCTTCCTCATGTGGTTGATTTTAGATCCAGCAGCTTGACTCATTACTTCTGGTATACTACCAGCCAAGTAAAGACTTAGTATCCTACCCAAATTGGGCTTCTTCAGGCTCTCCTTAATCTTCTCAAACACTACTGCAGACCAATCAGTATGTAGCTGGAAGATTAACCTTATCATCAGATTGAACATATATGTTGATACCCTGTCATGCCCTCCAGGCATACTCAAGATCACCTTGCCAACAATTTTTGAGAGAAATTTGCCTTGGCTGTTCATCCCCTTTCCATTGAACACTGATCCAATTTTCATATTGGAATCCAAACCACACCAAGTTAATGCTTCCCTAGTTTTAGAAGCAGAAACATTCTCTTCTTCTTTAGTCCTTGGTAACTGAAGTATCTTTCTCAGACTTTTAGGTGAGATCTTCACCTTTTCTCCATGAACCCTTGACTTTATCTTGAATCTAGATTCATCTAGGGTTGTTCCATTCAGAAATTCTAGAACTTCTTTCTTCCATATCTTGGTTGGCTCTGAAACAAGAAAATCTAACCCTGAGTTTGCAACTAGGGTTACCACATCCTTGATCTCTTGTTCTGCATCATCAAACGCATGTCGCACCAGTTCATAACCTTCATTTACATTCTCTTCGAGTTTTGGCGCCATTAGGGTTTGAGGAATTTGAATTGAGAGAAGAGAGGTGTCGACACACAAGTTTGGTCTCGAACCTTTGGTGAGCGTGTCGACAGACAATGGTGAAATCCTATTTATACCTTTCTAGGATTGAAGATGAAAGGGCGTGCCAACTAACTTAAATTGTGTCGACACTGTTAAAAAGTGTCGACACAGACTTATAATGTCTCGACACCTATATGTCGACACAAGTATAGTCGACAGAATATATGTGTCGACACTTGTTTATGTGTCGACACCGCTTAGCTCGACACTTAGTCGAGACTTTACTTGTTTAATTCTGTGTAAATACTAAGTGTCGACACCACCTTGGATGTGTCGACACCTACCCTGTATGTGTCGACACTAATTTTCTGAAGTGTCGATACCAACTTCCTAGATGTGTCGACACCTTTTCCCTGAAGTATCGACACCACTTTTCTGTGTCGACACAAACAACTCTATATGTCGATACCTTTTTACTTAGCCATTCCTGTAAACTTATTCTAAGTTTATCATACCTAATTCAATTTTAAACCTATTGAACTTGGTTTCTTCTAAAGGCTTAGTATACATGTCAGCTATTTGATTATCTGTATTAACATACTCCAGTGAAATATCTTCTTTTTCTACATGTTCCCTTAGAAAATGATATTTTATTTCAATGTGTTTAGTTCTACTATGGGAAACAAGATTATTTGCAATAGATATAACACTAGTAGAATCACAAAACAGTGGTGGTTCTACTTACTTGAATACCATAATCCTCAAGCTGATGTTGTATCCATAGAAGTTGAGCACAGCAACTTCCTGCAGCCACATATTCTGATTCTGCTGTGGAGATAGTCACACTTGTTTGCTTCTTGCTACTCCATGATATCAGTCTTCCACCTAGGAATTGACAGGTTCCAGTTGTACTTTTTCTATCTTCTTTGCAGCCTGCAAAATCTGCATCTGAATAACCTGTTAGATCAAAGTCTTCATTCCTAGGGTACCAAAGGCCTAGATAAGGAGTGCCCTTTATATATCTCAGTATCCTTTTGACTACTGTCAAATGAGACTCTTTAGGGCATGCTTGGTACCTAGTATAGACACATGTAGCATACATGATATCTGGTCTACTTGCAGTCAAATATAGAAGGGAGCCAACTATCCCTCTATACAAAGTCTCATCTACAGGTTTCCCTGCATCATCTTTGCTAAGAGACATACTTGACCCCATAGGAGTTTTCATGGTACAGGATGAATCCATACCATACTTCCTTATCAATTCTAGGGTAAACTTAGACTGGCATATGGATAAACCATTCTCAGTCTGTCTAACTTGGAGACCTAAGAAGAACTGAAGTTCCCCCATACTGCTCATCTCAAATTGTCCTTGCATAAGTTTTGCAAACTTTTTGCAAAGACTACTTTCAGTAGACCCAAATATTATGTCATCTAAATATATTTGGACTAGTATGATCTTGCCTCTGGATTCCCTAAGGAATAGAGTCTTGTCTATTTTCCCCCTTGTGAATTTATTCTCAATGAGGAAACTAGACAGAGTTTCATACCAAGCCCTAGGGGCTTGTTTTAACCCATACAATGCCTTCCTAAGTCTATAGACATAATTAGGTTGAGTTGAATCAATAAAACCTGATGGTTGTTCCACATAGACCTCTTCTTTCAGATTACCATTCAGAAAGGCTGACTTAACATCCATTTGGTATACTTTAAATCCTTGATAGGTTGCATAGGCCAGGAACATCCTTATGGCTTCCAGTCTGGCTACTGGAGCAAAGGTTTGATCAAAGTCAATACCTTCTTCCTGCCTATATCCTTTAGTAACCAGTCTTGCTTTGTTCTTGATAATCACTCCATGTTCATCCATCTTATTCCTAAAGATCCACTTGGTTCCAATTATGTTGTGGTCTTTTGGTTTAGGAACAAGCTCCCAGACTTTGCACCTCTTGAACTGATTCAGCTCCTCTTGCATTGCCTCAATCCAATGAGGGTCTAGGATGGCTTCTTCAAACTTCTTTGGCTCTACTTAGGATAGAAAACTGGAGTAGAGCACTGCACTCAGATTTCTGCTCCTTGTTTGTACCCCTTGTCTTAGATCACCAATGATTTGATCTGCTGGATGATCTCTTAGATGCCTATTAGCTGGAGGCAGCCTGACTTCAGGTTGTACTCCTTCAGCTTCTTCAACTTGCTGCACTCCTTGGTCTTCCTCTGCATTAGGTACATGTAGTACTCCCCCTGGACAACAGCCACTATCATCCACTTACTGACTTGCAGTAGATTCTTCTTCAATAGTGAGCTTGTCCATCTTCTTAGTCACACCTGTGGAGCTGCAAATACTTCTAGACAACTCATTGTTAACAAGTCTAGCTTCATCAAATACTACATGTACTGACTCCTCTTCAACTTGAGTAAACAAGTTGTAGACTCTATAAGCCTTACTATTGTTGCTGTACCCAACAAAGATCCCCTCTTGGGACTTGACAGCAAACTTGGTCAAGTAAGACTTTCCATTGTTAAGTATAAAGCACTTACAACCAAAGATCCTGAAATAGGATAGATTTGGTTTTCTGCCTTTCACAATCTCATAGGGGGTCTTATTGTGGCTTTTAGTAATGGTAGCCCTATTAATTACATGGCATGCAGTATTAACTGCCTCAGCCCAGAAATATTCTGGGAGAGATGTGTCACTTAATAGGGTTCTACCAGCCTCAATCAAGGTTCTATTTTTCCTCTCAGCAATGCCATTTTGCTGAGGTGTTCTTGGTGAAGAAAATTCCTAAAATATCTCAAATTCTTCACATAGTTTTGTCATATTATCAGACTGGAATTCAGTACCATGGTCACTTCTTATCTTGACCACTGTACTGTCTAGTTCATTCTGAATTTGTTTGACAAAACTATAGAAGATACTAGGTGTTTCAGATTTCTGTCTAAGGAAGAACACCCAGGAAAACCTTGAGTAGTCATCTCCAACCACAAAGGTATAGACCTTCCTACCTAGGCTGTGAACTGGCATAGGACCAAAGAGATCCATATGCAAGAGATATAAACACCTCACAGCATCTTTGTTTTCAATGCTATTAAAGGTGGATCTAGTCTGCTTGCCCTTTTGACAAGCTGAGCATATTCCATCTTTAATACACTTAACTTGAGGACCATTCCTCACTAACTCTTTGCTATAGAGTTGGCCAATTGTCTTGTAGTTAAGATGGGCTAGCCTCTTGTGCCATTTGACACAATGAGAGACTTTCTCATCAGCTACAAGACAAACTGGAGAACCATTGGTCTCACACATAATGTCTAGGCAATAGACATTTCTCTTTCTATAACCTGTCAAAATGATCTCTTGATCATTTGACCTCCTGATATGACAACCATCTTTGACAAATGAGATGTCATATCCTAAATCACTCAATTGACTTATACTAATAAGGTTATGTTTCAAACCTTTAACATAAGCCACTTGAGTAATTATTATATGGGTGCTAGAAATGTTACCAAAACCCTTGATGATTCCTTTTTCAGAACCACCAAAGGTGACTTTAGGACCATCCTTGATTGGTGTGAAGTCCTTTAGCAATCCCCTAGTTCAAGTCATATGCCTGGAACATCCACTGTCCAAGTACCATATTGGGGCATGGCCACTTGGACTTACCTGCAAAACAGATTAGTTGACCTTAGAACCCAAAGAATTCTTGGGTCCTTGGTGCTGGTTAGTTTGCCTCTTAACAAAGCTACCTGTAGATTTTCCAACAGGCAGTTTGCTACTCAACTTGGCATTAGAATTATGTCAACAGTCTATGACAAAGTGGCCTACCTTGCCACAGCACCAGCACTCAAATCTATTGTACCTTTGCTTAGGTACAACCCTAGCTGTTCTATCTACAGCAGGCTTGTTGAGTACTGGGGCTTTGCCCTTAGACTTGGACTGAATAGTCCTAGCAGGTTTTGTGAAACCTAATCCAGTTTTACCCTTTTGATGTACAAATTCATCAATCAAAGGTAGAACAGACTTAGGTTTTGAAAACCTTGCAACAATGTCTCTCTCCTTCTGAAGATTAATCTCCAGATTTCTGATTTGATCATTATTAAATGTTATAGTCCCCATCTGAATAACAGTTATGTTTTTCAGTCTGGCTATTTCATTTAATTTTTGATCAAACAACTTCTCAAAATCAGTTGCAGCCACTTTGAGACTTGCAATCTCCTTAGCCTGACTCTTGGCCAAGGATTTGCTTTTCTTAAATGCTTGTAACAGAACTCTATATTCATCAATCAACTGATGAATATCCCCTTCAGATTCAGATCCACTTGCATCACTTGATGCAGATGTAACTGAATCTGAACTAGCACTAGAAATTGAACTTAAAGAACAATTTTGTACCTTACTAGGTCCAGGCTGCTCCTGGATTTTGTCACCTTCTGTTAAGGCCATCAGTCCTTGGCACTGAGTGCCCTCTTGCTCATATATAGAGTTCATTAACTGGATGAACTCCTCTTCTTCTTCTTCAGCAAACTGTCCTATGTATGCTTCAGCTTCTGACACAGTTTCTGAAGAAGATATGTCTGACAGGTTTTTGTCCTTCTTGGCAACAAAGGACCTTTCCTTCTTGCCCTTGAATTGAGTCTTTTTCTTATCTATTGACTCTTTCCTTTTCTCTGGACAGTCTGCAACCACATGTCCTTGTTTGTTACAACAATAACAAACTATCCTTGAAGATGAAGTTCTATTTGACTTGGACTTTCTTCTGTCATTCTTTGATGACTTCTTGTTCTGATAATAGTCATCTTTTCCCGGTGAAGTGGATGGCTTTGACCTCCACTGTTTCTTCTTTAGAAACTTCTGAAAGTGTCTTGTGAATGCTGCAAAATCCTCATCACTCTCACTGCTTTCAGAATTTCTACTTTCTGAATCATCTGACCCAGTCTCAGCAACCTTTGGAGGTGGAGATGGAGACTTACTTTTATATTTCTTGGTGGCTTCTGTCTTGAATGCCACTGCTCTTTCTTTGTGCTCACTTCTGGTAGTCTTCTCCTCTTCTTTCCTTACCATCAACAGCATCTCATAGGATAGCAGTTTTCCAAACAATGTTGGAGGAGGGATATCTGCTAACTTGGCCATTTCCCTAATGGCACAGATCTTGGTGTCCCAATCCTTTGTTAGGGATCTCAAGAACTTATCATTTAGCTCATAATTACTGAAATCTCTTCCATAGGACATTAACTCATTAACTATCCTATAGAATTTCTTATAGCATTCTGTTATGCTATCAGACTTACCTTGCCTAAAACTTTCATATTCTTGGTTTAACAAAAACTTTCTGTCCTGTCTCACTTTTTCTGAACCCTCCATATACACTATAAGAGTATCCCACATCTCCTTAGATGTCTTACAGTGTATCAAGTTCTGAAATGTAGCATCATCTATGGCACTCACAATGATATTCTGAGCCCTCTTGTCCATGGTGGCTAGAATTATCTCATCTTTTGTCATTTCAGAAAAGTCCTTAGGTGTTCTCTGATTTGCATCCAGGACTGAAACCTTCATAGGCACATATGACCCTTCTTTAACTGTGATATAAATTCTAGGGTCTGAGGATTCCATAAACAGTCTCACCCTTTCTTTCCAGATGCCAAAAATCTCTTTTCTGCAAATGGGTAACTTCATGGATCCAAGTTCCTTATGATTCTCTATTGAACCCATGTTTCTTGATTTTCTTGATTCTACACTTTACTTATACTGAATCTGCAAACAGGATCTCTCAGACAATTAAGTCCTTTTTGACTAACCTGGCTTTGATACCACTTGAAAGAAATTGTACCTAATCACCTAGAGGGGGGGGGGGGTGAATAGGTGACTAAATCTTTTTTTAAACTTTTTAGGCAGATTGCAGATTATATCACAGATTTAAAACTAATTCTTCACAGCTATTAATCAGCAATCACAGAATACACATGCACACAATGAACACACAGATTTATAGTGGTTCCCCAAGGTTTGGGTACATCCACTTTCCCCCTTCGCCTATCTAGTAGTGTACTAGATTCGGCCAAACTCCTCCACTATCTCAGATCCTCAGATCTTACACTCAGAACCCCAAACAGGTTCCTACAGCTCAGGCCCAAGGACCTACAACTCAGTCTTCTCCAAAGACCTACACTCAGCTTCTTCATAAAGCCTACACTCAGCCACCGGGCCTACACTCAGCCACAACAGGCCTACACTCAGAGAAATAGATCTCCTACACTCAGGCACACAGGCTCTACCACTCAGCCTTTATAATTACAGGCGTACAACTCAGATCCCTAAGGATCCTACAAGAAAATAAGAATACAAAGAATATACCTACAACTCAGAGAAAAGAGAGAAGAGTTGATAGGTTCTTGATGAGTTCTTGGAAGAACTCTGCTGAGATCAACCTCACTTGGCTTTCTTCAAAGCTTCTTGAATGTAGAACACAATAGGATTGATTCTCTGCAGCTGATCTTCAATCACTGCAACTTAAGATTCAGAACTAGGTCTGAACCCTTCTTCACAGCCTGGTTCCAACGGCTGTCTTCTTGGAAGGAGCTCTCTCTCTCCAACTACTTAGATCTTCAGATCACTTCAACTGATTAGTGTTAATCTGTGTTGAATCCTTTTCTTTTGTTGACAGAATAAGCCTATATATAGTCCTTCTTCATGGTGACCGGCTGATCCGGTTCCTAACAGCTTTCTGACAACTCTGACAGTTGCAGTAGACTGGCTGGAATGGCAGCTGTCAAGTCATCCAGTCAGTTCTTGAAATATCTGTAACTGTCTGAAAGTGTCGAGACAGTCTGTCTTTAAGTGTCGACACTTATAGACTAAGTGTCGACACAAGTTGACTAAGTGTCGACACTAGCCTTCAAGGTGTCGACACAACTCCTTGTGTTGTAGAATTCACTTCTCGACACAGCTTCTTCATCATGTGTCGACACTGATATTGTGTGTCGACACAACTTCTTGTTCTTCAGTACTTAGTTGAATTCTTGTAAGTGTCGACACAACTCCTTTGTATCGACACATCTTCATGTGTTGAACTTGTTCAGTGTCGACACATCTTCTTGGTGTCGACACATGCCTTCTGTGTTGATACTTTCTGAGTGTCGACACTTCTCCTTGTGTCGACACATGTTCTTTTGTTGAGACTTTTGCTGAGTGTCGACACATCTCCTTTGTGTCGACACTTGTACTTAGAATTTTGTTGAACTTTGCTAAGTGTCGACACATCTCCTTTGTGTCGACACTATCTTCATGTATTGAGTCTTCTGCTGAGTGTCGACACATTCTTTCTTGTGTCGACACTTTCTTCAAGTGCCGAGTCTTCTGCTGTGTGTCGACATATTCTTCATTATGTCGACACTTATACTTAGACTCTGTTGAAATTTGCTGAGTGTCGACAGAGCCTCCAAGTGTCGACACTTTCTGATGTAGACACAGTTCCTCTGGGTATCGACACTGATTCTAAGTGTCGACACTGCTTCACTGGACTTTTCTTCATTGAGTGTCGACACAGCCTTCATGTGTAGACACTTTCTGTCTGGTGTCGACTCTGCATCCCTGGTGTCGACACAATTACTCCAAGTGTCGACACTGCTTCTCTGGGTGTCGACACAAGTCTTCTTAAGTGTCGACACTTTCCTTCTGGGTGTCGACACATGGACTTAGAATCTTTTTTGCTTTCCCTGTAAATACTTGACCTGCACAACTAAACTCAAAACACATCAAATACATTTTGATGTATATCATTGAGTAGGGTGAGGCTTCTTCAAATCAGGTACATTTATTCCAATGTACCCAACACCTTTGAATCTGCGTCAAGATTCGTGCTTCTCCTGATTCTAAACTATAGGATATTAAATTTTGATATTCTGATTTATGTCACAGTTTTAGTATTATTTAGTTTTAATTTTTAAACATACCTAGGCTCACCTGGTGGGAAAACCTCCAACATGAAAGTTGTAATTTTTTGTGTCTACTGTATTTTAAAATTGGTTTGAACCAATTTGGATGCATGGTCTGACCAGGGCACCCATTTTGGTGAGACATGTACCTAGGGCTAGGCAGTCATTAAACTGAGTGCCCACACCTCATCCCTGGTCCAAATCACTTGAAATTTTGGCAGGGAACCTATCCTAGCTATACCTAGGGCCTGCCCAAAACGCAGAATTTTTGGACACACTTTTCCTAAAGTTTTTGCTTTTATTTAATAAAGCTAGGGTAATTAAATTAAGTGGTCAAATGACCTCCAAACCCTCCCAACCTTTGGTGAGAGGTCCCTAGCATCAAGACCTAGGTCTGTACAAAATTGCATCTCATTTCTATATGCTTTGGTCAGGGAATCACCAAACCCTACTTTAGCCTTAAGAGGGTATTTTTGATTACAAGTGCCCTATGGACTTAGGGTGGTCCCCTCCCCTCAATAGAGGCTGAGGTTTTGGACACTGACTTGGCATGGCTAATGTCACCCTCTTATGGAAAATGGGATGATTTTGGCTTGATTCATCCTAGGGTTCAACCACAAACACTAAGGAAGGACTTTTGAGGGTTGTGAAGGACATGGGGGCAAATGCCCTTGTATGGCCTTGGAAATCCAGAAGAATTGAGCGTAATGTAACTTAAGATCTCTGGTAGGAACATTAGAAGAATTGGAGCAAGGTAGACACCTCAAAACCCTAACCCTAGATTTAGGGTAGGAGGACAAATTTGAAGATTCAGCCACTACACCTTTCCCAAATGTTATGAAACTTGGGTATAGTATGTTTTAGGCCACCTAGAACCTTTGGTAATTTTTGTAGAATTTTATGGATTATATTTTTGGTACTTCATTTGTTAATTACCAAAAGGACCAAAATGATTTTTGATTTTCTTATGGATATTATCTGATTCAAAATATTATGAAATTTGGTCAGAGGTTAGTCTAGGGCTAGTTGGACATCTCTGAATTTTTATCACAATTCTTTATTAATTTTATTTGGTACTTCCTTCATTAATTCAGAAAGGGGCTTTGGTAAAGAAAATTCATTATTGATGATATATCTGTTGACAAATCATGAGGCTTAGGTTGTGATGTTTTTAGGCCAAAGAGTACTTGTAGAAATTTATTTATAATTTTTAGAGGTCTGTTTTCAGAACTTTCTTTACAAGGCCATATTTTTGAGAATAGGATAATTAATTAATTTAGGGAATAATTCTTTCAAACAATTTATGAAAGTTTACTTAGAGGTTTTATGTGCCCTTACAATCATCTTGGAATTTTCTCTGAATTTTTGGAAGTATTGTTATTGTGCATCCCCTTTTAATGATTTATTTTGGAATAAATTGGAAATAAAATTTAAGGGCTAAAATCTTGCTGGAAAATTTGGAGATTCTGGATTTTTAGATGATTACCCACTTTGCATTTATCATAATTTTAGTGGAGCTTTATCTTGCATAAATCTTGTACTTCCTGCTCAACCTTGGAACTTTTGGTTTTTAAAATAAATAAATTAGCGTTTAAATTTTGAAAATTAGGAAATTGTGGATTCAGTCTACATATGCCAATATAGACCTCTAATAATTATTATATGAGCACTGGATGATCATATGGCATACTTCCCTTTTTACGGGTCATATAGCTTAAGTGGTCTGCATTTAGCAAAACTGCAGGAAATCATTTGGGATATGAACTAGAGCACATGTGTTGGGTGTTGTTGGGTTGCTGGAAAGGATAAATAGAATTAGGTGCATCTTAGGAAGATAAGTGAGTAGGGTGTTGTTTTGCCTATGGTTTAGAGGCGCTCGGGTCCGACGAAAGATCGTCCTCCCCGAGGTGAGTGGAGTCAAATCACCTTAGGATTAGCCTATCGTAACATGAGGAAGCAATGGGTAAGGGAATCAACCAATAACAAAATAAGTACCTTGAGAAAGGGAACGCTGGGCGTAATCCCAACATAGTTCCTAGTGCCCCTTGAGAGCCCTTCACAGGGAATACTGGGGGCAGTCCTGGGTTAACGTAAACTGTTTTAACAAGCTGAAAAGAGTAACTTAGTAATTAGGGTTGCACCTTTCACAAACACTATTAGCACTGGAAGTTAGCTGGGAGCTTCGGCTCGGATGGTTAAAAGACGGACTTTGGGTCCGGGGAGCTTCGACTCGATTGTTTGAGACGAACGTGTTGGTCCGGGGAGCTTCGGCTCGGGTTTTGATTACGCTAAATTTGCATGTGCATAAAAGGAAGGAAAAATTAAGGTGGTGGGTCTTCGGTATTGGAGGGTCGATGCACAGACGCCAATACGTTGACTCGGTAAGTGTGGTTAGCACTTCGCCAAAAGAAGTCCAGTGTGCCAGCCGGCAAGAGTACGCAGGAGTCCGCTTCGTGCACCAAGCGTTGAGGCGTACGATAGGTCTGACCGGTAGTGCTTTACTGGTTTAGAGGTGGGCGAGGCCCAACCCACAGCTTCCGTCTGTCACTACGGAGGTATCCTGGGATGTTACGGCTCTAGAAAGGGGGAACTAAAGGTCTGTGTGCACAGAGACGGGTGTGTGTGTTGCACTTACATGATCCATCATACCCACTTGCATGTCATAGCATAATCCATTCATTTAACCCTGACACCTAAAGTATAAGTGGAATGGGACACTTATACTTTAGGCCCTGCAAAACGACCCCTTAGTCTATAAGCTTGTGTGGGCAGGTTTATAAATTAAGGTCAATTTTTGATATATAAATACATATACTGTTGTTTGATAACTGACACCCCAACGTATAAATCGGTATGAGACTTTTTATACGATGGGATCCTTGCAGAAGACCCCTTGGCTTATGTGTTCTCACATAAGTGAAGGTTAATTTTCTTATTTAGCCTTATTGTCTATACATGTTATAGAATTGTTAGTATAGGTCCGCTGCCATCTGTTTTTGATATTCTCCACCTTCAAGTCCTCTCATTTCTTCCTCTCCGCTCGGTGCCTAGGAGCCATGGGGGAAGGCGTGGGGGATGATAAGACTTAGTCTTTTATACTAACGGTTTTTCGAACCGCATCATTTAGGGGATCGTGGAGTCCAACATGGAGGAGCAGCCCCAGAGACCGGTGCGCTTGGAGGTGGGGCAGTCTAGCTCCGGAGTTCATACAGCCGGGACCGTGAGTCTCGACCTTGAGTAGTTTTTCTGCTTTTGCTTCCGCATGAGTGATTTTGTAGTGAGGATATGATGTACCGGGCATAGGCCCTTACTTTGCTACTCTGATGTATTCTTCTGTGGACACGCCCTTCGTGGAGATATATTTACTATGATATGTGATTTTCTGTGGACTGATAGTTTACATTTACTTCATTATGCTACTTTTCAGCGATCGAATTGGCCGGCAGAATCGACGCTTTGTGGTGATGACCCTTCAGGTCGTGAAGGAGTCACCGCAAAACAGCGGTTCTGGGCCTAAGACCCCGGTGTCGATAAGAAAAAAAAGGGGGGTCTTACATGAGTGTATGTGTGCACTCCCGGAGGGGAGATCTCATGTACATGATGGACACCGGAGAGTGTCCGGAGCACTCCTAGAGGGGCAATCTCGCAGTCACGACAAACACCGGAGAGTGTCTGTGAGCACTCTCTTTCCGGGAGTGCTCGCGGGCACGGGGGACATCAGAGAGTGTCTGTGAGCACTCCCGGAGAGGAGGTCTCTCGGACACAGCAGGCACCGGAGAGTGCCCGCGAGCACTCCCGGAAGGGAGGTATCGCAGACACGGTGGACACCGGAGAGTGTCCACGAGCACTCTCGGAGGGGAGGTCTCGCGTAAATGGCCAACACCACAGTTCTGGAAAATAATGCTCGATATGTTGACCAACCGAAATAAACCTACGAGAACGAAGCTTCCTAGTGTAGTCGAGAAGAACTTCCTTCAGACTTGGATTACCTTCTTTGAATGTATGTTGGATAATGAAAGTTCGTTTAGTCATGATTTGATCAATCTCTTTTCTGATACATTCATTTTCCCACCTGAATGATTTTCTTTTATGGAATTATAAGACAATTTAAAATTCGTGAGGATGCACGCTTCCTTCAAGTGCATATCCTTGCTTTTTTGAATTCCAAACCATATAATTATGTTTTCATAATGCAAAAAATTTACCCATAGTTGAGTGTTTAGAATCACATTCAATCATGTTCTCGGTGCTTTGTTTGATAGCATAACTAATAGCCCCGTTAGCAAGGTTTTGAGCAGCATCTGGGCAGCTGTCCGCTATATGATCCTTGATATGTATTGCGCATCTAGAGAAGCTATCAACCCTTTGTCTATGTGTGTATATCAACCTAACCACATCTAGAGATAACCATGGAAATTATATGATTGATAGTAGTAAGTATCAACTGGGAACCAAGTAAAACAAATCAGTTGAAATAGGAACAGATAAATCAAATAGAGTGAGAGATCCAACCAATATATTTTTCTTAAAACATGGTCTAAGCAACAATCTAGCTGGTAGCAGACCATCCCGGACATGTTATGAGATCAAAGGGTCAGCTCCTTTCGGTCGTGCGGCCGCTGGCAACTCCGATCCCAAATTAAAGGTCGACGATCATCCCCTGCATAGCAGAGATGGTTGGACAACTTGCAGGATTTAGAAGAACAATTTTTTAGTTCTATTTTGAGCGCTCGGATCATCATGATCAAGAGTTGACCTTTTGTTGATTTAGAGTGCTAAAATTAAGAGAGCTGCATTTCTTGTTGAAACATGCAGCTTATGATCAGAAGCAAAGGCACAGTGTATGACACAGGATGAATCTATAGGTGCTGACCAAATGATGTCCTAACCTTGCATGCGATGTAAAACCCATACAATAAATGCAATTTGACCTAAAGCTTAATGACATGCGATAAGATAACTTGAATAGTTGAATTCTAACGACAAATGCAGGACATGCAATGACCGGCGGAGTAATCAAGTCAAGTAATTAAATATTAAGTCGCAAGTAGATAAATTTAAAATGAGGCAAAATTATTTCTTTATGCAAGCATGCATAAACTTCTCTGTGTGGAGGGCCAAAGCCAAGAGTGTGCGGCGAATTGATCCCGCAAATCACGAGAATAATCCAAAAAAATCACAATCTGAGAGATCCAAGCATTTAGTGTTGTGGATATCCTCCAATATGGCCAACATGTCAACCGACATAAAGTTTCATGGACAAAACGACACGTTTCCGATATTTTTTTGTAAAATATCTTTTTGGAATATATCCTCCGATGTCTTTTATTGACCGATATAGTCGCCGATATATCTCGATATTTTATCGATTAGATTTTTTTCAATTTATTTTAATTAGTGTCTCTGGTCTAATAGACAATAAACCAAAATTATTTCCTTATTTAGATTGTTTTTTCTCTTTCTCTGGTTTTCTTCCTTGCTTAAGTACGTCATTGACGTCAATTATGCATGGTCTTTGAATTATGTACTAAAGATTTCTTATCTTCCATTGTCATCGACAACTTCCCCACATTCTGTTTTCTCTTGTTTTATTTCACGCGTTATACCGTTATTGCTTGTGTAACACAAAATGCTTATATTAGTTCGATAAATTTTGAAGTTTAATAAATATCAAATTATTAATATATATGAAATAAAAATGATTAAATTCATAAATAATTAAATATTAAAACCCGATATATGAAATATCCTCGATATTTCCCCCTACATATTAAAACGACATAAAAACCTAAACCAACGTGTCCCCGATATCCGACATTTACAACCTTGAGTATGAAGATCCCAACACCATATATTAATAAAGAGAATTAAAGATACATGCAACAAAATAACACTCACAAAATAAGGTGGTGCCATAGGGTGGAGATCCAATGTTCCTGACTATATCAGTTGCGATCCAGTGATATCAAAAGGGGGATGATTGGTAAACCGACTGCTGAAATTATGAGGAGGGACATGGAGAGTTGTGGATGTAGAACCGAGAAGGGGTGACTAGTTGTGGCTTCCTGGAAGGTTTTTTGTTTGTGGGGGGGGGGGGGGTGATGGAGGGATCAAGTGTGGATGTAGTGTGGGTTACACTACATGGGAAGTGGGTTTCTGCTTGGGCTTTGCTGGATGGGGATAGAGAGGACCAAATAAGGATTTCATGGGAGCTGACGGGGTGGGTTCTATAGGGAGGGAATTGTTGGATTGTCTGACTCCCTGGGGGGGGGGGGGGGGGGGGTTGTCGGGTTCCTCTCTAGTATGAGGGGGAAAAAGGAGGGAGGGGGAGGGAAGAGAAAGAAAAAGAGGGGGAGGAGAAGAAAGGGGGCATCAGTTTCCTCTCTAGTATGAGGGGGGGAAGGGGGGAGGGGGAGGGAAAAGAAAGAAAAAGAGGGGGAGGAGAAGAAAGGGGGGATGGAGAGAGGAATGAAGAAAAAAAAAGATCATGAGTGCAACAAAAACATCATCCAGCCCTTCTTGAGTGTAACAGAACGGGCCTACACAAAAGTGTCGTAAAATATATTATTTTATTTCTTTTTAAAAAAAGGCAGATTAAACAAATCCATCAATTACTGCAACAACACATCTTAATAGGATTCTTGCGATAGTTTTTAAGCCTTCCGCAATTATTAAAGCATTGCGATTGAATTTGCGACACTTTATAAACTGTCACAAAGGCTTTGTGAAAGTCTTTGTGGTGCTAAAACTTTATGCCACCGTTTAGATAATCACAATGATTAACTTGCAGACATTCATGATGTTTTTTTATTAAAAGCGTTGGGAATGATTCTTTAACAAAATTCCCCAAACAATTTTGATTTTTTTAAAAGTCACCGTGCTTAAATTGTTTTTGCAACCATAACAACACCTTAAAGGTAGCCATAGAATCATTATATAGATATCATTCATTTGAGCCCACCAACAGATAGTTGAAATAAAAATAAGTCCAAACACTAATATAAATACACTATTTAATAACAATTAGTTTTTTTTACATTATATTCAATCTTTTCTGAAAAACTTGAAAGTCATGCTATGACTCATTTTCATTTAATGCTCTCTTTTCAAAATTAGAGTTAATTTTTATTTTCAAAATCATAAATGGTTGTAGAAGAATACACATGAATTTAATGGATCAACTAAGAAATCTCAGACATTTCGAGCAACTGATATTATTTGTAGATCAAGGATTAATGACTTTTTGCATCAAGGTTTCATGTATTATATTATATAGTCCATATGAAAACCTCTAGAAAAGGCATTGAAATTAAATGAGCTCTAGAAGAGCATTTAGACTTGGGCTTCAAAATCCATAAATTTCAAACACATAGCTTATGTTGTAGAAATGAGCATATAAAACAATTAAACAAAAAAATACAAACTAAAAAAGACAGATTAATGTGATTCACGCCATGATGGGCTACGTCCATAAGCAAGTGGCAATACATTTTTATTAGTTCAAGAATAAGATTTTAGGTTTCTAAATGGATGCAATTAGTACATTTTTCATTCGTCACGCTTTTTAATAAATGCCACAAATTTTAGATAATTTTTTTTAAAAAACTTTGATTAACAAGGAGCATCATTAAACTAGTTGTACAACAGACATATTCATTGCAGATAAGCATGCATATAACAGACATATTCATTGCAAATAAACATGCATACAACAGACATATTCCTTGCAGACAATAGATTCTGATTCAGACATTGCTGAGTAAAAGCATCTATTAATTATACAGGTAGTCCTGATACAGTTCAATATAATCTCATCAGTTGTTTAAGGCATGTGTAAACAGAACAGTTGCAGGTTGAAATCAAGACTCGCAGCAGTCGCATAGAGCATGTCAGATGATTCCATTATGTATGCAAGGATGTTGATCTCTCCCTCAAAGAACTGGGGAAAAAGCAGATGGAAAATAGAGATTGTAGCAAGATTTGGTTGAGAAAGCTGAAATCTATTGATGTAGATGTCTTTAGAAATATACATGAGATAAGTTTCTTATATCAAATACAATGATAAGTAGTACCTAAATTAGAGCAAGTTGTACACATCAATATCCCGTTCAATAATATGTGAGGTTAATGATGAATGTAAATTAGAGGAAAAATGATGCAGTTTTTCTAGACTTGTTGTGACCATAGTTGCACGTTTGGCGCTTCTGAAGGCAGACAGTTTGATTGTTGCGGTTGTTAGAGTTTATTTGGTTGAGCTGATTTTCTGATGCTCATATTCAAAATATCAGAAGCATTTTGCAAGAACCGGCTTGATTTTGAACATCAGAAGAGTTGTTATCTACATCAACAACCAAAGACAAGATTATGAATTGTGTAGAAACACATTGCAGAAAAAGTCATATGCAATCTCAAGAACAAATATTCTCCTTTTCATGGTGAAGATGAGAAGTAAACTAAAAACCGAGTTGATCCAAACAAACTAATAGTAGAAGAATTGCATCAGATCATGATCTACATGTAGTTTTAACAATTTTACTAAATTCCCACACCACATTTCTTGATAAGATTAGAAACATATTGAACAATGAGTCAAATAAAAATTCTAAAGTAATAATCACCCCGAATTTGCAAAATCTATTACAAACCAACAAATATCTTCCAAAAGATTGAAAGACTTCGTCTAACTTTATAATTACACACTTTTATTTGAACTGCATTGATAGTAAAGCAGGCTAATCATAATTTTAGAGAAATTTTATAATTACACACTTTTTTTATTTGAACAACCAAAGAATAAAGGACTTCTTCAATTTTAGAGAAATTTTATCTTAGAAATGAATAAAAACACTGTTTTAGGTCCACTTTTCATCCCTTAGTACTTATTTCCTAGTGAACCCTACAATGAAATGTAATAAAAACAACATAATTTCTGATTAAATTTACCGTCAAGATGTCAAATTATGCATAAATTTCTCAAAGTTTCTCGATTCTAGAAAAATTCTATCTGAGAAGGGAGTTAAATACTAGTAAATAAGAAAGAAAACCTTGGCCTTATGGGCAAGGTGTGGCATGAGTGCCATAGCAGCATTGCCTACATTGCTCTCCTCAATGAAACTGATGGTTGAGTTGATCACAAGCAGAGTTATGATATCCACGAAGTCTTGCCAATCAGGAGGCTTACCATTCTTAAGAAAAATCAAAATAATATACAAATCTTTAATAATCTGACTAGGAGCAGGGATTAAAAGATTGATCTAGGGG
The DNA here is from genome assembly GCA_039583875.1 of Platanthera guangdongensis. NCBI lineage: Eukaryota > Viridiplantae > Streptophyta > Magnoliopsida > Asparagales > Orchidaceae > Platanthera > Platanthera guangdongensis. The sequence goes on from CM077158.1 coordinate 114,072,475, forward strand.
CAATAGGTTTATAATCACTATGTTCACGACCGACATTGCAGTGCCAAACAGAGTATTAATCTCTTCAACTAGAATTAGGTGACTAATAGTCTTCTCTCCATCAAAAGTTAGAACTCTCAATAAAAAACATTCTTTTATTTTATTTTCCCTCCACCTTAAAAGCTTTATTTTTTCCTATAAAAACATCTATGCTAAATTAATCATAATTTCTCTCTTTCTTCTATATCAACCCTCCATCAAAAATTAAAAAACATCTTCTAAGAATCTCTAACTTTATTGGATGTATTTAAAAATCCAACATTAATTTGAGCTCCAAATCACCTTCAAATCCCTTCAAAAAATATCTGATTTCATTTTCACGCAAAAAACACTTCATGTAATCATGATTTCTGTAATGCACACTTCATCCCCAAGCAGCAAAATCAACCATAAGAAAAAAGAATACATACAAGCACATAAACACAAACATACACATAAACATACACACATAAACACACATACATTCATACACACACACACACACATACAGTCGTGGGTAAATAGCCCGGGCCCGGAAAGAACGCCCGGGTGCGGCCCGGCAAAAGCCCGACTAGGCCCGTCTCGGGCCAAGGTCGGGTTTGGGGCCCTTACCGGGCCCCCATTTTTGTCGGTTGTCCGGCCCGGTCTGGGCCGGTAAAAGCCCGGGATGTCATAACCCGCATTTTCACACCCAATAATTGTGTATCAGAGTAAGGGAAAAATATGTGTCATGATGCCACGTCAGCAGGGGATAACTTCGGATGCTAAGTCAAAACACCCACTTAATCATGAAGAAAGATTCTTTAAGTTATTTAAAGGTAAAATCATTTTAAGTGCGGTAGTTAGCCGTATCCCTCGGTTTAGTGACTCATCTAGTCCACGAGGAAAGTAGTTATACGTTGCGGAAATTACTTCTTTTGTAGAATTAGACGCCCTACATGAGTTTAGAGGTTCCAAGAGGACACCCCAAAGTATGCAAGTTCTAAATTTATAAAAGCAATAAAAGTGGATTTTTTGCAGTTGTAAAATATAGTGTTTTAACATTTTAAAAACGTGCAATGTATGAGGTAATATTAGTAGTTTTATACTTTAAAATACCTATCATGCAATCCTAACATAAAACATCCCAGAAAGCAAGTAATCATATACATAGAAGGAAAACTAGCAGCTAACAAGTATCCAAAATCAACAATCCTGTGGGCGTCAACAACTGACAGGAACTCACATAAAACAAAGTATGTTTGTACTAGCAAAGAAAATGAAACAACAAACTACTTCGCTACGGCGAGGCAAAAACCACAGCCAAGACAGCTGCCCAGGAACTCCAAAACTAGCACTGCTATCAGCTATAGCTCTGAACCTGAGACATTCCAAAGACAGAACACCTCAACAAGAATGAACAAGTGATGACAGAAAGTAAGCCAAAAAGTAAACAAAGACAAGGGGTACAACCCCAAGACCAAGGAAACAAAATACTTACATAAAGTACAGGAGTCGGGTACAAAGGAAAAAAAGGAAACACTTACGTGAAGCGTCACGTATAACCACAACACCCCAAATGCACAAGACTAGAAGGGGAAAAGGTCAAACTTAAACCATCAGGAGAGAAACAAACCCCTATTAACCATCTGTGGTCAACTCCACCAAAACAAAACCAAAACGGGCGGGGTGGCCAACCCCGAAGATAATTTATCCGTCTAATTGCGGGGGAGACTGGATACTCCACCATTCACTGTAAATGCCCAAACACCCGGTAGATACCTACAAAGTACTAATAGGGAGAACAAACATTGTGGCGGTGGTTTAGTCCACAAATAAGACACGCAACAAAGGAAACCCGGAATGAAAACCCCGTAACGACCCGGGTTCAGAGCTCAGAGGCCCACCACAACCCTTCCTAGTCTAGAGGCGTGTCTCGCCCCATGACGTCGCCACGAAGGAAACCATGATATAAGTCTCAAGACAACAGTGGAACATCAGATTCTACTGGACAATTATAGATTAGGAAGAATGTACAATCTTAAACGAACTCTAACACATCCTACTTAAACATTGAGGAACGGTTATAAGAGTAAGATTCCACCACATATAACACTTATAAGATTAGGTAACAAAATCAAGAATATGGTGATTATAAACGAACTAGACAAGAGATCTAAACAGCACTAAAAATCAGCAAGTTAATTAATAATCATGATATCAAAAGTTAGAAATTCCTGCAAATCGGGTAAAGAAAGAAGAAAAGGAGGAAACCATCACTTGTCTTGGTTTCACCAGAGAAAGACATCCAAATCGCATCACGGCGTAGATCGAGGCTAAAGAAGACGAGAGAAGTCAAAATCTAACAAGAATGGTCAAAAATAGGAGTTAGGGCCGAAAATCCTAGCGAGAAAAACTCAAGGAATGAGGAAAATTTTACCACGATAATGAATCTCTCGTTGAGAGCTTTCCGGATCTATATTCGGTTGAAAATTTCTAACACGGGAGCACCTTCGGAGGCCACCGGAAGGATAGGGGAAAAGCTTCTCACTCTCGTTCACGCTGCTCTGGTTCGGGAGATAGACAAAAATTCGATCGGCTTAAAGAGGAAGAAGAAGAAGAAGTAGATATATAAATGAGTGTAGTATTAGGATAACAACACTTAAGAAATGAACCGGGGTCTGCTGAACCGGGTTTTCAAAATGAAGAGACGATTTCTCGAGTGGAAGAAAATTACTCGAGTAGAAGAAACATCGCTCAGGAATAAGTAGCAGACTACTCGAGAACAGGCAAAGGCTTCTCGAGAAGAAGGTATGCAATACTCGAGTACTGAAGAAGGATTACTCGAGTACAGAAGAAGACTTCTCGGGAACTAGAACAGATTACTCGAGAACAATAACATCCTTCTCGAGAACTACATGGACTTCTCAAGAGCTAAGATGGTAATTTTCGAGAACAAGTACAGGCTTCTCAAGAACAGAAGGTAGTTGTTGAGAACAAGGTAGACAGTTCTCGAGAGCAAGTAGCTAGTTCTCGAGAACAAGAAGTTCATCTCGAGAACAACCAGGAAGATCACAAGAACCAGGAAGCACCTGTCGAGTACAAAAAGGAAGTTCTCGAGAACTAGAAGGATTTCTCGAGAACACGGCTGAAAATTCCCGAGAACAGAACACATCTCGAGAACAACTAGGCGGAACTCGAGTACAGAATCAACCTCTCGAATACAAGCAGGAAGGACAAAAACCGCTCGACGCTTCGTCGAGCTCAGCTCGACGATCGTTGAGCTCTACTCAAAGTTGGTCGAACACAAAGGAAAAACCTCGTTCGACGAATTCTGTTCGAAATTCGTCGAACTCAAGGCCCGATCGTCAAACTCAATTCAAAAATCATCGAACGCAAAGGAACAAACATTCTGTTTGACGAACTGCGCATGGAATTCGTCAAACTCAGAACCCAGAACCGCTCGACGCTTCGTCGAGCTCCGCTCGACGATCGTCGAGCTCTATACAGTGCCCAGAAATCGTAATAAACTAAGAGTTCGACGAAAACCCACCCCTTTAGGAGGGCTTTTCGAGAATCAAAACAAGCTTAAGGCTTTGACATAATAATTATCGTAATCAAATTGTTGAACAAGAAATATGAGTTCAAAATAGAGACCCAAAAGTGCGTTGAATTAAACGAATTCAACAACGACGACAACCCTAGGATCCGACGTACTATTCTTGAGACACAACATCAAATGATCTCACAAGAGAAAAAAGATCACCACAAGGGTCCAAACATGCGCCGAGACTCCAAAATGCTCGGAACGCAACATAACTGGACAAGTCCAAGGCCTCAAAACCTCATCCCTAATATCAAGGAAAACATTCCAACCCATCAGAATCCCAAAATCAGGATAAACAAGCTTAATGGGCGCAAAAACGCACAAACAGTGCAGCGCCGTCAACAAAATGAAAAAGGGTAACGCCCTGACGTCAAAATTATGACGTCGACAAACCAAATAATGACATCAGAAAATCGGAGGCGTTACACGGGCGTCGGGCTAGCCTGAGCCCGACACCGTGCTAAGGAAAAATCCTGCCTGTGCCTTTTGAATTCAGGCTGGCCCGGCCCGACATGTCCTGAAAGGCCTAACCGGGCTCCCCCTTTGAGAGGGAGCCCGACCCGGCCTGGTTCAAACGGGAGCCGGTCCGAGCCCGGTTGGGAAAAAGTCCGGGCCCGACCGGGCCGGGCCAAGCCCGGCCTGGCCCGATCCGACTTTTTACCCATGACTACACACACACACACACATTTGTACACATTCACACACACATACATTCGTACACAATCACACACACACATATACACTCACACACACACACACACACACACACACACACACACACACACACACACATATATTCATACATACACACATACACACATACACATACATTCATATACACTCATAGACACATACATTCATATACACTCTCACACACATACATTCATATACACACACAGATAGAGATCCACATGCTTGACCCTAGATTAAAACTCAATCCATCTAAAATCTCAAGTCATTATCATTTAACAGATTAACAAAAAATGCAATTGGATTCTCACATTACAAAGATATAAACATCAAAGCTATAACCATTAAAGTTATAACCATTTCTGAACATAAAATCAACATTTTTTGAACATGGAATCAACATTTTTGAACATGGAATCAACATTTTCTGAACATAGAAATAGCATGTCAAGCATCACATAATTCAAAGAGAACCCTTAAATAACAATTTGCTTTATAAGCACTAAACTCATTTGTAAATAATGAGAAACAAACATGTCGAAAACTTAAATCAGTGGTGGCAAATTTGTAATCACTATATTTTCTACTTGTTTGAAAACATAACTGCTACCAATAAAAAGTACTTTGGAGGCTAAGCGCACTTGGGCTGATGAGAGTGGACTTCAATCCAGTTGAACGCATTAACAAAAAAATTGAATTATTGCTTACCTAAAACCAGAGGAATATGAAATTAAAAAAACATGGCAAAATAGAATTGTTGCTTACCTAAAACATGACTACCAGAGGAATATGAAGAACCGAAGAAATAAGGCAAAATGAAATCGCTCTGCCTCCTTTGTAACCTCGAGGTCGTTGCTCATCTTAATTTTGTCCGTTCGTCGCTACCTTAGGGAGTTCGACAATCGCCATGGCCGACTCCCGGGATGGAGCCGGAGGTCCGCCACTGCTTACGCACCTACTTGTCTCTATCGCTGTCAGTGGCGGAACTAGGATTTTGATATCGCTCGGGCACAATATGAATATATAATCAAAAATAAAAACATCAGATGAAGTAGGAACTAGGACTTGAAAATCAAGAGTAAGCCTATTCATCAAGACCAAGAAAAAATAAGTAAGTGCACAATCAATACATGAAATCTTTTGGTAAAAGGAGGACCTTTTATATAATGTTGATGAGAGAAAAACCTAAATATGAAAATGTCCAATCAGAGTTAGTACTTAGTTGTTGATGCTCCATAAGAAGACCAAACTGAACAATTAATAGATTAAGTAGGGAATAATAACAAAGGCAAGTCCTTTTTTAATAATTAACTGATTGAAGGAGCTATATTAATATGAAACTTTTCAAGAAATGGATCAGTCAGTATATGGCGATTTCCAAAACAATTGAACTCTTGGGCTAAGTTAAAGAAACTAAATTGGAATAATCACAAAGTAAATATCCATCTAGATTCTAAGTCAGTATTACTTGATTTGCATTATCGGAGAACTGCTAAAATTGCTTGAAAGTAACGAATGGCTTGTCGAATTGTATGATAATCAATGCGCCTGGGTTTCACTTTTTCTTACAGATACATTTTGAGCTGGCATGTTTGTTGCCCATCGTGGTGAGAGTTTAAGCACCTTCGATGGAAATTTGTATCCGAGAACAACCATAACACACTTTTTCACTAAATACAAAACCATAGTTCAAAGTAGGTTCAAGAAGGACGCACAAGCTGACTCTAAATCACTTCACAAGACACCTCTGATTGCATCAAAATTTTACATGAAAGAGTAGCTATCCAAAATCTACACCATCAACATGTTCCAAAAGTTTCAAGATGAATTGAAAGCCACAATTTATCGCTTGGAGGGTCTCCTGGAAAGTGAAGAAGGTGCAATTTGGATTGAGCTGCCTGGAGGTTGCCAGGAAAATAGCTGGCTGGTCGTGGAAGATTCGCTGGGAGCAGGTAAAGGCTGAGGCGGCAGTGGTGAGCCTAGGACCATGGGTGGCGTCGGCTGGAAGCAAGGAAAACACAGGGGTGCTCTGAATCTGTCGGAGTGCCACTGAAACAACCAGAAGATGAGGTAGGAGGGGGTCGCCGGAGTCCTACGATGGCTCTAGAAGCAAAAATAATAGCCGACGGAGCTTCCCTGGAGGTTTCTGTCGAAGAGGCTGAAAGATGGGAGGTTGCCGTGGCTTTAGGAGGCGCTGTAGTGAGGAAACAACGACGACGAGAGGTGTTGGCGACGTGAGCCTTCCACCGGGAAGAACGATCGCTGGAGGTAGGGTCTTCTGTCCGGGAGAGAAGAGATCAGGTATCTCGGGCAGCGTCGGTGTGGGGGAAGAGGAGAGAACAGCCGAAATTATTTTTAGTGGGAGGGTGTTTTTAGAACACCCAATTTTTAGTCCAATTCAGTTGAACGGGAGTGACGCCCGACCGGGGTGGGGGTTGCATAATGTGTTTATCAACTTTTGTTTTGACTTAAATCTTTGATCAAAATATTTTACTGGAACAATTTAAAGAGTTAAAATGAAATCTTTAAAGTATTAAAACAAGATACATAATTTTACTCCACTAAAATTTTGATTATAAAAAAATGATTTTCATAACGCTAGAAATCAAAATGATGAATAGAATTTTTTTGTTTTCTACACCGATCATGCTCCCTAAGGACCGATTAGACCTAACCTTTCTCTCCCTAAATAGGCCTCAAACCGCCCCTAGACCTTTTTAGTTTTCTATACCGATCACTGTCACTAGAACATTATAAAGAGTTAAAAAGGAAACCTTTAAAGTACTAAAACAAGATACATAATTTTATTCCACTAAAATTTTGATTATAAAAAAACGATTTTCATAACGCTACAAATCAAGACGATGAGTAGAAATTTTTTAGTTTTCTATACCGATCATTCTCCATAAGGACCAATTGGTCCAAACCTATCTCTCCCTAAATAGGCCTCAAGCCGCCCCTAGATTTTTTTTCTTGATCTATTCACCAAGTCACGTGGCAAATTCCTCCACAAGCCGCACGGGGACCTAGTCGTCCACACTGGCGAATTCAACTACCGATACAGAAGAGTAGTCACCAAAATAAAAGAGAAAATACAAGATGCAAAAATAAATTTCTATAGTAAAACTCCCTATGAGACATCTGAAGGTGAGGACGAAGGCACATGAGATTGGTGTTATATTCACGTTCGTGCTTCGTGTAGAATGATCGTTGATGAATTCCTCCTTCAAGGTCCCTTTTGTGATTAAGAGTGTTATCGGGACAACTCTGAATATTTGGGATGAAGCCTCACATAAATAACTTTGGAGTTGTGTCTCATGTCGTCTCAGAATAAAATAGCGGAGCAACCAATTAAATAGAACATTGAGCTAGAATCGGTGGTAGGCACTACCGCATCGCGATACCCATAATGGTAAGAGATCTACGTGCTAGCCATCTTGGAATGGTAAGGGCTAAAAGATAATTGGTACTACTCACCTAGAAGGGGGGAGGTTGAATAGGTGTTTGACTGATTTTATGTTTTTTTATAGTTTTCTTTTGTGAGCACAACAATATAGTAAACCAGAACAAACAAACCATAACACACAAGGATTTATAGTGGTTCCCCAATGATTGGTACATCCACTTTCCCCTTTCACCTATCTAGTAGAGAGCTAACTTAGGCCAAACTTCTCCAAACTCTTTTCAGATACTTAGATCTTACAACTCAAGAAAAGAAGTCCCCTATCTCAGACCTTTAACACATGTCCTACCACTCAAATTTCTGATCACAAGATCCTACACCTCAGATCCATCACAATCCTACCACTCATACTAAACAATCCGTACAGCTTATATAATGGTCCAGGCCCATCAACATGGGACCCAGCTGGAACTATCGGCCTACCAGAGTCCAGAACCGGGCACACTGTTGGTAGTCAGCCTTTCACATTCAAGCCTGCAAGCCATGCACCCCAACCCCTCTCCGCGCCTGTTTATCAGCAGTGGCGGGTTGTTGCCAGTGGGGCTCGAACCCAGGACCTTGATAAGAGAGCTTTACGTCACTCCCTCATCACCAACTGAACTGCAGTTCAGTTGGTGATGAGGGAGTGTCGTAAAGCTCTCTTATCAAGATCCTGGGTTCGAGCCCCAGTGGCAACAACCCGCCGCTGCTGATAAATAGGAGAGGATAGGGGTTGGGGTGCATGGCCTACAGGCTTGAATGTGAAAGGCTGACTACCAGCAGTGGGCCCGGTTCTAAACTCTGGTAGGCCGGCGGTTCTAGCTGGGTCCCATGTTGATGGGCTTGGACCGTTATAAAAAGTGCACTTTTTGTAATGGCCTCCCCAGCACCACGCTCGCAAGGATGTCCGCCAGCACCCCCAGCACCACGCTTGAAAGGGTTCAGCCTAACCGGGTCTGCAGACCATGCACCCCAACCCTTCTCCATCCACAGGCGGGTTGTTGAGGTTGGGGATCGAACCCGAGACCACCTTGATAAGGAGTTTTCAAACCACTCCCCATCAACAACTGAGCTGCAGATCAGTTGGTGATGAGGAGTGGTTTGAAAACTCCTTATCAAGGAGGTCTCGGGTTCGATCCCCGGCCTCAACAACCCGCCTGTGTATGGAGAGGGGTTGGGGTGCATGGCCTACAGGCTTGAATGTGAAAGGTTGACTACCAGCAGTGGGCCTGGTTTTAGACTCTGGTAGGCCGGCGTTTCCAGCTGGGTCCCATGTTGATGGGCCTGGACTGTTATAAAAAGTGGACTTTTTGTAACGGCCTCCCCAGCACCACGCTCGCAAGGATGACCACTGCTTTCTGTCACAGTGCAATCGATGTAGTTGACAGACTTTGAACTACACAGATGGCAGATTCCTCAGTGATGCAGTCAATACTTTTATCAACTATGCAATCGATGCAGTCGATACTTTTCTCAACGATTCAGTCGATGCATTCGATGAAAAACTCAAGTTTGAGCTCGATGCAATCAACTTTTCCTTAGTTATTTCTTTGATGCAGTTGATATATTCTTGAGTTATGCAGTTGATGCAGTTGGCAAAACACTCAGAATTTTGTCTATACACCCGACATTTTACTTGGACAATTTCTTATTTTTGCCTTTTATTTCTGTCGACTCTAAAGGCTTCCCCCATGATAGTGACATGTCTAATATATGATTAGGACATAGGTCAACATGATTTTTGATCCTTGAGGGATTTTAAGGGCAAAATCATGTTTGGGTGACCATAAGTCTAACAATACATTAGTCATGCACTCTCGTTCTACTTGTCACACCAAAACTAAACTGTCCTTCAAATACAAGATGTTTATTGTCAGCTTGAGGTCCTTTTCAAATCAATAATTTTGTGAACAATATTCTCAATAATCTCCCCCTATTTGAAGAAGTCAGAACCACATTTAAGAATAACCATAAATACATAACATGAAGTAAAGATAAATTCATACAGAGAGAACCATTCCAGATTAATATCTATACTATTCTATAAATAAAAAGTTCCCTTTGGTGCAACATTCAATATTCCCATCTTGCCCTCATTTCTCCTAAAGTTATAAAACAACAAATTTCAAATTATTTTTAAATCCCATACCTAATATCGTCAAATTCCACAGTTCCCCTACTTTTTCTTCTCCTACTCCCGATACCCTTCATCTTCCCTTATCGTCAAATTCAACACGGCGCTTCGCTATCCTCCCCATTCTTCGCTTCTGAAACCCTCGCTTCTTTCTTCAACCCGACGACATCAACGAAGAGTCCCTCCAGGTTCTTTCTTCTGCGACTTGCACTCAGGAAATCTCTGTCGCATCGCGCTTCGCTGAAACAGGTAATTCCTTCATCACATCGCGCTACGCCCTAAAATTGGATGCACAAACCCGGTGATTCCTTCATCCTTCGCACAATCCCGCAGGTTCTGCTCGACATCGCGCAATCCCGCAGGTTCTTCTTGACGATCGACCTTCGCGCAAACCCGGTGATTTCTTCAACCCGGTGATTTCTTCATCACATCGCGCTACGCCCTAAAATTGGATGCACAAACCCGGTGATTACTTCATCCTTCGCACAATCCCGCAGGTTCTGCTCGACATCGCGCAATCCCGCAGGTTCTTCTCGACGATCGACCTTCGCGCAAACCCGGTGATTTCTTCAACCCGGTGATTTCTTCAACCCTCGCTTCTTTCTTCACCCCGACGGCATCAACAAACACTCCCTCCGGCATTCTTTCTTCACTCAGGAAATCTCTGCTCCTCGACCTGAACATCACTGCTCCTCAGCGCAAATTTGATCGACGAACCTCAGGTCCCGCGTTCAACGTTTCGGTATCTCCTCTTTCAGTCTTAGTGGCTTTGATCTCAAGCTTTCAGGTGCTTTTATGTCAGGTTGCAGGTGCTGCTCGAGATTTCAACTGCTTTGACGTTCACCTCAAAAACTCAGTAGCTTCGACTTTCAGGTAACTGTGCAGGCCTTCAAGGACTTCAATCTTAATTCAATTGACTACCTCTTAAATGTTCGTTTAATCAACGATGGGAATATTGAATGTTGCACCAAAGGGAACTTTTTATTTATAGAATACTATAGATATGCATGTATTTTTATTGATCTACAAAATATATATGATTGAGTACCTGTACCGTGAGAATTGATTTGCTTTGCTTTAAAGAAGAAATGTGAGTGTTAAAGGTAGGTTAAAGCTATTAAAGATATGCATGTTTTTAGATGACATAATTCTATTCAGTTTGACATCTACAAAGTTAAGTTTAAAATCAAAACAATGGAAAGATGTAGAGCTTCAAATTATCATAACAAAGGCTGCATGTTTTGCAATGTTAATGGGAGTATTATTATATTAGAGAATGGATTGGCAGTGGCATGATATAAAATAAACCTATGTAGCTCAGACATGTACAACAAAAATTAGAAAATGCACCAATTGTACGAGCAGATAGTGTAAATATTGAAGGATTACATATTTAGATAGCAGAAATGGTAGATCCAATGAAACATGGATGAAGATTATTAAATATGATTTGTGTAGTCTATGTTAACACCTCAGGCAACACTCCAATGAGGATTCATAAATCCAGCCACAAATAGTTGGAATATGCTTATTGATGATGATGACAAAGCTAAACAGTTGAAATATAAGCAATGCAAAGAGATGAACTTCATCAAAATCAGCTGGAGGTAAAACAAAAACAATAAGGAATACTGAACAGCAGAGCAGTCCAATTCCCTAAAAGACAGAAGTTACAGGAAATAATATTACAAAACAAATTATAAAACAAATAATATCAAGAAAACTAGAGAACCTGAAAAATTAACCTTTCACCCTAAAGGAATGGATTATCACATGATCACACAGTAAATAGCACATATAGCAAGAAGAAGAAAGTAATAAGTAACTGAAGTTTAAATCACATGATCACACAGTAAATAGCACATATAGCAGGAAGAAGAAAGTAATAAGTAACTGAAGTTTAATAAAATGAGTTAGAGGCTTACTAATGTTGGAGCATATTGAATAACATAACTGCTAATTGCGGCTCCTTCTGGCTGTGCAGAAAGATTTTAAATACAATAATAAGTATTACAAGACCTCACATGGATTAATCAACATATGCTTTAATCAACGTATGCTCTGCGAGTTATTGAACAATGGAGTACCTCTTAAATGTTCGTTTAATCAACATATGCTTTACTTATGTCTTCATTCTGATTGTTGAGACCTGACATGATTTAATCAACATATGCTTTAATCAACATATGCTTTGCAAGTTGCTTTGTCTGACGTATGTTAATCAACATATGCTCGCAAAGCAATGGTTCCATATGTCAGGTCTACATTTCAAAAATTATCAACATATGGAGGGATAGTTGAGACCTGACATGGTTTAATCAACATATGCTTTAAACAACATATGCTTTACATAAAAATGCCATATGCTGCATCTGAGATCTTCATTTTCATTGATTAAGTTTGTCTCTATTTCAGGAATTTGGATCTTATTTCATTATCATCGATTAAGTCATTTTCATTGTTAGCATAACTTTAGTGGGATAATGACAGTGCTGCTGTTGTTCACATTATATTCACCAACAACAAATTGTTTTAATTTTTGCGGTTTTGCCACTGCATACTCCTGAGGTGTTCTCATGTATGTTTTCCCCTTTTAGTACCACAATATTTGAGGTTCGTTGATGCTCAGTTTGTTATTGCCCAGTGTTTTGCCAATTAATTTGACATCAGTTTGTTGATGCATTCTTAGTTTTATTTTGTGGATATTAGCTGCATTCTTAGTTGTATTAGCTACATTTGAAATATTTGTTGAGATATCCAACTATGAAGCAAATGAGCATTTCAATTATTTTATGTTAGGAACAAAGATTATTATTAGGCGCAAACATCTGTTCAAATGATTAAAAGTAGGCCTAAACTTCTGACATTTTACAAGAATCGTAGACAACGTCAGTGATGGACCACCAACCAAATGAGCCTGAGGTAATTGGTCGCAAACGTATTAGGGCTTCCGCATCCGGGTCTTCGACTGCAGATGGTATTAACCAGTTTTTCTCTTCAGTGTTCTTCTTTAATGTAACATGTAACTTCTACAGATTCAGTATGTGTGAACATTCCTTACAAAACAGATCCATCATTACACCTTCCTGCACTGTCTCGATCAACCGCATACCGACATTCACTGACGGATGTTCAACGAACAACCCGAAATGCAAGAAGACGACAACATCGACTTAATCAACAATCCAATATACAAAATGAATTAAGCCATGACTCAACGTCTTCAGAGATCCGAGAACAAGGTAATTTCTTAACACCTTCATCTCATGCATCTTTGTAACCCACTTCATAAATGTGTTTCAATCACTTGACTTTCTAACATAAATGCTTGCTATATTGAATACCGGACATGGCAGGTGCATCAAACGAAGAAGAACTTCAATTACCAGTCGTGGTCCCAAATCTTCGAGCACCCGTGAGAAACTCTGCAAGAATTTCTTCTCAATCTACACACGTTCCTAGGATGGAACTTCCACCAGCGACATTTTGTCGTCATTGCAATGCAAAATTATTTTATAAGGAATCAAATAATTTGTGCTGTAGCAATGGGAGGGTTGTGATTCCTGGTATTCCTGCTCCGCCCGAACTACTTGATCTATTCACTCAGCAGGGTACCCTAGGACGTCATTTCCGACAAAATGTGCGTACGTACAATCACGTTTTTTCATTCACATCGATGGGCGTGACATTGGATGAATCCGTACCGTCCTTCGCGCGAGGAATCTATACCTTCAGAGCACATGGTGCGCTATACCATAGAATTGGCTCTCTTTTGCCCACTCCAGGCAATAGACCGAGATTTCTACAGATGTTCATTTACGACACGGACCTTGAAACTGAACATCGCATGGAAGAGGGTCATGGACTTGACGTGGATGTGCTACATAAAATTAAAACAATACTTGATATATATAATCCATTTGTCCATCGCTTTCGACAGCTATCACAACATCCTTAAATACAATCTTGCCGGCTTCTTATTCGAGACAGGCCAGCTACAGAACGACAATACATTCTTCCAACAGCATCACAAGTTGCAGCAGTCTTGGTAGGTGCTGAGGATTTCATGGAGTCAGATGATAGAGACATGTTAATATGTACCACAGGTGGAAATTTACTTACTCTCAAAGAGTATACTGGATACTATGATCCAATGCAATACCCGCTATTACATCCACACGGAACCTATGGATGGGACAAATGCTTTGAATCAAACCAAGGCATACAAATAAGCTGTTGCGATTACTATGCCTCTTTGTTGCAGGTTTGATGGTATCATCTTTAAATCAACAATATCTAAGCTACACTATAATCTTATTTTGTCTAAATTTTACATAAATTGTAATCATGCAGATACGCAATGGTGATCAGTCTATTCTTCTTCATGCGGGGAGATTATTACAACAATTTGTTGTCGATAATTACATCAAAATCGAAACACAGAAGTTGCGTTGGATTAAACTTAACCAAAACAAGATACGTGCGGAGTTGTACCAAGGATTGCAAGATAGCTTCGAAGCGGGTGAGAATGATGCAGGTACATTATTTTGCTTCATTTTGCATATTAGATATTTCAAGTGATAACTACAAATTATACGCGGGTAAACTATCTACATCATTTACTTTAGGTGTTGTTGGCCGCCGTACAGTTCTTCCTTCTTCATTTATTGGGAGCCCGCGTGACATGTACCAACGCTACCAAGATGCAATGGCCATCGTACAACAATACGGGAAACCGGATGTCTTCTTAACAATGACATGCAATTCTAATTGGAAAGAGATAAAAGATGAACTATATCCTGGACAAGCAGCACATGAACGACCAGATTTGTTGGCTAGGGTTTTCAATTCAAAATGTGAAAGTTTAAAAGACGATATATTCCATAAAGGGGTTCTGGGGAAAGTAATTGGTCATGTTCATGTCATCGAGTTTCAGAAATGTGGTTTGCCACACGTCCATATGTTGATAATTTTTGAAGAGGAGGACAAATTAATTAGTCCTGATGAATATGATTGTATCGTTAGAGCTGAGATACCACAAGCAGTTGTTGAGCCTGAGTTACACGAGGCTGTGCGAAGACATATGATACATGGGCCGTGTGGACGTTACAACCCTAATGCACCTTGCATGAAAAACTTTATGTGCAAAAAGGGTTATCCAAAGCCATATGCAGAATGTACCGCACAAGGTATTGATTCATACCCAGTATACAGGCGACGGAGAAGCACCATTAATGTTCAAAACAACCTAACCGATCAATGTGTTCTCGACAACAGTTGGGTGGTTCCTTATAATCCTCATTTACTTCTAAAGTACGATTGTCATATAAATGTTGAAATCTACAGTAGTATCAAGAGCATCAAGTATCTATATAAATATATTCATAAAGGGTCAGACCGCATTGCATTTGAAGTCCGACCAGCATCAAGTATTCTAATTCGCTCAATCCTGGCAATCTACCACCGCATGAACTCACTTTAAAGCTAGGATGTCCCGTCATGCTTCTTCGAAACATAGACCCTGAAATTGGATTGTGCAATGGAACACGCCTTAAATGTGTTCGTTTCTCAAGGAATGTCATCGAAGCTGAAATATTAAATGGCCAGTTCAATAACTTGAGGGTATTTATACCACGCATACCGTTAAATAGTGCTGAGGATGCAAGAATGCCATTCGAACTCATTCGAAAACAATTCCCTATCCGTTTGAGTTATGCACTAACAATAAACAAGTCACAGGGCCAAACCATCAGGAATGTTGGGATATATCTTCCAAACCCAGTGTTTAGTCATGGGCAGCTTTACGTCGCATTATCTAGAGGTGTTTCAGAGCAAAATACGAAGGTCTTGGTAAAAAATGGAGCAATTGAAGGCCATGAAGGAGTCTACACTACAAATGTCGTGTACAAGGAAATATTTGCCAAACTCATGTCATACAACGTAGAAGCGTAAATGTAGTTCATCTTTTCAAATTGTAAGGGGTTTCTTGCGTCCAAGATGTGTTTCTTTGTCTCTTCTGACAATCAATATTGTTTCTTGATTCAATCCGCTAACTCATTTGTTTTGTTGTAGTAAGTTGACGTTGGCCCAAACCCACCATCACATGGACGGTTAATGGGCTTCTCCATCTTCTCCACCAATTAGTTTTTTGTTGGATACTTACGTTATAGCCCTTATAAAATATTGTTTAAACAGATGGATATGTGATATACTTGGTAATATTTCCCTAACTCGATGGAAATTGTATAGATATTGTTTCAAATTCAAATATATATTTTTTCTGCTTCTCTTCAGACTGTTTCAGGACATGATAATGCTTCTCACTATCAGTATACTTGCCTACTTTTGCTATCTTGAGCAGCTTCTGGTAAGCTGAAGCACAAGTATCTCTTCTACTATTTGCAATGAGGAAGTATTTTCTAACTTAATCATTGCAGATTGCTGAAAATGGTGTTGCTTCCTTGGCCATATCTGTTCCATTTTCTTTTATCTTGGGCTTTCTATCATCTGTGGCTTCGTCAACCATGGGTAAGTTCAGCTCAAATCATGCTGTGCTAGGGAGCTAAATCAATCTTTATATTCTTTGCTGATGATTCTCTTGAATTGGTTCACAGTTACCAGTAGTTATATCTGGGCATATACATCATTTCAGTTTGTTCTGGTGGTTCTCTTTACTCATATTTTCCAAACTTTGGTGAGTTCAAGAACTCTTTTTCATGATAAGTTTTATCTCTCAGTTTGTTGAAATTATAGTCCTGCATCAAAAAACTAATGTAGCATTGTACATTTACTATATGGACATATACCTGAAACCAATATGATTATGTTCATGGTAAATAATTATTATCATATATATATGCAAGAACAATTTACTATTTAGACTTTATTGTTCTTTCTTTAAACTTTTTTGGTATTTCTTTAAAAATATTTTGGTTGCTTTTAAAATTTTTTGTTTCTCACAAACTTAATATTTAAAATATGCAGTGCCCCGGGGATACTGCGGTTGTTGGCCATAGGGGCGGAGCTCAGTGTATTGGCAAAGAAAGACGAATAGCTTGCCATTGATGGAGGTTGGTCCTCACATTTCAGGCTTGAAATGTGCTTTCATTTCAATTTAATCGAAATACATACCGTGCTGCTACTTATATGAGTAGTAACGTTTTCTGAAATCTGAATAACATATAATTTGAACTTTGAAGTTTGATTACCCAAATTCTAAATGTTTAGAAATTTTTCAATACCAAATGAATCCTCCAAAAATTTCATTGTACTGTAGAGTAGAGCAGTGGAATCTGGCTGGACCGGAGCAGGTTTTGATGTGGATGGGAGAATATGAGCTCTGGAGGTACCATTGAATGCCCTTTATTGGATCTTCTTCAACTTATATGTATTGCTATCAAACATAAGATATCATCATTTTTTATGATTTACATAAAAATTTTATGTGCTTTGAGTTTAGTCAAATTTTATGTGCTTTGAGTTTGCAATGTCTCCTGATGCAGAGGTGAATTCTTTGGGTAGAATTTTATGCATTCATAGATGCTTGGGTTTATCTTGCTAGAATTTTAATTTGTAAGTATTTTCTCAGGACATGCTTATATATGCTTACCGAATGATAGCATTTTTGTCGCTCCATTTCAGGTGCGAGTCAGTTTTGCATACTAAATCTTTTAAGTTCTATATTAGCTTTACAGTATTATTTACCTCTGGCCTTAATTGATCTTCCCCCCTATAAAGTTCATGTTTAACAGTGATATATTTATGATTGTGAGAGAACCAGGACTTGGTATGGGTACTTATATGGAGTTAGTATAGATAATAAGTTTGGATGTGACATGTATATATAAATATTGTGAGTAAAGGATCTTCTCAATACATTTATTTTCATAAATTAGATTAACCTTATGTCTGCATGCCTTTTTTTCTTCATCAATTTAGTAGACCAATTTTAGTGCATCGACAAAAGTGTAGTTTGCCTATGACCGGCGTCGCCGCCCATGACCGGTGTTGCCGCCTTCGACCAACGTCGCTGCCCACAATAAATGTCGCCACCCAGGACCATTGTAGCCGCCCACAGAAAAATGTCGTCGTTCACGACTAATGTCCCACCCATGACCAATGTTCCGCCCACGACCAATGTGCCTCCCACGACCAATGTCTGGCCACGACCGCACTCCCGCCCACGACCAATGTCCCACCCACGACCAATGTCGCTGCCCTGACCAATATCGCCTCTCCACGTCAAATGTTGCCGACCACAAGAAATGTTGTCACCCACGACAAATGTCGCCGCCCACGACAAATGTCGCCGCCCACGACAAATGTCGCTCCAACAACAATTATCATCGCCCACGACAAATGTCGTCCCCACGACAAATGTCGCACCACCGACAAATGTTGCACCTCGATGAATGTCGCACCCCGCCAAATGTTGCACCCCGCCGATTGTCGCACCCCCGCCGAATGTCCCTGGGGCCGAAGGCCCGTGCCTGTCACTTGTTAATAATACTAAAATCAGTGGAGTCTACATTAAGTTAAACAAAGTAAATAACCCAAAAATACAGGTTAGGTCAGCCCCATGAATTCTCAGCACATATCAATCTTCACCTTCAGTCTACCTTTTCTATCTTTGGAAATTGTCCAATGGCTTAGAAATGTACTTAGGAGGAGGGGGAGGTCCATGTGGGTGTTTTCTTTTATGAATTCTCCTCCTTGTCTCTTGGCTCTCATATTTCTTCTATTCCACTGAGTTATAATATATAGAAATATTGATCCCATGCTTGCCAAAGTTTTCCCATATGTATAATATGATGCTTTTGGATGTGGGACTCCACTCCTGGCATATTCTGAATTTCAATCCTTCTCCTCTGCTTGGCCTACATGATCTCTTCTTGGGTCTGTTCTGCTCTCCTCTTTCTTGATGAAGATTCTCCTTGCTCAGTTGGAGGGGGTGATCATACTCTTCCCAAGCTTCTTCATAATCCTCAAGAGGGATGTAAACATAGTTTGCATCTAGGTATGATTCTAGGGTGATTGGCTTAGGAGAATAATTCAATGGATCTAGACTTAGGACTTCCCTGACTGTATTAGTTGTCCATATGGCTTGCTGTGCAGAATATTAAGTTATGAAATTCTCCCCCTTTTTGATTTCTTCAAATGTGTCATTGCAGATTGCCTCTTGTGCTTCACTTATAATGTCTTTGAGCATGTTAACCCTGCAACCACCATGTTCTTCATATAAAGTAGATGACCATCCAACAGTTGGTTGCAGAAGTCCATTCTTTCCATGCTAGTCATTTTGTTGTCAGCCATCCTGTTGATAGTGGCTAGGAATGCTTGGTAAAGATTTTCTCCAGTAGCATCTTGGTTGTCTATCACAGCTTGAATTCCCTGATGAGTCATGTCATTCTATCTGGCTATGAAGTCCACTGCAGTTGTTGCTTTCATGAAGAATCGTAGTGTTAGAGTATTTAGATGGTGCATCTCCCTTTCAACTGTTGAGATTTTCTCATTTATCTCTTTCCTTAACCCTTGCACAGTCTTTTCCACAAAACCTTCTATCTTTTTTCCTTTGGCTATCCATCATCTATTGGAGCTGGGTCATGATAGAATCTGGTTCTTCATTTGTTGGGAAAGTGGAGGCTGGAGGCTCTTCTTCAGTAGGTCTTTGGGAGGTGTCTGCTGGATACTCATAATCTTCGTACATGAAATCATGGGTTGGTTACTATGATGTCCCCCTTTGACAGTGTCTAGTTATTCCAGCACACTCTTATCCTTCCACACCACTAGCTTATTGCCTGTGGGGATAAATTCTGCAGAACTTTCCTCAACAAGAGGAATTGGGGTTGTTGCTGCTTCCACTTCACAAGTCACTTTCTCCACCTCTTCCATAACTATCTTGCCATGGCCAGAGTCATCCTGATCTGACTCCTCATGAATTTCATTATTAGATTCAATTACTTCAATCTCTTGGGCATAGTCCTCAGGAATAGGCTCCCCCTCAACTGTACCTAGGAGAATGATATTTTGATGGCTTTCTCCTTCCACCATTATAAAGTGGAATGTGGATGCTTCCAAGATTTTTGTGGCAGTATCTTGAGGAACTAATTCATCATTACCTTCTCCTTGATTCACTTCTATCATCCCATATTCATACACACCCCTAGACTCTTCCATAAGGGTTGTGCTTTCTAGGTTTGTAGGGTGATGCTCTCCTATATGCTCCCCATCAACATGACCGGGCGAGGGGATAAAACTTGCAGCTGTTGCTATTTTATTTTTCAATCTCCTTTTCTTATCAATCATTTTTCCCTTGGGACTTGCAACAACTTTCTCCTTATTCATCGCATCTCCTTTGGTGTGCATGGCGCTTGCTCCTTCCTTTTCAGGTTTGAAGAAAGGATTTCCCCACATATATATAGTTTTTAGTCCATTCTCTTCAGGTAATGCAATTGTACTTCAGGTGCCTCATTCAACCTGTCTCCCAGACTTTTGGAGAGGTACAGAGATACAAACCTCCCCATGTTGGGGGTAGTCAGACACCTTGTCAACTTTCTGAGAACCAGTTGGTTCCAGTCTGTCCGCTTTGTTAGTGTGATAACATTCATAATATTGAACATTCACTTAGAAATCTTATCATGTGATCCCAGTTTACATAACAGAGCCCTCCATATAATGTCAACTAGAAGTTTTTTTTTGGGGGGGGGGAGTTCATGTCATTCTTCTCCAATGATTTGTACTCTTCTCTAGAGTTGTCACACCATTCCAGGGCGGCAACATGATCTTATTTGGAGATTTCCTCTTCCTCTTCGCCTTTTGCGAGAGTAGTAAGTTCTAGATGACGGCTAATATTTCTTGCAGTAACTCGCAAACGGTGATTTAACACTGTAGTTTTGATGTTAGATCCTGAACTACTTATGCATTCTTGAAAAACTCCTCTACTACTGTGGGCACTATTATGGTTGGTTTAGATAGAATTACCTCTAATCCTGTCGCACTTAGTAGGAAGATGACGTTATGTATCTCTTTCGAGCAGATTATGAAGCTGCCCCAGATGACCTCACTTCGGGTGTTTATCTTATCTCGTGAGCTTTCTTTAGGCGTCATCAATGAAGCAAGGGTCGGAGGGAGAAAAGATTTTTTTATCGAATAGGAGCAAAAGTGTGAGAACCGTAGTGCCAACGTTTGGGGGTTTTACTGCTATTTAACCTAATGTTCCTGTTTTTCTTAAATTTTTAATATAAAAAAGGAATTCCAAAAGGCGCATACCTGTATTAGGAATTAAATCTGTAGAAATAAAGTGTGTCAATAGTAAATTTAATTCCTTGTCTATTTTCCAATGAAGTTAGCATGCTTCCTTTTGTCGCTTATTGTCTGCAATTTGTTAAGAGCCTAGATTCTACTTGCAAACCATAATAATAAAAATTAGTGCAATATCCGATCATTTAGTGGAAAAGTTAGGCAATAAATTTATTCTAGATAAGACATGTCTAGTTCAATTTTGAAATAATTAAGTTTCTCTTCATCCAAAGGCTTAGTAAAGATTTCTGTCAATTGCTTGTCAGTGGGGACAAACTCAAAGCAGATATTTTTCTTTTCTACATGCTCTCTGATGAAGTTATACCTCATCTCAATGCTCTTAGTGCTGCTGTGTGACATATGATTTTTGATAATTGAGATTGCACTAGATGAATCAATAAATAAAGGTGCTTTGCTTAGCTGGATGTTATAATCTTGGAGTTGATGATGTATCCAAAGCAACTGTGCATAGCAGCTTCCAGCTGAGATGTATGGATTCTGCAATTGATATGACCACACGGGTTTGCTTCATACTGCTCAAGAAGATCAGTCTGCTTCCAAGAATTGACATGTCCCTGAAGTGCTTTTTTTTGTCTTCCTTACATCCTGCAAAGTCTGCATCTCAAAAGCATGTCAGCTCAAAATTATTACTCTCAGGGTACCATAAGCCAAGATTATGTGTACCCTTAAGGTATCTTAGAATCATCTTGATAGAGGTGTAGTGAGATTCCTTAGAGTTCACTTGATACCTAGCACAAACACATGTGGAAAATATGATGTTTGGTCTACTAGCAGTTAGGTAGAGTTGGGACCCAATTATACATCTATACATGGTTTCATTAAAAGGTTTCTCTTTTTCATCCTTATCTCGAGATACATTGGAGCCCATTGGAGTCCTCATAGAGGTTTCACTCTCCATTCCAAACTTTTTGATAAGTTCTTTTATGAATTTGGTCTGAGAGATGAAAATCCCATCTTCAGATTATTTTACTTGGAGCCCTAAAAAGTACTTCAACTCTCCCATGCCACTCATTTCAAATTTCCTTTGCATAACTTTAACAAAATTTTTGCAAAGGTTATTATCTATAGATCCAAAGATGATGTCATCTACATAGATTTTCACTAGCAGAATCTTGTCTTTCACTTTCCTTAGAAATAATGTACTATTTATCTTCCCCTTGAAAACTTATTTTCAATGAGAAAGTTAGACTGGGTTATACTAGCCTCTAGGTGCCTGTTTGAGACCATACAATGCTTTCCTTAAGTAGTATACATAGTTAGGATCAGGGGAATTTACAAAACCTAGGGTTGTTCTACTTCTACCTCCTCTTTTAGATCGTCATTGATGAATGCAGACTTCACATCTATTTGATAAACCCTAAATCCTTTGTGAGTTAAATATGCTAGAAACAACCTTATAGCTCCTAATTTGTTCACTAGTGCAAAAGTATGATCAAAGTCTATTCCTTCTTCTTGTTTGTATCCTTTTGCAAATAGTCTTTTTTTTTCTTTATGATAACTCCTTATTCATCCAGCTTGTTTCTAAATACCACATTGTCCCAATGACATTGTGGTTGCGAGGCATGAGGACCAACTTCCAGACTTTATATCTCTTGAATTGATCCAGTTTCTCTTATATGGCCAATATCTAGGATGGATCTGAGTTGTCTTCCTCAAACTTCTTTGGCTCTACCAGAGAGAGAAATATCAGATGGGGCACTTCATTTATTGCACTTCTCCTGGTTTGAACCCCATGACATAGGTCACCATTGATTTAATTTTGAGGGTGATCCCCTTAGGTGTCTTATAGTTATTTGCAATCTCCCTACATTTTCCTGTACTTCAGGCTCCACTGGGGCTTCATCTTGCTGTTTCCTTTCAACAACATCATTTGCATCATTTGGGGGAATGCTTCCATCCTTGATCAGTTCATCAAGTGAGATCAGTTCACCCTTATCTCTTTGTTCATTGATGGATGCACTTTCTAGTCTTTGCTCAATATCATAGCCCTTGGGTTTTCCTCTAATAGATCCTCCAAAAATATCTTTTGGTCAATCTTCAACTGAGGAGTAATCTGATAATAGACTCTTGTTCTAGTCATGTTCCTAGAAAATCCATTGTCCAAGTATCAAATATGAGTTTAATTGGCCTTTGGACATTTATGCAAAAGAGATTACTTATTCTTAGGTACCCAAATCTTGTTGGATCCTAGATTCTTGTTAGCATTAACATTCTGTTTTATCTTTAGACCCATCAGAGGTGCATTAAGGAATAGCCTAAGCTTAGGTGTTGGCCTGCTAGTAGGTGCTCTTGAGACAGTTGGGTTGAACCAACAGCCAATGACAAATGCTCAAACCTTCGACAACACCAGCACTCATACTTCTCGTACCTTCTCTTGGGGCTCACAACAGATATAAGAGTGCTCTTCTTGTGATCAGGATGGCTTCTGAGTGGTATTGCATGAGAATCTTTGCAGGGCATGTGGTGGTGTGCTATGTAAGACTTGGTCTATCCAACCACTACCTTGCCCTTCCTGGCAATTCTCCATTCATAAGCTTTGTCATTCCCCTTAGTGCTTGAGTTTGCCCCAAACACAAAATGGCCATGATCTTTCATCTCAATCACCTCATGAGCTCCCTTGATGACACTCTTTCCACAATGCACATCCTTAGTTCCACTAGTGGAACACTCTTTTTCCCAGTGTCTATAGACACGCTCTAGGTCATAACTATTTGATGCTAAGAGAACCTTTTTAAAAATAGTGGGTTGTATGGGTGCTTTTGCTTTGGCATTGGTCCTCCTTCTATACTTGCTCTCATATGCTACACCACTTTTGTATGGTGCAGAGAAGTTGTCTATTATGGGAAGGACTCTCTGAGGCTTGAAGTATTTGGCCACCAGTTCCCTCTCTTTGAGAAGTTCACTTCCAAGTTTCTTGATGATTTTCTCTTTTTGAATCAATAGTTCAGCTTGCTCTTCAATGATTTGTTTGAGCTCAATATTTTGAGAGTTCATTTGATAGACTTTGTATGTCCTCCTCAAGTTGAGATTTGAGGGGTTTAAGGAGCTCAAGCTCTTCAGCCTACTTTTTAGCAAGCTTCTTGCTTTTTCCCAATGCTTCAATGAGGGCATCATACTTGTCAACTATTTCCCCAAAGTGGTTCTCTGGTTGACAGTCATCCTCATCATTTGATTGTGAGTTTGTCTTTAACTCAGCACCAGGCTCGTAATTAGAAATTGACAAGGTAGTTTTGAATTTTACCTCATCAGGATGGGAGTCATCTCGATCTTCCCCTTCTTTTAGTGTCATCAACCCACAACTATCTTCCTCATCTTTTGTGTCACTGTGAGAGGTTGACAGTGGAACTCTGATGTCTGTCTTGATGAGAGCAGGTACTTATTCCTCAGATAAGGCAGTCAGCCCTATATATGCTTCCTCCTCTTTAGATTTAGAGGAACTTGATTCACTATCACTCCAGGACCTCTCCTTTTTAGTCGGGAAGGTATTTTCAAACTTCTTCCCTGAGTGATGTTTCTTCTCTTCAGATTTGCTTCCACTCTTCCTTTTGGAAGGGCAGTCGACAATTATATGACCTGTTTTCCTACATCCAAAGAAGATTGTGTCATTAGAATTGAATTTGTTCTTCTTAGAGTCATACTTGTCCATCTTGGAGTCCTTTCCGGTTCTCTCTGAGTTCTTGTTTTGTTTCCTGGAGTTGGAGGAGGAAGAGGATCTATTGGTTTTCTATTGCTACCTCCTTCTCAATAGCTTCTTAAATTACTTTGTGAACAAGGCCATATATCCATTTGATAGATCTTCCCCAGAGGTGTTGAGTTCTGATTCCTCAAACACAGTTGGCTTGTTAGGAGAGGGTGAGGCCCTCTCTTTACCTCTTCTAGAACCTTCATCCTTTCAGAGCAATAGGCTTTTCCTTGTTGTATCCTTCCTCACTCTTCCTGGTGTTCAGGTGGAATTCATGAGACAACAGCTTCCCATACAAGGAGGTTGAATGTTGCCTAGATTACTCATCTCCCATATGACACAGATCTTGAAATATCACTCCTTATTCGGGGATCTCAGGAACTTGTCATTCAACTCATAATTTGTGAAAGACCTTCCATACTTCTTCATCCCATTCACTATCTTGAAGAACTTTTCATAACAGTCAACAATATTGTCGTTCTTCTCTTGTCTAAAGGCTTTATATTCTTGATTCAGTAGGGATTTTTTGTCATCCCTAACTTCTTCTGTTCCTTCCAAATACACAATCAAGGTCTCCCACATTTCCTTAGCAGTTTGACAATGTATAAGATTTTGAAACGTGGAGTCACTTACAATGATGTTCTTTGCTCTTTTATCTATGGTGGACAAGATGAATTCATCCTTGTTCATTTTTGAAAGTTTCTTGGAGACTTTCAGATTTGCATCCAAGGGCAAGACATTCATTAGAACATAAGTTCCCTCTTCAACAGTGATGTAAATTCTGGGGTCAGATGCTTCAATAAAGAGTTTAAACCTTTATTTCCAAATCACCAAAATTCTCCTTCTTGTAGATAGGAAGTTTCATGTTTGCTCAATTCTTTGTAACTTTATCCAGAGCCCATTGTGTTGTATATCTTTTCAACACTTGGGATCTGGTTCTACTATTTAGCCTTTTTTAACAACCTCCCTCTGATACCACTTGAAAGATAAGGGTTGCTACTCACATAGAGGGGGGGGGGGGTGAATATGTGTTTGATTGATTTTAGGTTTTCTTATAGTTTACTTTTGTGAGCACAATAATATAGTAAACCAAAACAAACAAACGACAACACACACAGATTTATAGTGGTTCCCCAAAGATGGGTACATCCACTTTCCTACTTCACTTATCTAATAGGGAGCTAGCTTAGGCCAAACTTCTCCAAACTTTTCTCAAGTCCTCAGATCTTACAACTATGGAACACAAGTCCCTTATCTCAAACCTTTAATACAGGTTCTACGACTCTGATCTCTAATCACAAGATCCTACACCTTAGATCCTTCACAG
This sequence comes from Platanthera guangdongensis, assembly GCA_039583875.1. Lineage (NCBI taxonomy): Eukaryota > Viridiplantae > Streptophyta > Magnoliopsida > Asparagales > Orchidaceae > Platanthera > Platanthera guangdongensis. The sequence continues at coordinate 114,098,673 of CM077158.1, forward strand.
ATCCCACCACTTAAGCTAAACAAGCCCTACAGATCAAGCAAAATACAAGTCCTATAGCTCAGGCTAAATAGAAGACCTAAAACTCAGGCTCAACATGAGCCCTACAACTCAGGCCGAATAAGCCCTACAACTCATATCTTAAAGATCCTATAAATAAGAAATGTTTACAAGACTTTGACTCAATCAGACAAAGATGGAGTCTTCAATAAGAATCACTGTGCATGCTTCCTTCTTCCCTTGATCATCACTTGAATGATTTGTCTTGGAAGAATGATGGATGTTTGATTAGGTACACCTTGATAGAAAGAAGTGAATCTTCAAAAATGTTGCAGAGCTAAGACTTGGAAGAATTCTTCCTGTTTCTTGCAGTGTATGAAGATTGAATTTAACTTTGCTGCTTAGGCCACTGCTTAAAACTTGCACAGGAAACTTAGAGAGAAAAATGACGTGAAGGATCTCTGTGTAATAATACTTATTTGTGCATCCTTTTATGTCCTTTTTTAAAGTGGACTTGGCCGGCAGAAGATTTCAAGATTGATATGGAAATCTTCAACGTCTTAGCAAATTTCCTTAGGAAACAATCTATATATGGAATATTCAAACGACTAGAAAATTCTGCCTAAGGTAGGATTCAAAATAAGGAATTATTCTCTAATGAATATGAATATTCCTTCCTTCTAACAACCCCTCAAATCATGCAGTAAATGTTGTCATTCAAATTGATTCAATATTTCTGTACAATCTGGGCCTAGATTTAAGAAGACAGACATTGTGCCACTTATCATGCCGGTGAAAATAATTCTTAGTGACCTTGAAATGATGCCAAAGACAAAGTCCTATAGCCCTCTCGATTTATATCCAGCCAGCTTATAATACACCAAGAACTTATATGGAAACACCCAGCACTTATGCAAATGAGGGATAGATCTGTCTTAACTCTAGAGGGGGGGGGGGGGTGAATAGAGTATTTTAAAAACTTGATTAGATTTTATTGAGGAATTAAAATAAGTGATAGCTATATGTATAGAGAGAAAAAAAAACAAAAACAATCACAGCACAACAAATAAAAAAATAGGACAATCCAGATGACACAAAGATTTTATAGTGGTTCCCCAAAACAGGGTACCTCCACTCTTCTACCACCCTGGTACGAATCCACTATAGGTTTTTTATCAGGTGCCCTACCACCATAGGTTTTTGCTCAGGTGATCTGTCACCACAATATCTATTTCAAGGGAGATCTCACAACCCTTTGAGCTTTTGATCTGGTGCCCAAAAACCAATCCAAGTCTTTTGATCAGGAGACTTGACAACCAAAGGGGTTAACTTTTGAAGGGAGTTATAACCATGTACACAGTTGGAGAAAGAAAAGTGATGATGTTCTTCTCTGTCAATAGTCTAAGAGAAGACTAGTGGATTTGATGTTGTCAAAGCTCCCCCTGAGATTTAGAATGGTTCAGGAGAAAGAGAGCTTTGCTCAGGGTGTTGGCCTTCAATTGGAGGAAGAACTTCAGGAAACTTCCACATTGATGAAGATTATTTATCTCTTTGAAAATTTCTGAAGCAAAACTGATGAAGAACTTGATTTTTGTGTGAAGCCGTTCTTCCTTCAGTTTTCTATAAAATAGTCCTTTTTCTTTTGTAATCTATAATCACTATGTCTCTGTGTGTGTTGTGTGTGTTCTGCTTTAATCTTCTGAAAACTGTCTTTTTATATTCCTTGTAGAAATTAGCATTTGAATTTTGAATTCTATCCTTGACTGACTGTAGAAAATCTGGGATTTGAATGGCTAGAAATAGTCTTTAATTTATTTCCTCAACTTTCCCAGCAATTTAGCCAAATAATTACTCTGTGAATACCATAATTAATGCTACCTTGAAACGGATATATTCTTTAGAATATGAAGCATTAATTATCAGAGCATTTATAGACATATAATAATAAATTCTGAAATCAAACTGCCTTAGTCAATACTAGAAATCTGCAGGGAAATTAGTCGAACAGAACCTGTTAGAATGTAGTTGAACTGAATCTGTTTTGTCGACCAAAGATCCAATTTCGTCAATCTAAAACCTCTCTTTCGTCGAACTGAGTGTAACACCCCCAGTTTTCAGACCTGGAGTTGCTGGAAGCTAACACCTGGCGGTAGAGATACCGCTAGCGGTAAGACGATGAGCTCGATATTAAATCTAGCGCACGATCATTGGATCTAGTGCGCACTACCACTGGTCGTGCGCCACTGATCGTGCGTACTGTTCTCCATTTTTCCAAGTTCTGCCTAGGGCAATCGCACGACCATTGGACATAGTACGCACGACCACTGGTCGTGCGCCGTGGCTCGTGCGCGTTTATCCTATTTTCTCTAGAGTTATGCCAATGTTAATCGCACGATCATGGGATCCACTGGTCGTGCGCCACTGATCGTGCAGGCATGTGTAGTTCTGTCATTTTCTTTGTGGTCGTCCGATGCTTCCTTAAACTCATCAAAGGGCCCAGGATCATCTACCCTTTGGACTTTATTAGGGCCGAGAGTGCCTTTCCCCTCATTTATCTCATCTTTTAGAGTGATAGTAAGGTTTGGAGAGGAAGATAAGGGAGGAGGAAGGAGAGAGAACTTTCTTCCACCATTGATGGAGCTTCAGAGCTCTGATCTTCGTTCCGAGACCAGATCCGTGGAGAGGGCGTGGAGGCGCTCGTGTCAATCCGTTCAAAGCAAGGATTTCATGGCTAGGAAGAGGGGTCGTAAGGTAACGACATTTTCTCCTTTTGGTTTCTAGGATGCGAGCAAAGCATCTTTTTCTTTCTTGCTTATCAAGCTTTGGGGCACCAAATCTCTCAAATGAGAGGGGTTTGGGTCACTATGGTTCAAGAGTAACCACCGGGTCGATTGTGTCCGTCCCCGATATGATATTGCATTAGAGATCCGCTCCGTTAGTGGATTAGGCATTGTGGGTGAAGCCGTAGTCACGACCGTTAGTCCGACTCGGTGATGTTGCATAGCGAGCCTTAAGGATTTTATAGAAATCCGTTGCGGCAAGATGTCGTTTGTGATGTATGTGTTTTACACCTTTTCTTTTGAGGGAGTACTTGTAGCCGGAACCGGACAAGGTTAGCTCGGCTTTGGCGGTAGACGGTTTCCTTGGTGCACGGGAACGTTACAGTACGAATGATGGATTAGGGTGGGAAAGACTATGGATTCTGATGTGCTAAGGTGCTGCTTTGTTGTTGGATCTTACGGCGCCCTTAGAGGGGGGGGGGGTGAATAAGGGTACTTTTTAATTTTTCTTAAACAACCTAAGCAACCTTTACAAAATGAATAACAACAAAGTAATGGAAGAGTGCAAACAAATACTAGATAGAAACAATAATGATATATTTCAAAAGAGTTAAATTGCATACAAAGTGTCTCTATAGAGCTAGAGACAAAGGCTAATGAAATAAAAAATTTTCTAGTGTATTCGCCGGTTCTTCTACCAAGAACCGGCAGGCTAAAGCTTATCTCTCCCTAGATCTTGCTACTAGCCTCCCCCTAGATCTAACCATGATATAGACGCTGCACACAAGGCAATGATTTCTCCCTAAGCCATACAAGGACTTAGACGACACTCACAAGGCGGCGATTTTCCCCTAAGCCACACAAGGACCTAGATGCCACGCACAAGGCGGCGATTTCCCTTCCGATTACAATAAGAAAATAAATGAAAAATAACAAAAACAAATTGAGCACTATAGGCTAGACACTCCCTTCAAACAAAGTGCTGAAGATGCTGATGAATCCTTGCAAGAGATTCTTTGAATGCTTCGCACGTGCCATCAATCTTCCGCGCTATTTGTCCTTCTTAGGAGTATGGAGTATCTCTGAGTTCTGGAGCTCTCTGGTTCGTCTTTGAAGGTAAGTGCACTCCAAGTAATGAAATTCCTAGCTTTCTCAGAAAATGAGAGACTTTTATATTCTGGCGCTATCGTCGGGCGATACTGGGTATCGCCATCTGGCGATAGCGGTAACCATTGCCACGTGTCCCACGAACTCCTCATTTTCGCATCGCACAAACATTGAGCAATGAATCGTGCACTATCGCCGCACGATACCGAATAGCACCTTCTAGCAATAGCTAAATAACGGTGGCCACGATTTCATGGAGCGTCGAGCAGAAATGCGTCGATTGGCGTTATCGCCTGTGGCGATACCCACTATCGCCTAGCGATATCTCCAAGCCATGATTTCGTCGAGCGTCGAGCGGAATTACATCGAGTGTTGAGTGTCGAGTGGCGCTATCGCCTGTTGTCGATAACCACTATCGCTTGGTGATATCGCCCGAGCTCAATTCTGATCTGATTCATCATCAAAAAGATATGAGATATTAACCTGTGTTACCTGCACACCAATAACATCCAAATATCAAATACAAACAAGATTTGTTATTAGCAAACTAGGAAGCGTGGAATGCATGCTCCAACAATCTCCCCCATTTGATAATAACAAATCCATTAAGAAAGAAATCATGAATGTTAAAAAAAGGTCCACCCTATTTGAGTATCAAGACAAAACATGTGTATGTGCATAATTGCTCTTGGATGAAACACTCCCCCTACATGTGATCTCCCCCTAAATGGAAGCATATTAAAAGTCATGTAGTTTAATTAAAAATGTGAGAAATAATTCAAACAAATAATGGTCCTTCCAAGTGTGCACAAAGATATAAGAACAGACTTCAGTGAATGATTGCTTTTGTAAAGTTTCTCCCCCTTTGGTGTTGTCAAAAGAGATCGAAGAGTACGACAGAAGCGAAAGAAGGAAAAAACATAAAAGAGAGACTCAGAGAGGGTAGGTGAACAATGTAGTATAAATAAAATGAGTAAATAGTAACTATGGAAATGTTCAGCAAACTATATCATAAACACATGTTCTAGGGAAAAGGTGTTGGTGAAACAGTTTTCAGTCCAATTCTCATAAGAAGAACGTTTAGAGAGGATAATGTTGTGTACACGTGAGGTGGTATGGCGAAACGGATGATTAGTCTTACAAAAAAACATGAACATGCGAATGTTAAAAAACAACATAACATAGTGGTTACATGCGGAGCTATACTTGTACCCAAGAGGTTAACGCACATAAGAAAGAAATTATTCATGTAAAATTTGCACAAGACACTTTACAATTCTTGCCAAGGTGCTTAACCTCACAATGCTCATGAAGACTTATCAGGAGGGTAAGTAGTGTTTGGTGGAGGTTCCTTGTCAGCCCTTTATTATTTGAGTGTTTTTTTTTTGGTGAAACTATCACCAAAGGTTTGAAATTTTGGGATGATACACTTTTGTACTCATATATATTTTTTTCTTTAGCTGAACAAAGGAGTCCGAATTCACTTGTGAGAGCATACATAATAATTTAATATTATTGTGCACGATACTAAACTCGGATAAAGCAGAAGCCGAAAACATGCATCATAAGTGGTTATGGCAAACACAGTCACAATTCAAATTTTGTAAGATGGATGCATACGAAGAGTTGCACAACCGTGAGTGAAATAACATTATCATAACTAAAAGATTTCTCATACTTAGAGGCATGTGAAAACAATTTCACGAGGTTAAGAACACTAGTACTGAAATATGTATAACAGATATAAGAGTGGTGAACTAGAGAACCAAGTTAGTATAAAACTCAAAAAAAAAACATTACACCTGGCCTTAAACTGAGTCAGCAAGACAATTTGAAGAAACAAGAAAATGACACTATCGCCCGGCGATATCGGTTATCGCCGGTCGGCGATAGTGGAAAATTGTTTAAAACTGGCGCATTCAGTCAAAGCCATCAAAGTGAACCATTTTTTCCTGAAGACTGAGTGCGGAACGCGGAGGAGAAGGCGGAGAAACCCTAAACCTAGGTATGAAAACTTGAATTTTTTGCTTTGAAACTTTGGTTTTTTATGGATCTAATTGGAAGAATAGTGTAGTATGTTAGTTTAGATCAGAAATTTCTAGGTTTTCAAGTGTTAAAATTTGGTTTGTGGATCTTGATTTACTAGGGTTGTATGAGTGAAATTTGTGAAGATTTCCTTGAATTTAAGTTGTGAAAAACTGATTTGAAGAACACAAACATGCAGATCTGGTATTTTGGATGAAGGGGGACACCAGATCTAAAGTCAGAAATGAAGAAAAATGATTTACCGCTATCGCCCGACGACAGTAGGTGTCGCCGGGTGGCGATAGCCAAAAACAATTCCTGCTTCTGAAACAAAAATATTTTATATGCAGAAATGGCTTCCAGTTCCAAAGCACGAAGAAGCACAGGGAGTGACTCATACACATCATATCAAACATTTCCTGGAATAGAGAACGCTAACGTAGGAATCAGACGGGTGATTGAATTCGACCCGACCTGGAATGCATATATTCATGACTTGTTAGCAATGGCTGGAATAATGTCAATTATAATTACAGACACATTCTTCTCCGTACTCATCCGAGAATTTTATAATTATCTCAAAGATCTGCATTTCACGGAACTGAATCGCGGAGTTTGATCGAAAATTCAAGGACAGACGGTAGAAATAACACATGATGACTTGAGAGATGAATTTGGACTAATAGAGCATGAAACCACTCTAGACGCCGTAGAGAACTATCAGAAGGATAGGGATTGGACATTATTGAACATGGTTTTGCATGGAAATTCCATCAAAACTCTAATCCAATCAACAGCCACCCTGATGTAGAATGCACGACTAGTGCAAGAGATTCTAAGGCATACCGTCCTATTGAAATCCGGAGATACACGAAAAATAACGGCTCAACATAGTTATGTGACGTATATGATTTTGGAGCGAGAGCCGTTTGATGTGGTGGATTTTGTCCTCTCGATAGTACGATACTCATTTAGATTGAAAAGTCCTAATTGGAAGAAGTTGAACACCCTACCACTTGGAGCCGTCATCCAACGGACCTTATATAAGAAATACACGTGGATTGACCCCGAATTGTACTTCAATGATTGTATCCCAATGATATATTCGACGAGTGGAACACCTTTGATTGGCCGATCAACACGAGGAGGGTCATCAAGGAGGAGTGAACCGGTGTCCACTATCCGAAACCCGCCAATTCCTAGAGGTGGATCGTTGCGAGAAGGGTTAGACGACTTGCGAGAGTTGTTCGAAGAACATAAGAGGGATGTAAAGAAAACATTTTGGGAATTCAGAAATTCTTTAAATTTCTGACCAAAAGTTTGAAGTTGAAGCCCACTCCAGCCGAAGCAGCAGAATGGGAAGATCCGGTCATGGAGCCGCCCCGTACATCGACCCGCCGAGCACGTCGGACGCGAAGCAGCGAGTACAGTTTGGTAAATGATCAAGGAGAGACCAGTGGAGGTGACAGCAAAAATTTTTGAAGATTTCTAGAAGGCTGGACATTTTGCCACTATCGCTGGGCGACAGTCACTATAGCCGGCGACAGTGAAATTTTGTTAATTTCCTTAGATTTTGATTTCATGCTGTAATATTATCTATTTTGTTATGTGGTATTTCTTCTAGAAGAATGTAAGACTTAGTATGGAATGTTAAAAATTATGGTGTTTCCACTTATGATTTATGGAATGCTTATTTTGGTTTAATGTTCATGATGTTAATAATGGAATTATGTTAATTTTTTTGTGTGGCTTGCGATGGTAATTTATTAATTTGACAAGTCTAGAATTCCTAGTTCTAATCATAAGAACGAAAAACGGGAATCTGGAAGTGGTTTAGTGAAAATATCTGCAAGCTGTGAATCGGTGCTTATAAAATTGACTTTGATCGTATTTTGTTTTATGTGATCTCTTATGAAATGGTGACGTACATCAATGTGTTTGGATCTAGAATGATGAACTGGATTATAGGTTAAGTCAATTGCACTTTTATTATCACATTTTAATTCAATGGTTTCATGAACTATTCCAAAATCTTCTAATGTATGCTTCATTCATAAAGCTTGTGCACAACAACTACCTAGTGCTATGTACTCGGCCTTAGTGGTAGATAAGGCAACAGAATTCTGTTTCCTACTCGACCAAGAGATAAGTGAAGGGCCAAGAAAATGACAGGTGCCACTGGTGCTTTTATGATCTAATGAACACCCAGCATAATCAGAATTAGAAAAGCCATGTAATATGGATGTATCGTTATGTGGATACCATAATACTAATTTAGATGTGCCAATAAGATATCTAAAAATGCGTTTAACTGCTTTTAAATGAGACTCTTTGGGATTAGCTTGAAATCTAGCACATAAACATACACCGAACATAATATCGGGCCTAGAGGCAGTCAAATATAATAGTGATCCTATCATTCCTCTATAAAGTGTTTGATCTATGGATATTCCACTTTCATCTTTTCCTAACTTTAATGAGACACTCATGGGGTATTTGCTTATTTTAGATTTTCAAACCCAAATCTTTTTAAAACATCATGAATATATTTATATTGACAAATAAAAATTTCATCATGCTTTTGAGTGATTTGAAAACCAAGAAAATAAGTGAGTTCGCCTACCATGCTCATTTCAAATTGATTCTTCATAATTTCAATAACACTATCACATAATTTTTTATTTGTGGGTCCAAAAATAATATCATCAACATATATTTGTAAAATGATAAGATCATCATGGATATGTTTAACAAATAAAGTACAATCAACACTGCCCATTTTGTAATCATTTTTTAATAAATAAATAGTCAATCTATCATACCATGCTCGGGGTGCTTGTTTCAAACCATACAAGGCTTTTTCTAATTTATAAATATGATCAGGAAATCTAACATCAACAAAGCCTGGAGGTTGTTCTACATAAACCTCCTCCTTAATATACTCGTTAAGAAAAGCAGTTTTAACATCCATTTGAAAGAATTTAAACTTCTTGAAACTAGCAAATGCAAGAAATATTCTAACTGCTTCTAAATGTGCTACAGATACAAAAGTTTCATCAAAATCTATTCTTTCTATTTGTGAATAACCTTTTGCTACGAGTCTGCCTTTGTTCCTAGTGACCCTAGATTTACTATCAAGTTTATTTTTAAAAATCCATTTAACCCCTACAACAAGATGATTTGACGGTCTTTCTACTAACTTCCAAACTTTATTACGTTCAAATTTATTAAGCTCTTCATTCATAGCTAAAAACCAAGAATTATCATTTAAAGCAGCTTCAATGCTTTTAGGTTGTATATCAGGAAAAAAAGTACATATTTGAAAATAATTCACGTACGGATGAACGAGTACTTCCCCTCTTGATGGTTCTCCAATAATCAAATCTTGGGGATGATCTTTTGAAAATCTTAGTTCGCTTGGAGGCATATATCCATGCTCTTCTTCTTCTTCTTCTTGTTCGACTCCTTTTTCTTCATATTTGTCTCCAAGGTTTTCATCGTCATCCACCCTTTGTAGAGGGGAGAGATCTTCATTTTTACTTGTATTATTAGCTTCTACACAAGGAGAAAACTCATCAAATTTAACATGTATTGATTCTTCAACTACTTTTGTCCTCTTATTGTAAACTCTATAAGCTTTACATGTAGAAGAATAACCAATAAAAATGCCTTCATCACACTTCTCATCAAATTTGCCTAAACTATCCTTAGTGTTCAAAACAAAACATTTACATCCAAAAACTTTAAAATAAGACACATTCGGTTTCTTTAGAAAATATAACTCATAAGGTGTTAATTTTAAGATGTGTCGAAGCATAACACGATTAATAACATAACAAGATGTACTAACAGCTTCAGCCCAAAATGATCGAGGTAATTTGTATTCAGATAGCATAATGCGAGCTAGTTCATGCAAAATTCTATTTTTCCTTTCAACCACACCATTTTGTTGAGGTGTACGAGGAGCAAAAAATTCATGTTTAATTCCTAACTCATTGCAAAAAGAAACAAATTTCTCATTATCAAATTCACCTCCATGATCTGAACGAATGCATTTTATTTTTAAATCTCTTTCATTTTGAACACGTAAACATAATTTGAAAAATTCTAAAAATGCATCAGATTTAGACGATAAGAAAATTGTCCAACTAAAACGAGAGAAATCATCAATCAAAACAAAAGTATACTTTCTACCTCCTAGGCTTAGTGTATTAACAGGACAAAACAAATCCATATGTATTAATTCTAAAGGCCTAGCGGTGGAAACAATATTTTTTCTTTTAAAAGAAGACTTTGTAAATTTTCTTTTTTGACATGGTGAGCATAAAGACGATAAATTTTCATGCAAAGAAGGTAAACCTTTAATAAGTTTATTTTGAGACAATTTTATGATAAGTTTTGAACTAGAATGTCCAAGACGTCTATGCCACAAATCTAATTCCTCATTTTTAGAAATAAAACATTTTAACGAAGAATGTGATAAATCATTAAACCTAACCATGTAAACATTTTGAAATCTAGGAGCAGTAATAACAATATCATTTGTTTTAGAGTTAATAATTTTGCATAGGTTTAAAGATGAATCAAAGAAGACATTTAAGCCAATATCACATAGTTGACTTATTGAAATTAAATTATGCTTCAAACCTTTAACATATAAAACATTTGAGATAGAAAATGATTTGTTACCTACTACTCCAATGCCGATGACTTTCCCCTTTCCGTTGTCGCCAAAAGTAACTACTCCTCCTTTCTTCGTCTCCAGGCTAAGGAATTTTGATTTATTGCCCGTCATGTGCTTGGAACACCCTGAGTCCAAGTACCACACGTCTTCTTTGTCCTTAGCCTGCCAACACACCTAGAAAGAGGATGAGGGTAAAGATCCGGCTACCCAAGTGGTTCCTCCCATAGAATAGGTGGAAGCCTTAGGCACCCAGATTTGTTTGACTAAGCAGTATCCCGTCTTCTTACAAGTATGTGTTGTGTGACAAAACTTATAACATTTGGCACACTTAATGAAAGAAGTTGACGGGTTTTTAAAAATAAATTTTGACCCTTTTGCTGGAAGCTACAAGGACATGTGATTTATTATTTTTAACCTGAAAATTAACATTCCGGGAATTTTTCTTATCGCCGGCGACAGTGGCTGTCACTGGGCGATAACATTCAAGAGATTATCCAAGTCCGAATTTTCTAGAACCATAGTACTGGTTTCCCAAAATCATATTTAAAGATTTTTGGCCCACTCCAAATTTGTTAGTGGCCATTTCTAAATTTCAGACTTGTCCCCTTAGTACATTATTTTCGGCAACTATGGTGCCACAACGATTAGCGAAGGACTTCTTATTGCCTTCCACTTGAGATTGAGAGAATTTTAGAGATCTCTCTAAGGCCTCTTTCTCTTTTGTAAGAGTTTCAACCCGAGTCTGAGTCTTAGAAAGATCTTTCTCAAGTTCCACTATCTTTGTCAAAGATGGACAATCCTCTTGACAAGACGCTTTCTCTTTTCCAAGAATTTTTACTTCATTTTTTAGTTTTTTATTTTCTTTATTTAAAACTTTATTTTCAGATTTGATCAACTTAATTTCATGCAACTTTTTATCTAAATACTCACAAGTACTCAAAAATTCTGAAAATAAATCATCATAAGTTTCAGGAGTTACCTCAGTGTCGCTCTGGACACTTCTTCCTTCATCATAAGATGAAGCGCTCTTTCCCATCAAGCACATGTTGGTCTCCTCTTCAGTTGCTGACCCTGAACTGCTCGACTCCTCAGAAGTGGCTTCATCCCATATTTCAGCCTTTAGAACCTTCTTCCTATCTTTCTTTCTGTGTCTCTTCTCCTTCAGCTCTTTCAGATACTTTGGGCACTTGCTCTTTATGTGACCAATCTTCCTGCAATGATAGCATTCATGTGGTGATCTATCTTCACCATCTTCTTCTTCAGCATGAGATTTTCCTTTCCTATTCCCATATTCTTTCTTTTTGAAAAATTTCTTGAAAGAATTTCTTCTTTTAGGATTTCTCATAAATCTCCTGAACTTCTTAACAAACAAACTCTCTTCATCTTCATCATCACTTTCATCAGACTTGCTTTCCTTCTCCTTCTTGGACTTCAACGCTAAAGCTTTCTTTCTTGGCTCCAAGCTATACTCTTGTTGTTGAATCCTCAACTCTACTTCATGAGTTTTTAAGTTTCCTATGAGATTCTCAATTTGGAGAGACTTTAGATCGTGTGACTCCGAGATGGCAGTCACTTTAGGATTAAACTTCGGGGGAAACGATCTAAGTATTTTCCTCACCAAATCTCCATTTGAGAAATTCTTCCCTAGAATCCTCGAGTCGTTAACTATCTTGCTAAACCTCGTGTACATGGAGTCTATATCTTCATCAACCCCCATCTTGAACTTCTCAAACTTCGATTCTAGCTGGAAAAGCTTCGAGTCATTTACCTTCGATGTACCTTCATGAGTAACTTTAAGAAGATTCCAAATATCATATGCAGTATCACATGCACAAATATGGTTAAATTCAGTCCTATCTAACGCACAAAATAAAGCGTTCATTGCCTTAGCGTTATATTTACAACGAAGCTTATCAGCTTCGTCCCATTTGTCCTTGGGTTTCTCCATAGAGACACTTCCTGCAACAGTAATAGGGGCAGTGTAGCATGTTTCTACCATGCCCCAAACATTAATATCTAGTGCTATTAGAAAGCATCGCATTCGAGCTTTCCAATAGTTGTAGTCAGTGCCCGTGAATAAGGGAGGTCTACTAATACCTTGCCCCTCAGAAAACACGTGCGTGTTTTGCACCATTACTCCCGGTGGTGAAACTATTTTTGGAGTAACCTGCTTTGATTCCAAGTGTTGGATCTTACGGCGCCCTTAGAGGGGCGGGGGGGGGGGGGGGGTGAATAAGGGTACTTTTTAATTTTTCTTAAACAACCTAAGCAACCTTTACAAAATGAATAATAACAAAGTAATGGAAGAGTGCAAACGAATACTAGCTAGAAACAATAATGACATATTTCAAAAGACTTAAATTTCATACAAAGTGTCTCTATAGAGCTAGAGACAAAGGCTCACGAAATAAAAAAATTTCTAGTGTATTCGTCGGTTCTTCTACCAAGAACCGGCAGGCTAAAGCATATCTCTCCCTAGATCTTGCTACTAGCCTCCCCTAGATCTAACCACGATTTAGACGCTGCACATAAGGCAACGATTTCTCTCTAAGCCACACAAGTACTTGGACGCCACTCACAAGGCGGCGATTTTCCCCTAAGCCACACAAGGACCTAGACGCCACACACAAGGAGGCAATTTCCCATCCAATTATAATGAGAAAATAAATGAAAAATAACAAAAACAAATTGAGCACTTTAGGCTAGACACTCCCTTCAAACAAAGTGCTGAAGATGCCGACGAATCCTTGCAAGAGATGCTTTGAATGCTTCGCACGTGCCGTCAATCTTCCGCGCTATTTGGCCTTCTTAGGAGTATGGAGTATCTCTGAGTTCTGGAGCTCTCTAGATCGTCTTTGAAGGTAAGTGCACTCCAGGTAATGAAATTCCTAACTTTTTCAGAAAATGGGAGACTTTTATATTCTGGCGCTATCGTCGGGCGATACTGGGTATCGTCATCTGGCGATAGCGGTAACCGCTGCCACGTGTCCCACAAACTCCTCATTTTCGCATCGCACAAACGTTGAGCGCTGAATCGTGCACTATCGCCGCATGATACTGGATAGCGCCATCTGGCGATAGCGAAATAACGGTGGCCACGATTTCGTCAAGCATCGAGTGGAAATGCGTCGAGTGGCGCTATCGCCTATGGCGATACCCACTATCGCCTGGAGATATCTCCAAGCCATGATTTCGTCGAGCATCAAGTGGAATTGCATCGAGTGTCGATTGTCGAGTGGCGCTATCGCATGTTGGCGATACCCACTATTGCCTGGCGATATTGCCCGAGCTCAATTCTGATCTGATTCATCATCAAAAAGATATGAGATATTAACCTGTGTTACCTGCACACCAATAACATCCAAATATCAAATACAAACAAGATTTGTTATTAGCAAACTAGGAAGCGTGGAATGCATGCTCCAACATTTGTCTCCATGGTCGGTTGGCTATCTCGTGACGTGCAAGTCATGTGGGGAGAGTGTCCCGGCGAGACTAGTCCCCTTTTATGAGACTGACGAGAACGCCAAGCATAGGACAATCCCGTGAATTGAAGCCCACGAGCGGGTGCGGTCCAGCAAGGGTTCTTAGAAACGGTTTGTGTGTGAGACGAAATCCTGACGTGAGAAGTCAGTGCTTGCAGGCAAGCCCGGGTCTAAGACCCACGAGCGGGTGGGGCCTTGGCAAGATTTCCATGTGGCGGCTTGTATGCAGTTAGGGGAATTGCAGTACCCTTTTTGTTTGTGGCTTGATGCCGATGGGAAAATTGGAAGTACCCAGTTATTTTGATGATGTACTAGATGCATACGCGATAGGGTGCCTTGGTTGAAGCCCGAGTTTGCATACATGTTGCATAGTAGGCCCCTTTGATTATATGTTCAACATAGAAAACATGTTTGTTATTTGAGACATCCAAACCTGTTTTAAAAGCTTTACATGTTTATGTATATGGAATACGAAGTGCTGACTTGCAGGTTGGAGGTGTACCCCAGGGTCTGTTAGGGGCGGCCGGGAGGAGATGTGTTGGTTACACAGTAGAGGTCAGCCTTTGCTGATCCACGTTACCCCAAATTTTTACAGGGAAAGGATCGCAAGCGGGAGCAAGTGCGCCGGCCGGAAAGGCCTAAGTCTCATGAAGTGATTACCATGCTTAAGAGCTTGTTTTCTTCTTGACTGTGATACTCCATGTTATTGGTATTTCCGGCTTGCATGCCGAGGTAGCCTAGGAGTTCTTTTGCACGTTGATGTTTGACCATGTTGTCATTCAGTTTTGGACTTATTTTGTGTAAGACCTTAAGGCCACTTGGATACTCCTAATTGGTAGTGGATAACTTCTAGTTTTGTTGGTATGTTTCCGTTGTTGCTTTATTCTGAGTTTTGAGTTGGGTAGTTAATACCATCTTTTATTGCTAAAGCTGTGACGTCCTTATGTTGTGGGGCCCCATCCGGACCCATATTATATGGTCATTACAGGGGAGGCGTTACAATTTGGTATCAGAGGGAGGTTGATGTCCAAGGTCAGGTCTAGCAGTCGATTTAACGTAATCGGATCGCGTATAGAAGTTATCCACATAGGAGTATCGCGGGACCGTGAGTGTCCTTATGTTTGAGTCTTGTGATTAGAGACTGATTTCTTGTTACCTTGCTTTTATTAAGAGTATAAGCAACGAGGCGGGGACGTCGAGGCCAAGAGAAGTGCTTTCAGCGCGCAGTGCTACTCCTCAGGGTCCTTTGGGCATGGGTGTAAACCCTGCCGATTTTTGTCGCATGCTTGCAGAAGCAATGGTGGCAGCCTAAGCTGCAGCTGAAGCACAAGTTGCAACCCATGTTGCTCAGGTAGCAACTCCTGCTACCCCAGATACGGCGATGGTCGTGCCGAGTGGAGAAGCCAGGCAAGTAGAGCCGTTGGCCCAAAGGGTTGTTGTCGGGCATGGGGACCGGCAGATGAAATATTTTCTGAGCTTCCATCCTCCAACGTTTAAGGGAATCAGCACGCCGACTGATACGGAGGACTGGTGGGCATGGATGCAAGAACTTCTGAGGACGGCAGAGATGCCATGGGAAAAGAAATCTGATTTTGAGACCATTTATGTTTGTTGCCTGTGTTTAGGCTTTATGTTGGTTTCTGGATACCCCGCTAGGGTATTGTTTGATACGGGAGTGTCACACTCTTTTCTTGCGGAAAGCTTTATACGGAGAATTGGAGTTAAGTCTTTCTCGGCGGACGCAGAGCTGAAGGTGCGCATGCCCAATGCGTCATCCATGACCACCAGGGAAAATGGCGCATTTGTTGGAATCTAGGTGGGGTTGACTTCACGGTGATAGCAGTGGTTTTACCGTTGGTAGAGTTCGATGTCATTTTGGGAATGGACTGGCTTGCAGAGAAACATGCTAGTATTGATTGTCCGTCTAAGGTGGTGACCCTGAGGGGTGAAGGGCGGTCAGAAGTTAAGTTTAAGGGCCTCAGTGGAGCGGTCTTTTCCCTGATTTTGGCCATGTAGTTGGTGCTGGCAGTTAACCATGGGGAGTAGCTCTTGTAGCATTGTTGGAGGTTCGCCTTTCCAAGTTATCACTTGGGGAAGTGCTAGTAGTGGCAGAGTATGAGGATGTGTTTCCTGAGGAGCTTTCTAGAGCACCTCCTCGACGGGAGATTTATTTCTCGATCGAGTTAGTGTCATAGGCTAGGCCGGTGTCACGTCCTCCTTTTAGGATGGTACCAAAGGAGTTGGCCGGACTCAAAGTATAGTTACAGGAACTGTTGGAGCAAGGGTATATTAGACCCAGTTTTTCACCGTGGAATGCATCAGTGTTATTCGTGAAGAAGAAGGATGGTAGTATGTGGTTGTGCATAGACTACCGAGAGTTGAATAAATTGACTGTCAAGAATAAGTATCTGATTTCTCGGATAGATGACCTGTTCGACGAGTTGGTGGGGTCGGTAGTGTATTCCAAGTTAGATCTGAAGTCAGGGTACTATCAGTTGCGAATTCAAGACGAGGACATACCCAAGACAACTTTTGGTACGAGGTATGGTCACTTTGAGTTCTCGGTGATGCCGTTCGGGTTGACGAATGCGCGATCCGTGTTCATGGACTTCATGAATCATGTATTTCGATAGTACTTGGACACTTTTGTAGTGGTCTTCATTGACGATATCTTGGTGTACTCCAAATCGGAGGCCGAGTATGAGAATCACTTGAGAGTGGTCTTGCAAGTGTTGAGAGAGAACCAGCTTCATGCAAAGTTCTCGAAGTGCGAGTTGTGGTTGGAGAAGGTGGCTTTTCTAGGCCATGTGATTAGTGGTAATGGGGTGGCGGTGGATCCGACAAAAGTTGAAGCCATCAGAGATTGGCCAATTTTGAGAACCATGGCGGAAGTCCGAAGTTTTCTTGGACTAGTCGGGTACTATAGAAGGTTTGTGGAAAACGTTTTGCGGATAGCCCTACCCCCTCACCTCTCTAACTCGTAAAGACCAGAAGTTTATTTGGACTCCGGAGTGCAGTCAGACGTTTGAAACTCTAAAGGGGAGGCTAATGGCAGCTCCAATCCTAAGCCTTCATAAAGGGACTGAAGGATTTCAGATTTTTAGTGACGCATCTGGATGTGGTTTGGGTTGCGTGTTGGTGCAATATGGCAGTGTGATAGCTTTTGGATATAGGCAGCTAAAGCCTCACGGGAGGAATTACCCCATCCATGATTTGGAGTTGGCGGTGGTAATTTTTGCTTTGAAATTGTGGAGGCACTATGTGTATGGTACGAAAGTGGAGATCTTCATGGATCACAAGAGCCTGAAATATCTTCTAGATCAGAAGAACTTGAATATGCGACAGCGCAGATCGGTCGAGTTCCTTGGAGACTATGAAGTGGCGATTCAGTATACCCCAGACAAAGCCAACGTGGTGGTGGATGCCTTGAGTAGGAAATATTCTGGTCAAGGGAGTTGGATCGAAGCTCATGATGAGCGGTTGATGCGGGACTGGGAGTCCCTTAGCATGGAGTGTGTAGCAAGAGGCGAGTCTAGCATGTCTCGGTTAAACTGGATTGAAATGCAGAACGACTTATCCGATCGTATTCGGGAAGCGACCTGTTTGGATGTGGAGTTCCAGCCATGCGTGGTGGAAGCTCAAAAGGGCGAGAGTAGCGCCCGGGAGTTGATTGATGGGATCCGGAGGAAGGATGAAAGGATTTGTGTACCGTAGTTCGGCAAGCTCCGTGAGGATTTGATGTTTGAGGCACACTTCACCAAGTACTACATTCATCGGGGCATTACAATGATGTACTTGGATATGAAGAAATCCTTTTGTTTGTCTGGTTTGAAGCAGGAAGTAGCTTTGTACGTGAGTCAGTGCCAAACTTGTGCCTCAGTGAAGGCCGAGTGTCAGAAGTCGGGCGGGTTCCTGAAGCCTCTTCCTATTCCCGAGTGGAAATTTGATGACATCTCCATGGACTTTATACATGGATTTCCTAGATCGCAGCAGGGTAACGACGCAATTTGGGTGATCGTGGATCGCTTGACCAAATTGGCTCACTTAATCCCAAATCGAAAGAGGACAGCATGGAGAAGCTGGTAGAGTTGTATGTTCGCAACATTGTGCGACTACATGGAATCCCTAAGAGTATAGTTAGTCATCGCGATGGACGTTACAAGTCCAAAGACTGGAGGTTGGTTCAGAAGAGTCAGGGCATGAAGCTCAAGTTCAGTACGGCCTTCCATCCTCAAACTGATGGGCAAACCGAAAGAACGAACCGTACTATGGAGGATATGCTGAGGATGTGTACTCGACTTCGGTAAGAAGTGGAAATATCACCTCTTCATGGTAGAGTTCCCTTATAACAAAATTACCAAGCAAGTATAAAGATGGCACCGTACGAAGCTTTGTATGGGAGGCAGTGTCGAACACCGATGTCTTGGACAGAGGTGGGAGATACCAAACTTTTGGAAAAAGAAGTGGCAGCTGATGCATGCGAGTTGGTGTGAACCATTCAAGAGTGCATGAAGGTTGCTCAAGATCGGCAAGCAAAATATTTTAATGCTCGCCACAGGAAGGTGGATTTTGCGGTAGGCGACTGGGTCTATCTAAAGATCAAGTCGTTCAAAGGCGTTTCGCGGATTCGCCGACTCAAGAAGTTGAGTCCGAGGTTTTTGGTACCTTTCGAGGTTATAGAACGGGTGGGAGAAGCTGTGTACCGGTTGGCATTGTCCACAGAGCTGAGTGGATTACACGATGTTTCCATGTCTTCGTCTTGAGGAAACCCTTAGTGGAGGCTATTGTGGTGATCGAATCGGCATCAGTGCCGATAGAAGAGGACTTGTGGACGCGAGTTCGTCCAGTTAGTATAGAGGATACAAAAGTTTGGCAGTTGTGGAACAAAGAAGTTATGCTCATGAAGGTGCGCTGGGATAACTGCGGGCGTGACGAGTTCTCTTGGGAGCATGAGCAAGCAATGCGCGAGGACTATCCCGAGTTATCTGTGTAATGCTGGTTTGAAACAGTAACCGATATGTAACAACAGTGTTTTGAAACGTTGCAATATTATTTTTGACTGTTTTCCTGATTAGAAATGGTTAGTGTAAAGTTGTTGTAACAATATTTTTATTTGCTGCAATAATTTTCTAGTTGTCTTCTTGTTTGAAGATTAATTTCGGGGACGAAATTCTTGTAAGGCGGGAGGAGTTGTAACAACCCTAGTTTTCAGACCTAGAGTCGTTGGAAGCTAACGCCCGATGGTAGAGATACCGCGGGCGGTAGGACGATGAGCTCGACAATGGATCTAACGCACGATCATTGGATCTAGTGCGCACGACCACTGGTCGTGCGCCACTAATCATGTGCATTGTTCTCCATTTTTCCAAGTTTTGCCTAGGGCAATCACACGACCATTGGACATAGTGTGCACGACCACTGGTCGCGCGACGTTGCTCATGCGTGTTTATCCCATTTTCTTTAGATTTCTATCATTGTTAATCGCACGATCATGGGATCCAGTGCGCACGACCACTGGTCGTGCTCCACTGATCGTGCGGGCGGGTGCAGTTCCGTCATTTTCTTTTGTGGTCGTCCGATGCTTCCTTAAACTCGATCCAAGGGCCCAGGATCTTCCGCTCTTTGGACTTTATTATGGCTGAGAGTTCCTTTCCCCTCATTTATCTCGTCTTTTAGAGTGAGATTAGGGTTGGAGAGGAAGATAAGGGAGGAGGAAGGAGAGAGAACTTTCTTCCACCATTGACGGAGCTTCAGAGCTCTGATCATCATTCCGAGACCAGATCCGTGGAGAGGGCATGGAGGCGCTCGTGTCAATCCGTTCAAAGCAACGATTTCATGGCTAGGAAGAGGGGTCGTAAGGTAACGACATTTTCTCCTCTCAATTTCTAGGATGCGTGCATAACATCTTTTTCTTTCTTGCTTATCAAGATTTGGGGCACCAAATCTCTCAAATAAGAGGGGTTTGGGTCACCATGGTTCAAGAGGAACCACCGGGTCAATTTTGTCCGTCCCCGGCATGATATTGCATTAGAGATGCGCTCTGTTAGTGGATTAGGCATTGTGGGTGAAGCCGTAGTCGCGACCGTTAGTCTGACTCGGTGATGTTGCAAAGCGAGACTTAAGGATTTTGTAGAAATCCGTTGCGGCAAGATGTCGTTTCTGATGTATGTGTTTTCCCCCATTTTCTTTTGAGTGAGTACGTGTAGTCGGAACCAGACAAGGTTAGTTCCGCGTTGGCGGTAGATGGTTTCCTTGGTGCGCGGGAACGTTGCAGTACAAATGATGGATTATGGTGGGAATGACTATGGATTTTGATGTGCTAAGGAGCGGTTTTGTCTCCGTGGTTGACTGGCTATCCCGTGATGTGCAAGTCACGTGGGGAGAGTTTCCCGGCGAGACTAGTCATCTTTTGTGAGACTGGTGAGAATGCCAAGCATAGGACAAGCCCGGGCATTGATGCCCATGAGCGGGTGGGGTCCAGCAAGGGTTCTTAGAATCGGCTTGTGTGTGAAACGGAATCCTGACGTGAGAAGTCAGAGCTTGTAGGCAAGCTCGGGTCAAAGACAAACGTGCAGGTGGGGCCTTGGCAAGATTTCCGTGTGGCGGCTTGTATGCCGTTAGGGGAATTGCAGTACCCTTTTTGTTTGTGGATTGACGCCGATGGAGAAATTGGAAGTACCCAGTTGTTATGATGATGTGCTGGATGCATACGCAATAGGGTGCTTTGGGTGAAGCCTGAGTTTGCATACATGCTGCATAGTAGGCCCCTTTGATTATCTGTTCATCATAGAAAACATGGTTATTGTTTGAGACATCCAAACCCGTTTTTAAAGCTTTACATGTTTATGTATATGACATATGAAGTGCTGACTTGCAGGTTGGAGGTGTACCCCGGGGTACGTTAGGGGCGGTCAGGAGGAGATGTGTTGGTTGCATAGTAGAGGTCAGCCTTTGCTGAGCCACATTACCACAAATTCTTACAGGGCAAGGATCGTAAGAGGGAGCAAGTGCGCCGGCCGAAAAGGCCTATGCCTCATAAAGTGATTACCTGTAACGCCCCGAAACTCAAAGTAGCTAAGGGGGGACGTTTTGGGCCAGTTTGGGTTCTGGCTGCAGGCACACGGCCTGGGACACGGGCGTGTCCCAGGGCGTGTCAAGCCTGTGTCGACACTGAGACGGGAAGTCGACACTTTGGTCTCGACACTTTAGGCACACGGCCTGAGATACGGGCGTGTCGTAGGGCGTGTCGACCCGTGTCGACACTTAGCCGCGAAGTCGACACTGTGCTTTGACGAAGTGTCGAGACATGGCACACGGCCTGTGACACGGGCATGTCACAGGGCGTGTCAACCCGTGTCGACACTCGTCCCAGAAAGTCGACACTTTGGTCTCGACATGGTGTCGATACAAGGAACACGGCCTAGGACACGGGCGTGTCCAAGGCCGTGTCATCAGGTCGACGATCTTCGCTCGACGAAGTGTCGAGTGTCGAGACCGTGTACACGGCCTGGGGTCCAGGCGTGTTGAGGTGACACGGGTAGGGACACGGGCGTATCCTAGAACCCGTGCAGTGCTCGGGTTGATTTCGGGGAAAAATGATGGGGTACACGGCCGGCCACACGGCCGTGTCAGGTGGAACACGGGCGTGTCAGCTCGAACACGGGCGTGTTCGATACCCGTGTGAGGTTCCAGGCGAGCCGATTTTGACGGCGAATGAGGCACACGGCCCTGGACACGGGCGTGTGCCAGGCCGTGTTCGGTCCAGATTGGGCATTTCAGTCCCGAATCAAAGCCGTTCGTTTCCTTATTTTGAGATCCAACGGCTGGGGGTTGTTCCTGAAGGGATATACCCGGGATTGGACTTACAAAACCCTCACTTTTCTTAAGTGTTATCTTTCTAAAACCTTAGAGAGAGAGAGGAGAGCCAAGGTAGGAAGAAGGAGCTAGATCCCGCCATTGGAGGAGCTTCGGAGCTCCGAATCGCGAGCCGACTCCGGATCCACGGAGGCAAAGCTAGTGCGGTGCTTTTCATCTGATTACTTTTCAATGGCGCCAAAGAGGAACGCTAGGGTAACGATCCTCATCTTGAGCATGAGTAGCTCTCTTTCTTTGCATAGGAAGCCCGCTCTCGCGAGTTTGCGGAGAGTTGGAGGCATTCCTTCGGGTAGATATGTGAAGTCCCCGTTGTTTAGAGTCCGTAAGCGAGAACGGACATAGGCATGATGTGTGAAGCCTACCCGAACATGTTGGTCTGGATCGGTGATGTTGCATTGCATAAATGCCGGAGAAGACTCCGTGCTATGGATTGTTTTTCGGGTTTTCTACGCGGTAGATTGCAGCAGGGAGCCTTGGGGACTAACCCAAAGGTGCACCCGAAAAACTGGGCGGATACGAGATCTTGCCAACTTGGTGGCCTGAGATCCAACTTGAACATAACCGGGTTATGTGAATTGTGATGGAAATGGGACTCGGTGGAAGTTTGACCCGCGCAAATGGCTTAAATTGTCGTTGCGATGTGAGCACGGGTTAGATAGAACCGTACCCATTCTATGTCGTTCGGTTAAAGAGACCTAAAGGCACGTGGCACTTGCCGTTGGCATAGATTAGGGTCTTCGGCGGTCAATGGCTTAAATTGTCGTGACCCAGGCCAAGAAGACAAATTGCTCATAGGTTTGGCCGTCAAAGTGGCGGTGGTGAGTCCGGAATGTCTATGGCTTTAATTGACGTGACATCGACCGGTTCACCGAGAATGTGCCCTGAGAGCACGGGGCGTGTGGCCGTGAGAGCCAACATCTGTGATGAAATAGCTATATGTTTATATTGCTCGCTTATGTTAATGAAATGCAGGGAAGGAGCATCGCCGCCCCTAGGTGAGGGCGGGATCGTTATAATTTAGTCAGCATTGCTGACCGTTGCCTTGTTTTGCCACCGTGCGGTGGTTTGTTGCTTGCATGTGCAGCTGGACCAAGCGGTCAATAGCGGGCTAAAGCCCTTTTTGCGAAGCCGGCCCTCGAAGGCCCAAATGGAAGTGTTTACTGTTTTATTCATGTATGACCGACCTGCGTGCCGTGGTTTGTAAAACATGTAATATCAAGTGAAACATTTTGTAAGGCCTTAAGGCTTATTTTGGGTATTTTGTATAACATTCCTATTTTGTATTAGTGGACATTCGTGCTTGAATGCTGGGTTCTTTGTTACAACTTTTATAAACTGCTTCCGCTAGAATGCTCTGTGTAGGACGTTGAGATTGGTTGGATGGTTTCCATAAGTAACCACCCGGTCTGTCTGTAGTATATGGCGTCGGGCCCCGGCCGGACCTACTGCTATATGCTATGCGACGGATAGGGGGTGTTACAATTTGGTATCAGACTACTGGTTTTGGTTGGGCTTAAACTGAATTCGTGGGCGAATTCTTTTTAAGGGGTGGTGAGCACATTGTGTGCGTCATCGTTATAATGGTAAAAGAACCCTTGAATGTCTACTTAGGAATGAAAATACATGTGTGTGAGGAACCTGCATGTTCCTATAATTGCTGTTTGCAATTTATTTGGTCACTTAACGGTGTTTTGTACCACTATAGGTGACCAGAAGTGGTGTTGGGCCGTCAGAACGCCGAGTTTCTGAGGCTAGTAGTGCACCGGAAGTTGCTCCCGCAACACCTCTATCGGCTGAGAACATACGATTGGTGGCTGAAGCGGTGTTGGCCGTGATAAATACGCAGCCTGCAAGGCAGACGCAGCAGCCCGCTCCTACGATGGAGCAAGAACCTCTTCAAGAGGCTGAGCCGAGGAGAGTGGAGCAAGTGGTTGCGGAACCGGTAGTGCCAAGGAGGGCAACTGAGAGGCAGCTTAAGCATGTTATGAGCTTTAACCCTACGTTGTTCTCGGGGTTGGGAACCCCATCTCAGGCTGAAGACTGGCTCTCCAGGGTGAAGAGAGTCATGACAGCAACGGAGACGGAGGAGTGGCAAATGACCACCATCGCTAAGTTACTTTTGGACGGTGAAGCGAGAATGTGGTGGGAAGGATTGGAGCTGCATCATTTGAGAGGTAGACAACTGATAGATGTTCCGATGGAAGAGTTCTCGGGATTGTTCTTAGCAAGATACCTCCCTTCTACTCAGAGGATTTCGATGGAGAACGAATTTCTGAAGTTGGTTCAGGGTGAGAAGAGCATGGATGAATATCTCCATGAGTTCACTCGTTTGAGTTGATATGCTAGCTCCACCATCGTGGATGAGGAGCGCAAGACTAATCGCTTTTATGAAGGCTTGAGGGATGAGTTGAGACTACTACTTTCGGGGCCGATGACGCAGGGTTTCTTAACCTTGGTCAATACTGCCCGATCCTTGGAGAAGGACATGAAAAATGTACAAGCAAAGAAAAGCTTGGGTGAGAAGAAATCTGAATTCAAAGTGCCAACTACTTCAAAGTCCGGCTATCGGAGGTCTTTCAAGAAGCATAGGACTTCGGGTCCAGCTCCTTCTAGTGCTTCTGGGGCGACTACGAGTCGGACCCCGGGAGCGTGTTTTACATGCGGAAAGACGAGGCATTTCGCCCGTGATTGTTGGAGCGGACGTCCTAAGTCCGAGAGAAGGTCGGGAGCTACTTATGAAGAAAAGGGAAAGGCGGTGGAGTCGACCGCATCCCGTTATGCTCCGGCCCAACCAAGGGTCTATAATCTTGGCCAACAGGAGGCCATCAAACAAGCTGATGTGGTGACAGGTACGGTTTAATATATAGCAAGTCAATTTCTTTAAATACTTGTTATGCACATGTTACCTTACCACTGCTTGTTTAGGATTTGTATTGATTTGTGAAAATCCGGCACGAGCACTCTTCGATACGGGAGCCTCACACTCCTTCTTGTCTGAAGGATTTATATCACGCATCAGAGTCCCTTCTTCGATGGAGAAGGATAAGTTGGATGTGTTGTTGCCCAATGGGTGTTCGATGCGAGCGGATAGGATCTGCGATGTTAAGGTTCGTATTGGGGAGCAGGAGTTTGACCTGCGGGCGTCTTTACTTCCGTTAGTGGAGTTTGACGTCATATTTGGCATGGATTGGCTCTCGGAGCAGCAGGCCCATATAGATTGCGGTAGCAAGGAAGTCAAGCTGGGAGCAAGTCGTGAGACGACTTTTACGGGCTTAAAGGGGTCGAGCAAGACGTTGATGTCTGCTCTTCAGGTGGTGAAGGCGGTTCGTGCCGGAGCAGAACTGTTCTTTACACTAGTGGAGGTTGCAAAGCCGAAGCCCGCATTGGATTGTATTTCAGTGGTATCAGAATACCCTGATGTGTTCCCCGCAGATCTTCCTAGAGCCCCGCCTCAGCGGGAGATAGATTTTACGATCGAGCTAGTGCCAGGTGCAAAGCCTGTATCACAATCTCCGTATCGGCTAGCGCCTAAGGAAATGGCGGAGCTGAAAGTTCAACTGCAAGAGTTGTTGGAACAAGGGTATGTGCGCCCGAGTTCTTCGCCTTGGAGCGCACCGGTCCTCTTTGTTAAGAAGAAGGACGGAAGCTTGAGGCTATGTATTGATTATCGGGAGCTCAACAAGCTGACGTAGAAGAACAAGTACCCGATCCCTCGGATTGATGATCTCTTTGATCAGTTAGTCGGGTCGACGGTGTACTCGAAGTTGGATCTCAAGGCTGGGTACTATCAGCTGCGGATAAGGGAGAGTGATATCCCGAAGACAGCGTTTAGTACGAGATACGGGCATTACGAGTTTACGGTCATGCCGTTTGGGCTGACTAATGCGCCGTCAGTGTTCATGGATTTGATGAACAGGACGTTCAGGGAGTACTTGGATCATTTCGTGATCGTCTTCATCGACGATATTTTGGTGTACTCGCAAAGTGAGGAAGATCACTTCAAGCATCTTCATTTGGTGTTGGAGACGCTAAGGAGAAATCAGTTGTATGCCAAGTTCTCGAAGTGCGAGTTTTGGCTATCCTCAGTGGCGTTCCTCAGGCATATAGTGAGTGGAGAGGGTATTGTTGTGGATCCGGCGAAGATTGTTGCGATACGGGAGTGGCCTGAGCTTGCTACTGTAGCGGAAGTCCGGAGTTTTCTGGGGCTTGCCAGCTATTATAGGCGCTTCGTAGAGAACTTCTCGCGGATAGCGTTACCTCTCACTACTTTGACGAGGAAGGAGCATAAGTTCGTTTGGACGCCGGAGTGCGTGCGAGCTTTTGAGGAGTTGAAGTGTCGGTTGACCACGACGTCTGTGCTGAGTTCTCCATGTGGAACCGAAGGCTACGAGATTTATAGCGATGCTTCGGGCAGCGGTTTGGGTTGCGTGCTACTGCAACACGGAAGTGTAATATCTTATGGCTCGAGACAGCTAAAAGTGCATGAGAGGAATTATCCGGTCCATGACTTGGAGTTAGCGGCAGTGATTTTTGCCTTGAAGCTGTGGAGACACTATTTATACGGTGTGAAGATTGATATCTACACCGATCACAAGAGCCTGAAGTATCTTATTGATCAGAAGGATCTGAATATGCGGCAGCGTAGATGGATGGAGTTCCTGGGGGACTATACATTCAAGATCCACTACGTGCCTGGCAAAGGGAATGCGGTTGCGGACGCATTGAGTCCCCGAGCCCCAGCTCAAGCCAATTGGCTATCGGTGTATGATGAGCGGTTGGTGCGAGAGTTGGAGGCGTTGGAGATTGTTTGCGTGGATAGACAATCAAGTGCTGAAGCAGTTTTGAATTGGACTGAAGTCCAATATGACCTGGCTGATCGTATTCGGCAGGCTTTGGATATGGATGCTCATATGAAGCAGTTCATGGTAGAGGCTCTGGATGGGTCAAATCCCCAATTCATCGTGGAGGACGGATTACTTTGGAAAGACGGACGTCTGTGCGTCCCAAGTGTGGGCAATTTGCGGGTGGAGTTGTTGTACGAGGCACACCATACCAAGTGCTCGATTCACCCGGGGAGCACGAAGATGTACCATGATGTGAAGAAACTGTTTTGGTGGCCGGGTTTGAAAAAGGATGTGGCGCTCTACGTAGCGAAGTGCCAAACTTGCGCCTTGGTGAAGGCGAAGTGCCAAAAGCCGGAGGATTTCTTAAGTCCTTGCCTATTACGGAGTGGAAATTTGACGACATCTCTATGGACTTTGTGCACGGTTTGCCAAGGTCGCAAAAGGGGAACGACGCCATTTGGGTGGTGGTTGATCGATTAACAAAGGTGTCGCATTTTATTCCGCATAGGAAGGATGATCCGGTGGAGAAGTTGGCAAAGCTTTATGTGCATAACATAGTATGGCTTCATGGTGTGCCCCGCAGCATCGTGAGTGACCGAGATGGGCGGTTCACGTCCAGTGATTGGAGGCTGGTGCAGCAAATGTTGGGAACAATGCTGAAATTCAGCACAGCCTTCCATCCGCAAACGGATGGACAGACCGAGAGGGTCAATAGAACTATGGAAGACATGCTCCGTATGTGTGTCTTTGATTTCGGAAAGCAATGGGAAGACCACCTTTATTTGGTGGAGTTCGCATACAACAATAGCTACCAAGCGAGTATTCAGATGGCGCCTTTCGAGGCCCTATATGGTAGAAAATGTCGCACGCCGTTGTCTTGGTTAGATGCGGGTGAGTCAAAGTTGTATAAGCGATCAGAAGTGGAGGGTGCTACTTCTTTGGTGCGAACCATTCGGGAGAGGTTGCTTATCGCTCAGGACCGCCAAGCAAAGTACTATAATGCCAAGCACAGGAATGTGGAGTTCGCTGTGGGCGATTATGTATACTTAAAGATCAAGCCGTTCAAGGGTGTCTCGCGGGTGCGGCGATTGAAAAAGCTAAGCCCGAGGTACCTTGGACCGTTTGAGGTTCTGGAGCGAGTTGGTGAAGCGGCCTATCGGTTGAAGCTTTCAGTGGAGCTTAGTGGTTTACATGATGTATTCCACATTTCGGTGCTTCGGAAGGCGGTGCAAGAGCCTACGCAAGTGATCGCGGTTGATCAAGTGCCGGTGGATAGTGGGCTAACGACAAAGGTCAAGCCCATGTGGATTGAGGACTCGGAGGTCAAGCGGCTACGCAATAAAGAGATCAGGATGGTCAAGGTCCGGTGGGACAATTGCGGTCGTGAGGAGCTCTCTTGGGAGCGAGAGCAGACTATGCTTGACGAGTATCCGGAGTTGTTCCGCTCAGGTACAAATTTTGGTTTTGTACATGTCTTTCCTTTATGTAATTTCGTGGATGAAATTCTTTTAAGAGGGGGAGAGTTGTAACGCCCCGAAACTCAAAGGAGCTAAGGGGGGACGTTTTGGGCCAGTTTGGGTTCTGGCTGCAGGCACACGGCCTGGGACACGGGCGTGTCCCAGGGCGTGTCAAGCCTGTGTCGACACTAAGACGGGAAGTCGACACTTTGGTCTAGACATTGTGTCGAGACTAGGCACACGGCCTGCGACACGGGCGTGTCGCAGGGCGTGTCGACCTGTGTCGACACTTAGCCGCGAAGTCGACACTGTGCTTTGACGAAATGTCGAGACATGGCACACGGCCTGTGACACGGGCATGTCGCAGGGCGTGTCAACCCGTGTCGACACTCGTCCCGGAAAGTCGACACTTTGGTCTCGACATGGTGTCGAGACAAGGCACACGGCCTAGGACACGGGCGTGTCCAAGGCCGTGTCATCAGGTCGACGATCTTCGCTCGACGAAGTGTCGAGTGTCGAGACCGTGTACACGGCCTGGGGTCCAGGTGTGTTGAGGTGACACGGGTAGGGACACGGGCGTGTCCTAGAACCCGTGCAGTGCTCGGGTTGATTTCGGGGAAAAATGATGGGGGTACACGGCCGGCCACACGGCCGTGTCAGGTGGAACACAGGCATGTCAGCTCGAACACGGGCGTGTTCGATACCCGTGTGAGGTTCCAGGCGAGCCGATTTTGAAGGCGAATGAGGCACACGGCCCTGGACACGGGCGTGTGCCAGGCCGTGTTCGGTCCAGATTGGGCATTTCAGTCTCGAATCAAAGCCGTTCGTTTCCTTATTTTGAGATCCAACGGCTGGGGGTTGTTCCTGAAGGGATATACTCGGGATTGGACTTACAAAACCCTCACTTTTTTTAAGTGTTATTTTTCTAAAACCTTAGAGAGAGAGGAGAGCCAAGGGAGGAAGAAGGAGCTAGATCCCACCATTGGAGGAGCTTCGGAGCTCCGAATCGCGAGCCGACTCCGGATCCACGGAGGCAAAGCTAGTGCAGTGCTTTTCATCCGATTACTTTTCAATGGCGCCAAAGAGGAACGCTAGGGTAACGATCCTCATCTTGAGCATGAGTAGCTCTCTTTCTTTGCATAGGAAGCCCGCTCTCACGAGTTTGCGGAGAGTTGGAGGCATTCCTTCGGGTAGATATGTGAAGTCCCCGTTGTTTAGAGTCCGTAAGCAAGAACGGACATAGGCATGATGTGTGAAGCCTACCCGGACATGTTGGTCTGGATCGGTGATGTTGCATTGCATAAATGCCGGAGAAGACTCCGTGCTATGGATTATTTTTCGGGTTTTCTACGCGGTAGATTGCAGCAGGGAGCCTTGGGGACTAACCCAAAGGTGCACCCGAAAAACTGGGCGGATACGAGATCTTGCCAACTTGGTGGCCTGAGAGCCAACTTGAACATAACCGGGTTATGTGAATTGTGATGGAAATGGGACTCGGTGGAAGTTTGACCCACGCAAATGGCTTAAATTGTCGTTGCGATGTGAGCACGGGTTAGATATAATCGTACCCATTCTATGTCGTTCGGTTAAAGAGACCTAAAGGCACGTGGCACTTGCTTTGGCATAGATTAGGGTCTTCGGCGGTCAATGGCTTAAATTGTCGTGACCCAGGCCAAGAAGACAAATTGCTCATAGGTTTGGCCGTCAAAGTGGCGGTGGTGAGTCCGGAATGTCTATGGCTTTAATTGACGTGACATCGACCGGTTCACCGAGAATGTGCCCTGAGAGCACGGGGCGTATGGCCGTGAGAGCCAATGTCTGTGATGAAATGGCTATATGTTCATATTGCTCGCTTATGCTAATGAAATGCAGGGAAGGAGCATCGCCGCCCCGAGGTGGGGGCGGGATCGTTATAATTTGGTCAGCATTGCTGACCGTTGCCTTGTTTTGCCACCGTGCGGTGGTTTGTTGCTTGCAGGTGCAGCTGGACCAAGCGGTCAATAGCGGGCTAAAGCCCTTTTTGTGAAGCCGGCCCTCGAAGGCCCAAATGGAAGTGTTTACTGTTTTATTCATGTATGACCGGCCTGCGTGCCGTGGTTTGTAAAACATGTAATATCAAGTGAAACATTTTGTAAGTCCTTAAGGCTTATTTTGGGTATTTTGTATAACATTCCTATTTTGTATTAGTGGACATTCGTGCTTGAATGCTGGGTTCTTTGTTACAACTTTTATAAACTGCTTCCGCTAGAATGCTCTGTGTAGGACGTTGAGATTGGTTGGATGGTTTCCATAAGTAACCACCCGGTCTGTCTGTAGTATATGGCGTCGGGCCCCGGCCGGACCTACTGCTATATGCTATGCGACGGATAGGGGGTGTTACATTACCATACTTACTGTAATGCCCCGAAACTCAAAAGAGTGACGAGAGGCATTTTGAGCCAAGTTTGGAACTTGGCAATGGTCACACGGCCTGGGACATGGGCGTGTCCCAGGGCGTGTGGTGCTCGGGTCGACGATCTGGCCGAGAGGTCGACAAATTTTGGAGTCGATGATCGTCGAGCAGCGAACACGACCAAGGACACTGGCGTGTCACAGGTCGTGTACTTCACGGGTTGAAGCCGGGCTGTGTCGTTGGTGATACACGGTTTGGCACACGTGCCGTGTCGGGTAGACACGGGCGTGTCAGATCTGACACGGGCGTATCGAGGACCCGTGTTCCTTGTGGGAAGTTCTTGGTCCTGTGCTGATGGAGGAACACGCCCGGGAACACGGGCGTGTACTGGATGACATGGGCGTGTCGATCCCGATACAGGCGTGTCGGGTACCCGTGTACTTTTCGGGACGCGTCAGTTTCGACGGCGAATAGGGAACACGACCCTGTACATGCCCGTGTTCATGAGGCTCATGGACTGCTTAGTTTGTCCCCACCTGATGACAGCCCGAATCCCTTTATAAATGAATCCTATGATCTACCCATGGATGAAGGAGGAGGGGAGGACCTATGTGGGTGGCTGAAGCCTTGCCGATCGCCGGATTGTCATGGTGGTGGTGGTGGTCGGATTTCTGCAACTGCACAGTGGACTTCCTTAGCTCTTTCAGGTAATGTGTGGAACTGAATCCCTGGAGTCCAGTTGAGCTTTTAAGGAGGAGAGTTGGGGTTTTGGGTGGGTGTAGGCTGCCATGGCCATTAATGGCCCTTACGAGGATTTCGGCCATGGTGGGTGGGGGATGAAGCATGGCTCAAACCAGTCAAATAACAGCTGGTTGAAATGGGACTGCTGGTTTAGGTCAGGCTTAAATGAATTCATGAGCGAATTCTTTTAAGGGGTGGTGAGCAAATGTGTGTGTGTCATTGTTATAACATCAAAAGAACCCATGAATGTCCACTTAGGAATGAAAATACACGTGTTTAAGGAACCTGCGTGTCCTATAATTGTTGTTCGCAATTTCGTTTGGTCGCTTAACGGTGTTTTGTACAAGTATAGGTGAACATGAGTGGTGCTGGGCCGTCAGAACATCCGGTTTCTGAGGATTATAGTGCACCTAATGTCGTGCCTGCAACCCTTCCCTCCGCTGAAACCATAAGAATGGTGGTGGAAGCAGTGTTTGCTGTGATTGGTGCACAAAATGAAAGACGTATGCAGTCCCCTATTTTTGAGGTAACTCCAATGCCGGGTGGTGTGATGGAGCAAACGACATTTATAGGACCTTTGGGTCAGCAGTTGAACATGCTTTTAGTGCAAGTGTACACACTCAGTTGAGGAATATTTGCAAGCATTTCTGATGATAAGACGCTACCCGGGCTCTGAAGTGGAGAGCGAGCAGTCGATGGTCGATAGGTTTTATAATGGCCTGCGCAGCGAGTTACGAGTTTTGCTGATAGGACCAAAACTATTGGGATTCCGAGCCTTGGTGGAATCAGCTAGATCTTTGGAAGTAGATTTGGCAAAAGTCAATCAGATGTCGGAGTTCAGGGTACTAGACTCTCCAGATTCTGCAAAGTCCGCATACCGAAGGAGGAGGAACAAGAAGTCTAAAATGTCTACTGGTCAGGCTCCATATGGTTGTTTTAAGTGTGGCAAGGAAGGGCACTTTGCCCGAGATTGTCGGAATGGTGCTTAGAAGTTAAAGAAATTTATGTCAGGAGCAGGTATAGGACAAAGTGCCAGAGATCTGAATCGAATCCAAGGAAGCAAAGACTTGGATATGCAGAAGACGGAGTTCAAAATGCCGAACTCCTCAAAGTTTGCGTACCGTAGGTGGTATAAGAAGGCTAGGACTTCGGGTCCAGCTACTTCTTCTGGTGCTTCTGGGGCGACTACAGGTCGAACCCCGGGAGCATGCTTTAATTGTGGAAAGCCAGGGAACTTTGCCCGAGACTGCTTGAGTGGACGTCCCAAGTCCGAGAAGAAGCACGCTATCGTGATGACAGGTACAGCTTAAAGTTATAGCAGTTTAGCTTTAAATACTTGTTGCCCTTATGCATGTTAGCTTAGAACTGCTTGTGCGAAGCGTTGTTTTGATTTTTGATTAATCCGGCTAGAGCACCATTCGTTTAGGGAGCTTTGCATTCCATTTTGACCAAAGGATTTGTATTTCGCGTCGGAGTACCTCCTTCGATGGCAAAAGACAAATTGGATGCATTGTTGTCTAACGGTACTCAATGCGCGCGAGTAGAATCTGTTGCGTTTAGGTGTGGATTGGGAGTCAAGACTTTCACTTACAAGCGTCGTTACTACCGCTAGGGGAGCTCGACGTAATCATTGGTATGGACTGGCTCTCGGAGCAGCAAGCATACATTGATCGAAATCACAAGAAAGTCAAGTTGGGAACTGGTCGTGAGATGACATTTGTGGGCTTGAAAGGTGTCGAGCATGACGTTGATGTCTGCTCTTCAGATGGTTAAGGCGGTTCGGTATGATGCCAAATCGGTCATACGCTCTTCGTATCGGTTAGCGCCTAAGGAGATGGCGGAGCTGAAGGTGCAACTTCAAGAGTTGTTGGAGCAAGGTTATGTGCGTCCAAGTTCATCACCGTGGAGCGCACCGGTCCTTTTTGTGAAGAAGAAGGACGGAAGCTTGAGACTATGTATCGATTATCGGGAGTTGAACAAGCTAACAGAGAAGAACAAGTACCTGATCCCGAAGATTGATGATCTGTTCGATCAGTTTGTTGGGTCGACGGTGTACTCAAAATTGGATCTCAAGTTTGGTTACTATCAGCTGAGGATAAGGGAGAGTGATATCCCTAAGACAGCGTTCAGTATGAGATACATGCATTACGAGTTTACAGTCATGCCTTTTGGGCTGACTAATGCGTCGTTGGTGTTCATGGATCTGATGAACAGGACTTTCAGGCATTACCTAGACCACTTTGTGATTGTCTTCATCGATGACATCTTAGTGTACTCGCAGTGTGAGGAGGATCACTTCAAGCATCTTCATTTGGTATTGGATAAGCTGAGGAGGAATCAATTGTATGTCAAGTTCTCCAAATGTGAGTTTTGGTTGTCCTCAGTAGCGTTCCTCGATCACATAGTCAGTGGAGAGCACATTGCAGTGGATCCGGCGAAGATTGTTGCGATACGAGAGTGGCCTGTTGATGGTTATTTTGCATCAAGCCAAAAACTTGATGCGGATTAAAACTCCAAAAATTATTACGAGCACGCGGCGCCCCGGGCGTGTTTATTTACGAAAAAGCGGATGTTGGTTTTATTTAGAAAACGGGGCACGCAGATTTATTATTTGGATATAAAACATTTGAAATCGAGTTTTAACGAAAGGAGGCAAGTGCACCTATCGTGTGTAGTACAAGATATTCCGGTGTGGAATATCGAGGTCGTATTGTTCTCGGGGTTAGGTCGATTATTTCTACTCTTTCCTGGAGGGGACTATTATGTTACCGATATTTAACTTGTCGGGTTATATTTTTATATATAATAAAAGAGGGCAGAAAAAAAAAGCGTATCAAAAAGGTGGAGCCGATGAAAAGCTTAGCGTGACGGCATCGAATAAAATTTGAACTAAAATTAACTTTTAATAAAAAGAGATCCTAAATTTCAAATTAATTAAGGCAGAGACTTGGTCGTGGAGGTTCCACTAAAATGAGCTCACCTAGCTATAGGAATATCGCTCACCTGAATGCTAAGACTATTCGACCAAATGTTAGTCTGACGAATGATTCCTCTTAACGCCCGCATTACGCTAAGAACCCCGCTATTGGGTGGGGAACCCAATCCAGTAGAGTTTGCGCGCCTCCTCTCTCGAGGGTTAGTGCAGAACTCTCTTTACTAAGGGGCGATCGGTCCATACGCACAACCTCTCGGCTAGCTAGCATATGGACTACGGAAATAGAGCCCACACATCGATTATGTGGTCCTACGCTTCGTAAACCCTAGGAAAACCTTAAGTAATTTTAATTAATTAGAAAAATAGGACCTTTAATTATTTAAAGTTATTTTATCTGTCCCAATGCTCTTCGATACTGAGGGCTAAGAGCGGTTAGCCACTCATCGGAATGGGGACGGCATGCGATGAAAGCGAGAAAATAAAGCAGATAAAATAAAGCAATAAAGGAAAGCAGTAAATGAAAGCGGTAAATTGCAAGTCTCACTCAAACGAGTGAGAATGAAATGAAAGCAGAAAATTACAAGTCCTGGCTCAAACTAGTGGGCGAGACAAAATAGAGCGAGTCCTACTCAAACGAGTAGGAGAAAATAAATGCACCCACTCACGCACTCTACTGAATTGAAAACTCACACACGCAAATCCTACTCAAATGAGTAGGTGGAAAATGAAGACCTGTCATTTAACTCCTAGCGAGTGGGCGGAAATAAATGCAACACACACACACTCACTCTATAGAAAGTAAGTACTCACACACACAAATCCTACTCAAATGAGTAGGTGGAAGATAAAGACATGCCATTTCACTACTAGCGAGTAGGCGGAAATAAATGCAACACACACACTCACTCTACAGAAAGTAAATACTCACACACACAAATCCTACTCAAATGAGTAGGTGGGAAATAAAGACCTGTCATTTAACTCCTAGCGAGTAGTCGGAAATAAATACAACAAACTCACTCACTTTACAGAAAATAAAACACACGCACACTGCAGAAAATTAAAACACACGCACACGTACAAGTCCTACTCAAACGAGTAGGTGGGAAATTAAAGCATGTCATTTAACTCTTAACGAGTAGGCGGAAATAAATGCGCCACACGCACACACTCTACAGAATTGAAAGAAAGCTATAGAATCTATCTCATACACGCACACACACGTACAAGAAAAAGGAAAAACTAAGTTGCTGAAAAATTAAAACAACTACATTTCTACCGCTAGAATGCGGTAGAAATGCATAAAAAGTGAAAATAAAATTAAAAGGAGCAAAAAAGTTTGCAAATAAACGCAAAGTGCAAGTGCTTGAAGAATTAAAATGAATACATTTCTACCGCTAGAATGCGGTAGAAATGAATAAAATGAAGACGAAAAAATTAAACGAGCAAAAATTTAAAACAAAATAAAAGTTCACGAAAAATTAAAACAACTTTATATACATTCCTATAACTCCGTAAAAGTTGTTAAAAAGTGAAAATAAAGTGAAAATAACGAAAAGTTTTACATCCTAAACAAGAAAATCTAAGTTAGAAAGAAAATGAAAATCACTTTGAAATCGTTTTTACGGGTTTATAGGAATGCAAATTTGTTATATATAAAAAATCCTAAGTTATCAAACTAAGTAAACAAAATCATTAAAACATAAAAATAAAAACTTATATTCATACACTCACACACGTACTTTAAAGACAAGAAAAACAAAAAGGAAAAAACAAAAGAGAAAAAATAAGATTGCTTAAGAGATTGCGTATAGATGAAATCCATGACAACTTAAGGAGGAAAAACTACTAATTTTATAAAGATGAAAAGTTCATTACAAAGCTCAATCAAACAAACATAAAGGAGAGGGGGGGATCTCCTTATAAGAC
Source organism: Platanthera guangdongensis (assembly GCA_039583875.1). Taxonomy (NCBI): domain Eukaryota; kingdom Viridiplantae; phylum Streptophyta; class Magnoliopsida; order Asparagales; family Orchidaceae; genus Platanthera; species Platanthera guangdongensis. Next base: position 114,134,924 of record CM077158.1, read on the forward strand.
CATGGAATCATCTAACAGCCAACTCCCTTAAGCAAAATGGTTCAGGAAAAAAGGAACAGGAATCTAAACAGAATAGATCTATTTATAGGAGAAATTTTCATGGAACACGGCCTCTAACATGGGCGTGTCAGGGGGCGTGTCACTACTATTCATGAGCTGATCCGGCGAGGTGACGGCTTAGTTGACTTCGGGCTGGACACGTGTCGGTCACGCCCCAGGTCACGGGCGTGATGGTGGGCATGTTGGGGAGGTTGAACTGGGCATCGTTTGCGTCGAAAATCGCCGACGGCAGTTTGTCGGGCCAGGTGGAGGATTACACGCCCGTGTGGCATCTTGACACGGGCGTGTCGGGTCGGGTCGATGAACGTTGAACGCGATTTCATCGAGCTGCAAGCATTGATCGTCGATCGGGAATGACACGGGCGTGTCGGATCATGAGACACGGGCGTGTCCTTATCGGGTCGACGAACGTCGAGCGCAAAACGTCGAGCGCGGTGACACGGGTTAGGTCACGGCTGTGTCACATTTGACACGGCCATGTGACAGGGTGTGTCACACTTTTTCTTCACTTTTGCGGTTGATTTCACGGGTTTGAATTGTCACGCCCTGGTCACGGGCGTGACCTAAAGTACACGGGCGTGTCACATCATTTTTTGGCAGTTTTCTGAAATATTTAGAAAATTAAAATACGTTAAGTTAGAATCAAATTTAATAAAATATGAATAATTTATTAAAAGAAATTGACCGAAAACAAAGAAAATAAACAAAAATGACTTAATTAATGGACATAAAAATATGTATATTTATAGTTTATCAAATACCCTCATACTTAAGCTTTTGCTATTCCAGAGCAAAAGTTGGAGATAAACTTATAAGGAATTAAAGAAATCCTAAGTTTAACTACCGTTTAAATTATTTGAAAGTAAGATCAAAATAAACATCCAGGGTATAAGAGTTAAATCCTAAATAATGATGAAAATTTAAATAAAGGAAGAGTTTCAGCTAAAAACTTCTCGATAAAATCAAATAGATAAAAAAAAAATTTATTTGTTAGGCTAACAAAACTAGATTGGATTATGAAAACTTTAGCTTAAAAGAATTATAGGAAATAATGAAATTTGCAAATTATGCTCCCAAAAAGATTTTAAAATTAAATCTGGAATCTTTTGAAATTGGCGGAGGGGGATATCGTGGTATATGAAGAAGGTTTTGGTTTAGAGGCGAGGGTATATTTTTTCGCTCAAACCTCTAATGAAATTTTTTGGTTCGAATATGAATGTTAGGAAAACGAAATCTTATTTTCCATAACATATAATATTTTTTTAACAATTTCATAATAATCCAATGTATATGTATAAGAGTAATGAATTTTATCCTCTTACTCCGTAACATATAATCTTTTCAAATATTGGATGTTTATGTTTATAGAATGAAATCTTATTCCCATTGACATAGGATATTTTAAAGATCAAAATCATGTCAAGTATGACATGAAAAAAAATGGAGATAGGTATTTTTTTCAGAAAGAAAACTAGGTTCAATAAAAAATTTTTTTAGAGCAACCTTTATAAATAAAACGTTCCTATATTTCAAAAAAAAACTTGGAGTAACATAATATTAAATCTAAAGTTGTTATATTCTAACAAAATAAATGTGCAACTATTTAGATGAGTTAGAAGTGGTGCTTAAAACATGTACCTTATCTAAATAAAAAATTAAATCATAAGAAATTCTTTTAAACTTATCCCTAGATATCTAAATATATCGATCTCCAATTAATAAACGAATAGCAAACAAAGAATTAATAAAATTTGCTTATAAATTAACTCGCAACTAATTTTTTGGAGAGCGAAAAGATGTTAAGAATGAGATATTCAACTTATACGTTACATAATAAACAATTTTTGGGATTTTTGGGGGTTTTATCTCTTTTTTTATATATTTTTTTGATTTATTATCTTTTTTTTGAATTTTATAGGGTTTTTTTATTATTATCTTTTTTGGATTTTGAGAGTTATTCTCCTTTTAGGATTTTTGGTTTTTCTAAAAATTTTTGGGTTTTTTTGAAAATTTTATGAAGTTATTTACAAGAAAGGGATGAAAAAGAAGTGTTATTTACGAATAATAGGGGGGAAACAAAAAGATTTTCTACAAAGAAGAAGAGTGGGGGAAAGAGAATTTTTTTACAAAAAATATTTACAAATTAATTTTTTTTAAATTTTTTTTTGACGGTCCGCATACAGACTCTTATATAGGTGGTTGGTTCAATAAGTCGAACGTCGTGGACTTGCTAAGTTTTTTTTTGTTTTTTTATAAGTTTGAATTTTTGTGTTTTTTTATAATTTTTTTTGTTTTTGTGTTTTATGTTTTTTTTTAGTTTTGTAGAAGTTTTTATGGAATTTTTTTTTAGTTTTAAATTTTTGTAATTTTTTTGTATTTTTTGATGGGTGGAGAAAATAAAAGTGCGAAATAGGAAACTAAGAATACACCCTCATACTTAAATCCAACATTGTCCTCAATGTTGCAATCTAAGTGTGTGGAACGATAATATACAAAATGAAATATGGACAAAAATAAAAGGAGAGGGTAGAAGCTTTCCTTAGACGAGTGCGGGAGGCCCGGGTTGATACCCTGTATTATTTAGAAGAAAAAACAAAAAGATAACAGAAAAAACAAAAAATATAAACTCGGCTAAAAGTATGCGGGCGATAGGGGGCAAGTGTCTGTGTGTGTGACTCGAAGCTAACGTCTTAGCTTTTGAGCGTGTACAGAAATGCATTCCCCTAGCGCGCACAAGAGTATAAAGTGCGCCAAAGTGACAAAATAAATATATAAGATTTTAATAATAGAAAATTTTTATTTATTTTATAGTGTTTATTATTTTTGTGGTAAAAATGTTTTTGAGTTTTTGGAAAAGAAATAAAACAAGTAAAAAAAATTTACGATTTTTTTTGTTTTGTTTTCTATCGGTTTTGTGATTTTTTTAGTTTTTTTAGGTTTTTTGAGTTTTGTATTTTTTAGAGTCTTGTTTGGTTTTTTAAGTTTTCTTTTTGTTTTTTAAGTTTTATAAATTTTTTTAGTTTTATAGTTTTTTCAAGTTTTTACTTTTTTTGGTTTTTCAAATTTTTTTGGAAACAGCGCTATTTCATTTTTTTTTGTTTGTTTTATATCGAAATATATATGAAATAATTAGTATAAAATAAACTTTTTCATTTTTTAAAGTTTTTTTTAGTAATTTTATTATTATTATTATTATTATTATTATTATTATGAGTAGTATTTTTATTAGTAGTAATTTTTTTGTAGTCCATTTTTTTAATTTTGGTTAAATATATAAAAGGTAAAATTAATAGTGTTCCAGAGTTCATAATAACGACTCGAAAACTGCTCGGCGACGGCGCCAAAAACTTGAGGGTTATTTTGCATCAAGCCAAAAACTTGAAGCGGGTTAAAACTCCAAAAATTATTGCGAGCACGCGGCGCCCCGGGCGTGTTTATTTACGAAAAAGCGGATGTTGGTTTTATTTAGAAAACGGAGCGCGCAGATTTATTCTTTTGATATAAAACATTTGAAATCGAGTTTTAACGAAATGTGGCAAGTGCACCTATCGTGTGTAATACAGGATATTCCGGTGTGAAATATCGAGGTCGTATTGTTCTCGGGGTCGGGTCGATTATTTCTACTCTTCCCTGGATGAGACTATTATTTTACCGATATTTAACTTGTCGGGGTATATTTTATATGTAATAAAAGAGGGCAGAAAATAAAAGTGTAACAAAAAGGTGGAGCCGATGAAAAGTTTAGCGTAACGGCATCGAATAAAATTTGAACTAAAATTAACTTTTAATAAAAAGAGATCCTAAATTTCAAATTATTTAAGGCGGAGACTTGGCCGTAGAGGTTCCACTAAAATGAGCTCACCTAGCTATAGGAATATCGCTCACCTGAACGCTAAGACTATTCGATCGAATGTTAGTTTGACGAAGGATTCCTCTTAACTCCCGCATTACGCTAAGAATCCTACTATTGGGTGGGGAACCAATCCGGTAGAGTTTGCGCGCCTCCTCTCTCGAGGGTTAGTGCGGAACTCTCTTTACCAAGGGGCGATCGGTCCATACGCACGGCCACTCAGCTAGCTAGCGTATGGACTACGGAAATAGAGCCCACACATCAATTATCTGGTCATACGCTTTGTAAACCCTAGGAAAACTTTAAGTAATTTTAATTAATTAGAAAAACAGGACCTTTAATTATTTAAAGTTATTTTATCTGTCCCAATGCTCTTCGATACTGAGTACTAAGAGCGGTTAGTCACTCATCGGAATGGGGATGGCATGCGATGAAAGCGAGAAAATAAAGCAGATAAAATAAAGCAATAAAGAAAAGCAGTAAATGAGAGCGGTAAATTGCAAGTCCCACTCAAATGAGTGAGACTGAAATGAAAGCAGAAAATTACAAGTCATGGCTCAAACGAGTGGGCGAGACAAAATAGAGCGAGTCCTACTCAAACGAGTAGGAGAAAATAAATGCACTCACTCACGCACTCTACTGAAATTGAAAACTCACACATGCAAATCCAACTCAAATGAGTAGGTGGAAAATAAAGACCTGTCATTTAACTCCTATCGAGTAGGCGGAAATAAATGTAACATACACACACTCACTCTAGAAAGTAAATACTCACACACACAAATCCTACTCAAATGAGTAGGTGGAAAATAAAGACATGTCATTTAACTACTAGCGAGTAGGCGAAAATAAATGCAACACACACACTCACTCTACAAAAAGTAAATACTCACACACACAAATCCTACACAAATGAGTAGGTGGAAAATAAAGACCTGTCATTTAACTCCTAGCGAGTAGGCGGAAATAAATACAACAAACTCACTCACTTTACAGAAAATAAAACACACGCACACTGCAAAAAATTAAAACACACGCACACGTACAAGTCCTACTCAAATAAGTAGGCAGGAAATTAAAGCATGCCATTTAACTCTTAATGAGTAGGAGGAAATAAATGCGCCACACGCACACACTCTACAGAATTGAAAGAAAACTATAGAATCTATCTCATACACGCATGCACACGTACAAGAAAAAGGAAAAACTAAGTTGCTGAAGAATTAAAACAGCTACATTTCTATCGCTAGAATGCAGTAGAAATGCATAAAAAGTGAAAATAAAATTTAAAGGAGCAAAAAAGTTTGCAAATAAATGCAAAGTGCAATTGCTCGAAAAATTAAAACGAATACATTTCTACCGCTAGAATGCAGTAGAAATGAATAAAATGAAGACGAAAAAATTAAACGAGCAAAAATTTAAGACAAAATGAAAGTGCACGAAAAAATAAAATGACTTTATATACATTCCTATAACTGCGTAAAAGTTGTTAAAAAGTGAAAATAAAGTGAAAATAACGAAAGGTTTTACATCCTAAACAAGAAAATCTAAGTTAGGAAAAAAATGAAAATCACTTTGAAATCGTTTTTACGGGTTTATAGGAATGCAAATAGGCTATATATAAAAAAATCCTAAGTTATCAAACTAAGTAAACAAAATCATTAAAACATAAAAATAAAAACTTATATTCATACACTCACACACACATTTTAAAGACAAGAAAAACAAAAAGGAAAAAAACAAAAGAGAAAAAATAAGATTGCTTAAGAGATTGCATATAGATGAAATCCATGACAACTTAAGGAGGAAAAACTACTAATTTTATAAAGATGAAAAGTTCATTACAAAGCTAAATCAAACAAACATAAAGGAGAGGGGGGGAATCTCCTTACAAGACCATGGAATCATCTAACAGCCAACTCCCTTAAGCAAAATGGTTCAGGAAAAAAGGAATAGGAATCTAAAAAGAACAGATCTATTTATAGGAGAAATTTTCATGGAACACGCCCTCTGACAAGGGCGTGTCAGGAGGCGTGTCACTACTATTCATGAGTTGATCCGGCGAGGTGACGGCTTAGTTGACTTCGGGCTGGACACGTGTCGGTCACGCCCCAGGTCACGGGCGTGACGGTGGGCGTGTCGGGTATGTTGAACTGGGCGTCGTTTGTGTCGAAAAGTCACCGGCGGCGGTTTGTCGGGCTAGGTGAAGGAGTACATGCCCGTGTGGCATCTTGACACGGGTGTGTCGGGTCGGGTCGACGAACGTTGAACGTAGTTTCGTCGAGCTGGAAGCCTTGATCGTCGATTGGGAATGACACGGGCATGTCGGATCATGGGACACGGGCATGTCCTTGTCGGGTCGACGAACGTCGAGCGCAAAACGGCGAGCGCGGTGACACGGGTTAGGTCACGGCCGTGTCACATTTGACATGGCCGTGTGACAGGACATGTAACACTTTTTCTTCACTTTTGCAGTTGATTTCACGGGTTTGAATTGTCACGCCCTGGTCACGGGCATGACCTAAAGTACACGGGCGTGTCAGGTCATTTTTTGGCAGTTTTCTGAAATTTTTAGAAAATCAAAATAAGTTAAGTTAGAATCAAATTTAATAAAATATGAACAATTTATTTAATGAAATTCACTGAAAACAAAGAAAATAAACAAAAATGACTTAATTAATGGACATAAAAATATGTATACTTACAACTTATCACTCGTGCTTTCTACGGTAGCGGAAGTCCGGAGCTTTTTGGGGCTTTCCGGCTATTACAGGTGCTTCGTGGAGAACTTCTTGCGGATAGCGTTACCCCTCACGACTCTGACGAGGAAAGAGTAGAAGTTTGTTTGGACGCCGGAGTGCGCACGAGCTTTTGAGGAGTTAAAGTGTCGGTTGACCACGGCGCCTATGCTGAGTTCACCGAGTGGGGCCAAAGGTTTTGAGATCTACAGCGATGCTTCGGGCAGCGGACTGGGTTGTGTCCTACTGTAGCATGGAAGTGTGATAGCGTATGGCTCGCGAGAGCTGAAAGTGCATGAGAGGAATTATCTGGTCCATGACTTGGAGTTAGCGGCCGTGATTTTTGCCTTGAAGCTGTGGAGACACTACTTGTATGGGGTGAAAGTTGATATCTATACTGACCACAAGAGCCTGAAATACTTGTTGGATCAGAAGGATCCAAACATATGACAGCGGCGATGGATGGAGTTCCTGGAGGACTACACGTTCAAAATTCATTATGTGTCTGGGAAAGGCAACGCAGTGGCGGATGCGTTGAGTCACGGGGCCATAGCTCAAGCCAATTAGCTGTCGGACCATGACGAGCGGTTGGTTCGGGAGTTGGAGGAGTTGGAGATCTCTTGCATAGACAAGCAGACAAGTGCCAAAATGCTATTGAACTGGACGGAAGCTCAGTGTGACCTGGCTGATCAGATTCGGCAGGCTTTGGATGTGGATGGAAACATGAAGCAGATCATGGTTGAGGCTCTGGATGGGTCAAATTCCCAATTGGTTGTTGAGGATGGATTGCTTTGGAGAGACGGTCGTCTGTGCGTCCCAAATGTGGGCAATTTGCGGGTGGACTTGTTGTACGAGGCTCATCATACCAAGTACTTGATTCACCCGGGGAGCACGAAGATGTACCGCGATGTGAAGAATTTGTTCTGGTGGCCCGGACTGAAGAAGGATGTGGCACTGTACGTGGCGAAGTGTCAAACATACGCCTTATTGAAGGCGGAGTTCCAAAAGCCGGGAGGATTATTGAAGTCCTTGTCTATTCCGGAGTGGAATTTCGACGATATTACTATGAATTTTGTGCACGGGTTGCCAAGGTCGCGGAAGGGGAACGACGCTATTTGGGTGGTCATAGATCGTCTAACGAAAGTGTCGCACTTCATTCCGCATAGGAAGGATGATCCCGTGGAGAAATTGGCAAAGTTATATGTGGATACCATTGTACGGCTTCACGGTGTGTCCCGCAGTATCGTGAGTGACCGGGATGGGCAGTTCACGTCCAATGATTGGAGGTTGGTGCAGCAGATGTTGGGAACAAAGCTGAGTTTCGGCACAGCCTTTCATCCGCAGACGGATGGGCAGACCGAGAGGGTCAATAGGACAATGGAAGACATGCTTCGCATGTGTGTCCTGGAGTTCGGGAAGCAGTGGAAAGATCAACTATACTTGGTGGAGTTCGCGTACAATAATAGCTACCAGGCGAGCATACAAATGGCGCCGTTCGAGGCCCTTTATGGTAGAAGATGTCGCACACCATTGTCTTGGTTGGAAATGGGCGATTCAAAGTTGTACAAGCGACAAGAGTTTGAAGATGCTACGTCGTTGGTTCGAACGATACGGGAAAGGTTGCGAATCGCTCAGGACCGCCAGGCTAAGTACTATAATTCCAAGCACAGGAACGTGGAGTTCGCTGTTGGCGACTGGGTGTACTTGAAGATCAAGCCGTTCAAGGGTGTCTCACGGGTGCGGCGATTGAAGAAGCTAAGCCCAAGGTACCTCGGGCTATTTGAGGTTCTGGAGCGGATTGGTGAAGCAGCCTATCGATTGAGGCTATCAGTGGAGCTTAGTGGTCGACATGATGTATTCCATATATCTGTGCTACGGAAGGCGGTGCAAGAGCCTTCGCATGTGATCGCGGTGGATCACGTGTCGCTGGATAATGGGTTGACGATGAAGGTCAAGCCCGTTCGAATAGAGGACTCAGAAGTCAAGCGGCTACGCAACAAAGAGATCAAGATGGTCAAAGTTCGTTGGGACAATTGTGGTCGGGAAGAGATCTCTTGGGAGCGAGAGCAGACCATGCTTGAGGAGTACCCTGAGTTATTCCACTCAGGTACTGTTTAAGTTTGTGTTTATCTTTCCTTTATGTAATTTAGAGGACGAAATTCTTTTAAGAGGGAGAGAGTTGTAACGCCCCGAAACTCAAAAGAACAACGGGAGGCGTTTTGAGCCAAGTTTGGAACTTGGCAGGGGTCACACGGCGTGGGACACGAGCGTGTCCCAGGGCATGTCGTGCTCGGGTCGACGATCTGGCCGAGCGATCGACGAATTTTGGAGTCGATGATCGTCGAGCAGCGAACACTTGCCTGAGACACGGGCGTGTCACAGGCCGTGTCCTTCATGGGTTGAAGCCAGACTGTGCCATTGGTGATGCACGGTTTGGTGCACGGGCCGTATCTGGTAGACACTGGCGTGTCAGATTCTACACTGGCGTGTCGAGGACCCGTGTTCCTTGCGGGATGTTCTTGGTCCTGTGCCGATGGAGGAACACGCCCGGGAACATTGGCGTGTATTGGATGACACGGGCGTGTCGATCCTGACATGGGCGTATCGGGTGCCCGTGTACTTTTCGGGACGCGTCGGTTTCGACGACGAATGGGTAACACGGCCCTGGACACGGGCGTATTACAGGCCGTGTTCGGCCCAGATTTTGCATTTCAAGCCCGAATCGTGGCCGTCTGTTTCCTTATTTTGGGATCCGACGGCTGGGGGTTATTCCTGCTGAGATATACCCAGGTTTAGGGCTTTGAAAACCCCATTTTACTTGGGTTAGTCTCTTTCTAAAGTTTAGAGAGGGAAGAGCAAGGAAGAAGAAAGGAGGCTATATCCAGTCACCGACGGAGCTTCAGAGCTCCAAATCGCGAGCCGACTTCGGATCTACGGAGACAAGGAGATTGCGGTGCTTTTCATCCGCATAAATTTCCATGGCGCCAAGGGAAAATGCTAGGGTAACGATTCTCATCCTAGGACATGTGAAGTCCTCTTTTCCTTTGCATAGGAAGCCCGCTCTCGCGAGTTTGTGGTGAGTTTGAGGCGTTCCTTCGGGTAGACATGAATAGTCACCGTTGTGTACATGTAGAGTCCGTAAGTGAGAAACAGACATAGGCATGATGTGTGAATCCTACCCGGACGAGTTGGTCTGGATCAGTGATGTTGAATTGCATGAATGGCCGTAGAAGACTCCACAGATATGGTTGTTTTTCGGGTTTTTCTACACGGTAGATTGCAACAGGGAGCCTTGGTGACTAACTCCAAGGTGCACCCGAAAAACTGGGCAGATGCGTGATTTTGCCAACATGATGGCCTGAGAGCCAACTTGAACATAACCGGGTTATGTGAAGTGTGTGACGGAAACGGGACTCGGGGAGGTATGACCCGCGCATATGGCTTAAATTGACGTTGCAATGTGAGCAACGGGTCAGGCGGAACCATACCCGTTCTATATCGTTCGGTGGGAGTCGTTGGCATAGATGTGGGTCTTAGGCGGTGTATGGCTTAAAATGATGTGACCAATGCCGGAAAGACAAAAATGCTTGCAAGATTGGCTGCCCAAGTGGCGGTGGTGAGACCGAAGTGTCTATGGCTTAAATTGACGTAACATTGACCGGTTCACCAAGAATGTGCCCTGAGAGCACGGGATGTATGGTCATGCGTGCCCACGCCTGTGATGAAGTGTTTACACTACACTGCTTGATTATGCTAACAAAATGCAGGGAAAGGAGCATCGTCGCCCCGAGTTTGGGGGCAGGATTGTTATAATTTGGTCAGCATAGCTGATCGTTGCTTTTTTTGCCACCGTTACGGTGGATTGTAGCTGGCAGGTGCTGCGTAGCCGAGCAATAAATAGCGGGCTAAAGCCCAAGTTGTTGAGCCGGCCCTCGAAGGCCTAATTTTGAGTGTTTTCTTTTATTCCCATGTATGACTGGCGTGCGTGCCGAGGTTTGGAAAACACTTTTATTTGAATAAACAATTGTAAGGCCTTAAGGTCACTGTACTTGTGTATTGTACTTCATTCCTATTGGTTTGAGTAGTGGACATTCATGCTCGTGCTGGGTTCTTGGTTTTTCAACCTTTAAATTGCTTCCGCTAGAATGACTCTATGTAGGACGTTGGGTATTAGTTGGATGGTTTCCATTGAGTAACTGCCCGGTCTGTCTGTGGTATATGACGTTGGGCCCCGGCCGAACCTACTGTTATATGCTATGTGACGGATACGGGGCGTTACACTTACTAGCTTGTTTTCTTTTTGACTGTGATGCTCTATGTTATTGGTATTTCCATCTTGCATGTCGAGGTAGCGTAGGAGTGATTTTGCACGTTGATGTTTGACCTTGTTGTCATTCAGTTTTGGACTTATTTTGTGTAAGGCATTAAGGCCATTTTTATACTCCTGATTGGTAGTTGATAACTTATAGTTTTGTTGGTATGTTTCCGTTATTGCTTTATTCTGAGTTTTGAGTTGGGTAGTTAATACCATCTTTTATTGCTAAAGCTGTGGCTTCCGTATGTTGTGGGGCCCCGGCCAGACACATATTATATGGTCGTTACAGGGGAGGCGTTACACTGAGCTCCAAGATCTCTGGACAAAAAATTTACTTCCAATCTGAGCTCCAAGATCGTCTAACTGAGATAGTCATTCCGTCGAGCTGAACTTTTGGGAAGAAATCAGAATTCGTCAATGTCTGCTAAGATTTCGTCAAACTCAGCTCAAAGAAGAAGTTGAGTTCATCGAGCTAAGCTTGGATTTCATCGAACTCAGCTCAGAGAAATAACTAAGTTCGTTGAGCTCCGATTGACAAAAGTTGATCTTAGTTCAGCTATCTCCAAACGACTTTTTCTGCTCTTAGAAAACTGCTTTCTCTAGGGGTCTTCTGTCTTCTAAGTCTTTTGAAGGTGAAAACCAATCATTCTAGGCTTGATATATTGACTTAGACTCTGACAAAAAAATCTATGACCCTAGGCTATACAATATGGGTCAATCTTAGAAATCCTAATAGTGAACCTAGCCCAAATCAACCCTAAAATGGGTGGGGTTCCAACAATCTCTCCATATTTGGGTGAGGTCACTATGAACAACAGAAAGGGAAAAATCACAAAGCATAAAAAGATATCTGGCAGAATTATAATTGTTCAACAGATATATAACAACAGTGCCTTGTGAAGAATCATAATAAATAACAGTTCAAATCAAATATAGAAAGAAAATTGTCAGGCTTTCTTTGAATCTTTCTTCTTTTCATCTGAAGCTGATCTGGTGAAAATGATTTCTCTTTTAGGATTAGCAGCTTGCTGCTTTGTCATCTTCATATCATTTGCTCCAAGAACTGTCACAGAAGAGGCTCTTGGTATAACTGCTTCAGGATGTAAGGATATATATGTATCAACATTAAAAAGATTTTGTACCTGATATTTGTCCAACTCTTTCTTTCTCTAGGAAGACATAGTAGTATATTGAGAAGTGTCTTGTCCTTCTTCCTTAGCTTTCCTGATTTCAGAGAGAGCTATTAGTTCTTGGAATCTTGCCATTCTAGAGTTAGGGTCCATTTCTGGATCATGAACTGGAGATAAAGGCCTTTCTGGACTTGCTTTATCTAGCTGATTAACTTCAGATGTCTTCTGCTGTCTGCTTTGCTTCTAATATTGTTGTTGTCTGCTGCTGCTACTGGAACTATGCTGCTGTCTGCTATAGGAAGGTTTGGAATGATGAGAGGATGTAGATTTCTGAGCTTGAGCAACACTTCCTGATGATCCACCTGTAGGAGGAGGAGAAGGACCTCTCCTGAATTGAGGAGGTGGAGAGTATCTCCTGCTCTTCTTCCTAGTTTTCAGTTCATTTTTAGAGTATCTCATCCTGTTGGGGGTGTCTGGAGTGAGAGTTATATTGTGCAGGATATAATATGGAGTATCAGCAGATGGATTAGGCTTTGGAATAGCCTTTGGAGGAGCAGCCTTCTTCTTTGATTTTCTTTTCTTAGAACTTATATCTTCAGAGTCATCTGATTCATCATCATCATCAGAAAAATCTACTGGATTATCATAGAGAGATATTATTTGTTTCAGCATTTCATCAGAAATAAGTGGATGAGCCTTTGGCTGTAAGTCTTCAGCCTGAGGCTGTTCAGTTAGAGCTTCTGAAACTGGAACTTCTTGAACCTAAGAGCTGGTGACCTCTAGTTCCATATCAGCAAACATAATATCATCAAGATCTGGCATTGGGGATTCACACCAGCCAAATGTTGGTGGAGAGAATGCTTGTGGCTTTGAAACAGTTATTGGCTCTATAATACTTTCAAAAATTGCAAGACTTGTCCTAAGTTGTTCCAAAACATCAGGACTTATTGGAGCTGAGTAACATACTATGGCTTTCGACAAATCTGAATCAACAACTGGTAAAGAACAGCTATGAAGTCTATCAAAAGAATGAAGTATTGAAAGAATGTCAACTGAGGGATTTATGGTGAAAACCCCAACAGTATTTATTTCTGCAGTAAAGACTGGCTCTTCTGCTAAACAAAATATCTTTGTATCATCATCAATTATTTCAAGAAACTCTGCAACTGGAACATTTGTTGCTGCTCTTGCTGCAACTTCTTCACAGAGCATCTCCCCCTGCCTGGTTTCAAAGAGTCTTGAAGCCAGGCCCCTGGAAGAAGGGACAATATAGATGGATGCAAGTTGAGCAGATAGATGAGAGATGGTGGCAGCAAGAGGTGCAATAGCCCCATTTATGAGTTGCCTGATAGTTGAAGAGAGAAGCTCCAATATAGTGGAAATGGGGGGAAAATCTAATTGCATAAACTCAGGTGGTGTCTGAGTAGATACAAATGGATGGATGGAGGAAGAGGGAGGAATGAAATTTGGCATGACTTCATCCTGAGATGGAGATTGTTGATGTTGAGGAGATGGTGATGGAGATGGTAAAAGATCAAAGGTTGGAAAATGACAGAAGATTGAAGTTTGGCTGGGTAGAGGTGGATGAAATGTCATCATGATGTTGTGGAATTGGAGATGGAGGAAGTGGGGAATGAGGTTGTAATGGTGAGGTAGTAGGAGTTTGAGAGAAAGTGGATGGTTGTTGGAGGGGAGTTGATGAAGGAACTGTGGATAGTGGTGGAGATGGTGGTGGTGTTGGTGAGACTGGAGGAATGGAGGTAGATGGGGTTTCAGTAATGATTGTTGATGGTTGTTGATTGTCTGGAATGGTGGAAGTGGAAGGGAGTTATTCAAGAACAATGGATTGATGTTGAAGAGGAGGAGAGGGAGGAGGAGCAGGAGCTTATTCAAGAGACAGGGAAGTGGCTGTATTAGCCCAGGTGCTCTCAGAAGTAACCCTGGAAGAGGAGGCCCTGGAGGGCTTTGGGATAGTCCTCTCAAAATCTACCAAATAAGGCAGAGGTAAGCCTTTTTGAGGCATTTATAAAAATGGTCTGAGAGACCATTAACTCTAGAGCCTTTGCCTGAAGGAAGATTCCTAGAATCCTCCATAAACTGAAATCTTTCTTACCGATCTTTTTCTTAATCAAATCAGAAATAATCTTTCCCCAGTTTATAGATTCTTATTAACCAGAGCACACATCAGATTGAACTAGTGGTCGGAAATGTGATCATGTGCAGAATGTTTTGCTAACAACACTTTGCCTACAACATCTGCCAGAAATCTATATTCTAGAGATAAGTTTTTCTTAAGAAGGTGGTTAGGGTTTCCTACAGTATGACCTAACCTTTCTAGTATATCGTAAACTCACTGCTTGATAACTCTATTTCATCTTCTCCGTTAATAAAATCAAAAAATGCAGTTAAAGCTTCTAGAGATAAAATAACCTGGTGACCGGAGATGGAGCCAACGATGACTGCGGTATCCTGAAGCTTTGCAGTAAACATTCTTTCCTTTATTTCTGAAACGGAGAGTTTGATTCTGGTTGTCATGAAGTATTGCATATTATGAGGTTCAAGTAACTGAAGAATATCCTTGAATATCAGATCCGAGTGACTAAAAGATTCAAGGTCGATGTCGAAACCAGCGTCAAATTTCATGTTTGAGAGGAGGGCTAGAGAAATCACCATTGCTTTGCAAAAAGAAACAAATGATCAAGTGCAAGAGAACTGGAAAGCGCGGGATGAAGTATGATCACTTCTAATTTTGATCACAAAATTGTCCACTTCATTCTGGATTTGTCTGACAAATGTAGTGAATATGTCTAGAGTATCTAACTTTTGTTTAAGAAAGAACACCTATGTGAACCAAGAAAAATCATCAACAATTACTAGTGTATAGACTTTACCTCCGAAGCTTTGAATTGGCATAGGACCAAACAAATCCATGTACAACAAGTGTAGACACCTAGTGTAATTTTTATCTCCATCTGGTTTGAAGAAAGCCTTTGTTTGCTTGCCCATTTGGCATGCATGATAAGGGCTATCTTGGACATAATTCCACTTGGGACCTGCTTTAATTAAGTCTTTTGACAAGAGCTTATTAATAGTCTTATAATTAATATGAGCAAGTCTCTTGTATCACTGAACACAGTGACATGCTCTATTTTATGTATAAGACAAATAAAAGAATCAAAATTTATGCACAAGAAATTATGACAGTAAATATTCTTACTCTTAGTGCCAGTTAGTATGATCTTTGAATCTTCAGATTTCTTAATCAACCACTCATCCTTGTGGAATTCCATCGCATAGACAGAGTCACATAGTTGACTTATGCTTATGAGATTGTGTTGCAATTCTTTCACATAAGCTACCCTTACGATAGTGATTGTTCCATTGGAGATCCTTACCATAGCCTTTAATCTTTGTCAAATCCTCCTGAAATCACTCTTGGACCATGTTCTACTGAGAAATATTCTTTCAATAGGCTTCTTATTCTAGTCGTATGCATGAAACATCCACTGTCTAAATACTAGATGGGTGTGTAGTTGGTCTTGTTGGGCCCTAGATTCTTGTTAGTCTTAAAAACTTGATTTAGCTTTTGACCATTTTATTGTGCATGATGGACCTTTTCAAGGTTGCTTGCTAGCTTGATATTTGTTGCCCTTGGAAATGTTGTGTTGAACCAACAGTCAATAGCAAAGTGGACAATTTTTCCACAGCACTAACATTCAAACTTATTATACCTACACTTTGGGATCACAACATGACTTGGATGATTCTTCCTATGATCAGAAGGATATTTGTATGGTACTGCATGAGATTCCTTGCATGATATGTGATTGTGAGTTGTGTTCTACTTTGATTGTACAATCATTGTCTTGCCTTTTCTTATATTTCTCATAACAGATACTATCACTTTGCCTTTGGTGCTTGTGTTAGCACCAAACACAAAGGGACCATGCTCTCTCATCTCAATTTCTTCATGAGATCCTTTGAAGGCACTATTTCTATAGTGCACATTTTTGTTCCACTTGTGGAGTATTCATTTGAGAAATGCCCATAAATGGACTCTTTAGCATACTTGTTGAAGGGTATGATTACCTTCTTAAAGTTGATCTTCTTAGCCAAGAGCTTACTTATATTCTTCTGCTTACTATATCCCAAGTCTTGCTTATGAATTGGAGAAACCCCATTAATTAATGGAATGACTGTCTTGGGCTTGGAGAAGCTTGCAATCAACTTCCTTTCTATAAGAAGCTTATTCTCTAGCTCCAAGATTTTTCTATCCCTTAGCTTCAGGGAACTTGATTGATCTTCAACTTTCTTTAGAGATTCAATCTCCCTTGCTTGTTCCTTGCACAACTCTTTGTCGTCTACCAAGGATTTTAGCGTTCCATAATTGATTTATTAGCTCAAAATTAGAGCTTGCATTTAAGTCCTTTTTGAGAATCTGAAGCCAAAGTTTTCTTGAGTTAGCCTTTCAGCTTTATCATGTCCGACTCCCTGACCTTAAGATTAATTGTCTCGTCAACCCGTGACTTGCACTGCTTCTTTCACCTTTTAAGGGCTTCAATCAATTCTGCATACTGATCTAATAAATCACCTCCAGATTCATCTCCTGAGGTTGATTCTACCTTAGAGTCAGTCTCTGAAATAGATAGAGGAGCTTTGGTAGTTACCCGTGCAGAGAGAGACCTCTAATCTATTGTCTTCTTCATTCATGGCTATTGCAACCATGTATTCTTCTTCTTCTTCAGAACTGGAGTAGAAGGACTCACTATCACTGAGAGAATTGGTCTTCTTTGCCAAGAAGCTTCTCTCTTTCTTATTTTCTCTAGGAAATCTCTTTTTATCAAACTTGTTTATGATCTTTCTCTTAGAAGGGAAGATTGTTATCATGTGTTCAGATTTCCTGCAACCAAAACAAACAGTGTCATTTGAAATTTATTTTTTTTTGTTTGGATTCATACTTGTCCCCATGGGTATCTCTCCTTGTTCTTCAAGAGATGTTATAGTTCTTCTTGGAGTTAGGGTGGAAGAAGGCATGTTCTTCCAGTGACTCCTCCTACCTAGCATCTTCCTTAGCTTTCTTGTGAATAGGGCAAGCTCTCTATCAGATAAATCTACATCAAAATTGCTGAATTTGTGCTCTTTTGATTCAACTGGTCTACTTGGAGGAGAGGAAGCCTTCTCTCTACTTCTCTTGGAGCTCTTAGCTTTCAGAGCCACAAACTTTTCTCTGAAGTTTCCTTCTTCAGCCTTGTATTCAGATGCATCTTATGGGACAACAGCTTTCTAAATAGATTTTGGGACTGGAAATTACCCGAATTTTTCATGTCTCTAATAACAAATGTATTGATATCTCACTCCTTATTAGAGGAGGAGAGGAAGCCTTCTCAGCCTATCCCCTTGGGTATCTTTCCTTGTACTTCAAGAGATGTTGTAGTACTTCTTTGAGTTGGGGTGGAAGAGGGCATGTTCTTCCAGTGTCTCCTCCTACCCAGCATCTTCCTTAGCTTTCTTGTGAATAGGGAAAGCTCTCTATCAGATAAATCTACATCAGAATTGTTGAATTCATGCTTTTCTAATTCATCTAGTATTCTTGGAGGAGAGGAAGCCTTCTCTCTACTTCTCCTGAAACTCTCAGCTTCAGAGCCACGGACTTTTCTCTGAAGTTGCCTTCTTCAGCCTTGTGTTTAGATGAACCTCATGGGACAACAACTTCCTAAATAGATTTTGGGGTTGGATATTACCCAAATTTCTCATCTATCTAATAACACATATCTTGATATCTCCCTCCTTATTAAGGGATCTCAAGAATTTATCATTCAACTCATAATCTGCAAATGTTCTCCCATACTCCTTCAAGCAATTCACAATCTTAAAAAATGTCGCATAGCAGTCAGCTATGGAGTTCTTATTTCCTTGCTTAAAAGCTTCATATTCTTGGTTCAGATGAGAATTCATATCATCCCTTACTTCTTTTGTGTCTTTCATGTACACAATCGGAGTGTCTCACACCTCTTTTGCAGTTTGGCTGTGAATGAGATTTTGAAATGTGAA
The DNA here is from genome assembly GCA_039583875.1 of Platanthera guangdongensis. Taxonomy (NCBI): domain Eukaryota; kingdom Viridiplantae; phylum Streptophyta; class Magnoliopsida; order Asparagales; family Orchidaceae; genus Platanthera; species Platanthera guangdongensis. The sequence goes on from CM077158.1 coordinate 114,153,068, forward strand.
GTCATCAATGACACTAACTATATTATTCTTGGCTCTTTTCTCCATTGTATCCAAAGTAACTTCATCCTTTGACATTTTTTAGACCTTTGGAATCTCAGATTGACATCAATAACTGAGACATTCATGGAGATAAAGGGTTCATCTCCAATAATACTAAGAATTCAAGGGTCAGATGCCTCCATAAATAGCTTAACCCTTTGCTTCCAAATCCCAAAATTCTCCTTCCTACAGATAGAAAGTTTCATAGAGCTTAACTCCTTATAACTCTCTTTTGAAGAAGTGATGCTTAGATTTATAATACCCTTGAGGATCTTGTTCAGCTGTTAAGTATTTTTGAACAACCTGGGTCTAATACCACTTAAAAAATTAAGGGCGGTCTAATCACCTGGAGAGAGGTGAATATGTGTTTTAAGAATTTTATTACTTTTTAGATTTTCTTGACCTTAAGTACAACAAAGAACAATAAATCACAATCACAAAGAGCACACCACGATTTATAGTGGTTCTCTAGTTAAAGGTACATCTACTTTTCCCCTCACCTATCTAGAAATGTGCTAAACTCGACCAACCTCTCCAATTTTCTTTGATCAATGATGTTACACTCAGAGTCCTTTACTCTTACAACTCAGAAATACAAACGGTCCTCTACCTCAGATCCACAGACTAGATTTTACAACTCAGACCTCCAACACAAGATCCTGCACATAGGATATCAAGGCCATACCTCAATCCCTAGACTTAGAGATCTACACTTAGATATTCTCCAAATATCCTACCTCAGATCACAATGATCTACACTCAGATTCCTACTGGAATCCTATACCAAACTCATATCCAAAAGGATCTTACAATTTCAGAAAAAGTGATAAATACAATTACAAGACACTTGACTCAAACACAATTCCTTGAGTTTTCTGTAAAAACATTACATTATCTTCTTCTTCCTTGATCAGCACTTTGAATATATCTTATAGGAATTGATTGGATTAAATCAGGAATTCTTTAGGCTGTGAGAGTAATCTTTAGAAGGATTTTAATTATGTTGGACCTTGGGAAGATTTCTCTCTAGGGTTTGTGACTACTAAGGACTTGGAGAAGAATTAAAAGCTTGAGCAATGACTCATCATCAATAGAGGATCCAAGAACACTTATTGCCATATAGTCCTCAAATTGTTAAGAGAGGACTCATTCTTGAAGACTCTTTTTCAACTCTTTCTTTCTTTCTCATTCTCTTCATGTATTGTTTAGTAAAGAGTTTTAAGAATCTCTCTTCAAAGGATTCAATCACTGGTTCTAAGATCTCCTTATCAAAAGACTCATTGTATTAGTGGTTCAAGATCTTCTTGTCAAAATATCAGGTGTTGGTTCAAGATATCCTTATTAAAAGATCTAGATGTTGATTTTGAGATTCTCCTTATCAAAAAGAATCATGCACTAGGATAGTGTATTCCTACCAAAATGGTAGAAGAGTTGATGTACCTAGATTTTGAGAAACTACTATAGTTTTTGTGTCTTCTGTAATTGTGTTTTTCTGTGATTGCTTGATGTGCTGCGTTTTTATTTACTACAATAATTCTCTAGCTAATTGTCTGTGAGTGAAAATCCTATGTTAACTGAAATCCAGTAGATTAATCATGTTTAATATTAAATCTCTATTCACCCCCCCCCCCCAAGAGAATTTTTTGAGGATTCGTCAACTGTTCTCACTTTCAATTGATATTAGAGCTAGGTTGATCAATAAAGGTTAACACCTTGATCAAAATATCTGAACAGTTGAACACTTACACATATTATTATAAACATCTATATTTAAAATGATATAATAACTTCAAAAGATTTGCATCCGCATGCCCTCCAATGTGTGACTTAGAGAAGTTTACACTCGAGAAAGTTAGAATTAAATTATATATGAATTATGTTCATGAAGGAATCTTTGGTTATTGTGCAAAAAGAGTTAAATAACAAAACTTTATTGAGAGAAGAGAGAGAAAATGCAAGAGAGAATATACAACGCCTGTCACATGCGACTAGACAGATAGATAAAATACTATTCGCGTGGGTTGAGCGGTTAAACAGACTTAACCCCATGACTACACAGATGGTAAAGACACCACAGTAGCTTTGGTCTCTGCCCGCCACCTCCATCCAGCAGCTCCAGGAGAAATAACTGTGGTTAGACTGAGTCTAACTGTCAGGCCGCACTAGTTACCATGCTTGAGATTTGGCGACCTCCAACTGTCGGTAAAGTCTCTAACAATCAACACAGCACATCCACAAGGAAGAATACAACACTTGGAGCTGTTAGGCTGAACCTAATCGCATGATCGTCAATTGATCTTATCTCAGCGGACCGCACTGTAATAACACTGTTAGGACTATCGGATAGGCAGACCGCCAAACCTGTTTGCTACTACTAGCCGCCAGACCGCTTATCCTTTCCGCCAAACCTGTCATTCTAACTGTCTGGACTTCATAGGTTCTGACACCCCCCTCAAGCTACAACGTATATGTCAACCGTACCCAACTTGTTACAAATATCTGAAAAGTTGGACACTAGTTTGGTAAAAACATCAGCTAACTCTTTGTCAGAAGTAACAAATAGAGTGCAAATCTGATTCTTCAATACCTCTTCTCAGATAAAGTGATAGTCTACTTCAATGTGTTTTGTCCTCTCATGAAATACTGAGTTCTTTAAAATATATATAGTTGTCTTGTTGTCACAAAACAATGGCAGGGGATGATCATAGACTTCTCTCAAATAAAGTATCAATGCCCATAACCACTTCAGCTCATAGGTAGTCAAAGCCATACTTTTATATTCAACTTCAGCACTTGACCTGGAAACTACAGACTACCTCTTGCTCTTCCAGCTGACCAGATTTCCTCCTACGAATGTGCAAAAACCAGACGTAAATTTTTTATCCTCCTTGTCATCTGCATAGCTGACATCAAAATAGGCTTCATCCCTCAAATGATTATTCTTCTAAAATAGAAGTACCTTTTCCAGAGATCCTTTCACATATTCCAAGATCTTTAGAGCTGACTGAAGATGACATTCCTTAGGAGATTACATAAACTAGCTCACCTTCCTACTGCACAACAGATATCTGACATTGTGAATGTCAAATAAATGAGTTTTCCCACAAGTTGACTATACCCGTGACATCTGCAAGGATAGGGGAGTCCTCACTCCAACACTTATCATCACCAATATCCATTGGACACCGAGCATGTTTAGCACTAAGAAGACTTGTCTCTTTTAAAAGATCCAAGACATACATTTACTGTGATAGCATAATAAAATTAGGCTTCCGGGAGATCTCAATTCCCAGGAAGTACTTGGGAGACCTCATATCTTTTGTAACAAAATGTTGAAGAAGATGCTTTTTGTTAGGTCAATCCCTTTTTTATCATCCCTTGTAAGAAGAATATCATCCACATAAACTACAAGAACAACTATGCATGTAAAAGTTTTGCGTATGAACAAAGTGTGATCTGTAGTACTTCGAGCAAACTCAATAACAGATATAACTTTGCTAAACTTTTCAAACTTGGCCCGCGGGCTTTGATTAAGTCCATAAATTGTCTTCCTCAACCCACACACCTAAGACTCCTCCTAAGCAACATACCCAAGACGTTGCTTCATATAGACCATCCCTTGTAGATCTCCATAAAGGAAGGCATTCTTGACATCCAACTGAGAGATCTCCCAATTTATGTTAACGACCACGGAAAAGAGAATTCAAATCATCATAAACCGAGCAACTGGAGAGAAGATATCAAATAAGTCCACACCATTGATCTAAGTAAATACTTTAACAACAAGCCGAGTCTTATAGCGATCAATTGTGCAATCAGGAAGAAACTTGATCATACAGACCCAGTGACAGCCAACCACATCAGCTCTTGGAGGGGTAGGGACAAGATTCCAAGTACCCCGTTCAGTTAGAGTTTTTATCTCTTCATCCATAGCAGGTTTCCAATGAGAATAGCAAGTGCTTCTTGATAGGTAGTCGGGAAGATATTAGCTAAGAGAGCAAGAGCAAAACTCTTGCAGGAAGGAGACAACCGACCAAAAGAGACAACATCATGTATAAGATGTTGAGTGCTTGTCTGAACTCCCTTTTGAAGGGCAATCGTAAGATTAAGGTATGACTTGTCTGGAGTATCAGATGCATCTGTCGGACAGACTGTTGTCCCAGGAACTGGCAGCAATATCTCAGGGAGAGAAGCAAAATCAGGAGAAAGAGAAGTAAAATCAGAGACTAGTGTAGGCAGAAAAGACACGGGGTCAGGTAGAGGTGCAAAGATAATAGGGAGAGAAGAGGGTTCATCAGAAGATGGAAGAGTAGAGGTGCGAGAAAATTAAGGAGCATCCTCAAAGAAAGGAACATCTGTGGAAACATAATGTTTCCGGAAAATATGATCATAACACCGATATCCTTTTTGCGTCGGATAGTAGCCCAGAAAAACACACTTAACTAAGAGAGGAGAGAGTTTGTCATGTCTAGGAGAAGAAGAGTGAATAAATAATATGCATCCAAAGACATGTGGAGGTAAAGGAAATGGTGTTGAATCAGGATATAGAATGGAGAAAGGAGTCTTGTCTTTGAGAACCGAAGAATGAACTCAGTTAATAAGGTAACAAGAAAGAAGAACGACATGACCCTAATAGGACCGAGGAACACTCATTCGAGTGAGAAGAGTGCAAGGCATATCAAAGAGATCTTGGTTCCAACGTTCAACAATCCCATTCTGTTGAGAGGTGTAAGGACAACTAGTTTGATCTATAATATCGTAATGCATACAAAAGACATAAAATTGATGAATAAGGTATTCTTTTGTATTATCTGTGTGAAGCACTTTAATGAAAACATCAAACTGAGTACACATCTTATTATAGAATGCGGTGAAAACAGAAAAAAAAATCAGAATATTCTTTGAGCAAGTACAACCAAGTACATCTTGAAAAATCATCAATAAACATAACAAAATACAGAATACCTCTAACAGCAGTTTTAGTAGGAGCAAGACCCCAAATATCAGAATGAACAATTTTAAAGGGACGAGAAGAACTACGTCCTTATTATGCCGGAAAATGCGAACGGTGATGTTTGCCAAGTTGGCAAGCTTCACAATTGAGAGAAGAATATTCTAGAGGTAGATTAGGTAGAAGCTGATAAAGAACGTGAGGAGGAGGATACCCAAGACGAAGATGTCACTGTAAAACAGAAGATGAAGCAGAAAAGGCAGACACATTGTCAGGGTAGAATAAGTCGTCGCGTTCAGTCCTAGTAGCAATCGTCTCCTTGAAGTGAGGATCCTGAAAAGAGCATGTAGACTCGGTAAAAGTGGTTGTGCTGTTTAATTGCTTACACAAAGAAGGAACATAAAGTAAATTGCACGGAAAGGTCGGGACGTAGAGAGTGTCTTCAAGGTGGAGAGACAGAGTGACATACACTATTCCAGATCCACATACAGGCGATGGAGAACCATCCGCAATAAAAATCGGAGGTAATCGATTTTGTTTGTCAAGACATGAGAAAAGGCAAGGATTGCCCGTCATAAGACAAGTAACACCGAAAATAATGAGCAAACTACCTATAGTTGTTATATTAGCAGCACCCAAAGAGGTAGCAAAAGAAGTTGACTACTTTGAGGTAGTATCAGCGATAGTAGGTTGAAGATGAGGATGCTTGACCTAGCAGCGATCGACAAGGTGACTAGTCTTGCCACAGTGAGAGAAAATAAATCTAGAGTAAGCACGTCCACTTGAGTGACCACCATTACCACTAGGAATGTCATTATGAGGTGGATGAGCAATAGTGTCAGGAGGTGGTGGAGAGGCAAGCAGAGGATGCTGAAGAGTAGTAGCTACTGAAATGTGCACAGCAGTGGCATCCAGGGTAGGAGTATCAGCCTCTCCAAGAATCTGTTTCCGAATCATATCATAAGAGTATGGAAAATCAAGTAGATATCACACGACTAGAAGTTCCTGGAAATACTTGTGTTGTTCCACAAGATCAGTAGAGAAAGGACGATGTTGAAGAAATTCGACACCGAGAGCTTGCACCTCCTGGTATGCAGCATCATGAATTATAGTGGAGCGAGCAAAAAGATCAACATATAACATATATATGCGTGAATTCTGAGCTCCCTTGGAGTACAAAGCAGCCAGATGTGTCCAAGCAGCCTTAATTGTCTTAACATATCATATGACAAGAAGGCACTCATCAGAAAGGCTATTTGCATGCCAAGTACAAACTAGAGCATCACTTGCATCCCAATCATCAAACGTAGTAGAGCGACATAGAGGAGGGTTATCAGTAAGGTGATGATGTTTTCATTAAGACCATAATAGAAAAGTAAAGGAAACACTCTAGTCTGAATAATTATGACCAGTCAGCTTAGACGTAGTTCCAAGATTACCAGAAGTGGAGATAGAGGCAACGGTAGAAATCGATTGCGAGGATAGAATGAAAGAAGAAGAAGCAGGAGTACCCATAGGCTATACGTGCAATAAAGAGAAATCACGTGAATAGGAACTGCAAGAAATAGTGGTTAAGGAAGAAACTGCGTGAACAGAGATGAGGCAGCTGGAAGAAAGCTATTTGTAGGAAGTACGAAGAGCAAAGGGAGGGCGGGAGGGCGGCAAGAAATGGCAAAAAGAAGAGGACATTGAAGAAGAGATCTATTCGCATGAAATGCGAATAGCAGAGGGCGGGAGGGTGATAAGAAACAGCGGAAAGAAGAAGTCGTCGAAGAAGAGCTACTCACAAGAATTGTTAATAACAGAGGGCAGAAAGGAGAAACTGCCACAGAAGAAGATAACACCGCAGAACAAAGAAGAAATAGCGGAAAAGTGCAGTTAAGAGACAGAACCGCATCAAGAGAAGAGAAGAGCATGCAGTTAAAAATCTAGAGACTGCTTGCACTGTTCCCCGACTGAGAAAGCAAAAAATGGAGCAAACGACCAATTAGCTCTAACACCATATGAAAAAAGATCTAAATAACAGAAATTTATTGATCCAAAAAGTTACATAATACATGGGTATGCCCCTATTTATAGAAAAAAGGGAAGAGAGAGAAAATACAAGAGAGAGAATATACAATACCTATCACATGCGACTAGACGAATAGATAAATACTAGTCGCGCGAGCTGAGCAGTTAAACAGACTTAACTGAATGACTACACAGACGATAAAGACACCACAATAGCTTTGGTCTCTACCCGTCAAACCCCAGGAAACAGCTCCAGGATAAATAGTTGTGGTTAGACGGAGTCTAACCGCCAGACCGCACTAGTGACCATGCTTGAGAGTTGTTGACCTCCAACTATCGGTAAAGTCCCTGACGATCAACACAACACAACCACAAGGAAGAATACAACACCTGGAGTGGTAAGGCTGAACTAAACCTCCTGATTGTCAATTGATCTGATCTCAGTAGACCGCACTGCAATGACACTACTAGGACTACCGGATAGGCAGACCGCCAAACCTATCTGCTACTACTAGCTGCCAGACCGCTTATCCTGTCCGCCAGACCTGTCTGCCTAACCATCTGGATTTCATCAGTTCTGACATTTATATTCTTATAGGACTGCCTATGCCCTTTAAGAGAGATGTCAGTGGGAACACAATAAAAGAACCTGTTCTAAGATCTAAATGGACTAAAAAAGAAAAAGAGTAAAGGACTGGGATGCAAAGGCAATGAACATTTTAGACTCAACAATGTCTGATGGGATATTCTAAAAAGTAGTTGGTTGCCAGTTAGCCAAAATAGATCTGAGAGTCATTATCTAGGATTGTAGATGAAAGTTCTGATGAAAAAAAGACAAAATGTCCATTTTCATATCCCAGTATGAGAACTTTTAGAAGAAAGTCGAGGAAGCTATTATTGAAAAGTGAAAGAATAAGGAGAGTCTAATCATCTAGAGGGAGGGTGAATAGGTGTTTCTGATTTTTCATTTTTTTTAAGATTTTTCAAAGAAGTTATCACAAAAATTTATAACACACATGGATTTATAGTGGTTCCCCAATTATAGGTATATCCACTGTCCCCCTCTACCTATCTAGTTGTATTTCAGACTAGGTCAACTCCTTTAATATCTCATATTAAAGATCTTACAGCTCAGAGTGCTTGACTCCTACAACTTAGAAGCACAAACATGTCCCCTACCTCAGATCCACTAGCTTCTTTGATCCTACCTCAGAGTGACAACACTCCTACAACTAATATTTAACAAATGAATCCTACTTTAGGCCGTCACAAGACCCTACTTTTGGCTTCCAACAAATCCCTACACTCAGGCCTTCAACGCAGTCATGCACTCAGGTTGTCAACAAAATCCTACCCTCATATCTCAAGGACATCTTACAACAACAGAAGTAAAGTAAGTTTGTTATAAAATCTAGACTCAATAGTGATAGCACTTTGAGGCTTTTAGTCTTCTTAGACTTTACAGTGAAAATGTCTTCAGAATCAACACATGATCAGCAACATGTTTATCTTGATAGCAGGATCAGTGTTGAACTTACTTGTGAGTAGAAGCCTTCTTACTCTCTAGAATGAGGGATTTCTTTCTTCTTGATGTTTTACTTCTTCAGAAAGCTTTCTTGGTCGATAATAGAGTTTACTGTTGTATTGCTTGTTGACGGACGACTAGCTAGGCTTTCCAAGTTCACAAGGTTAGGGTTTAATGACCCCTCTCTCCTCCTTTTATATCCCTAACAATTCTAACGTTCGAATCAATATAAAAGTCATGTCAGAGCACTTTCCAGAAATATATTGATTTGACATTTGCTTTTGACGCCTCCGTCAATTTGAAATCCCATCTTTCTGAGTTGACACAGTAATATCATTTTGTGATGTTTATACACATAAAAGTATGTTACTTAGAATGAATTTTTACTTTCCTTTGAGTGTAATCACAACGATATCGTTGTGTGAGTGTTACACACAACGGTATTTTACTTAGAGTGAATTTTTGCTTTCCTTTGAGTGTCATCACAATGATATCGTTGTGTGAGTGTTGCACGCACAACGGTATTGGACTTGAAGAGAATTTTTATTTGTCAGACTTACTCATGCCATCAGCTCAAGCATATTCTTTGATCTATCATGAGAGCCAACTTGAATGTTCTTTGAATTTTATCATGAAGCCAACTTTGCATGGAAGATCTTACCTAATCATGTCAGCCAAGAGCTTCCCTAGATGATTAACAATTCTTCTTTCCAGAGATCTATTGGACGTCGTGGAATACCCATACCAGTCCAGGAAATCATTGATGTCCTGCCATGTTACTTTTTCATCTCCTTCTTCAACACTAACTTGAGGTAGGTGCAATACATTGGCTAGCTTCTTGGAATTAATCTTCACCTTAGTTACTCAAATCTGAGTACTTTTTCTTTTCATGATGATAGATGGTTCTGATAGGACATGCTGCAAATCCACGACATTTAGCAATCATATAACTGACTTTAAGTCTTTTATTGAGTTTACAATAATATTGTTGTGTGTGGTCTGCTAACATAATGATAATGTTGTGTGAACACAACGGTACTGTACTTGGACCAAACTTGATTTCTAAACATGTATACTCTTGGTCTATATTGATCTCTAGACATAATGTGGTTAAGTGATATGAAATTATAATATCCCTGCTCATGTCACATTAAATAAATGACTTGGAAGGTTTTCCTCTCCTTCTGTTGAGCTCAGGGTAATATCGTTGTGTGTGGTATTCTAACACAACGATATTGTTGTGTGAACACAACGGTACTGTACTTAGAATATTTTGAATCTTTGTGTTGACTGTTATCACAACGCTTTGTTTAGCTGAATAAACTGCTTTTTCTCCTTGACATTACTCTTTTGTGCTTAATCAATTTTTGTGAATTGGAAAACCATTCTCTTGGCCTTAACTGACCTTCTGACTCATTCAAGATGATTTTTACTATGCCTATATGTGTCAAATCAGATAATCATCACATACAATATGTACTTATCATTGAGTGGATGACTTCTTCAATTCTAGAACATTATGAGCAATATTCCCAACAGTATCTCTTTATTTGTAGAAGTCAGGACCCACTCAGTGACACAATACATATTAGAGAAAAATAATTATAATTAACCACAATGATTAAGCTTATGACATTTAGAGAAAATACTACATTTGCACCATTCTTGTAAAGCTACAACTACCTTTACTTAGCTACAACTACATATGTAGACTCAACATTCACACTCACACTCTCCACTTCAATTCATACACACATTCACACTCTCACTTTCCCCCTTTCTGGATTCTTCAATGATTTTCTCCTCAAGATCAGCCATTGATGCTTGAGGCTACTCTCATCTATATCTTTTTCAAAAATTACTACTAAGTCCTTTTGGAATCCCAACCTAATGTGGGTTTCATCCTCAACCTCTGAATGCACACTAACCATTTTAGTACCTTGAGTTGGGAGCTCAAAGTGAGGCTCCCCCTCAGCAAAAACACCTACTTTCTCCTTTTCTACAGACTTCAGGTTCAAGTACTCATCTAGAGTTGCATTATCTGATTGTTCTCCTTCTTCAGTGTGTTATGCTGGAAGATCCATCCCAGTCTCCCCCTCAATTGAGGCAATCTTTGCCCAAAACACTTATAACACAAATACTTTTATCCTCATGTACTTCTATGCATATGGGCTTATTACTTGACATGGATATTTGAACAGTGACGTCACTGAACTCAACCTCCCCCTCAACTGAGGCACACTCCCCCCACATCACTGACTAAGGAAAATATAGCTTTTGTTCCGTGTTTAAGACATTGACCTATATATATATATATACAAATTATTTTGGAATGCAGGAAGGCGCGTACCTGGAGGTGTGATCAATTTCAGATCCAAGGGTTGAGATGAATTGAAAGCTAATCAGAAAAATATCATTGTGTTATCACAACGATATCGTTTAGTGAACAAAATGGTATTTTTGTAAACAAAATGATAATCTTTTATAGCTTGATTGGACAAAACGACATAGACACAACTTGTGTGTGTCACTAACAACTTTCTAAGTTGCCACCTGCATGCTTTGTTAGAGTCCTAACATCTACTTATTGGCATAAAACAAAGATTTATGATGATAATTAACTGATAAGAACATGTCTTGCAAGAAATTTATTCTATGTTAAGCATGTCCAGTTCTATTTTGAAAAAGTTAAAGTTTGCTTCATCTAGAGACTTTGTGAATATATATGTCACTTGCTTGTCAATGGGGACAAACTCAAGGCAGACATCTTCATTCTTAACCTGCTCTATGATGAAGTGATATATAATCTCAATATGCTTAGTCCTACTGTGTGACATAGATTCTTAGTCATTGATATTACACTTGATGAGTCACGAAACATTGGAGTTTTACAAATTAGAACTATAATTCATGTTAGGACAATCATAATTGTAATGTCTAAATGTTCCACACCACCAATATTGGTCAAAATCACCCATTGTAGTATGGAAATGGATTCAACAAAAATACATTTGATTCATTACACAAGTAGAATCAAATTTTAGTGCAAGCTTGTATGTGAAATTAAAATAAAAAAACAAAAGATGAAATTTCAAATAGAAATAAGAAATGTTTAAATTAGCCTATGTATACTATTTGTTAGACCTTCTAGCTCAGTCTACTATACTCCCAAGCAACGACGTCAAAAACTTAAATTGCATGTGATCGTTATCCTGGCGGAATAACGTTGACAATGCACTGATCAAAGTAATATAAAATGGTGGATTTTCACTGAGTATTGAATCACGTGAAGCATAAGTGAAGATACAAAGATGTGATATGCCTCGGGCTATATAAATAAACAATAATTTGAATGATTATAAATCCTACTCCTAAAGCGCAATATTATCCTAGGCTAAGAAGCAATCTCAAAGAACATTCACCCGACAAGAGATATCATCAATCCACCTAAAGGTTAAATTTGAGCAAGCATAAATGATACCAAATAGGGATTATTATGATTCGATCCTAAATCAATATTTAGTGTTGGATTACAGTAATTACAAATATAAAAAATATATACCTAGGTATGAAGGTGATGGGCATTGATAGCACCACAAATACAAAGTGAACGAGGAGATTTTTCCTCGGAATGGGGAGAGCACTATCACTCCAACTCTCTCGGGAAAACTTTAGTTGTCATCGGTGGTAAGGGATGGAGTTGTCACCTCCTCCTAATAGACCACCTTCTCCTTAAGTAATCCAAATCTTCACGTTATTGGCACCACTCCACTATTAGCCTTCTCATTGCTTAGAATCTAACCTTGAAGCATTGGATGGAGGTGGAAGATGGATTCTCCTCTTGCAAATCGCGTGGCAACACATTGGCAGCGAGAAACCTGCTCTGAAAAATGGAGGGATCCGTCAAGATGACCTAATATCACATATTTTTAGGTGCAGGAAAATTGACCGTGCATGACCCGCGCAAGATTATGCGCGCTGAATTATAAAAATGAAGAAGGAAACCAGTTGTTGGCTTTGCGCGGGCGCATGCATGTGCGCAAAGAAAACACACGCTCGGTGACTAAACTCTAAACTTAATGAAATGAACTTGTATGGCCACACAATACGTGAACATGTGTGCGTGGAAAACACACGCCCATCAACTGTTGAAAAAATTGTCCACAAGGTTCCTAATTTGAGGAAGTCGTCAGGATGAAGATAGATGCACTATGTATTTGATGAATGTGTTTAGTTTTGGTGTTTTCAGGTATCATATAGTGCAAGGATAGCATAGGGCTAGACTTTGTGTCACCAGACATAGTTTTATCAATGTAATCTCTCATTATGCAAAACATCACGCCGACATAAGTTCTTGACTATGATAAACTTGTCACTTGCTCATAATTATCACCCTTAAAAGCCCACACAATTGGTTAGAGAAAAATCTCACAATTCAGAAAGATAAAAAAAATTCTAAGTAAAATATCGGTTAGATATCTAGTCAATATTAAGTTTGTCGACTAGACTCGGTGTCGACATGCAGAAATATCAGGGTATGTCAACTAGAAGTCTCATGAACTTAAGAATATGTCTGTCAAACGTTTACCAAATATCTAGTTAACATTGAGCATATCAACTAGACTTGGCTTAGAAATAATGCTTGTGAACTATGCGCGTTGCTTACAAGAACGGTATGTCGCTTAGAAGCTCAGGAAGTCTACTGGAAGGTTAACTATTCAAAATATTTCAAGTGTTTAATCGACTAGAAGGTCAACATATTGACTAAAAGTTTAGTTTATCAGTTTGAAGGACTACTAAAGAGGTCTGTCGACTGGAAGTTCTTCTGTTCAAATTATTTTAAGTATTTTATCAACTAGAAGCTAAGCATATCGACTATAAGTTCAATATTTTGACTAGAAGGGTTGTTGAAGAAGTTTGTCGCCTAGAAGGTCAACATGTCGACTAGATAAGTAGATTTGACTAGATCACTTGCATATCGACTAGAGAATTTCAAGAAAGCAAGTATCAGCCAAACATCATCTATGTCGACCAGACATCATTCATATCGACCAGACAATGTTTATATTGACTAGACAACATCCATATCAATCAGACGCACTGTTTCATATTTTTCAAATCGTTGTTTATGAAATCTCTCCAATTCTTTGCGCTAGCTTATACAACTGTCTTGGACACATGTTTGAATCTTAGAAAAAGTCAATTGTAGCCATTGGAACCTGTGCTTATTATAAATAAGAAGATGTGGCGACTGCAAACCCTAATCAATCAAATCAAAAGCTTTCTCATCGACGACATTCCTACTTTCCCGTGAACTTTGCGATCTGAGAGCTCAGGTTGGAGAAGACGATTACATAAGAAGAATTTCTTTAATCTTCTCAAGCTTGTTAATTCATTCAAAAGCATTCTCGTGAATGTCAAGCCGACAGATCTTCTAAGTTTAGAGAACCATATTTCACAGAAGCCATTATTCTAGTTCTCGGTTAGAAGATCCAATTGAAGTTATTCTCAATCAAGCTTCAAGAAGACTTAACCATCATCAAGACCTATCTTTTGAGTCTAGAAATTTAATAATCATTGTTTTATGATTTCTTTGAAATCTGAGATAGGGTCTTGCGTGACCTAAGGTAGGGTTCCTGTGTGAACCTGAGGTAGGATTTCTCCTGTGGAATCTGAGGTAAGATCTCAAGCTATGGGATCTGAGGTAGGGAACCAACTAGTGTTCCTGAGGTAGGAAATTTGTCTCCGAGTTGTAAGATCTATTGATTGATCTGAGTTTAGTTGAAGCTGCAGAAGCTAGCGCACTGCTAGATAAGCGAAGGTAGAAAATGGACGTACACAAATCAAAGAACTACAAATCTATGTGATTGTGGTGTGTGTTGTGCTGATCTCTTTAATTCTCTTATTATTCCGCTGCAAAATTAAAAAGAAGTCATCACATATTAACTCCTATGTGTGATTAGACATCCCTAAACTTACATCAACAAAACTCTGATTTTTGAGCAAATAGTGCGCACGAGGGAAGAACAATATGCGCACGGCAATGCATGAGTAAAATGCACGTCCTGTTATAGAACTCAAGAAATTTTGCCCATGTTTTATAATTAATCAACAGAGCATGGGCGTGCGTGCACAAAAAATGCATGGATGTACATGAAACAAATTGCACATAACGTCCCCTAAAACTACCGAAAAATCCACACATGTAACTCTCATCATCATACCCAGATTTCAATGAATAAAACTACGGAAAAATACTTGTAACTCTCATCTCATCATACCCAGATTTCAATGAACATTCAAATGGAAGAAAAATGCATTAAACTATACCAAAAGTACGATAAAAAATCATTAAAAATGCTTATTACTGGTGGGAAACGTTATATATATTAGAGGTATCAAGTCACACAAACTATACTCAACGGCCTCAGGTTGAGATCCTGTTGTGAGTATATCCACATAAGTCTCTTGTGCTCCGAAAAGATTTCGCACTCCAATCTGTAAACATATTGCCTCCAAAACCTTCAATGTGAGGATCACAACTCCCAGCTCTAGGTCATGTGTTTGGAGTCTGCTCTTCAATTATGCCAAAACAGCCAACTCTGACGTCCATTTGAATGGGGGCATTCTTCTTCATCAAGAAAGTAAGTGGAAAAGCTATATGAGAAATTTTTTTGATGAACTTATGCAAGTAGTCCGACAGTATGAGGAAGCTCCTAATATCCACTAGCTACTTCAATGACGGTCATGCTGTCATTGCCAGAACTTTGGTGGGATCTACCACCCCTCCTGTTCCGTTGACGTTGTGTCCTGAAAAATTCACCTCCATTAACAAGAATTTATATTTGCTGAACTTCACATACAACTGCTGCTCTCAAATCTTCTCCACTGCCAACTTTAAATGGGTGGTGTGAGCAGCATGCATCATTGAGAAATACATCAGAATTTACACAGATGTCAGTTCGTGCTTCCTATATAATGTGGAACAAAATCATCCAAATTGAATCGGATTACTAATAAAATTTGTAATATCACCATATACACATCGTCAAAATAGCACTTCAGAAGTGCAAAACACTTCTTTCTATTTTTATTTGGCAATAAACATAGTACAAGCAGTCCATCGTTAGCCAAAGATACAGAGATGTTAAATTATTCATAGCAAAACCAAATGCAACAAACAGGTACTTGACCAGTACAAGAGCAACATGCTGATACAAACCTAAAGGAAGGTGAGAACAAGGCGCCAAACAGGGTAGACGAAAAGGATAACAATGCCGACAGTATTTGATACCCCTTTGCTTTTTGTGAAGGCATTCCTGAAGCCACCGGAGGCCCGAATGTGCTCTTGTAGAAGATAGCAGCCAATGCCAAGACATATTATCACTCCAATAATCCCACCCCTGACTGTTGTGGCAAAGAAGTTGGGTGCAACAACCAGCAGGATAATCAAGGATCCAGGCATCTCCAACCAATCTGCATTGCCAATTCAATATACAATTTATTAGGGATTCAATGATTTAATGCGCATTGGGACCAAATAAATATGGTCAAATAGAGTAGTTAATCTAAATGTACATGGAATTGTTTTTTTACAAAATTTTCACCATACCAATAAACCTAAGTACTTCTGCAAAGTGAAAACATTGTTTTAGGAGATTTGAATCATAGTTATTCCTCTGTAATGACAACATATATTCTCAAATTTGTTATAAGCACACAAAAATGAAAGCGTCCGTCAGCAGAGCCCAGCAACTCTTGAGGTCCCTGCTTGATGAGGAAGAGGGTTCCCGGCCCCTTCTTTCTCCTCTTCGAGATGGAAAAGCGGAGTAGGAAGTCTCTGTGAAGATCCTCAAAATCGTAGATAATTCCGGCCGGCAACTGGTGGAATCAATCCCTTGCCTTTCCCTTGAACGTGATGACGAACAAGCGACACTTGAAAGCGTCTGCCATGTTCTTGATCGAGACCATGTCATCCAATCACTGTAGGTGTCGAACGGGGTCGTCCCTTCTTGAGTAGAAATTCATTGCAGACTATGTAAACGCTTCGGTAACAGGGGCGGTTAGTACCAACTCGCAAAAGGGACTTGCTAGCACAACTCGAAGAGCGGAGTGAACTCGCTCATACTCCCCCACCGGGTGGCGAGTATCGGGCGAGTCGGAAAAAGAGCACTCGCGCGTGGAGGGTTTCAATGTCCACTAGGGAGACTTCCTTACCAGGCCTCATGCTCAGTCCCGCCTCGTCAGGTGAGGCAGCAACCACTGGGGACGGACTTCCCGCCTTGACGCGTGGTGCGAGTAGGGCCTTTATCGTGTCCTCCATCGAATTCTTGAATTCAGCAAAATCACTCTTTGTGGCGAACTTGCCTCTGGGAGGTGAGTTCACCTCTCCAGCCTTGTGCTCTCCATATTCAGATATGAGTCTGTCGGGAGAAATTTTCTTCTCAAACAACTCACCGCACCAAAAATGTTGAAACCCGGATACCGGTTCAACGAAGTTCGGAATGATGTGGTGGTTCGGGTTACTTCTTTCACTGTCAAATCCCAAGGAATGAGCATTTCGAGCCCGAAATCGGTTCTCACAAATGTTGGGTGGATGTCTATTGAGAGAACCCTCAGGCAGCATCGAGGAGGTCCTGCCACTAACCTAGAAGCTGGATGTCACTTCCCCTCCCTTTGCCAAGGGCTGAGCCAATCCCTCAGACAACAGGCAAGAGCAAGGAGGTTCTCTATCTCTTCAAAGGGGGAAGCCAGAACTGTCTGATCTGAGAAATTGAGAATCCTATTTATAGGCAAATTGATCTGAGGGAAAATCCGCCTTTTCAGGTCTGCAAATAGCTACCCTCCGCCTTAAATAAAATGTTGTTCGCAAACCCAAATGTTCTGCGAGTAACCTGTTTCGCTTTCTGAATGCGCTATTTGCACCCCTTCACCCCGCAAGTACCCCCGATTGGGGGTAGTCGAATAACTCAAGGCAAGGGGGGTAATCGGCAGAGAGGGCGAGTACGCGCCTGGGACCCTTCCAACGAGGGCGAGCAATTGCCTAGGCAGGTGGGCGAGCACGACCAATCGGCATGCGCTGCAGTTGTTGCCTCTAGTCGAGGTGGGACGTGGGCTTCCATATTTGGAGTTCTTCCGGTAGACACCGAGCGCCATTTCACGATTTTGGTGAGTACGCTAATAAAAACCTTAGAGGGGTAGGCGAGCAGGCAATGGTTATCGGACCCACCTCGTTCCGCTTCCTAATACGCGTCATACTCGCCTAATACAGGGTGTACAATGTGACTAAAACAAACACCACATAAAGACACAAAATAAATAGTGACGTAATATAAGGACGTGACTCTAAGACAAAATAAATGCATATTATGAAATAATTAATAATAAATAATTCCATAAAAAGACACGCAACACAAGATTCCTCCCTATTAATGATTGATTCATAAGAGATGGAAGAGTTGAATACAGTGATGCCCTTGCAATACAATGTCAAGTATGAAGATGGACATAATTTTGACTCTTCTCCTGGAGCACAATTTTCAGTCAAAGATAACAAGAAAACCTGGTAAGTGTCGAGGAAAGAAGAGCCGCAGCACTACAGCAATAAATGCAAACCATTTCCCGATCTCACACCTATCATGAAGAAAAAAAATGTTACAAATAACAAGAAACGAAGAAGACAAAGCATGGCAGACAACAGTGTGTGTAATCACCTCAATAGAGAAAATATAACAGAGGGTAGACTCAAGAATATGTAAGGAACTAAAAGAGACGTGAGCATATTCGTCTTCCAGTTTGTCCGGTCCAAAATCAACAAATATCTGCAAATAAAAGATTTTTTATCACACAAAAAACATAGATTAAAATATGGGTTGAAGGCTTGGAGCTGTTGGATTCAATGGTAATTATTGCAATAACATGCTCAATGCTTAATTACATAAAAGTGTTAAGCAAATAAATATAAATGAATAGCAACACCAAAAAAATTTTCGGACCATAAAGCTAAACCCTGTGTGAAGTTTTTCCCACGCTCATCAATTGCATATTTGACTTGTAAAACAATATTAAATAAGAAAGTCAAAATCTGGCATGCAACTATCATAATTTCGGTGTCCGACACATTCTACAGGAAATCCCCAAGGACAAACTCGTGAGGTGATTGGAGGAAAGGAATTGGAATTGGTTATCTCAATTCCAATTCCTGCGTTCGTTTGGTGTCTTTTTAGGAAAGAATTGACATTCAACCAAAAACTAAGGGTTTTGGTTTCTAAAAAATACGCTATCCCCAAAACTGTCAACTTTTGATCAGTTCTGGGGCGGGCTAGACAGTGTGCGTGCGAGAGGTGTTCCTGATGGAGATTTCGCTTCTTCCTCCTCTCCGACGACGGCGGCAAGGGCCTCCTCCTTTAGCATCGGCTTAGTATAAGAAATAGAGCATGTCCCTAGGGTTCTGTGAGATACATAGGATAGAACTCCGGTTTCAAAGAGGTGAATCAGGGATGGTATCAATACCTTTGCGTAGGCCGACACTCGAATTCGAGAAGGACCAACTGGTCTGTTGCGTCCAGCCTGTTTTTATACTATTTTTCTTATTAAATTCTCCTGCTCCTGCCCCTGCAGCAATTCTCAGAATTTTTTGAGTAACCAAGAATGGTTAGATTTTATTATTATTCATCAACATTCACTTTTTATTATTATTCATCAATATTCACTTGAGTGCTTAAGTATAAGAATGATCAAACATGCACATATCATGTGCTTGTAGATTTCTCATATATTTGCATGTGCTGTCATATGATTATTTGCTCCTAAACAACCGTCATTCACCCTCTTTCACAAGAACACAACAGAAGAGAAAATACCTCAATTTAGCATTGAGCAGATACAACCAATCTATGAAGCATGGATATTTCCCCGAAGGCAACGTACTCGTACCAGATACGTATCCGGTACCGTTACGTACCCGATACTCGATGGATACACCTACGTGGACACACTTGCACTTAGCACATCATTCTGCATACTGTGTGTACAACCGCGTAGCCGGGCGAGTGGGACCCTCCCCAAATATCAGCATAGGGGCATGCTATGAGCGGCGTTTTGGTGCAGTCCCGTTCGAGCGTGCGAGTAGTCGTGCACGCGTGCGGAGATTTTATGGGTTAATGATATATATATATATATTATATAACTTATACAAATGTGGCAAGAGAGGGCAGAGGAAATAAAAAAAGGAAGAAAGATATGAGGGGGAGGGGGATGGGGGACAACACGGCAAGCAGGAGAAAAGAGAAATGAAAAAGAAGGGGGCTCGGGTACAGTAAAAAAGAGAGGAATAAAAGGAGAGGAATAAAGAGATGCAGGAGGAACCCTAGAAGAAAAAGGGGGCAGCCACATCTTCTCCCCCCATTTTTTCCCGACTTTCCTCTCCCGTCGCCGGCCAACAAGGCAGCCCGAGCTCCTCTCTCCCCATCTCCTCTCCTCTCCCGACGCGGGCCAAGCAAGGGCTGCCCGCACCGTCGCCAGCCAAGGAAGCGGCAAGGCAGCCGCATTTTCTCCTCCCCCTGCTTCTCTCTTCTCTCTCCGGCGTTCCATTCTCTAGTTTCTGCTCTCCTGCGCTTTGCAAGACTTGCGAGAGAAAGAGAGAGATAGAGTGTGGGACGAAGATCGAGGCCCAGGTTTCGCTTTTTTTGTTAGAGAAAGGGTTAAGAGATGAGGGAGATCATCAGTATCCACATTGGGCAGGCTGGGATCCAGGTTGGTAACTCGCGTTGGGAGCTATACTGCCTTGAGCATGGGATCCAGCCTGATGGCATGATACCGAGTGATACCACAGTGGGTGTCGCGCATGATGCCTTCAATACCTTCTTCGGCGAGACAGGCGCCGACAAGCATGTTCCTAGAGCAGTATTTGTTGATCTTGAACCCACTGTGATCGATGAGGTCAGAACTGGTTCATACAGTCAACTCGTCCATCCAGAGCAGCTCATTTATGGGAAGGAAGATGCCGCAAACAACTTTGCTCGCGGACATTACACAATTGGAAAAGAGATTGTTGATTTGTGCCTTGACCGGGTTAGGCAATTAGCAGACAATTGCACTGGTTTGCAAGGATTTCTAGTATTCAATGTTGTTGGCGGCGGCACTGGATCTGGATTGGGCTCTTTGTTGTTGGAGAGATTGTCGGTTGATTATGGTAAAAAGTCAAAGCTTGGGTTCACCATCTATCCTTTCCCACAGATGTTGACCGGGTAAAGCTATCGCTGGAGCATGAGAGCCTTGGGGCTCAGGTTTGGCCGACCAAGAGGGGGGATATCTTGAGTGGTCTCCTTGGAGCTCGAATTGTTGCGTCATCAATGCGTGGACAGCAGCAACGCTCCCTAGACGCCGAGCCACTTGCGAGATGTTCGGTTGCGGCTCCGCCAAACACGCGTCAAGGGTAACGAAATTTCTACTTGGGCAGGTGAAGCCCTCAGTTTACATATTTGCATGGAAGCCCCTCTCCACCAACGGGTGGGGGGGAAGGGAGCTTTCCGATGGGTTGACGTGTACGTCCCCGCAGTTAATTGCATTAGTACCCGGAAGCGTGAGTACGGGTGTAGGCATGCTGTGTGAAGCTCATTCGGACGTGTGAGCCGAATTGGTGATGTTATGGGATTCCCGGAGAAGACTCCGAGGAAGTTGTTTATTAGTCGCTTGCAGGGAATGCGCACCATATCCCCAAAAAAGGGGGGTGCGCAATATGTTTGGTCCGCTTATGTTGGCCGACCGATGACTAGTTGGCCGCCGCTCGTCGAGACGTTGGCGTACAGGTGTTGCAGTGTCAGGCGGGGAGTAGCGGGCTTAAGCCCAAGCTTGTGCCGGCCCTCGAAGACCTTTTTTGTTTATATTGCCGGCCTGCGTGCTGAGTATGAAATTTATATTCCTGTAATATTTTTGCATATCTGTGATGCTCTGTGAATATGTAGTTTACTCCTGTCTTGGGCGAGCGGCGTGTTCGTGAACCGCTCCCCCCGTGTGGGCCCCGAGGAATAGATGCCGGGAAGCCCCTGATGGCCTGTTGTCATCCTTTCAGAATAGCGGAGTTCCGCTGTTAGCGGCCCAATTGGGGCTGCGTAGAGTAGGGCTGCTGGGCGGTTTTGTGCCAATAGTAAGGCGGGCGGGGAACGTTTTACATAGACCCGAGGTGTCACCTCTAGTTTGGGAGTGGATCTCGAGATCCTCCTTATATGTTCCGGTCGGCCAAGAGAGCCCTCCGAAGGTGCCTTAGCACAGCCCTTGGCTTGGGAGGGGAAGAGTTTGTTAGTCTTCCGGGTATGCCGCGGGTCCTCCACGCTGAGACCTTAAGTCTGTCTCTCGTGTTCCTAGTCTTGTGCCTAGATCATTCGCTTGAGGGTAGTAGGTGCGCGGTCACCCCTTCCCCAAGGGTCGAACTCCACAGGAGATCGATTTTTGGTTTCAACATTTTGGTGCGGTGAGCGTGGAGAGTGACCAACACAGAAGAACTCTGGCGAGCGTCATGGCTATAGAAGTGGAACCAGGTGACGACCAGGGTCGTGCGTTGATACTTTGTGTAAGGTCCTCATACTCAGAGTTGTCCCCTCCCATAGCTGTTGTTTGAATCCCATGGCATTTGGAGTAAGATTTGCACCTATTTGAAGCGCTTCTACCTATGAAAACACGTGTATCCCCACTTATTACATCAACGAGAAACCTGGAGGTTATTGTCTTCAAGATCAAGTAAGAGAGCAGCTGAGAGGTATTGTGAGCCGGGGTGACCTGAAAGGGTTCCCTCCCTAGCGGTAATATGTTATCTCTTCCTTGTAATTCAGTAGCGGTCAAGTTTTCTCTTTATTACCAATTCGCCTCGAGCTTCTGAGGGCTTCAAGGGTTAGCCTCGCGATCGACTCCAGAAGCCAAACGTCCAACCCGTTCCTTTTAAATAGCCTAGTTCGGACGATGGGACGGTGCCGCGGGACTTTAAGCGCTATTGTAAGACCGAGTATCTGCACCGACGACCGAGATCAGCTCCCCCCTTGCACGCCGGCCTATGTCCTCCCGATCGCACCTCTCCTCCGACGAGAGGAATTATCAGGAACGAGCCTAGACGCTACCCTCCCAGATTTGATAAAGGGCCGATCTCTCCAAACAATCACAAGTGACATGGCGAAAAGTAATCTTTGTCATTAGATCGGGATACGAGCCGCCGACCTGTTCCTTCTAAATAGCCAAATTCGGATGATGGGACGATGCCTCGGGACTATAAGCGCTATTGTAAGACCGAGCCTCTGCACTGACGGCCGAGATCAGCTCCCCCCTTGCATGTCAGCCTATGTCCCCCCGATTGCATCTCTCTTCCGATTGGAGGAATTATTAGGAACAGGCTCGGACGCCAGCTTCCCGATTTGACGACTTCCAGATCGTCTCTCTTATGAATAGAATGCGTCCTCCGTTTGTAAAAGCATCAGTGCGATTAACTCTCCAACACCTCTTAAGTAAGCAGTATGTCTCCACCTCAAGCAAAGTCAAGTCCTCGAGTAGTAGTGGACCTCGAGCAGATCCCGCTGTCAGGCTCTCACCTAGCTGACAGGGCAGGAAGTCACTCGATGGCGGTAGTTGTGGACCCCGAGCAGATCCCGCTGTCAGTCTCTCACCTAGCTGGCAGGGCCGGAAGTCACTCGGTGTCATCCGTGTGCCTCGAGCAGATCCCGCTGTCAGGCTCTCACCTAGCTGACAGGGTCGGAAGTCACTCGATGGATTGTGTTTGGACCCCGAGCAGATCCCGCTGTCAGGCTCTCACCTAGCTGGCAGGGCCGGAAGTCACTCGGTGTCATCCTTGGCCTCGAGCAGATCCCGCTGTCAGGCTCTCACCTAGCTGACAGGGCCGGAAGTCACTCGATGGATTGTGTTTGGACCCCGAGCAGATCCCGCTGCCAGGCTCTCACCTAGCTGGCAGGGCCGGAAGTCACTCGGTGTCATCCTTGGCCTCGAGCAGATCCCGCTGTCAGACTCTCACCTAGCTGACAGGGCCGGAAGTCACTCGACGGCGGTAGTAGTGGACCCCGAGCAGATACCGCTGCCAGGCTCTCACCTAGCTGGCAGGGCCGGAAGTCACTCGGTGTCATCCTTGGGCCTCGAGCAGATCCCGCTGTCAGGATCTCACCTAGCTGACAGGGCCGGAAGTCACTCGACGGCGGTAGTAGTGGACCCCGAGCAGATCCCGCTGCCAGGCTCTCACCTAGCAGGCAGGGCCGAAAGTCACTCGGTGTCGTCCTGGGCCTCGAGCAGATCCCGCTGTCAGGCTCTCACCTAGCTGACAGGGCAGGAAGTCACTCGATGGCGGTAGTTGTGAATCCCGAGCAGATCCCGCTGTCAGGCTCTCACCTAGCTGGCAGGGACGGAAGTCACTCGGTGTCATCCTTGGCCTCGAGCAGATCCCGCTGTCAGGCTCTCACCTAGCTGACAGGGCCGGAAGTCACTCGATGACGATAGTTGTGGACGCCGAGCAGATCCCGCTGTCAGGTTCTCACCTAGCTGGCAGGGCCGGAAGTCACTCGGTGTCATCCTTGGCCTCGAGCAGATCCCGCTGTCAGGCTCTCACCTAGCTGACAGGGCCGGAAGTCACTCGATGGCGGTAGTAGTGGACCCCGGGTAGATTCGCTGTCAGGCACTCATTAGCTGGCAGGGTTGTAGGCACACCTGGGAGGAAAGGGTTGGTTCTTGGAGAGTTTTTACAGGACCCCGAGTGATGCTCGGCCCCGGGTAGACCCGATGCCTGGCTCCTACTAGCTGGCAGGTCCGTAGGCTCGCCTGGGGGGTAAGGGACCCCGAGTGCTGCTCGGCCCCGGGTAGACTCGCTGTCAGGCTCTCATTAGCTGGCAGGGTTGTAGGCACACCTGAGGGGAAAGGATTAGCTCCGCGTGTACAAGAGGATAAAAAATATATGGCTTTGTTGTTTCACGATATCACGAGAAATTGTATACTTGTTATAAGTAATGGTATAAGGCCAATTCAATAGCAGTGAGCCAAAAGGTATCGAGTGATTCAGAAAGATCAAAAAGGGCATGGAGAGATTGATGTTCCAAGTGCAAATTTCAGTTTCTCTCAAAATTATTTTTGGGTCGGCCCCCACTCGCCGGATACGTAGGGTTGGATGATTCTTTCCGAGCTTGTACCAACCTCGAAAAGAGCGGGGATTATGTACAACCCCGTAGCCGGGCGAGTGGGGCCCTCCCCAAATATCAGCCTAGGGGCATGCTATGAGCGGCGTTTTGGTACAGTCCCGTTCGAGCGTGCGAGTAGTCGTGCACGCGTGCAGAGATTTTATGGGTTAATGATATATATATATATATATATATATATATATATATATATATATATATATATATTATATACTTATACAAATGTGGCAAGAGAGGGCAGAGGAAATAAAAAAAGGAAGAAAGATATGAGGGGGAGGGGGATGGGGGACAACACGGCAAGCAGGAGAAAAGAGAAATGAAAAAGAAGGGGGCTCGGGTACAGTAAAAAAGAGAGGAATAAAAGGAGAGGAATAAAGAGATGCAGGAGGAACCCTAGAAGAAAAAGGGGGCAGCCACATCTTCTCCCCCCATTTTTTCCCGACTTTCCTCTCCCGTCGCCGGCCAACAAGGCAGCTCGAGCTCCTCTCTCCCCATCTCCTCTCGTCTCCCGACGCGGGCTAAGCAAGGGCTGCCCGCACCGTCGCCGGCCAAGGAAGCGGCAAGGAAGCCACATTTTCTCCTCCCCCTGCTTCTCTCTTCTCTCTCCGGCGTTCCATTCTCTAGTTTCTGCTCTCCTGCGCTTTGCAAGACTTGCGAGAGAAAGAGAGAGATAGAGTGTGGGACGAAGATCGAGGCCCAGGTTTCGCTTTTTTTGTTAGAGAAAGGGTTAAGAGATGAGGGAGATCATCAGTATCCACATTGGGCAGTCTGGGATGCAGGTTGGTAACTCGCGTTGGGAGCTATACTGCCTTGAGCATGGGATCCAGCCTGATGGCATGATACCGAGTGATACCACAGTGGGTGTCGCGCATGATGCCTTCAATACCTTCTTCAGCGAGACAGGCGCCGACAAGCATGTTCCTAGAGCAGTATTTGTTGATCTTGAACCCACTGTGATCGATGAGGTCAGAACTGGTTCATACAGTCAACTCGTCCATCCAGAGCAGCTCATTTATGGGAAGGAAGATGTCGCAAACAACTTTGCTCGCGGACATTACACAGTTGGAAAAGCGATTGTTGATTTGTGCCTTGACCGGGTTAGGCAATTAGCAGATAATTGCACTGGTTTGCAAGGATTTCTAGTATTCAATGTTGTTGGCGGCGGCACTGGATCTGGATTGGGCTCTTTGTTGTTGGAGAGATTGTCGGTTGATTATGGTAAAAAGTCAAAGCTTGGGTTCACCATCTATCCTTTCCCACAGATGTTGACCGGGTAAAGCTATCGCTGGAGCATGAGAGCCTTGGGGCTCAGGTTTGGCCGACCAAGAGGGGGGATATCTTGAGTGGTCTCCTTGGAGCTCGAACCGTTGCGTCATCAATGCGTGGACAGCAGCAACGCTCCCTAGACGCCGAGCCACTTGCGAGATGTTAGGTTGCGGCTCCGCCAAACACGCGTCAAGGGTAACGAAATTTCTACTTGGGCAGGTAAAGCCCTCAGTTTACATATTTGCATGGAAGCCCGTCTCCATCAACGGGTGGGGGGAAGGGAGCTTTCCGACGGGTTGACGTGTACGTCCCCGCAGTTAATTGCATTAGTACCCGAAAGCGTGAGTACGGGTGTAGGCATGCTGTGTGAAGCTCATCCGGACGTGTGAGCCGGATTGGTGATGTTCTGGGGTTCCCGGAGAAGACTCCGAGGAAGTTGTTTATTAGTCGCTTGCAGGGAATGCGCATCATAGCCCCAAAAAAGGGGGGTGCGCAATATGTTTGGTCCGCTTATGTTGGCCGACCGATGACTAGTTGGCCGCCGCTCGTCGAGACGTTGGCGTACAGGTGTTGCAGTGTCAGGCGGGGAGTAGCGGGCTTAAGCCAAAGCTTGTGCCGGCCCTCGAAGGCCTTTTTTTGTTTATATTGCCGGCCTGCGTGCTGAGTATGAAATTTACATTCCTGTAATATTTTTTCATATCTGTGATGCTCTGTGAATATGTAGTTTACTTCTGTCTTGGGCGAGCGGCGTGTTCGTGAACCGCTCCCCCCGTGTGGGCCCCGAGGAATAGATGCCGGGAAGCCCCTGATGGCCTGTTGTCATCCTTTCAGAATAGCGGAGTTTTGTTGTTAGCGACCCAATTGGGGCTGCGTAGAGTAGGACTGCTGGGCAGTTTTGTGCCAATAGTAAGGCGGGCGGGGAACGTTTTACATAGACCCGAGGTGACACCTCTAGTTTGGGAGTGGATCTCGAGATCCTCCTTATATGTTCCGGTCGGCCAAGAGAGCCCTCCGAAGGTGCCTTAGCTCAGCCCTTGGCTTGGGAGGGGAAGAGTTTGTTAGTCTTCCGGGTATGCGGCGGGTCCTCCACGCTGAGACATTGGGTATGTCCCTCGTGTTCCTAGTCTTGTGCCTAGATCATTCGCTTGAGGGTAGTAGGTGCGCGGTCACCCCTTCTCCAAGGGTCGAACTCCACAGGAGACCGATTTTCGGTTTCAACACTGTGATATGAGTTTGTTTTTGAGAATCGATATTAGCAGGCCTTAAATGGATATTCGCAGTCCAAAATGAAATGAAAAGTCCCCCTTTATGAAACCCCTTATTATTTAGCTCGCACCCCAGGGTTTACTGTTTCCCACCCCCGAACGCCGTCTCCTTCGCGATCCCAACCTCGCTGGCCCCTGTTCGCCCCCGACGCCGCCTCCTTCGCGATCCCAACCTCACCGGCCCCTGTTCGCCCCGGACGTCGCCTCCTCCTCAATCGACTTCGCCCTCCCCGAACGGCGGCTTCTCGTCTTTCCAACCTGGATGTCGTCGCCCCTGCTGAAACGCCGGACGTCTTTCCACCGGGACGTCGTCGCCCCTGCGTCCTCTTCTTCCCCGAACGGAGTCCTCCAATAGGTAAGCAAACATTATTCTAGTTTAGCTTTCCCTTTCTTTCTCAAATTTCTCATTAGATCGATATTTCAATGCCATCAAGAGTTGATGATATGACAATGTCTCCCTTAGTCTGCCCTATTGGATCTGAATCAGACTCATGCTCGCCCTTGAGAAGTAGATTCCTTGTAGGCCACTAAGTTGCTATATGTCCTCACGTAGCACCTAGGTCAATTAATCCCTCTTGGGCAAGATGATTCGGTGTCTTTGGATTTGCTTTCGTGTTCGTGGGAGTATAACTAAGTAAAATAATGGTAGACACAGACTAAGGTGGCTTCCCATAAGATGAGCTATCAAGTAGTGCAATCATAGCGGTCTCCTCTTGAATGTCACTCTTAACTGCTAGCTCATTAAAATGAGAAACCATCTTACTTGGTTTGTATAAATAGCATTGTTCATCATAGACTGCACCTACAAAACAAATCGGTATCGGTTGCCACTTTTATCTATTGTCGGACAAACGTCAACTAATTTGACTTTTTTTCAGCATTCACCTCTATATCTGATGAAACTGAATCTAGCTACACATGAGAATTGGAATGTTTCAAATCCATACTGAACCAATCTTCTCAACCAAATGTGTTGGTCGTTCATAGAGAAATAGCACTTATGAATGCTATTAAACATGTATTTCCACAATGCATGATTGTTTCGTGTCAACTTCACATTCATCGAAATATTGTAGCACATTGTAAAAAATATTTCAAGAAAGGGAAGGATTGCGAAGAGTTTCTGTATGACTGGCAGCAAATCATGAATTCTCCAACGATACATGATTTTAATATGTTATTTAACTCCATGGGATCTAAATATTCTGAAACATATCCAGACGTACTACGTTACGTAGTAACGACATGGGTGGAGCCGTACAAGGAGTTGTTTGTTTCTGCTTGGATAGACAAGTATATGCACCTGGGTAATTCTACAACAAACCGTGAGGAAAGTGGACACAATCAACTAAAGAGGTTTTTAGAAGTTTCTATTGGAAGCTTGACAACAGCGTGGAGATGTTTCAATCAAATGTTAAACCTTCAACACACAGAAATAAAGAAGATTTTTGGACAAAGTTCAATTCAAGTAGTTAGCGGTTTTAGAGGACCGTTATACACTGAACTACTTGGATCTATATCACTTTTTGCTTTGGAAGCTATAAGAAAAGAGGAGTTGGTTAAGCGTGGTTGTCCCGACGTGGTACAATGCTTACACAAAACAAGGTTTACATTGGGTTTGCCGTGCGCGCACGAGTTGGTAAATTATATTAAAAATTCAAGTGTCTTCCCATTGTGGATGATACACAAGCATTGGAAACAACTACAAATTCAATCAACAACACAAGACTTACCGAATGTCAAGGAAGAGGAAGAGTCAATTAATGATATAAAGATTCTGTTGGAAGCTATACTTGAGAAATATAACAACATTCCGGATATTCAAAAGAACGAGTTAAAGAGAAAACTTCGTGAGTTAATGGATCCAACTACATCACAAACTTATGAACCTTTAGTGCTAAAAAAGCTTAAGGGTAGGCCAAAGGGAAACACAAAGAATTATGATGCGGATTATAAATCAACAAAAAGAGAACTCTCTTTATTTGAGCATGTCCTTTTGAAAGATAAACAACCTCTAAAGAAGAAGAAACCTACAAAAAGGGGTACACGGAAATGTCCTGGTAGCAAGACCTTTTTGAATAGCGTACGTAAGGAAATGCCACCATACATCACAAAATATATAATGGATGCCATAAATGTGCTCGGAGATGGCCATTGTGGTTATCGGGTTCTAGGCCTAGCATTGGATAAAGGGGATAATTGGTTACAAGTTCGTGAAGAACTTTCTTTGGAACTCCTCAATCATGACAACTTGTACACAAGCATATATGGAAGTGTAAGAAAGCAAGAGTTACAACTATCTCTTGATTGCAATGAAACGTCGGCACCATTTGATAAGTGGATGACCATGCCAGATATGGGGTTGATCATTGCATCCTGCTACAATGTAGCTTTGGTTCATTATCCACGTTTTCAGTCCTTCACATTTCTCCCTCTATATTCAGCACCTTCAGATGTTCGAAAGATCATTTATATTGGGTTTATCAACGAGAATCATTTCATTCAATTGTTAATGGATGAAAATAGACCACTACCACCTATTTTTTCAATATGGCAAAGGTATCATGATTCAATAGCAGAAGCATGGGATCGTTAATTTGGGTGATCCATAAACTCAAGGTATGCCACATTTAGTTTTTTACACATTCAAAATATTTATCAATTATAGTATTGATAAAAATTGTTTGCAAAAATTAACAAAACTTGAAACATGTCTTTTCAGTTTTGTATGCGGTTACTCTACTATTTACAATTTTTGGTGGTGCTTAGACAAAGAGCAACCATACTATGCAGTTTATGCTGGTATGTTTGTGGAGTTACTCTGTTATTTACTATTTTATTGCAAAGTACCTGTTACTCTGAAATATAAATGCGAGTATTTATCTATTTTTGTGTTTATTTCTTCTTGCAGATGATCGCAACGAGGGCTCTAAATCAACACTTTTGCTCATTTAAAGAATTTTTTATTTAGTTGGACTTTTATTTATTTTTTATTCTACCCAAGAACTTTGTTTGGACTGCGAGTTTTATTTTGCACTACGATTATAATCTATGCACTGCGACTAGAAGTGGACTGCGAATAGCCATTTATGGACAGCTAATATCAATTCTCTTGTTTTTCTATAGTAAACAAATGTGGGTTCTATGCTAAGAAGCATTGGTACGTCCAATTAAGTTGTGTATCTGTAATGAGTATGTACCTGGTATTGGTACCTTTGTGTTATAAGTATGTGTATTGAACGTGTTGATTCAACGCAAGTCATTAACAAAACGGCTAACTTGTCTTTAGACTAATCATAGATTGAAAATGTTGATCTCCAACAATGAAGAAGAAAAAAAACTAATAAGTAACTTAAGTTTAATTTTATCTCTTTTGGTTAAACATATAAGATGTTAAATTTTGTAATATTTACGAATGCTTAATTTTGAAAACTTCATGTTATGTTGCATTGATTTGTGAACTTGTACTTCAAGTTATGATTTATGTTTAATATTTCGATTTTTTGAGAACTATTTATTGCACTTGTGATATATAGATATATATTATATTTGTTATAACGTATCATGACGTACCCGTATCATTTTTTTAAAATTTTGTCGTACTGTCGTACCGGGTACGTATCGCATCCGGCACCCGTACCCGTACCGGTGCTTACTAGGATCCAATCAAAGCCAAGCCATGACGTGGATGGATGCAGCCAATAAGAGAATGGCTATGACGTGGCAATTAGTTAGAATGTTGGTTCACTAGCGCTTTCTAGAATGTGTGGCCATCCTATATAAGGCCATGTCATGTTACTATGATGTCATGTTATTTATATAATGTGTGTTCGTAAGTTCTGTTAAAAAACTTGTGATTCGCGGAAATGAGAAACTAGGCGCAGAAACACTCAACCAAAATCGAGCCCGAGTAAGCCAGATGCAAACAGAAAAGCAAGAATCTTGTACTATCAAAATCTTTACAGGGTGAGACATACACGGCGAGGCATGATTCGCCAATGTACCCGATGTAAGCAAAAAATTACAAGGCAAAACAAGAAGCGCGGACTGCCCGTT
Organism: Platanthera guangdongensis; assembly: GCA_039583875.1. Classification (NCBI taxonomy): domain Eukaryota; kingdom Viridiplantae; phylum Streptophyta; class Magnoliopsida; order Asparagales; family Orchidaceae; genus Platanthera; species Platanthera guangdongensis. The sequence continues at coordinate 114,184,361 of CM077158.1, forward strand.
ATTCCAATGCTGAACTATATCTGCCGATTTGCAAGCCTCCTAACCGCACGGTTGCCTACCCGCCAGATCGCGCGAACTGCTGCTGCCGAACTGAACCAAGCCGTCAGAAGCGGACAACTTATTGAACTGAGAAACAAGTTGCAGAAGAGAAAACCGCCTCGTCGAAAACCGCGACCTGCTGCTAACCGCTGGTTGCTAACCGCAGAGTCCGCACTATCCCTGACCAAAGTCAGAACCAAGTCTCTGGCTTTCCAGCGCTATCCGCACAACCTGCACAGCACAAACCGATCACTCTTCAAACCGTGCGGATAGAAAACCCTAACCACAGCAACTTCCCGCGAGTTCACTTATTGTTCAGTTGGTTCTTAATTGATGTGACATGGGGTCCAATTTATAGGCGCGAAGAGGAGTGTGATCACCGCCCTAGCTGATAGGATAACCGCCCTATCTCCCGGCGAGGACCAAGTATGTCCGCCAATCCATGGATACACAACCAGACCGCCGCAACAAGGTAAGACAGCCAGTCCGCCAAGGTCGCACCACCAAGGCCAGATACCAAGCCTATCCGCCTTGTCGCCAAAGGCCCAGCCAGACCTGATCGCCATACAGGAGGACTCTGCGAATATTGCCCCAATCCGCCCACCTGCGGACAAAGCTCCAGTCCGCACGCGTCTGCGGACACCACTCCAGTCTGCATATCCCGAGCTTGTAGCCAAAGCACACAAGGCTGACAACTTCCGAACTCGGCGGACAGAGACATCAGTCCGAGCAGACCGCGCGACCTCCCATACTAAGTCAGTCCGCTCAACCCGACGAACTCCGGCACCAGTCCGCACTAACCAGCGAACTCTGCGGTTACCACCAACCGCGCCACCAGATCTAGACCAAGGCACACGCCATGCCGATCTCCCGAGCTTCAGTCCAGTCCGCAACCCGGACTCCGCGGTCTCCATACGAGTCCGCACCTCGCCAGTCTTGTCGATCTCTGTGTATAGCGAACCTATCCGCCTGGTTACCTTATGGGAACAAACTGCCTGCAGAACACAAGCCGGTCTGGCGCACCGCCTCCTCTGTCAGGACAAACCGCGCGAACAGACCGTCCAGGCCGCCAGAGCACAAGCTGATTGCAGCACCATTGTCGACCTGGCTAACCGACAGCCCTGTCTGGACAGGCTGCGCGAACAGGTCGCCCAAGTCGCCCAGTCCCCACTTTCACTTCATGATTTTCAACACTCCCTTGAAGTGAGAAGTGGTAACCAGCCCCAGCAGTCCCTGTAACCATGAACATATCCTCTCCAATAGCGGCAGCGAGAAGATGTTCGCGAGATAGTCCTCATTCCGCATTACGAGACCAAAAGGGATCCCTCCAGCACCTCCTGAAAGGAGTCATGCTTCCCTCCGCCTGCTTCTCCAGCTTCAACACCCACTTGTACGCCACAGGAGTAACACCAACCACGGGCACAAGGTCACAAGCCTCGTCACCCCTAAGGGCAGTCATCTCCTCATCATTGGTGCTTTCCCCCTCCTTGACTCCGGTGGTGCCTTCAAAGCTACAAGTCTCTCGCTCGATCTGAGGGCCTGCAAAGAAACAAAAGACTGAGCTTACCGTGTTTCCTTCGTTATATCGAGCTGATGGGTAGGTGATCCTCTTCGACCTACGAAGAGTCTGATCACAGCTAACCACCTCAGCTACTTCTTCTGAACCAGCTCCGTTTTCGGGCAAACTTGGAGCATCGCTCCCCTTGCTTCCTGAACAAGAAGCCACCGCCCTGAAACTAGAAGCACCTGGAGCATCGCTCCCCCTGCTTCCTGAACTAGAAGCCTCCACCCTGAAACTAGAAGCACCTGGAGTATTACTCCCCCGCTTCCTGAACCAGAGGCCTCCGCCCTGCAGCTACAACAGCCTGGAGCTTCTGGTGACACAGGCAGCTCCATTAGAAGACCCTTAGCAGCAGCATCCTGCCTGTCATCCGACCTGCTCCCCTATAGCTCCGCAGACGAGCTACCTCCGTACGATATCAGTTCGTCGAAGACAACGTGTTTGGACACGACGAACTTCCCCGTAGCAGGAGTCATACACTTTCATCCCTTATTCTGCTCATCATAGCCCACGAAGACAAGCTTCCTCATTTTCGCATCCAGCTCTGTCCTGAGAGCATCCGGGACGTGTACATAACCAGTCGATCCGAACACCCGAAGGTGTTCCATGCTGGCCTTCTCTTTGAACATCAGCTCAACCAGAGACTTCATGTTGATCGTACTCAGAGGCAACCGATTTATGACACATGTCGCGCAGGCCATCCCTTCCGCCCAGAAGGCCTTAGGAATCTCTTTGCCATGAAGACAACACTTGCAGGTCTCCGTCGGATGACGGATCTTCCGATCTGCTACTCCACTTTGTTGTGCAGTATGCCCACAAGAAAGCTCTCTCCGGATTTCGTGCTTCCTGCAAAAGTTAGAGAACACGGTTGAATAAAATTCAACTTCGTTGCACGTTCTCAACTTCTTGATCCGCATGCCAAGCCGGCCCTCCACAAGCTTCTTGAACTCCACGAACAAACGGAACGCATCCGACTTCTACTTCATAAAGTTACACGCAAGTGTACCTCGAATAGTCATCAATCAACACCAGCATATACCTGCTGCCTCCAAGACTGGCGATGACGGTCGGTCTCAACAGCTCACCATGGATGCACTCCAATGGTCGAGAACACCCGGTCTACGACTTACCAAACGTGAAGCGATAAGCCTCACCGTATTGACATCCAACGGAAACAAGACCGTCGCCGAAGAATGACAACCTAGGCAAGCCTTTCACAAGACTGCTTTCCGCAATTGCTTTTAATTTATCCATCCTGACATGTCCCAGTCTTTCATGTCAGATAGCCGCACTATCATTGACCTTCATCCGATCAACATAAGAACTTGTTGAAGCCGCAACCAAGTTCTCATCCTTTCTCCGTATATGAGCAACGATCGCCGACTGAAAGATAATCTTGCAGTCCTTCTTGAAGTGGCCAGGCTGGTTGCATCTATAGCACCTTGGCCCTTCCTTCATCTTTCCATCATGCCTAGGAGCATACCTCTGCTCTTGCTGATATGAAGTAGAAGGTCCATCACCAGCAGCCGACTTCTTCTTGTCTCATCTTCTTTTCTTCCCTGAGAAGAGCGTCTCACCATCTCCTCTAGAGACAATGACTCCAGCCATCTGACTTGCTAAGCTCTCCTGCGAAGCCAACAAGTTCTCAAGCTCCAGCAAAGACGGCTGATTGGCTCAGCCATGAACGGAAGTGACAAAGACCACATATTCCTTCCGCAAACCGCGGATTATGTGCATCTTCAGCTTCGCCTCCGAAATAGGCTCATTAGGGTCCAACGCTGAAATCTCAGCGTACAAGTTCTTCATCTTCAGGAAGAACCTTGAGATGGACAAATCTCCCGGAGTCGCACCCGCCAACTCATTCTCCAGGAACTGTAGCCGATCTATATTCTTCCTGTTGAACAACCCATCAAGGGAAGTCCAAATCTCCGCAGCAGATCAACATCTGATGATGTGGTCGAAGAGTTCCGGTGAGATAGTCCGCTTGAGAGTAAACTCCGCTTTCGCGTTTGTCTTCCTCCAAGCTCTCACCGCATCAGCATTGCCTCCAGCAGCAGCCACCTCTTGCATATCGTCTTCACAGTCGACCTTCCAAAGATCCTCGCCCAAAAGATAACTTTTCATAGATGACTTCCACTTCGTGAAGTTAGTCAAAGTAAGCAGTTCAATTCCAAGACCTCTTGCGAATCCACCTTCCATTGCACTATCTCTGGTTACTGCGACTCCCAGAAGAAATTAAGCAAACTGACGGTTAATCGCTGCTCAAGCCTCTGTTCCCTCTGATACCAGGTTAAAAAACTTGTGATTCGCGGAAACGGGAAACTAGGCGCAGAAACACTCAGCCAAAAACGAGCCCAAGTAAGCCAGATGTAAACAGAAGAGCAAGAATCTTGTACTATCAAAATCTTTACTGGGCGAGACATACACGGCGAGACATGATTCGCCAATGTACCCGATAGAAGCAAAAACATTACAAGGCAAAACAAGTCGCGCAGACTCAAGTAGTAACCACCGGCTCTGCTGCTAAATGCTACGGAGTCCGCTCAATCCGCTAAGTCTCCAAACCGCAACCAAGCCGCACGGACTGCCCGTTATTCCAATGTTGAACTCTATTCGTCGATCAGCAAGCCGGCTAACCGCACGGTTGCCTAGCCGCCAGATCGCGCAAACTACTGTTGCCGAACTAAACCAAGCCGCCAGAAGCGAACAGCTTATTGAACTGACAAACAAGTTGCAGAAGAGAAGACCGCCTGGTCGCAAACCGCGACCTGCTGCTAACCGTCGATTGTTAACCGCAGAGTCGGCACTGTCCCTGACCGAATTCAGAACCAAGTCACTGACTTTCCAGCGCTATCCGCACAACCTGCACAACACAAACCGGTCACTCTTCAAACCGTGCGGATAGAAAACCCTAACTGCAGCAACTTCCCGCGAGTTCATTTACTGTTCATTTGGTACTGAATTGATGTGACAGGGGGTCCAATTTATAGGCGCGGAGAGGAGTGTGATCACCGCCCTAGTTGATAGGATAACCGTCCTATCTCGCGGAGAGCACCAAGTGTATCCGCCGATCCGCGGATACACAACCAAACCGCCGCAACTAGGCAAGACAGTCAGTCTGCCAAGGTCGCATCATCAAGGCCAGATATCAAGCCTACCCGACTTGTCGCCAAAGGCCCAGCCAGACTTGATCGCCATACAGGCGGACTCTGCGAATATTGCCCCAGTCCGCCCACCTGCGGACACAGCTCCAGTCCGCATGCGTCTGCGGACACCACAGTCCGCATATCCCGAGCTTGCAGCCAAAGCACACAAGGCTGACAACTGCCGAACTCGGCGGACAGAGACATCAGTCTGCACATACCGCGCGACCTCCCAGACTAAGTCAGTCCGCTCAATCCGGCGAACTCCGGCATCGGTCTGCACTAACCGGCGAACTCTGCGGTTACCACCAACCGCGCCACCAGAGCTAGACCAAGGCACACGTCATGCCGATCTCCTGAGCTCGAGTCCAGTCCGCAACCCGGACTCCGCGGTCTCCATACGAGTCCGCACCTCGCCAGTCTTGCCGAGCTCCGCGGATAGCGAACCTATCCGCCCGGTTACCTTCTGGGAACCAACTACCTGCTGAACACAAGCCGGCCTGGCGAGCCGCCTCCTCTGTCCGCACAAACCACGCGAGCATACCGTCCAGACCGTCAGAGCACAAGCTGACTGCAGCACCATTGCCGACCTGGCTAACCGTCAGTCCTGTCCGCACAGGCCGCGCGGATAGGTCGCCCATTCCAGCACTTTTACTTCATGATTTTAAATAAGTTCTTGGGAGAGAAGAGAGTTGATTGTACTCTTCTTCTTCTTAAAGAAAAGTGGCTGTAGTTCAGAATCACCTGCCGCCTTCCGTCTGCAGAGATCGTCTCTTCAGGAAGTAGTCTTCCTTGAGATTGATCTATGTTGAATTTCCGTTATGTTTTGATTCCTGTAATCAGCAGTAACATTCTAATCACCTGTTTGACATTTCAATTGTGGGATTTCATTCTAGTTAGATACCGGACCTGTGGTTTCTTCTTAATGCCAATGTTCTGTAGATTGAGAAATCTCAACCTGATATCGTTGTGTCCTAGGCTTCACTGATATCGTTGATATCGTTGTGTGTTCCTTTAGAAGAATCGTATCATGACCTCTGTCTCCTTACATAAATATTCATTTGATACATTTTAACTGGGCTGAAAAATGTTGATCCAGGTGTTTAGGGTTGGGTTGTGTTATGCCGTTGAAACAGAAAGAAAATTTCAATCCCATCTTTGAATTTCATCATGTTGACAAATTTGCCTGAAAATCTTTCTACAAACAAACAAAGGAATTGATTTTGGCCCAATACCAAAACCTCCGCTGTTTTTCCGCCAAAACCAATTCCCTTAATTTGAACGATGCCCTTCTTAACCACAACCCATTGATGTTGAGTTAAATGCATAGACACATTCCTAACAACAAATAAGCCCAAGCTGATGTCTGCTTAGTTGCGATAAAAAGCAAGACATTGAAAGAAGAAGCGGATCTCACATGGCAGCGAACGAGGCCAAGAATTTGATGAAGGAGGTTCCGAATCCGAGGCCGCTTCCAAGCACGAACGCGTGGTTTGCGAGCTTCTTGACCGCCTCACCGAGCTCCCGCAGATCCGAATCCATGAGGTCGGTGCTCAGCCGTTCAAACTTCATCGCAAGGTAGTCTCTTACAGTTCTCTCCCTCGCAAAAAGCACCAGTAGAACAAGAGAGATGAGGGCCGGTTTGGGAAAAATTTTCAGGAAATAGATGGAGTGGTGGCAAAGGGATGGTAAGAAAGGTGCTTTTGGATTATGTCTTAGGGTCAGTTTGTTTCGGCGGTGGCGGTGACAAAAGGAGCTGTGAGAATGGAGCTGTGGGAATGGAGCTGTGGGAATGGAACTGTTCAGAATGGAGAAACAGTTTGGTAAAACAGCGGTGACAGAGCTGTTCACAACGGGGAAACAGTTTGGTAAAACAGCGGTGACGTTTTTGTTTCATTTTATTATAAAAATAAATTATAATTATTTTAATTAAAATGAATTATAATTAATATTATGAATCATAAAAAATTATACTAATTCTAATTATAATTATACTAATAAAAAATAATACTAATTATAATTATACTAATAAAAATAATACTAATACTAATACTACTAATTAAAATTTATTATGAATAATAAATAATACGAATCATAATTATAATAATAATGTAATAATAAAAAATAATAATACTCGAATATAAATTATATAATCGTAATATAATAATAATATAATAATAATAATAGTCATCATCTCCAACAAGAAAGGCCATCATCGCCATGGCAGCGGAGCTCCGGGGGGGGGGGGGGGGGGGGGGGGGGGGGCTTCTCGCCGGCAGGGGCGGCTTCCGACAGGATTCTCCGGCGGGATGGGGGCAGTGGAGCTCCGGCGGGATGGGGGCAGTGGAGCTCCGGCGGGATGGGGGCAGTGGAGCTCCGGCGGGATGGTGGCAGTGGAGCTCCGGGAAAAAACTGCGATGGTGGCTACTCTTCCCCTCGCTCCGCCCCTCGCCGATGTACAGGGCTCCGCTCGCGTTGGCAACGCCGGCATTGGAAAGCTAATCCCAGGAGCTGTGGGAAACCTCCGTTGGCAACGGAAAAAAGCAAGCTCCGTTCGCGATGGAACGCCAAAACAAACTGTTGGGAAAAATAAATCGCGTTGCGGTCAGAACTCAATGGACTGAAAACGTGCAAACAAACTGAGCCTTAGAAAAAAAAAAGCCTTGTTTGGATAAACTCATTTTACGGAGTTTTTCAGAAAAGATAAATACATTATAAATCGTTTCACAAATTTTTGTTACGATAATTTTTTTAATTAAAAAAGCGCGTCCCGGAGAAAATGCACAATTAATTCGCTCGAGCGTTTTTTTCGCACGAACGCAAATTTTTCGCATGGGAGTGAAATTTCCGTCCAAGCGCGCTATTTTCGCCCTGGCGCGATATTTTCACCAGGCGCGATATTTTCTGTCGGGCGCGATATTTTTTGTGCGAGCGCGATATTTTCGCCTGGGCACCAATTTTTCTGTCGGGCGCTATATTTTCGCTCAGGCCCCATTTTTTTGGCTGGGCACCCATTTTTTTATCAGGCGCCAATTTTTAAGTCGGGCTCCAACTTTTCAGCCGAGCGCAAATTTTTCGGTCCCCGCGAATTTTTTGGACGATCGCGAATTTTTTGGACGACCATGAATTTTTTGACCGAGCACGAATATTATGCGACCTGGCAAAAAAATCACGAGCGAGCGAAAAAAGCACACCGGGGCGAAAAATTCGCGCCCAAGCAAAAATTTGCCCACTGACGAAAAAATCACCCCCTGGCAAAAAAAACATGTTCCGACGAAAAATATCTTTCACGAACGAATAATTCGCGTCCGGGCGAAAAATTCGAGACCGGGCGAAAAAACGTGCTCGGGAGAAAAAATCGCGCCCGGGCGAAAACAAATGAGCTGCGATGAAAAATATCGCTCTCGGGTGAAAATTTCTCTTTCGGGCAAAAAACAGTGCCAGGAAAAAAACTGCTTTGGAGCAAAAAAATCGTGTCGGGGGAAAAAATCGTGACAGGGCGAAAAAAATGCGCCCTTGCGAAAAAATCATGTCCGAGTGAAAAAAAACGTTCTTATGAATAAATCGTGGTCGGGCGAAAAAATTGCCGCTGGGCGAAAAAATTGATGTCGGTCGAAAAATCGCGCTCGGGCAAAAAAAATCTCGTCCGGGCGAAAAATCAGCTCAGACAAAAAAATGCATCTGGGTGAAAAAATCGGGCACGAGCGATAAAACTGCACCCGTGCAGAAAAAAATGCGCCCGGGCAAAAAACCCCGTGCCTAGGCAAAAAATGGCAGCCTGGGCGAAAAATTTGTGACAGGATAAAAAAAATACATCATGGGAAAAAACGCTCCCGGGCCAAAAAAATGTGTGCGGGAAAAAAAGCACGTCTAGACAAAAATAATCAAGTTGGAGATATTTTTAAAAGATAAGAGTTTTGTGATGAGCAAGTGTTTTTCAAAAAGGTTGAAAAGTATGTGACAAGTGACTTTTCAAAAAGATGAGAAAATGAAGTTTTTTCTGATAGTTTTTCCAGCGGTAGACAATCCAAACGATTTCTTATGTGTTGTATCGTTTTCCAGAAAATGAAAATGAGCTAAAAAGCTCTCCCAAAAAAAACCTAAGCAACAATACTCCAGTCCTCTGGATCGATCACAAGCTTTTGAGTGTGCGCCCTGCCCCTATGGGCCATTGTTTATTCATGTGTGTCCGGCCTGCGTGCCGAGGTACGGAAGACACATTTTATTTGAGTAAACAATTGTAAATCCTTAAGCCCATTGTACTTGTGTATCGTACTTCATTTCTATTGGGTTTTGTAGTGGACATTCATGCTTGTGGCTGGGTTTTTTAACTTTGTAACTTTTAATAATTGTTTCCTCTAAAATGACTCTGTGTAGGACGTTGGTTATTAGTTGGACGGTTTCCATTGAATAACCACCCGATCTGTCTGTGTTATATGGCATCGGGCCCCGGCCGGACATACTGCTATATGCTATGCGACGGATAGGGGGTGTTATATTTTGATATCAGACTACTGGTCGGTCAACTTAAATGAATTCGTGGGCGAATTCTTTTAAGGGGTGGTGAGCACATGTGTGTGCGTCATTGTTATAACATAAAAGAACCCATGAATGTCCACTTAAGAATGAAAATACACATGTTTGGGGAACCTGCGCGTTCCTATAATTGCTTTTTGCAATTTTGTTGCGTCGCTTAACGGTGTTTTGTACAACTATAGGTGACCAGAAGTGGTGCAGGGCCGTCAAAACGCCCGGTTTCCGATGCTAGTAACGCACTAAATGATGCTTCTACAACACCTCCCTCGGCAGAAACCATACGATTGGTGGCCGAAGCGGTGTTTGCTATGATCAATGCGCAGCCTGCAAGGCAAGTACAGCAACCCGCTCCTACGATGGAGCAGGTACCGCTTCAAATGGATGAACCGAGAAGGATAGAGCAGGTGGTGATGGAGCCTTTGGTGCCTAGGAGAGCAACTGAAAGGCATCTCAAACATGTTATGGGCTTCAATCCTCCGGTGTTCTCGGGGACGGGAACCCCATCCCAAGCAGAGGATTGGCTCTCCCGAGTGAAGAGAGTACTGACAGCTACTGAAACGGAAGAGTGGCAGATGACCACTATAGCTACATTCCTGTTGGACGAAGATGCTAGGCTGTGGTGGGAAGGTTTGGAGTTACATCTCTTGAGGGGAAGGCAACTTTCGGACGTCTACATGGAGGAATTTTCGAGACTGTTCTTGGCAAGGTACCTTCCCTCGTCTCAGAGGATAGCATTGCAGAATGAGTTTCAGAGGTTGTCGCAAGAAGAGAGTAGCGTGGATGAGTATCTCCACAAATTTACTCGTTTGGGTAGGTACGCTGGCTCTACGTTCGCGGATGAGTAGCGTAAGACAAACCGATTCTATGAAGGTTTGAGAGATGACTTAAGGCTACTGCTCTAGGGGTCTATGACGCAGCTCTTCTTGACCCTGGTCAATACGGCTCGGTCGTTGGAAAAGGATTGGAAGAATGGGCAAGCGAAGAAAAACTATTGTGATAAGAAGACTGAGTTCAAGGTGCCGGCTAACTCAAAGCCTGCGTACCTTAGGTGGTCTAAGAAGGCTAGGACTTCAGGTCCAGCCCCTTCTTCTGGTACTTCTGGGGCGACTACGGGTCGGACCCCAGGCGCATGCTTTACTTGTGGAAAGCCGAGACACTTTGCCCTGGACTGCTGGAGCGGACGTCCAAAGTACGAGAGAAAGCTGGGAGCAACATATGAGGAAAAGGGCAAGGCGGTGGAGTCAACAACATCCCATTATGCTCAACCTAGAGTTTATAATCTTGGCCAGCAGGAGGCCATTAAGCAAGTGGATGTGGTGACAGGTACGGTTTAAATTTATAGCAAGTTAATTTTTAAATACTTGTTATGCGCGTGTTACCTTACCACTGCTTGTATAGTCTTTGTTTTGATTTGTGAGAATCCGGCGAGAGCACTCTTTGATACGTCCTTTTTGTCTGAAGGATTCATATCGCGCATCAGAGTATCTTCTTCGATGACAAAGGACAAACTGGATGTGTTGTTGCCGAATGGGTGTTCGATGCGCGCGGATAAAGTATGTGGTGTAAAGGTTCGTATCGAGAATCAGGAGTTCGATTTGCAAGCGTCGTTACTGCCGCTGGTGGAGTTCGACGTGATATTTGGCATGAACTGGCTCTCGGAGCAGCAAGCTCATATCGATTGCAGTCGCAAGGAGGTCAAGTTGGGAACGGGTCGTGCGACGACACTCTCAGGCTTGAAAGGATAGAGCAAGACTCTGATGTCTGCTCTTCGGCTGGTGAAGGCGGTTCGTGCTGGAGCAGAGCTGTTCTTCATGCTAGTGGAGGTTGCAAAGCCTAAGCCTACGTTGGACAGTATTTCAGTGGTATCCGAGTACCCTGATGTGTTCCCTGACGATCTTCCTGGAGCCCCACCTAAACGGGAGATTGATTTCACCATCGAGCTAGTGCCAGGTGCGAAACCTTTGTCCCGCTCACCGTATCGGCTAGCACCTAAGGAGATGGCAGAGCTGAAGGTGCAACTTCAAGAGTTGTTGGAGTAGGGGTATGTGCGTCCAAGTTCGTCGTCTTGAAGCGCACCGGCCCTTCTTGTTAAGAAGAAGGACGGAAGCTTGAGACTTTGTATTGATTATCGGGAGTTGAACAAGCTAACGGAAAAGAACAAGTACCCGATCCCAAGGATTGATGATCTCTTTGATAAGTTAGTCGGGTCAACAGTGTACTCGAAATTGGATTTGAAGTCCGGGTATTATCAGTTGAGGATAAGGGAGAGTGATATCTCCAAGACAACTTTTAGTACGAGATACAGACATTACGAGTTTACGGTCATGCCGTTTGGGCTGACGAATGCGCTGTCAGTGTTCATGGATCTGATGAACAGGACTTTCAGGGAGTACCTAGACCACTTTGTGATCGTCTTCATCGACGACATATTGGTGTACTCGTAGAGTGAGGAGGATCACTTTAAGCATCTACATTTGGTGTTGGAGATGTTGAGGAGGAATAAATTGTACACCAAGTTCTCCAAATGCGAGTTTTGGTTGTCCTCAGTAGCGTTCCTTAGTCACATAGTCAGTGGAGAGGGAATTGCGGTGGATCCGGCAAAGATTGTTGCGATACGAGAGTGGCCTATGTTGCCTACGATAGCGGAAGTTCGGAGTTTTCTGGGGCTTGCCGGCTATTACAGGCGCTCGTGGAGAACTTCTCGCGGCTAGCGTTACCCCTAACGACTCTGACGAGGAAAGAGCAGCAGTTTGTTTGGACGCCGGAGTGCGCACGAGCTTTTGAGGAGCTGAAGTGTCGGTTGACCACGACGCCTGTGCTGAGTTCGCCGAGTGGGACCAAAGGTTTTGAGAACTATATCGATGCTTCGGGCAGTGGATTGGGTTGTGTCCTACTGCAGCATGGAAGTGTGATAGCGTATGGCTCGCGACAGCTGAAAGTGCATGAGAGGAATTATCCGGTCCATGACTTGGAGTTAGCGGCCGTGATTTTTGCCTTGAAGCTGTGGAGGCACTACTTGTATGGGTTGAAGGTCGATATCTATACCGATCACAAGAGCATGAAATACTTGTTGGATCAGAAAGATCTAAACATGCGACATCGGAGATGGATGAAGTTCCTGGGGGACTATACATTCAAAATTCATTATGTGCCTGGGAAAGGCAATGCACTTGCGGATGCGTTGAGTCGCAGGGCCCCAGCTCAAGACAATTGGTTGTCGGTACATGACGAGCGGTTGGTTCGGGAGTTGGAGGCGTTGGAGATCTCTTGCGTAGACAAGCAGACAAGTGTCGAAGCGCTATTGAACTGGACAGAAGTTCAGTGTGACCTGGCTGATCGGATTCGGCAGGCTCTGGATATGGATGGCAGCATGAAGCAAATCATGGTTGAGGCTTTGGATGGGTCAAATTCCCAATTTATTGTTGAGCATGGATTGCTATGGAAATACGGTCGTCTGTGCATCCCAAACATGGGCAATCTGCGGGCGTAATTAATGTACGAGGCTCATCATACCAAGTACTCAATTCACCCGGGGAGCACGAAGATATACCGTGATGTGAAGAAATTGTTCTGGTGGCCATGACTTAAGAAGGATGTGGCACTCTATGTGGCGAAGTGTCAAACATGCGCCTTAGTGAAGGCGGAGTTGAAAGAACTAGTGCCTAAACACCTAGAGGGGGGGTGAATAGGTGCACTTAATCTTTTTAACTTTGAAGGCAGAAACACTGACTTATTAGACCTATCTATGCAATTCTTTACAGCAATTCAGCACAGTTAACACAGCATTCACACAAGCATACAATCACAGAGAGCACACAAGATTTATAGTGGTTCCCCAAGGTCTGGGTACATCCACTTTCCCCCATCGCCTATCTAGTAGTGTACTAGATTCGGCCTAACTTCTCCACTATTTCTCAGATCCACAGATCTTACAACTCAGAACCCCAACCAGGTTCCTACAACTCAGAGTGATCCCACTCCTACCACTCAGGCACAAAGCTCTACCACTCAGTCTTCACCAAGACCTACACTCAGCCTTCAACAAGGCCTACACTCAGCCTTCAACAAGGCCTACACTCAGAGAAATGTATCTCCTACACTCAGGCACACAAGCCCTACCACTCAGCCTTTATAATACAGGCTTACAACTCAGATCCCTTAGGATCCTACAGAAAATAAAGAGTACAAAGATTTATAACCACAACTCTGATTGAGAAAGATGAGTTGACTGGCTTCTTGATGAGTTCTTGAAGGAACTTTACAGAGATCAACCTCCCTTAGATTTATTCAAAGCTTCTTGAATTAGAACACAGTAGGGTTGAAACTCTTGTGCAGATGATCTTCAATCAACTGCTGACTTGAGAATCAAATCTCAATCTGAAACTTTCTTATCAGCCTGGTTCAATAGCTGTCTTCTTAGAAGGAGCTTTCTCTCTCCAACTTCTTAGATCTTCACTTGAAGGTCTTCTTCTTGTTGTGTTGTTTTCCACTTCACTGATTGATGCAATCCCTCTCCTTCTATTGAAGGAATAAACTTTTATATAAGCTTTCTTCATAGTGACCGGATGATCCGGTTTCTAACGATCTTCTGACAGCTCTGACAGTAGCAGTTGACCGGTTGAAATGGCAGCTGTCAAGTCATCCAGTCACTTCTTGAAATCTCTGTCACTGTCTGAAAGTGTCGAGACAGATTTTCTTTATGTGTCGACACAAATAAACCAAGTGTCGACACAAGTAGACTAAGTGTCGACACTAGCCTTCATGGTGTCGACACAACTCCTTGTGTTGTAGAAACTGCTTCTCGACACTGCTTCTTCAGAATGTGTCGACACTGATCCAGTGTGTCGACACAAGTCCTTCTCCTTCAATGCTTAGTTGATTTCTGCTAAGTGTCGACACTACTCCTTTATGTCGACACATCTTCTTGTGTTGATACTTGCTAAGTGTCGACACATCTTCTTTGTGTCGACACATGCCTTCTGTGTTGAAACTTTTGCTGAGTGTCGACACATCTCCTTTGTGTCGACACATTCTTCATGTGTTGAGATTTTGGCTGAGTGTCGACACATCTCCTTGTGTCGACACTTGTACTTAGACTTTGTTGAAATTTTGCTGAGTGTCGACACAGCCTCCTAGTGTCGACACTTGTGCTGTCGACAAAGTTTCTCTGAGTGTCGACACTGCTTCTAAGTGTCGACACTGATTATATAGACATTTCTTCATTAAGTGTCGACACTGCCTGTATGTGTCGACACTTTCCTTCTAGTGTCGGCTCTGTATTCCTGGTGTCGACACAATTACTCCAAGTGTCGACACTGCTTCTCTGGGTGTCGACACAAGCCTTTTTAAGTGTCGACACTTTTCTTCTAGGTGTCGACACATGGACTTAGAAAACTTTTTCTGCAAACTAGCAGTTACTTAACCTGCACAAAGAAACTTAAAACACATCAAATACATCTTGATGTATATCATTGAGTAGGGTGAGGCTTCTTCAAATCAGGTACATTTATTCCAATGTACCCAACAATCTTCTCATATTTGGAGAAGTCATAACCCTTAGTCAATGATATACACCATACATAACAAATTCTCAGTATGATGTAAAACAGTAATACATGACAGGAAAAATACTTAAACATGCATGAACAGAACATGTATATACCATTAACTCAGAACAATTAATGTAATAGATGAACATATAACATTGTTCTTACAAATTTCAACATTTTCATTAGTCAAAAGTTTACATAGTATTTTAATACAAATGATTACAATTTGTAAACTAAAGAAAATGCTATCCTAAGGCTGCTCTGGCTCTTTGATTACAATCCCTTTTCCAGATTGAATCTTTGCTTGAACTGGGGCTTCAGTATCTTCAGCAGCAGTAGGCTTCTTCCCTTTAAGATCTTTCTTTTTCAACTCTTCAGCCTTTATCTTTTGCCTTTCAAAATAATGATAAGGCTTGGGAAAATACTTGCTAGGCTCCTGGGCAGTAGGAGGTAGCTTTCCCAGTTTAGCCTTTCTTCTATACTGTACAATGGCCTTTTGCCTATTCTCATGCTTCCTCCACTCCAGGTCAGAATACCACTTGCCTCTATCCATGACATTGTCCTTAGCATCCTTCCATGCAGTCAAGATGATATTCCTGGATGTGGGGCTCCATTGTTCAAAATCAGGCCTCAATTCAGCTTGCTCTCTGAATCTTTTCTTAGACAATTGAGCCTCTTGTTCCTTTAATAAGGCTTCTTGCTCTTTTAGTATAGCCTCTGGCACAGGCTGAACAACTTTCTCAATGATAATGTTCTGATTTCCCTCAGGAGGACTATACATAGTCTGGATCTCTTGATGTATCATGTCAAAGTCTGGTGGAGGGTATATCCCTTAAGCTACTTCAGCTGGCTCTCCTCCAAGGTATGCAGGATTTATTCCAGACTCTGCAACATTGTCATCATCACATAAGGGTGGATATCCAAGGGTGGCTCTGATGGAATTTGAAATCCATTTGGCATGATCAGAGCCTGCCTTGACTAATACCCTCTCCCCCTTTATGACTTCTCTCTCAATGTGATCCCTAAGATCATCTTTCTGAAACCTTATCTGTGCATTCAAATAGTTGACTCCATCTTTGTAGAAAGGTTTTAACCTTTGGAGCTTTTCAGTTATTAGCTTCTGTGAATCCTGGAGTGCAGAAGTAACAGCAGTGAGACCTTCTTGTAATGTCTTATCAAAGTCTGCCTTGGCTGTAGTACTTGATGTAGTCTGAGCAGTAGCCATATTCTTCATTTCAGTTACTATGGCATTATGAGAGGCTGTCAAATTATCATTCTTCCTGATCTGGTTTTCCAGGACATAGCCTTGCTTCACTTCTAGCTCATCAAGTTTTGTCTTTAGTTTCTCTTGATGTGTGGTCAGATAGACTACTGCATTGCCTCCCTTATGGAAACAATCAGTCATTTCCTTTTTGTTAAGATTCACTTCAAATCTGATAAATTTGATGTCTTGTGCAAGATCAAACTGCAGTGACTTATGCCCTTCATCCACATATTTTTCCAGAGCTTGCCTTTGCTCATCAAGCTTAATCTGTAAAGCCACCATCAGTGAACTGTAATCAGTAGATGGGGCTGGCTGTGGAGCAACTGTCTGTAGGGATTTCTTATAGTTCTGGCTTCTTCTCTTGAAGACCTGGAACTTCCTCTTCTTGGCTCTAGCAGCCTCTTCATCCTCTGAAGTAGAAGGGCTAGTTATATCCACTCTATCCTTAGGACTAGGATGTGAATCTTTCTCAGTCCTTGGTAGCCCTTCAGCATCTCTTGGCTCCTCAGTCTCTTTCCTTGCAGTTTCTTCTACAGTCTCCACATGCTCCCCCTGAACATGGGCCTTCTCCCCCTCAGTAGCAGCTTGCTCTCTCTCAAAATCAGTTGGTAGAAGATCAGAGAACAGTTCTTCCAATGTGAATTCCTGTTGAGAGGGGGCTGGAGAATCTCTGATCTCATCTACCACTTTATCTGCAACAGATGTGTCCTCCATGACAACATCTTGTGGTTGAGGGTGTATTTATGTTTGCTGATGAACATTAGGTAATGAATCAGACAAAACTTCATCCTCAATAGGGAAATCTAATTGATTAATGTCAGTTATTACCTCTAGTATGGTTTGGGTAGCTTGTTCAATCTCCAGTGGAGTTGGCTCTTCCACAAGTAGAGTGTCCCCTGGAGTGGATCCAGGTGAATTGGGCTAGCTGAGGGTAGCTCCCCCTGCCTTTGTGCATCTTCTTGTCTTGCTGGAGACTGTCCAGCAGTTCCTGTCTCTTCATCATCAAGAGTAAACACTACTTGCTCTTCAGAGTTGCTAGAGGATTCTTGAGCCATAGTGGCTGTCTTCTTCTTCTTCTTCTGGGGTGTGTCCTTTACTGGAGATGGCAGTTCCTTTGTCAGCACCGTATTCCATCTTGAGAAAATTCTCATATCCATTTTCCTCATGTGGTTAATCTTTGAACCTGCAGCTTGGTTCATTACCTCTGGTATACTACCAGCTAGGTATAGACTCAGTATTCTACCCAGATTGGGCTTCTTCATACTTTCTTTTATCTTCTCAAACACAACTGCAGACCAATCAGTAGTAAGTTTGAAGATAATTCTTGTCATCAAACTGAACATATAAGCTGAGATTCTGTCATGTCCTCCAGGCTTGCTCAGGATGACCTTTCCAACTATTTCAGACAAGAATTTTCCGTGGATGTTCATCCCTTTTCTATTGAAAACAGATCCAATTTTCAGACTTGAATCCAGTCCACACCATCTCAATGCCTCTCTAGTCTTAGAAGCAGATACATCTTCTTCCTCCTTAGTTCTTGGTAGTTGAAGTACCTTTCTCAGACTTTTTGGTGTGACCTTGACTTTGGTTCCATGAACTCTGGACTTAAGCTTGAGTCCAGTATCATCAATTGAAGCTGCACGCAAAAATTCCAGGACCTCTTTCTTCCAGATCTTGATTGGTTCAGATACAAGATATTCAAATCCAGTCTCGGCTATTAGGGTTACCACACCTTTGATTTCGGGTTCCGCGTCATCAAAGGCATGTCGAACGAGCTCATATCCTTCATTAACATTCTCTTCTAGCTTGGGCGCCATTAGGGTTTGAAGAAAATTTGAATTTGGAGAAGAGAGATGTCGACACACAAGTTTGGTCTCAAGACTAAGGTAAGCGTGTCGACAAACACTGGCGAAAACCTATTTATACCTTTCTAGAATCGAAGGTGAAAAGGCGCGTCAAAATACTTAAATTGTGTCGACACTGTTGAAAAGTGTCGACACTTACTTATAATGTCTCGACAACTATGTGTCGACACAAGTATAGTCGACAAAATATATGTGTCGACACTTATATATGTGTCGACACCACTTAGCTCGACACTTAGTCGAGACTCTACTAGACTAATTCTGTGTAAATCCTAAGTGTCGACACCACCCTAGATGTGTCGACACCTACCCTGCATGTGTCGACACTAATTCTCTGAAGTGTCGACACAGACTTCCTAGATCTGTCGACACCTTTTCTCTGAAGTGTCGACACCACTACTATGTGTCGACACAGACAACTCTGTGTGTCGACACCATTTTACTTAGCCAATTTTGTAAATTATTCTAAGTTTATCATCTCTAATTCAATTTTAAATTTATTGAATTTGGTTTCATCTAAGGGCTTAGTATACATATCAGCTAACTGATTATCTGTATTTATATACTTTAGGGAAATATCTTCTTTTTCCACATGTTCTCTTAGAAAATGGTACTTTATTTCTATGTGCTTAGTCTTACTATGAGAAACAGGATTATTTGCAATAGAAATAGCACTAGTAGAATCACAAAATAAAGGTGTTTTACTTACTTGAATACCATAATCTTCTAGCTGGTGATGTATCCATAGTAGTTGTGCACAGCAGCTCCCTGCAGCAACATACTCTGACTCAGCTGTGGAGATAGCCACACTGGTCTGCTTCTTGCTACTCCAAGACACCAGCCTTCCTCCTAGAAATTGACAGGTACCTGTGGTACTCTTCCTATCTTCCTTGCAGCCTGCAAAATCTGCATCTGAATAACCTGTCAATTCAAAATCTCCATTCCTAGGGTACGAAAGGCCTAGATAAGGAGTGCCCTTAAGATATCTCAAAATTCTTTTGACTGCTGTCAAATGAGATTCTTTAGGGCAAGCTTGGTACCTAGCACAGACACATGTAGCATACATGATATCTGGTCTACTTGCAGTCAAATATAGTAGGGAGCCAACTATCTCTCTATACAAAGTTTCATCTACAGATTTCTCTGCATCATCTTTGCATAAAGACATTGTTGACCCCATAGGAGTTTTCATGGTAGTGGATGATTCCATACCATACTTTCTTATCAATTCTAGGGTGAATTTAGACTGGCATATAGACAAACCATCCTCATTCTGTCTAACTTGGAGACCCAAGAAGAACTTAAGTTCCCCCATACTGCTCATTTCAAATTGTCCTTGCATTAGTTTTGCAAACTTTTTGCAAACACTACTTTCTGTAGACCCAAATATGATGTCATCTACATATATTTGGACTAAGATAATCTTGACTCTGTATTCCCTAAGGAATAGAGTCTTGTCTATTTTCCCCCTTGTGAATTTATTCTCAATGAGGAAACTAGACAGGGTCTCATACCAAGCCCTAGGGGCTTGTTTTAACCCATACAAAGCATTCCTAAGTCTATAAACATAATTAGGTTTAGTAGAATCAACAAAACCTGATGGTTGTTCTACATAGACTTCTTCCTTCAGATTTCCATTCAGAAAAGCTGACTTAACATCCATTTGATAGACCTTAAATCCTTGGAATGTTGCATAGGCAAGGAACATTCTTATTGCTTCCAGTCTTGCTACTGGAGCAAAGGTTTGATCAAAATCAATACCTTCTTCCTGCCTATATCCTTTTGCAACCAGTCTAGCTTTGTTCTTTATAATAACTCAATTCTCATCCAACTTGTTCCTAAAGATCCACTTAGTTCCAATAATGTTGTGGTCTTTGTGTTTAGGAACTAGCTCCCAGACTTTGCATCTTTTGAACTGGTTCAGCTCCTCTTGCATGGCCTCAATCCAATGAGGGTCTAGGATGACTTCTTCAAATTTCTTTGCCTCTACTTGGGATAGAAAGCTGCAGTAGAGAACTGAACTTAGATTCCTGCTCCTTGTTTGTACCCCTTGTCTGAGATCTCCAATAATTTGATTGGCTGGATGATCTTTTAAATGTCTATTTGTTGGAGGCAGCCTGTGTTCTGGTTGTACACCTTCAGCTTCTTCATTCAGCTGCTCCTCTTGGTCTTCTTCAGCAACAGGAGTATCTTGTACTCCCCCTGGACAACAACCACTATCTTCCACTTGCTGACTTGCAGTAGGACCTTCTACAATAGTAAGCTTGTCCATCTTCTCAGTTACACCTGTAGAGCTGCAAATACTTCTAGGCAATTCATTGTTAATGAGTCTAGCTTCATCAAAGACTACATGAACTGACTCTTCTACAACTTGAGTAGTCAAGTTGTAGACCCTATAGGCCTTACTGTTGTTGTTGTACCCAACAAAGATCCCCTCTTGGGATTTGGCAGCAAACTTGGTTAAATAAGATTTACCATTGTTAAGTATATAACATTTACAATCAAAGATTCTGAAATATGATAGATTTTGTTTTCTGCCCTTCACAATCTCATATGGGGTCTTATTGTGGCTCTTGGTGATAGTAGCCTTATTGATTACATGACATGAAGTATTAACTGCCTCAGCCCAGAAATATTCTGGGAGTGAAGTGTCACTCAACAGGGTTCTACCAGCCTCTATCAAGGTTCTATTTTTCTTTTCAGCAATACCATTTTGCTGAGGTGTTTTTGGTGAGGAAAATTCCTGAAATATTCCAAACTCTTCACATAGCTTTGTCATACTATCAGACTGGAATTCAGTACCATGGTCACTTCTTATTTTGACCACTATACTGCCTAACTCATTCTGAATCTGTTTGACAAAACTATAAAAGATACTTGGTGTCTCAGATTTTTGCCTTAGGAAGAACACCCAGGAATACCTTGAATAGTCATCAACTACCACAAATGTGTAGACCTTCCTACCTAGGCTGTGAACTGGCATAGGACCAAAAAGATCCATATGCAAGAGGTATAGGCACCTCACAACATCTTTGTTCTCAATGCTATTAAAGGTGGATCTGGTCTGCTTGCCCTTTTGACAAGCTGAGCATATCCCAACCTTTTTGCACTTAACTTGAGGACCATTCCTCACTAACTCTTTGCTAAAGAGTTGGCCAATTGTCTTATAGTTAAGATGAGCCAGCCTCTTGTGCCATTTAACACAATGTGAGACTTTCTCATCAGCTACAAGACAAATAGGAGAAACAAAGTTCTCACACATCATGTCTAGACAATAGACATTTCTCTTCCTATATCCTGTCAAAATGATCTTTTGATCACTTGACCTACTGATATGACAACCATCTTTGACAAATGAGATGTCATATCCTAAATCACTCAGCTGACTTATGCTAATGATGTTATGTTTCAAACCCTTTACATAAGCCACTTGAGTAATTATAATAAGGTTGCTAGAAATGTTACCAAAACCTTTGATGATTCCTTTTTCTGAACCACCAAAGGTAACCTTAGGACCATCCTTGATTGGTGTATAGTCCTTCAGCAATCCCCTAGTTCCAGTCATGTGCCTGGAACATCCACTGTCCAAGTACCATATTGGGGCATGACCACTTGGACTCACCTGCAAAACAGATTACTTAACCTTAGAACCCAAATAATTCTTGGGTCCTTGGTGCAAGTTAGTCTAACTCTTAACAAAACTACCTGTAGTTTTTCTAGCAGGTAGTTTGCTACTCACCTTGGCACTTGAATTGTGCCAACAGTCTATGGCAAAGTGGTCTACCTTGCCACAACACCAGCACTCAAATCTGTTGTACCTTTGTTTGGATACAACCCTGGCTGTAGTATCTACAACAGGCTTTTTGTTAAGTGCTGGGGCTTTGCCCTTAGACTTGGACTTAACTGTCGTGGCAGGTTTTGTAAACCCTAATCCAGTTTTACCCTTATGATGTACAAATTCATCTATCAAAGGTAAAACAGATTTTGGTTTAGAAAAACTTGCAACAATCTCTCTTTCCTTCTGAAGACTAATCTCCAGATTTCTAATTTGATCATTTTTAAATGTAATAGTCCCCATCTGAATAACTGTAATATTCTTCAGTCTGGCTATTTCATTTAATTTCTGATCTAATAACTTGTCAAAATCTGTTGCAGCCTCTTTAAGACTAGCAATCTCCTTAGCCTGAGTTTTAGTCAAGAGTTTGCTTTTCTTCAAAGCCTGCAACAGTACTCTATATTCATCAATCAACTGATGAATGTCTCCTTCAGATTCAGATCCACTCACATCACTTGATGCTGATGTATCTGATTCTGATCTAGCACTCAAACTTGAACTAGAAGAACAAATTTGTACCTGACTAGGTCCAGGCTGATCCTGGATTTTGTCTCCTTCTGATAAGGCCATCAGTCCCTTGCACTGAATGTCCTCATGCTCATATATTGAGTTCATTAGCTGCATGAACTCATTTTCTTCTTCTTCAGCAAACAGGACAATATAGGCTTCAGCTTCTGAATCTGTTTCTGAAGATGACATATCAGTCAGACTTTTATCCTTCTTGGCAACAAAGGACCTTTCCTTTTTGCCCTTAAATTGAGTCTTCTTCTTGGCAGTGGACTCTTTCCTCTTTTCTGGACAATCAGCAATTACATGTCCTTGTCTATTGCAACAATAGCATACTATCTTTGAGGATGTAGTTTTACTAGACTTAGACTTTCTCCTGTCATTCTTTGATGACTTCCTGTTCTGATAATAATCATCTTTTGTCTGTGAAGTGGATGGCTTGGACCTCCACTGCTTCTTCTTTAGAAACTTCTGAAAGTGCCTAGTAAATGCAGCAAAGTCTTCATCACTTTCACTGCTTTCTAACTTCTTGCTATCTGAAGTATCTGATACTGTCTCAGCAACTATTTGTGGTGGAGATGGAGACTTGCTTTTATATTTCCTAGTGGCTTCAGTCTTGAAGGCCACTGCTCTTTATTTGTGCTCCACTCTTGTAGTCTTTTCTTTCTCCTTCCTTATCATTAACTGCATCTCATAGGATAACAGTTTTCCAAACAAAGTTGGAGGATGAATGTCTGATAATTTGGTCATTTCCCTTATGACACAAATCTTAGTATCCCAGTCTTTAGTTAGGGATCTCAAGAACTTATCATTCAGCTCATAATTGTTGAATTCTCTTCCATAGGACATTAACTCATTAACAATCCTATATAATTTCTTATAACACTCAGTAATGCTATCAGACCTGCCTTGTCTGAAGCTTTCATATTCTTGATTTAACAAAGACTTCCTGTCTTGTCTAACTTCTTCAGATCCCTCCATGTAAACTATCAGTGTGTCCCATATTTCTTTTGATGTTTTACAATGTATCAGATTATGAAATGTGGCATCATCAATTGCACTTACAATAATATTCTGGGCCCTCTTGTCCATAGTGGCCAGAATTATTTCATCCTTGGTCGTTTCTGAATAGTCTTTGGGAGTTCTCTGATTGGCATCTAGAACAGATACTTTCATTGGCACATATGACCCTTCTTTGACTGTAATGTAAATTCTTGGGTCAAAGGCTTCCATAAAAAGTCTAACCCTTTCTTTCCAAATGC
Organism: Platanthera guangdongensis; assembly: GCA_039583875.1. NCBI lineage: Eukaryota > Viridiplantae > Streptophyta > Magnoliopsida > Asparagales > Orchidaceae > Platanthera > Platanthera guangdongensis. The sequence continues at coordinate 114,207,922 of CM077158.1, forward strand.
CAAAAATCTTCTTTCTGCAGATTGGCAACTTCATGGATCCTAGCTCTTTGTGATTCTCTGATGAACCCATTTTCTTGATTCTTGATTATCCTGATAATGCCTACAGGATTTTTACTCAGACTGTTATGTCCTTTTTGAGTAACCTCGCTTTGATACCACTTGAAAGAACTAGTGCCTAAACACCTAGAGGGGGGTGAATAGGTGCACTTAATCTTTTTAACTTTGAAGGCAGAAACACTGACTTATTAGACCTATCTATGCAATTCTTTACAGCAATTCAGCACAGTTAACACAACATTCACACAAGCATACAATCACAGAGAGCACACAGGATTTATAGTGATTCCCCAAGGTCTGGGTACATCCACTTTCCCCCTTCGCCTATCTAGTAGTGTACTAGATTCGGCCTAACTTCTCCACTATTTCTCAGATCCACAGATCATACAACTCAGAACCCCAACCAGGTTCCTACAACTCAGAGTGATCCCACTCCTACCACTCAGGCACAAAGCTCTACCACTCAGTCTTCACCAAGACCTACACTCAGCCTTCAACAAGGCCTACACTCAGCCTTCAACAAGGCCTATACTCAGAGAAATGTACCTCCTACACTCAGAGAAATGTATCTCCTACACTCAGGCACACAAGCCCTACCACTCAGCCTTTATAATACAGGCTTACAACTCAGATCCCTTAGGATCCTACAGAAAATAAAGAGTACAAAGATTTATAACCACAACTCTGATTGAGAAAGATGAGTTGACTGGCTTCTTGATGAGTTCTTGAAGGAACTTTGCAGAGATCAACCTCCCTTGGCTTTCTTCAAACCTTCTTGAATTAGAACACAGTAGGTTTGAAACTCTTGTGCAGATGATCTTCAATCAACTGCTGACTTGAGAATCAGATCTCAATCTGAAACTTTCTTATCAGCCTGGTTCAATAGCTGTCTTCTTAGAAGGAGCTTTCTCTCTCCAACTTCTTAGATCTTCACTTGAAGGTCTTCTTCTTGTTGTGTTGTTTTCCACTTCACTGATTGATGCAATCCCTCTCCTTCTGTTGAAGGAATAAGCCTTTATATAAGCCTTCTTCATAGTGACCTGCTGATCCGGTTTCTAACGATCTTCTGACAGCTCTGACAGTAGCAGTTGACTGGTTGAAATGGCAGCTGTCAAGTCATCCAGTCACTTCTTGAAATCTCTGTCACTGTCTGAAAGTGTCGAGACAGATTTTCTTTATGTGTCGACACAAATAAACCAAGTGTCGACACAAGTAGACTAAGTGTCGACACTAGCCTTCATGGTGTCGACACAACTCCTTGTGTTGTAGAAACTGCTTCTCGACACTGCTTTTTCAGAATGTGTCGACACTGATCCAGTGTGTCGACACAAGTCCTCCTTCAATGCATAGTTGATTTCTGCTAAGTGTCGACACTACTCCTTTGTGTCGACACATCTTCTTGTGTTGATACTTGCTAAGTGTCGACACATCTTCTTTGTGTCGACACATGCCTTCTGTGTTGAAACTTTTGCTGAGTGTCGACACATCTCCTTTGTGTCGACACATTCTTCATGTGTTGAGACTTTGGCTGAGTGTCGACACATCTCCTTGTGTCGACACTGTACTTAGACTTTGTTGAAATTTTGCTAAGTGTCGACACAGCCTCCTAGTGTCGACACTTGTGCTGTCGAGAAAGTTTCTCTGAGTGTCGACACTGATTATGTAGACATTTCTTCATTGAGTGTCGACACTGCCTGTATGTGTTGACACTTTCCTTCTGGTGTCGACTCTGCATTCCTGGTGTCGACACAATTACTCCTGGAGTCGACACAATTACTCCACGTGTCGACACTGCTTCTCTGGGTGTCGACACAAGCCTTCTTAAGTGTCGACACATGGACTTAGAAAACTTTTTCTGCAAACTAGCAGTTACTTAACCTGCACAAATAAACTCAAAACACATCAAATACATCTTGATGTATATCATTGAGTAGGGTGAGGCTTCTTCAAATCAGGTACATTTATTCCAATGTACCCAACAGAAGTGCCAGAAGCCTAGAGGATTCTTGAAGTCCTTGCCTATTCCGGAGTGGAAGTTCGACGACATTACTATGGACTTTGTGCATGGTTTGCCAAGGTTATAGAAGGGAAACGACGCCATCTGGGTGGTCGTAGATCGTTTGACGAAGGTGTCGCACTTCATTCCGCATATGAAGGATGATCCTGTGGAGAAATTGGCAAAGTTATACGTGGATAATATTGTGCGGCTTCACGGTATGCCCCACAACATCGTGAGTGACCGTGATGGGCGGTTCACGTCCAATGATTGGGGGCTGGTGCAGCAGATGTTGGGAACGAAGCTGAGTTTCAGCACAGCATTTCAGCCGCAGACGGATGGGCAGACCGAGAGAGTCAATAAGACAATGGAAGACATGTTTCGCATGTGCATTCTGGACTTTGGGAAGCAGTGGGAAGATCACCTATACTTGGTGGAATTCGTTTACAACAATAGCTACCAGGAGAGCATACAAATGGCGCCCTTCGAGGCCCTTTATGGTAAAAGATGTCGCACGTTGTTGTCTTGGTTAGAAACGGGTGAGTCAAACTTGTACAAGCGCTAAGAGGTGGAATATGCAACGTCATTAGTTTGAATGATTCGAGAAAGATTGTTAATCGCTCAGGACCGCCAAGCTAAGTACTATAATGCCAAGCATAGGAACGTGGAGTTCGTTGTCGGCGACATATAAGTCAGAACACAAAATTTGTCTAAGTCACAGAATTGTGTCGAGACACCAGGGTTTGTGTCGACACTATTAATACAGGTGTGTCGAGACACGACAACATGTGTCGATACTAGTAGAAAAGGTGTGTAGAGACACGTGACTGTGTGTCGACACTGATTAGCGGATGTGCGTCGACACTGATAAGAGGATGTGTGTTGAGACATTACAAGTTTGTGTCGAGATCGTTAGGTCTGTGTCTAGAAATATAAATGTTGTGTCGACACATGTCGACACATCTCGACAGCTTAGGTTTTCTTTGTCGACTCCAGAAATTTCCCAATATTGAGAAAATCACTAAATGCAGCGCGCCTTTTCACCTTCAAAGGACTGATGCTATGAATAGTAGATGTTAGGTTTTGTCGACTTCCCTCGCCAGTAATCTTGAGAGACTAATCGTTGTGTGTCGAGACCTAGAAATCCATAGTCGACACCCTTCTACTCAAGATCTTTCAACAAGAATGGCACCAAAGATGAACGATCACATCAACGAAGGATATGAACTTGTGCGCAACGCATTCGACACCGCATCTGCAAATATAAGGAAAGTGACTGTACTTGTGAATGAGGCAGGGTTGGAGTATCTTCTTTCAGAACCAACCAAGATCTGGAAGAGAGAGGTGTCTGAATTTTTCTCAAATGCCTCCTTAAACTCTAACTCTGACAAGATAAAATCCACTGTTAATGGGGAAAGGATAAAGGTTTCTACCAAAAGACTAGCTAAAGTCTTTAAGATTCCAAGAATTTCACAAGATAATGAACTGAATTCAACCAAGACAGCTAAGACACTAGTTTGGTGTGGACTACCTCCAACAACTAGTATTGGTCATTCTTTCAACAAGAAGGGAATGAATTCCCGAGGTAAATTCCTGTCAGAAATAGTAGGAAAGCTGCACCTCTGCAAGACTGGAGCACATGACAGAATTTCTAATGTCAAGTTTAATATGATGACTAGAATTATCTTCAAAATCAGTACTGACCAGAATAGAGTGCTGTTTGATAAAATTGTTGAAGAAATTCAGCAGCCCAATATGGGCAGAATAATTAGCTTGTATCTGATAAAGGTAATTCCAGATTGCATCAATCTGAAACTTGGAACTAAGATTAATCATATGAGAAGAATGAATCTAAGAATCCTGTCTAGGTGGGACAGAGTTTTAACTAAGGAATCTCCTGCACCAAAGCAGAAAAAAGAAAAAAAAAGGTAAGAAATCAGTGGTTGAGGAAGTAGTATCCTCTAGTGATTTTGAAGAAGAGGTGCACTTCAGTTCAGATGACAATCCAGAGGAAGTCCAAGGCAGGTCTCCTAGGAAATTCCCTGAGACCAGTGCACAAGTGCAGGGGGAGATCATCCTAGAAAAAGAATTAGCTGAGGGGGAGCACCTCGCAGAATTGTCAATGGATACAACAACAATTATAATGGATGTAGTACAAGATCTAGAAAAGACACAAGCTCCTGCACATGAAGTATCTGATTAAGTAATGGAAGAAGCAACTCTACAAGTGATTGAAGAAGAAGTTCTAATGACAAAGGATACAAATATTCAGGAAGAGAGAATTGCAGACTCTCAATTTGAGATACCTGATGCTACAATTCAGCATGCAGATATTACTGTTGATAATATCCCTATTAATCAAGAAGGTACAGGGATTGAGGGGGAGTTGGCTCATGTTACTGAGAAATCTAAAGAGATACCTCAAGTTGAAGAGGTTAGTTCTTCTGAATCTGAGGATGCAAATGCTTCTCAACAGAAGAAAAGAAAATTTTCTGAAATGAAGAAGAAAAGCAAGAGCTACAAACAATATCTTTAGTCTGGACCACCATCTTCTCTTACAATAGATCACAGCTCTTTGCTAGTGCAACTACAGCTAATGCTTGATATGCAAAGACAACACCTGGAGAAATATGTGGATGAAAGCAACAAGGGGTTGCAATTTCAGCTAGCCCAAGAGATCAAGTCAATAAGATTTGAAGTAAATCTTTTGAAGACTGAAATAACTTCATTCTTTGAGAAAAGGGCTCATGCAGTAGTTTTCCTGGCAAAGCAACAACAGGATGCAAAGCAAATACAGGATGATGTGGCCATCAAGAAAGGCTGTGTCCTTGTAAATCAGAACAGACTGAATGAGAATCTGATAGTAATGCATGAAACCACCTTGGGAGAAATTAAGACCCAAACTACTGCTTTGGAAGGAAAAATTGATTATACTGGCATAGATATAAATACCAAACTGCAAAGTCATTCTGACTCTCTACTTATGGATATCGAAGATTCTTACAAAACTTTGGACAACAATTTATTGAGGGTTAAGAATACAGTGACTACAGGTATCAATTATGTTGATGGGCAGGTCAGATTTCAAAAGAATGATCTCAGAGATCATATTGAAAGAGAAGTCATAAAGGGCGAGACAGTCATGATTCAGGCAAGTGCTGAACAAGGTACCTGTATTGCAAACAATATCAGAGATACTTTAGGCTTTCCTCCCCTTTGGTATGAGGGTGATCAAACAGCTGAATCTGGTTGTCAACAACCACCTCTACTTCATGCACCTCCTGCTGAATGGAATCCTCCTGCAGCCCCAACCAATTTTGAGTCTGTTCAAGCAGCTGTTCACTACATGTATAGTCCTCCTCAAGGCATAGATAAGAATGTAATATTTGAGAAAGTGGACAGACCTGCTACTGCTCCAGAGACTGAGGCTCAGTTATCAAAGAAAAGGTTTAGAGAACAGGTTGAGACTAAACCTGATTTTGAGCAGTGGAGTACAACCTCTAGATCAATCATTCTTACTACATGCAAAGTCGTGAGTGCTAATATTACTGACAGAGGGAAATGATATTCTGAACAGGAATGAGCTACACACTTGAAACAGCAAGATGTGATTCAGAAATTTAGGCAAGATTTGAAGAGAGGAAAGCTTCCTGCTAAATCCATAGAGCCCAGCAAGTATTTCCCAAAGCCATGTCATTATTTTGAGAGGCAAAGGCTGAAAGAAGAAGCTATAGCAAAAGCTAAAGCTAAGGAAGCCAAAGTTAAGGCAGTTGTTGAGGACAAGGAGCCAGAAATGAAAGCTAAGATACAGTTAGGGAAATGTATAGTTATTAAGGAACCTGAGCTGTCTTAGGATTTTTTAATTTTATATTTCATATGAACATTTTGATCTGTATCTATTCTAAAAAAAACTTGTATCAGTAAATTCTAAGATAAACATTTAGTGGAAATCATAGCTTATTCTACATTTCATGTGTTGATTAATTTAGATTGAAATTATTTGCCTTATGTTCTACTCTGCATTATTATTAAGTTTGTGTTTATCTATGATAATTCACTTACTAAACTGCATTGTATGTTTAAATGTCTTTATCTTTATCTTGTGGTATCTTGTTGTATATCATTGTATTGGGGTTATGACTTTTCCAAATAGAGCGAGATTGTTGAGTACATTGGTCTCAATGTACTTGATTTGAATAAGTCATCTCAGCTCAATGATATACACATTGTTGTATTTGATGGTTGTTAAGTTTATATGTGCAGGTTAATAAAGCTAAGTACAAAGTGTCGACACTCAGAACTAGTGTCGACACACACTGAACAAGTTGTGTCGAGACAAATAAAAGCAGTGTCGACACTAAGGACAACTGTGTCGACATACTGTATCGAGACTGAAGACAATTGTGTCGACACTCAGGACTAGTGTCGACACACACTGAACAAGTTGCGTCAAGACAAATAAAAGCAGTGTCGACACTAAGGACAACTGTGTCGACACACTGTGTCGAGACTGAAGACAACTGTGTCGACACTCAGGACTAGTGTCGACGCACTCTATTCAAGCTGTGTCGAGACTGAAGACAACTGTGTCGACACTCAGGACAAGTGTCGACACACTCTATTCAAGCTGTGTCGAGACTAAAGACAATTGTGTCAACACTCAGAACTAGTGTCGACACACTATAATCAAGTTGTAACAAGACTGCAGACAACTGTGTCGATACACATGACTTGTGTCGACACATTTCACAGAAGTTGTGTCAAGACATATTAAAGAGCTTTGTCGACACATTCAGAAGTATGTCGACACCACTATAGGAGCTGTGTCGACACCCAAGACTTGTGTCAACATATTTCACAGCCAAGTCTCAACACTTCTGCAGACTTATTTACTAAGTACAGATATCAAGACTGAGGTACTGACAGCTGTCAGAACTATCAGTTATTAACCGGATCAGCAGGTTACTCCTGTCAGAGCCTATTTAAAGGGATGCAGTTTTCAGAAGAAAAATAACACATAGAGAGAGATAGAAAAACAAAAGAAGCAGCATAACCTTGAAGCTTCAGCTACAATTAAGAAGGTGGAGAGAGGTCCGAGCAAGAATCATCTACAACATCTCTCCAGCCTAGATCAACCCTAATTTGTACTTCAAGAAGTTTTGAAAAGCTAAGAAGGGTTTGATCAGATCTGTCTTGTCAGAATCAAAGAAAGCACGATCATCAAGATCAGATCAAAAAGCAGTTACTCAAATCTCATACTGGGTGACATTTTCTGATTCATTTTTTCTATTATATTCAATTTATAAGATATGTCTATAGATCTGAGTGGAGGAGATTTATTCTCTTGTTATTGTAAGCCTGTGTTATAAAGGTTGAGGTAGGGCTAGGATTGCCTGAGGTAGGAGAAGTTGAAAATTCTCTGAGTTGTAGAGCATTTGTTGCCTGAGAAGTATGAGTGAATATTCATTCTGAGATAGAGTTTTTAGGAAGAACTTGAGGTGTAGGATCTTGGTGATCTGAGTGGTAAGACTTGTGAAGTCTGAGTTGTAGGAGCCGGGTGGGCTCTGAGCTGTAAGATCTATAGATCTGAGTAAAGGAAAGAGGAGGAGTTTTGCTGAATCTAGTTCATTGCAAGATAGGCGAAGGGGAAAGTGGATGTACCCATAAATTGGGGAACCACTATAAATCAGTGTGCATTATGTTGTGTGTGCTATTTTGATTGTGTTGTGTTAAATTAGTTATTTGCTGCTTGGTTTTTGTTGATTATCTTATCTGAATTAATCATTTCAATTAAAGTAATACTCTGATTAAAGAAAAGGAGAACCATATTTAAGTTGGACTTATTCACCCCCCTCTAGGTCACTTTCAATCATAAAGTAAACATTTACAGTGGTGATACCAACACTTCGGAAGGTCGCCACTACAAAATGTTGATCCTGCCGGCAGTAACGATCACCAAAGAAGTAGAAGTATATAGTTAGAACAATTAAGTCTAAGTCAACAAATCACATGTAATATATTAAAGAGAATCACAACATAGTCCACAGAGCATGATGAAGCCTTAAGATGTCCTCAAACCAAATATCACGACTTCTCAGTGAGTAATTATTTCATAATAAACTCCTTGATAAATAGGATAGATACTAGGTTTGTGAATGAAGTACCAAAAATAATGCTCCAAAATTCATAACAAAATTCTCAGAGATTAGTGACAACTATTTAAGGTCACTGCATAAATTTTATAGAAATCCAAGATCATATAACTAGGTAATAAAATCATGAGTAAAAGTGTCATAATTGGTCTAAAACTATTTTTTTGGGGATGTAAGTTCTTTAAGGTCCTAAAATCACTCACTAGGGCTTAATTCCACCCTAGGAACTCTCCTACCAAGTTTCAAAATATTCCAAGGATATATGGTCTCATGTCCCTTATTGAGCTCAAAACTGAACGCTAGGGTTCATACAAGGGTTCTAGGGCATACCAACCATAAACCACCCAAATCTTTTATGAGTGTATTTTATATGACATTAAGTCAGTGGTCAGGGATTCATCCCTTTTGGGTGAGGATTGGCCACACAACCCATCAAACACCACTTGCCCTAGTTTGCCCCTTAGAGACCAAAGTTTGGTCACACCAATACCTACTCAAATCAAACTCAAATGGGCTGGGATTTTTACGAGTGACCTATCATGACCCTAAGGGTCATCCACCAAAATTTTGGGGAATTGTGAGGTCATTAGACCTCTAATTAACCCATACATGAGTTATTAAATATTTACAAAAAATATACAAAAATGTTTTCCAAAAATTCCAATTTTTGGATATGTCAGAGGTATAGGTAAGAGTGACCCCCAGTCCAAATATCAAGTCATTTGGATGGCTGGATTGATGAGAGCACTCAATTTAATCTCTGGCTAACCCTATGTATAGACTACACCATTTTGAGTGTTGTGGTCATACCACTAACCCAAATGGGTTGAAACAAATTTTAAAATAAAGTAGACCTCAAGGGATACAACTTTCATGTTGGCCACTTTTACTGTAGAGAGCTCTAAGCATTTTTAATATTTAAAACCAAATATTGCATAAAATATGACAGAATCACTAAATAAGATGCTATTTAATCTATAGTATAAAATCTGATTCAGCATAGATCTTAAAGCCAAACTGACAGAATCTGTGCGTCTTCTTCCTCTGGTCGACGGTCACGATTCCTCCGGCTTGGAGCCACTTCCACGACTATTTCCCGACCACCCGGCCACCTCCCCGGCCGTCCACCGCCACCACCACCTCCGTTGAGGTGGTGGCTATTGCTGTGAGGCGGCACGGCCGTCGAATGGGCAGTTTCCGGTGAACCCGCAACTTCAAACTTTCATGGAATATCTTCAAATCTCCTCAATAAATCGGGCTCAATTGAGCCCGATTTCTCTCCTAGTCGAACAAAGACGCTAACACGGAGGTAGAGGGGGAGAAGTCGACCTGGATGCGAGCTTGGTGGCGGGTATAGTAGTGGTGAGTCATGGCCGACCCTTGCTCTGGAGAGTTAGCTTGATTTCTGGTTTCTCTAGCAAAAGCTTAGCTCCAGCAGTTGTTTTCCTCTCCCCTGGGCTCAATGAAGATGATGACGGCCTTGGTAAGGAGTGGGAGTGACGGCTAGGAGTGCTTGTCTCTTCCTCTTTATAAGAAGAATTAGGGCTTAAGTTGTTTGCCACATGTCAGCATAATGTTGGACCGCTAATTAGTTTGGTTTGCTTGCCACATGTCTCCTTAGTTTTGGATCGCCAATCATTGTTTTAAATAAATCTTCTTGAGAAGATCAACGTATTAAATAGGTTGTTGAAGAGAATCGAGTTCAAATTTGTCATCAACACATATCCCGAAAACCCGGTTCAGTTATACAAGTGAACCAGATGAAAATACTCTAAGTCAAAAAGCGTTGAGTGGTGTCGAGACCACTCAACGCCATGTTGAGTGGCGTTGAGACCACTCAACGCCATGTTGAGTGGCGTTGAGACCACTCAACGTCGCATTGAGCGGCGTTGAGACCACTCAACGCCGCGTTGAGTGGCGTTGAGTGGTGTTGAGAGCACTCAACGCCGTATTGAGTGGCGTTGAGTGGTGTTGAGACCACTCAACGCCGTGTTGAGTGGCGTTGAGACCACTCAACGTCGTGTTGAGTGGCGTTGAGACCACTCAACGCCGTGTTGAGTGGCGTTCAGACCACTCAACGCCGTGTTGAGTGGCGTTCAGACCACTCAACGCCGTGTTGTGTCCATTCAACGCCTCAGCATCCAGAATATTTCTAAGTCAAAAGAGTTGACTGATGTTGAGACCACTCAACACCGCGTTAAGTCCACTCAACGCCTCGTTGAATGGCGTCGAGTGCACTCAACGCATTTGACGCCTCGTCGAATGCCGAAGAGTGCACTCAATGCACTCGATTCCTATTGACTCTAGAACATTCTTTTCCTAAGTTAGAGTTGATTGAACCCCATAGTGGGTCCTATGTGAATCCACCCTAACCCTTGGGTCAAACCTAGTCTATCCTCATTCATCCACCACATGTCCTACCCTAATCTTAGTTAAGGAGTTTAGTTTCTTGAGGGATGTTACAAGAGTTCTCCTGAATCCTTGAAACTCATATTGTTGTGTGAGGATTGTTAGCAAATAATTAAATATTACCTTCGACATTCTAAAGGCACTGAAAAACCTGTAAGTGTGTCCATTGCGAAGTTCACTAATCCATCTAGCCCCTGTGTTGTATTAGAAGAACCACTAGACCTAGTTAACTGATAACTCATTACTAATAACATTTGTCGTCCATTCAATGCTCTATTACGATAAATCTAGCCAGCCACTTGTTGTTGAGTCTCCTCATCAGAACAGTCAATGTGATCCGAGGACATTGTAAATCCGCGACAATTACATAAAACATCATTTGCTACTACATAATAATTAATGTGCAACAACATAATAAATGTCCAGCAATGCAAACATAATAATAATAAGTGTCACAGCATAATAATAAATGTCCAATAAAACAGAAACATCATAAAAAATGTCCAACAAGTAATCCGATCACAGAGAAAACATGTCCATCAACTAATCTGATTTTTTTCATAACAAGCCTGCAGCCACTTTAGACGCCGATCATGCCGAATGCTCATAAAAATTTCGCGATTTTGTTTCTCTCTCAAAAACATGGTGTAACGCTCTAACCAAGTTTGACATGAATCAGTAGTCCGGCTGGCTCCGCGATTACAAGTAAACTAAGAGACAGTATATGAACTGGTATAAAGCAGGTAAAAGAAACAAAAATGCTGAAAAGTAATACTTATAACGGAAAGATGAAGTAAAATTATGGGTAAAAGTGTACCTTGTCAAGCAGCATCCACAGAGCCAACTAATAGGTAAAATAATACTAAGCAATTGAAATGCCAACAAACCAAAATTAACTGAACCATCACAGTGAGTAAAGTACAACAAATATAAATGTTTGGAAAGTAGAAAGCAAAGTACAACTACAGTGCTACATTGGTACACACTGACGACTGAAAACCGAGCTGCCTATCCTAAACGGATCCATTGACCTGAGCCCCCTGCAGAAACAAGTTCCAAAATGGGTCAGGCCCACTGAAGAGTAAGAAAACTACTCCCTCCAACAACACTTAAATGAAAAGAAATATTTTTAAGTGCTCAATACTTGAGTTAATGTTATGCATAAATCCCTAAGACAAACCTTGATGCTTAGATTCATGATTTGACAAAGAATCAATCTGTTGCGTGATCTGACTCACTAATATCTGAATTTCTTCTATAGCGTTGGTTCCTGAAGATTTGGGTTCGCGGTTGATAAACGTATCAACACAATTCAATATTTTCTTACTAATACATGCCACTAAGGATGACTTGGCACAAACAGTTGCTAAAGTCTAAATGTCAAACCTTATGGTGCCCTGAATTCGGTGGTCACTAAGGACGACTAGGCACAACTGGGTACTGTAGTTTAAATGGCAAACATGATGGTGCCCTGAATTGGTTGGTCAGTCCAACGGAAGACAGACTCCCATCTGAGGAGCGCCATTTCTGTAACGATGGTCATCGACCCTGAGCTCGAAATACAGTTGGTGGCCTACTGGCCCTGGAATTACGGTGGTGTGCCTCCACCAGAATAACGAGGGTAAACCTTCCTCGCTACTATTCCGATCTAACTTAGACTTGCGTTTAGCGGGTCAGCCTCGATGTAGCGCTCTCGCTAACTGTACTAGCCTTATGGTTTCATGATACTGAATTAACTAATTTAGCCCAAGTGTACAAGTACTCCTCTGACCAGATTCTGACTACAGGAACATGCAATTTCTAGATACACACACTAACTTATTTAAGCAAGAGTGTATGTAGACTAAAATGTTTAACTATATGGAGTAGAATTTCTTACAGCGGTACTTCAGCGCTCGTATACGCGACGAGGTGGCATGGAAAAACTTCGAACAAATCTGTCCACCAGGAACTCCTTCACTCTTTCGTGCCTCCTAAATAAAACTGAGTTCCAACCAAAAAGAGTCTCATCAAACCAAATTTCCCTCTTAGGGTTTCGGTGGAGAATTTCAATATGACAAAGTTGCTAATATGAACAACCAAAACGGTGGCTTACCCTGCTCTAAACAACGAATTAGCCCCAAACAGCGATCGATTCCCGATTTCGGAGAGCCGAGCACTTTGATCCCTAAATTAGGGCAAGAGGAAAAGGGAAGATAATCAAAATTGCTTCCACGATAACGATTCTACTAGGAAAATGGAAGAAGAAGGGGGGGGGGGACTAAACTCACCGGCCAAGCAATGCTTCGACACCCTTATCTTCCACCTACTAGGGTTGAAGTCGGCCCTCCTACGACGCTTGGATGGAACAGTAGAGGTCGTCGGTGTCTGGATAGGGAGGCGAAGGAGCCGATGCTGGATACCGGCGCGACGGGAGCGGTGGCCTAGGGCCTGGTTGCCGATTTCATCGTGCACTTGTGGGAGGCAGACCACGTCTTGCGGGAACGAAGGAATCGGGGTTTACGGGATTTAGGGGGGTGCGGGCTTTTATTATTCAAGCGGCGGAGCGGTTTTTTTTGGAAACCGTCAGGTGAGTAAAATAAGGGGGAAAAATGAACCGACACCCCTAAGATTGAGAAGGATTTGAAATCGCACATCAAAAACAAAAACGCCATTTCCTCTAAATCCTTAAATGAAATCTAAATGGCCCACTCTTACTCTATCAAATAAAACCGCGTCGAGTACAAACTCGACGCAAAACTAATCCACTAATTAATCCTCAAAATTTTCTCATATTACATCGTACTTCGACGACACACTGGCTCGATCAAAATCATTCGCGATTTGACACTGCAAAAAAAATTAAATTTGTCGTAAACACTTGGTTGTTACACATGGTACAGTAGTGGTAGAAGTCGTAGTTCGAATCATCCATAACCTCTGGAATAGTTTCGAGCTCTGAGATAGCCTCAGGAATGTTATATAATGATGAAGATATTTGGATGTGCGACGGCTCCATCATGCAACACTCAATAATTCTTGATGTTTCAGCAATCTCATCCATCGTCGAACTTCTCGCCTTCTTGTTGGTCATCTTGTTTTTTCCCTTGTCTGTTTGTTTACCCCGCGCATCAATAGAATTTGGATACTCATTAATGTTTTGTGTGCCATCTTCAGTAAACAGGGCATGTTAATCAATAGATTCATGCTCAAAAGTCCTAAAATTTGGAGCCCAAGCAAGATTTCTAGTTGCTACGACCATGCCAAACATCATATGTAATTTCTCTACTAACTCAGAAGATATTCCAGAAAACTGAAACTTTTTAGCATTCAGAACAACCTGACATGGAAAATAAATATATATTAGAAAATCATTAATATCCACAATAATATAGTAAAAAGTTAATCTTTAAAAAAATACATAATTTTAAGCGTTCTTTCCACCAATCCTCTGAAGTAGCAATAGTTTTGTGAATTGGATCCCAGCCCAAACCCGTCTCACAGCCCTTAAGATCTCTCCATAACTTCCAATTCTTTTTCAATTGATCTCATTTTTTCTTCATTTGATTTCGATCATACGACTTACCCGTGCGAGCAAAAAATTTGTTTTTAGGTTGGTCCACCCATTCCTATTAAAGTGTGTGGTAGGGCGATTACTCAACTCTATTTGTTTCAAGCACAAGTCGCAAAAAATCACAACATCATTGACCTCCCAGTTTGCACTAACACCACCTTCTTTATGTTTGCCCAAAAGCCTACAAAATTCTCCACAAACAATCACCACGTTCACATTACACAAAAATCTACACAAAAGTACAATGAATCTACATAAAAGTACAATAAATCTACACAACTTTACAAACACACACATACCTTACAAACACAAACACATACATTACAAACCCAAACATTACAAACACACACAATCACAAACCAAACACATTACACGCACACACACGCACACACACGCACACACACACACACACACACACACACACACACACACACACACACTCATGCGCATTACAACCACACAAATTACATACACTCACCCACATATTTCAAACACACACACACACTACGACAGTCGTAGGCGGGTAACGCCTTTGAGCGCCTCAGCTCCGTTCGCCAGTCTAACTCCTTGGCCACCTACATCGACGAATTCAACGCAGTCGCTACGCATGTTCCCGGCTTGGCCCCCGACCACTACTTGGGTTATTTCCTGGCAGGCCTGCACCCCCACCTCTGCGCACGCTTGCGGGGGCACAATCTGACCACTCTTGGAAAATCAATTTGGATTCATGTCAGGGCGGTCAACCATGGAAGTTATACATCCCTTGAGGAGACTCATTGACAATTACCGAGAAAGAAAACAAGATTTGCATATGTTGTTCATCGATCTTAAGAACCCAGATCGACCACTCTCCCCAACCCGGCCGGCCCAACCACCGCGGCCCTTACCGCCGCCTCTTCTACAACCGGACCCTCTGCCCTTACCAGGGCTCCAATTACTGCTGCCACCTATGCAACCAGCAGCTCACCGCCCACCGGCCCCTCGACGACCCCAACATCTGTCGTACCAATAGCAAGTGGAGCTCCGTCGCAAGGGCCTCTGTTTTTGCTGCGAGCAACCCTACTCGCCCACCCACATCCGCCCTTTCAGGAATTTATGTGTGATGCTGGGATTTGAAGATACTGACCCGGTCTCCGGGGATTTAGATCCACTGACGCTTTTGGACGATCCCCATGGCCCTCGACCTTGAGAACAAGGTTGTTTTTCAGGTGGGGCGTATTGATATGTCGCGACCGCCATGCACTTTATGAGTCTATGAAGCCCCATGGGCATTAGCGTGCATTTCTTAATGCATTTCTTTATTGTTTTGTCTTCTAGTAGGGAGCTTCATCTATATAAGGAGCCTTAGGGGTGGAGTCTATCTCTATCTTGAGTCTTGAGTGTTTTGGCTCTCTTGGAGAGTGGAGTATCAAGGAGGATCCAGCCTCTGGATGCTTGACAAGATTCGTCTCGATTGTATCTGTTTAATGCAATGTTTCCTCATTGTTTCTACAATCCTTTAGCCACCTGCTCCTGAATAGCCCCCCTGTCTCCCGTCTTCCCTCCACCAAGCCGCTACTCCCACCAATATTCCTTGCAATCCGCCCCTCCCCATAACCTTAGTTCCACCGCAAGCATCCCCTTTTCATCCCTACAACAACTCCCATTCAAACCCTAATATTTCTTTGCCACCATCCCCTCATTCTTGTGGAACAACCATCCAATTCCCTCACAAACTCGGATCAGTTCAAATCTGAGAATTTCATCCTCCCTTTTGTCATTCCCTCCACCCATACTTCATTCTTTAACCCGGATCTGCCACCAAATATTGGATCCATTCATCCCTTGCCCGGATCTACCCATACGTGGCCAGATCTATTCATTTCCGGTCCGATTCCACCATCCACCGCCGGGGACAGCCACCTACTCCATTTTCCATGCCGCCGGTTTCACCTTGGATCGTCGTACACGCATCTCCGGCTCTGGATTCTTCATTGTCTTGGTCAGCCCACTATTTAGTGAGTATTGTTGTATTGAATTATTATTTTTCAGCATTTATTTATCAGATTGGATATCATATTTATTTGGATATCTCGTATGCTAGTAGTTTGTTAGATAAATATTATGATTTGCAGGATTCAGTCGCCGCACGCTCTTGCTTTGGCCCTCCACGCGGAGGAAAGACTAAACTTGTTTTTGCCCCAATAAAATATTTAGCCATGTCGTGAATTTATCTGCGTGAGATGATTTGAATTTATTATTTAATTGTGATCTAACCGTTGAACTTTTGCATAGCATGTAAGGTTAGGTCGCAGATTTTCCGCCGTCTACATAAACGTCATGCGTCAAAAAGCCACTTCATTTTCTTCCATTTCCTTGTTCTACTATGTCTTTCTTCTTTTGCGGAACTCAGAAAGACTAGGATATGGCTGGGAACTTTCAAGACCGTTGAGGACGCCGTCAGAGCCTACAAAAAAGTTTTTGAATTCATGTGTGAATCAAAGGGGAAGACCAATTTTTATTCTTTCACGCGCATGAATGGACTGGATGGCGAGTGAGAATCTGCTTAAGAGCAACTCCAATGGGGATCTCTATATTTAGAGATCCCCATTGTACCATGTTCTCTAAATATAGAGAACATGGGTAGAGCAACTCCAACCATGTTCTCTATATTTAGAGAACATGTTATTTTAATATATATATATACATATATATAATATTTATACTATATTTATATATTAATATGTATAAATAAATAAATATAATATTATTATGATATTTTTTTTTCTTATCTTATTTTATTATATTATATTAATTTTAAAGTTTTTTTTTTAAATTTCAAATTTCATTACATAACTAAAATAAAACACGCATAACATAATTCAAAATAAAAAATTACATTTGGAAATAATTCTAAAATTCGGGGAGGTCATCAGCAGGTTCGTTAAGACTTCCGTGTGCACTTCCCCCTTGTTGTTCTCCTCTATACCCGGGTACTCCATAGTCGCTTCCTCTATATTGGCTTTCTCGATACTGGCTTCCTCCATACTGAGGTCCTCCAAATTGAGGTCCATCAAATTGAGACCCTCCAAATTGAGGTCCACCAAATTGAGACCCTCCAAATTGATAACCTTCATGTGAGTCTCCTCCATAATGGCTTCCTCCATAATGGCTTCCTCCATATTGGCTTCCTCCATATTGGTTTCCTCCATAATTGCTTCCTCCATCACCACTACCTCCATACATGCCTCCTCCATACTTGGTTGCTTCGAGTGATGATGATCCTCTAAACAATGATTGTTTTACATTTTTATTCATAATTTCTTGTTTTTTCTGCCGAAAATATTGCCGCTCTGGAGTTCCTTTTATGCTTTCCAAATCAATCATCATAATATCATGATCTTGTTTAGCACTCTGAAGCTCTAGTTTTTTTTTTCATTTTCGACCTTTAACTTCAAGAGTTCAGTCATAGAAGACCTATCTTTTGCTCGTTGTTCTTGTCCTCTCTTTAAAATCTCTAAGATTTCTTCATTTGCTTTAGTATGAGTTTCAATATCAGAACTCTTACCACTAACTTGTCTTCTTCTCTCCTTTTCTTTCTTTCTTCCAGTAGGGCGAGTATTTGAAATTGAGGCTGGAGATTCTTCATCACCAGTACTATTAAGGTTCATTTCATTGCTGTCTGTGTTTAGGTCTATTCGTCTCCGTTGAGTGGGAGAGTTAGAATCAAAAGCTTGTGATATGTCAAAATGCTGAGAGTTGTTACCTTCTGTAGTCCCGAACGACTCTATCCACTTTTCTGTATTTTTCAAGATTGACCAAACATGATCAAACAAGAAGCCTCTTTTCTCATTCGGATCTTCTCCATATAAAATTTTGGCCTGATTGATCTACAAACAAACAAACAATAATTATAATATAGCGATTCTTTAATATAATATTTAAAATATAAATTAATACTTACAATATCGAGTTCAGATGCACCACTCGGATTTCGTTGCTCAATTTGTCGAATACATCCTCGAAATTTGCTAGCCTTACTTGCTAACAAGGACCAACGACATGAGAGAGATTTAGGGGTTCTCTGTCCTAAACAAGTTGCGGGTCTTGTCTTGTGAAAAATGACAGATACTCTTTCCCACATCCTATGCTCCTTTTGATTGCTACCCATAACTGGGTCTTCAGAGACCTCAAGCCATGCATAGCATAGTGCTTGATCTTCTTTCACTGAGAATGTTGTTCCCCGACTGGAAGTCATGGTTAAGGAGAGAAGGAGTGCTCTTCTTAACTATGGTGGAGAAAGAGTGATTGATCTTCTTTAGCATATCATAGTACTTATAGAACCAATGCTGGTGGGGAATCCGATGCGGGTGAAGAGAATCCAATGCTGGTGATAAGAATCCAATGTTGGTGGAGAATCCGATGCTGGTGGGGAATCCGATGCGGGTGAAGAGAATCCAATGCTGGTGAAGAATCCAATGCTGGTGGGGAATCCTATGCGGGTGAAGAGAATCCAATGCTGGTGATAAGAATCCAATGCTGGTGGAGAATCCGATGCTGGTGATAAGAATCCAATGCTGGTGGAGAATCCGATGCTGGTGGGGAATCCGATGCGGGTAAAGAGAATCCAATGCTGGTGATAAGAATCCAATGCTGGTGGAGAATCCGATGCTGGTGGGGAATCCTATGCGGGTGAAGAGAATCCAATGCTGGTGATAAGAATCCAATGCTGGTGGAGAATCCGATGCTGGTGGGGAATCCGATGCGGGTAAAGAGAATCCAATGCTGGTGGAGAATCCGATGCTGGTGGGGAATCCTATGCGGGTGAAGAGAATCCAATGCTGGTGATAAGAATCCAATGCTGGTGGAGAATCCGATGCTGGTGGGGAATCCTATGCGGGTGAAGAGAATCCAATGCTGGTGATAAGAATCCAATGCTGGTGGAGAATCCGATGCTGGTGGGGAATCCGATGCGGGTAAAGAGAATCCAATGCTGGTGGAGAATCCGATGCTGGTGGGGAATCCTATGCGGGTGAAGAGAATCCAATGCTGGTGATAAGAATCCAATGCTGGTGGAGAATTCGATGCTGGTGGGGAATCCGATGCGGGTAAAGAGAATCCAATGCTGGTGATAAGAATCCAAAAATGCTATATAATCATCACTTCCCTTATCATCTTCCGGCAAACTAACTATCTTTCCATCATACAAAAAATGAACTACGGTGCAGGGTCATCTCATTTACGATCTTCATCGTCTTCGGATGATGAATTATTTTCTCAACAAATTCAACAGTGGGAAGAAGACACAGCTGAATGGGAGCAAGAAGAGGAAATTTTGGCTTGTGCTTATGAGTCAAACAAAGCCAAAATTGCAGCTCAACTTCATGGAGATGAACTTCCGAGGCACAGAGGTTCAACACCTGGTCATGCGGTAATCAACAGGGGCAGGATTGAAGGTGATACTAGATTGTGGAATGACTACTTCTCTGATCATCCCACATATGGGGAAACATATTTTCGAAGAAGATTTCGCATGCGAAAGAATTTATTCCTTCGTATTGTTGCCGCGGTGCGGGAGCACGATACTTTCTTCATTCAAAAAAAGGATGGTCTTGGAAAGCTTGGATTGTCAACTTTACAAAAAATTATGGCAGCATTCCGTATGTTGGCATATGGAACAGCAGCTGATAGCTGCGATGAATATATTCGAATCGGTGAGTCAACCGTGATTCAATGTTTGAAAAAATTTTGCAGGGCAATTGTACAAGTATACAAAGAAGAATATTTGAGATATCCCAATGCCAATGATGTTGCTAGATTGTTACGGAAAGGTGAAGAACGAGGATTTCCAGGGATGTTGGGAAGTCTAGATTGCATGCATTGGCAGTGGAAGAACTGCCCAACAGCATGGGCGGGACAATATTCAGGACGACACGGTGGACCAACAATCATTCTCGAGGCAGTAGCATCTTATGACTTATAGATATGACACACATATTTTGGTTTACCAGGCTCGAACAATGATATCAATGTCCTACAATCATCTCCTTTGTTTGCTAACTTAGCACAAGGTATTACGCCTCCTACTAATTATGAAATTTTGGGAAAAAAATATGACGTTGGTTATTATTTAGCCGACGGAATATATCTGAAGTGGTCAACACTAGTTCAGACTATTTCTCATTCACATGACAAAAAAAACAACACTTTGCAATGATGCAAGAAGCATGCCGAAAAGATGTAGAGCGGGCATTTGGAGTTCTTCAATCAAGATTTGCGATAATTAAGGGGTCAGCCCGTTTTTGGGATAAACATGTTTTACACGATATCATGACTGTTTGTGTTATAATGCACAACATGATCGTCGAAGACGAGCGGGATGAAAATGACTATGTCACTATTTCTACTTCATCACCAACTCAAAATGTTGAAGAGTTGAATACAAGTGAAGCCGAACGATTTCAGCAGTTCCTAAATCGGCATAAAAAGATCAAAGACAGAGATGCGCATTTTGCACTTCGAGATGCACTAGTTGAACATTTGTGGGAACGACATGACAATGAACCAATGTAGTTTTGAATATTTTATGCATATTATTTTGAATGTAGTTTTATTTTTACACGAGTTTAATCAGTAAAAATATCTTCTCCTTCTTTTTGTATTACAAATAATAATTAGAATATATTCAATATTAGGCTCGTTTTGTAGGTCTCGAAAAAATGATTTTGTTGATATATTATATGTTATAATTGAAAAATTATTTTAATCATTATTAGAATTATAAAATAATACCAAAGTATCTTAAATTAAATAATTAAAACTTTTTTTAAAAAAAAATATTAAAAAAATAAATGCAGGCCGGTTCTTCCTCCTCTAAATTTAGAGGAGGAGAGATGAGAAATGCAGCCGCCTCTATATTTAGAGGCGGAAATGGCGATGCATTGGAGCAAAACCGTCCGGCATTTCTAAGAAATGTCGGACGGTTGGAGTTGCTCTAATGGGATTTGATTTTGAGAGAAAATAAGTAAATTACTTAAATTTATCGAGTGCGCTAGCCAAAGTTGGCCCGCGTGTAACACTACTCTATATATTTTGTATGAAATTCATGCAAATTTCGCAACTCCTACACTACGGGGGGAAATGAGGTGAGAATGGTGTTGTTGCGCTCGTATTGGCCATAAGAGTCTAATAAACTCAATCGATGTCGATTCTGAGTTCGCTTACTTATACTTGCCTATTCGAGATGTCATATAACTCAATGCAACCTATTTCGGTCAATTTTCTCAATTCTCGTCTGATTCGAACGAAATGAAAGACATCGAGTTCGTATTGATCATACAGGTTCAATGCATCGGACTAGGGTCAATTTGGAATTCGTTTGCTAAAAAGTCACATCACGGCTGTCATGTAGCTAAATTTGGCCTGATTTAGACAGCATCATTGTTACAAATTAGAATAAAGAGCAAATTGCTTCTTTGAGGTTGTATTGATCCCATGAGTGCAATGCAACTGATAGGGGTCATTTTCAGATTAATTTACTTAAAAGGTCGATATTAAGTTATCATATTTCAATTCCATCGTAATACAAGTTATAATTGGATCATAAAGCTTATGAAAGTTACTGTGACCACGACTAAGCTTCTCAAGGGGGTCAATCTGACTGGATAGGTGTTACACTACTGCTAGGGTTCTAAGCGAGAGGAAACTAGAAACAAGAAAGAGACGGCTACGGTTTTTGTGGAAGAAGAAAGGAATACCTGAAATTGATAATGCATGCCTCCAAAGAGGGGGAAAAGGGGTATTTATGAAGCCCCCTTTTCTCCAGGGCAGGCCGGCCCCCATTGAGGGCTGAACCGGTGTGGTTCAGCCCTCCCTCTTATTGATTAATTGCGGGTTGAACCGGATGGTTCAGCCCGGTCTCTGTCTGGCGCTCCTTTAGGTCTTCTGGCGTACTTGAATTCTCGGAACCGCAGATCGTCCGGGGCCATAACATTCCCCTCCCCATCAAGAGGCAGCTTGTCCTCAAGCTGGAAGTCGGGAAATAACTCCCGGTACTCCAAGAAGTCCACCCACGTGTTGTGGGCCTCTGAGAGATCCTTCCACTTGACCAGAATCTCTGAACGGTACTCCGTGCCATGTTTCTTCCATCTGGACAGCAAGATATCTTCGGGGCTGGGGCGCAACTCCCCCGTCGTAGTAGCCTCGGGTAGAGAGGGGAGCACTGTGGCTGCCGCCCCCAGCTTCTTCTTCAGCAGTGACACATGGAAGGTGGGATGGATGCGAGAGCCCTCAGGAAGGGCAAGCATGTATGCGACCGGCCCCACCCGTCGAGTGATGCGAAACGGGCCATAGAACCGTGGGGCGAGCTTCTGATTGGATCGGCGAGCAACTGAAAGCTGTCTGTACGGCTGGAGACGGAGGAAGACCTCGTCCCCAACCTGAAAGGTCCGCTCCGTTCGGTGCTTATCGGCCTGCAACTTCATCCGGTCATGTGCAACCCGGAGATTGTCCCGCAAGAGAGCCAAGGTCTGATCCCGGTCGCGTAAAGCTCGATCCACGGCCGGCAGAGCTGTGCTGCCCGGTTCATACGACTGCAGAGTGGGTGGTGAGCGCCCGTAGACAACCTCGAACGGAGTGGTCCGACTGGCCGTGTGATACGAAGTATTGTAGCAGTACTCCGCCCAGTGTAACCATCGAGACCACGTGCGGGGCTCATCCATGATGAAGCAACGAAGATACGTTTCGACACCCCGGTTCAGCACCTCTGTCTGGTCATCTGTCTGCGGATGTTGTGTCGTGCTCATGCGCAACCTGGTGCCCTGCAACCTGAAAAGCTCCTTCCAGAATTTGCTGAGGAAGGTCGTATCGCGATCCGATATGATGGAGCTCGGGAGACCATGTAGGCGCACTACCTCCCTGGCAAAGAGATCGGCAACGGTCTCTGCGGTGTAAGGGTGGCTGAGAGCGAGGAAATGGCCGTATTTGGACAGCTTGTCCACTATGACCAAGATCGCGGACTTGCCCTGAGACCGGGGCAGGCCCTCAATAAAATCCATCGATACCGTCTCCCATATCTACTGAGGAATCTCCAAGGGCGTGAGCAACCCTGCTGGCGAGGACGTCTCATACTTCTGCCGTTGGCACATATCGCATTGCTGCACAAAACGCTACGTGTCCCGGCGT
Organism: Platanthera guangdongensis; assembly: GCA_039583875.1. Taxonomy (NCBI): domain Eukaryota; kingdom Viridiplantae; phylum Streptophyta; class Magnoliopsida; order Asparagales; family Orchidaceae; genus Platanthera; species Platanthera guangdongensis. The sequence goes on from CM077158.1 coordinate 114,231,251, forward strand.
AACCCCCGCCAAAAGACATTGTCCCGAAGCCGTTGTAATGTGCGAAGCACCCCGGCATGGCCTCCGGTCGGGGACGAGTGGAACTCCTGTAACATGACCTCCTTCCAAGCGGAAGAAGCGGGGATGACCACCCTCCCGTGGTAATACAAATGTCCTCCAATCAGCTGGTACCCTGGAGGAGTGGGTTGGCCCTGAGACAAGGCCTCCACAATAGGTTGGAGCTCTGCGTCCGCGGCTATCTCCCTCTGAATATCATCCAAGGACTCGATCAACGGTACCGACAGGCGAAAGATGGTGCTTTCCGGTAGGCGGGATAGGGCATCAGCCACCAAATTCTCCTTGCCCTGCTTGTACACGATCTCATAGTCATACCCCAACATCTTGGTCAACCACTTCTGCTGGAGAGGAGATGCTAACCTATGATCCAAGAAGTGTTTCAGGCTCTGGTGATCGGTGCGAACTTTAAAATGGTGGCCTAGCAGGTATGGACGCCACAACGTCACTGCGTGTACAATTGCTAGCATCTCCTTCTTGTACGTGGAGAGGCCCAAGGTCCGAGGTGCCAAAGCCTTGCTGAAGTAGGCCAACGACCGCCCCTCCTGCATCAAAACCGCCCCAATTCCCACTCCTGAGGCGTCCGTCTCCACTACAAACTCCTTGGTGAAATCCGGTAGTGCGAGCACCGGCGTGGTCGTCATAGCCTCCTTGAGAGCGGAGAAGGCCTGCTCCGCCTCTTCATGCCACGTAAAGGACTCTTTTTGGAGGAGCTGTGTAAGTGGTCGTGCCAGCTTACCATAGTCCTTCACGAACCTTCTATAGTACCCAGTGAGGCCCAGGAAGCCTCGAAGTGCTCGCACGTTAGCCGGTCGCGGCCACTCCATCATGCTCTCTATCTTCTTTGGATCTGCCCTGACCCCTTGTGCCGAAACCAGATGCCCCAAATATTCCACCTCTGACTGCCCAAACGAGCATTTTGATAGCTTGGCATAGAACTGATGCTGCCGCAGAATGGTAAGAACTTATGCCACATGCTCAACATGCTCCTCCCACGACCGACTGTATATCAATATATCATCGAAGAAAATGAGTATCGATCGCCGTAGGAGTGGCCGAAAGGTCTTGTTGAAATTTGTGAAGTGGAAGTGGATGACGAGACGGGTCGGGCGGCTTGGGGCGGACAGCATTGGCGGACTAGGCGGACTGGGCGGACTGAGATGTGCGGCCTGGTGGAAGGTCTAGTGAGAAGCCGACTGTCTTCTGAGCGGGTTGTTGCATGGAGTCCGCGGACTATGCGGACTGGTGCATTGCTCAGTGGCCGCGGGTGCAAGCTTGTGCTGATAGGCGGGTTGGCTCATGTCCGCGGGAAGCTTGCGGACTGATGTGTCCGCGGTATTGGCTGTTGCGGACTGGGCTTAGAGCTTGGCTGAGGCCTTGTCGGGCTCTGGTATCAGCAGGTGCTTTGCTGTGGAGACCGGTTGGCGGACTGTTGTTTGGAGTCCGGGAGGAGGCTGCTGCGTTGGACAGGAGTGCGAGGTGCCTGCGGACTGCTGGCGGTCTGTGTTTTGGTGTTTGGCGGACGGGGGTTTGCGTCCGCCATGCTCGCATTGGCCCTTGATGGTTTTGGACTTGGTCACACTTTGTGTCAAGTTCATGGTGTCCGCCGTATCCGCCAAGTCCGCTGTGACCGGGCGGACTGTTACTGTCTGCCTTTGGTCGTGGACTTGTGGCGGATTGAGGTGTGAGTCTTGCGGACTGCCATTGAAGGGGGTTGTTATCCTGCAGTGGTTGGAGCTTTGCGGGCTGATGTCTTGTTCGCATCGCTTGGGCGGACTGGAGAGGGTTCGTCAATGGTTGCCTTGCTCCTGGCGGTTTTCCTTGGTATCCGGCTAAGTCTTTGCGGACTCAGCGGACGGAGGTTTGCTATCGCGCGGGCTGGGGCGGTGTCGCTATCTCTTGGGCGGTGACCACACTCCTCACCCTGCCTATAAATAAGACCCCCTTGGCACGTCTACAATAACCTAAGTAACTTGAGTGAACAGTAAGTTGGGGTGTGCAAGGAGCTGCGGTCTGTGTTTGTCAGTCCGCACGGATTGTTTCAGGCTGACGGTTTGCTGTGTGCAGGTCGCGCGGATAGCTTCAAGGAGCCAGGAGTTTGGCTGTGACTTCGGTCAAGTGCTTGGAAGTGTGCGGTCTCTGCGGACTCAGCAGGAGGTCGCTCTGCGGCTTGTCAGTTCTGTTTCAACATTGCCAGCTTCAATAACCTGTCCGCCGGCTTCTGGCGGGTAGGGGGTGTTCCTCAGTTCAGGTTCAGCAGGAGGCGAATAACGGTGTGTCCGCGCGGCCTCGCGGCTTCGGCGGACTCCGTGGTGATTCGGCGGACTGCAGCTAAGTGCGGGCGATCTCAGCGGACTCGGCGACCTCGGCGACCTCGCGGTCTCGGCGGACTCCGGTGCTGTCCGCCCGACTTGTTTTTTGGTGCTTTCTGTTTACAGCTGTTATACTAGCGAAATCATGTCTCGCTATGTATGCCTCGGATTGTAAAGAAGTGAATGTATAAAAGACCTGCTTGTGCCTTCATTGTCTGTTGGGATTTACCTCTATTCCTTGGTTTCCGCTGGTTCAACGTGCGAACTGGGTAGTTCCGAAGATATTAATTTGGCGTTTGGGCTATCTTGCTGACCACGTTGAGAAAATTTAACATGGTATCAGAGCCAGGTTTCTGAGGTTCAGTTGCGTGAGCGGAAGTCAGCCAGTGTTGTTACTCAGTGATTGAGTGGTGATCAACCTGTGTTGTTGCTCGGAGCTTCTGAAGGTTGCCAACAGGTGTTGCAATGGAAGGGAGTTTTGCAAGAGGTCTGGGCATTGAACTCTTAACGCCGACTAACTTCAAGAAGTGGAAGTCGTGCATGAAGAGTTATCTTCTTGGCGAGGAGCTGTGGGAAGTCGTTGGTGGTGACGACAGACAGGAAGTTACTGCTGCGTTCGGTACTGCTGAGCAGGTTAGGCTCTGGAGAAGAACAAATGCTAAGGCGGAGTTCATTCTGAAGAGAGCCGTGTCTCCGGAACTGTTTGATCACATCGTAGGGTGTGAGTCGGCTGCTGATATTTGGACAACCATTGATGAGTTGTTCAATAGGAAGAATGTGGCGCAGCTTCAGTTCTTGGAGAATGAGTTGGCCAGGGCAACTCAGGGAGATCTTTCCATCTCCAAGTACTTCTTAAAGATGAAGAGCTTGTGCGCTGAGCTGTCGGCACTGGATCCTGATGAGCCTATCTCTGAGGCAAAGATGAAAAGGCACATAATTCGTGGCTTGCGGAAGGAGTATGTGGCCTTTGTAACATCTGTTCAAGGGTGGGCTACTCAGCCGTCGTTGCTGGAGCTGGAAAATCTGCTTGCCTCGCAGGAGAGCTTAGCAAGGCAGATGGCTGGAGTGAATCTGAATCAGGAAGGCAGCGAAGCTCTCTTCTCAGGCAAGAAGAAAGGATGGGAAGGGAAGAAGAAGAAGAAGGTGCAGGCCGCTGATGAGAAGGAGACTCCAACTTCATATCCACCGGAGAGGAGCAATGCTCCTAAGGACTGGAAGAAAAATCTGAAGTGCTACCGGTGTCATCAGCGAGGGCACTTCAAGCGGGACTGCAAGGTCAAACTGCAGCCTGGGCATGATGCGGGAAAGGAGGAAGCTTGCTCGAGAAGTGAAGAAGCAGGATGGGGCGGAGCTTTCATGACGGGCACTTGTGTCCGGGCCTTGTCTGCTGAGGACTTCAACAGCGAGTGGATCGTGGACTCCGGGTGTGGTCATCACCTCACCGGAAACAAATCGAAGTTCACCTCCATGCATGCGTACTCAGGTAATGAAGCTATTATCACTGCTGATAATACTATTTATGCAGTAGAGAAGGAGGGGGTCGTGTCTTTGGGTAGTGATCAGGGGCCACTCACGTTAAGGAGTGCGTATCACGTGCCGGGCATGAAGAAGAACCTCTTCTCGGTGACCAATGCGGTGGACGCTGGGTATCACGTTCTGTTTGGGCCAACAGACGTGAGGTTCCTTCGCAACGTATCAGCGGTGAAGGCTGATGTTGCTCATGTTGGGAGGAGGGTGAAGAACTTGTTTGTTCTTTCCACCAATGCTTATGTTGATAAGATGAGGGCCAATGATAGTGCTGCTATCTGGCATGAGAGGCTGGGGCATGTTGGCATGGACAAGCTGAAGGCGATGACTAGTAGAAGTTTGGTGAGGGGGTTGCCGAAGTTGTCCTCCTTTGGTGAGGAGCATGTTTGTGCGGGCTGTCAATACGGTAAGGCACATCGCCTTCCGTTTGATAAATCACAAACAAGGAGCAAGAAACCATTGGAGTGTATTCATGGCGACCTGATGGGACCGACGGTTACTGCCAGCCTTGGTGGAAGCAGATACATGCTTGTCTTGGTTGATGACTACTCAAGGTATACTTGGGTGTACTTCTTAAAGGAGAAGTCGGAAGCCTTCCGGTTGTTCGTGGAGTTCAAGGAGTTGGTAGAAGGCCGGCTTGGCTTGCGGATTAAGAAGCTTAGAACTGATAACGGGGGTGAATTTGTTTCCTCCGAGTTTTCTAACTTCTGCAGGAAGCACGGGATCCAACGAGAGCTTACTTGTGCTCACACTCCACAACAAAATGGGGTAGCGGAGCGGAAGATCCGTCACTTGACGGAGACCTGCAAATGCTGGCTTCATGCGAAAGATATCCCAAGGTCCTTTTGGGCAGAGGGAATGTCTTGTGCTGCCTATGTTATCAACCGGATGCCACTCAGCCCTATCAACATGAAGACTCCTGTTGAGCTGTTGCTGAAGGAGAAGCCGAGTGTGGGACACCTTAGGGTGTTCGGTTCAACTTGCTACGTGCACGTCCCGGATGCTTCACGGACAAAGCTGGATGCGAAGGCAAGAAAACTTGTCTTTGTTGGCTATGATGAGCGGAAGAAGGGATGGAAATGCATGGACCCTGTGACGAAGAAGTTCGTGGTGTCAAGAGACGTTGTCTTTGACGAGCTGACGTCATATGGAGGTGGCTCGGTGGAGCTAACCGGAAGTAGCAAGGTTGATGAAGCACCGGTGGTGGCTGCTGAAGGCTTGGAAGAGGAGCTTGCTGTTTCACCAGCAGCTCCTGTTGCTTCGAACTCCGAGGCTGAGCTTTCTGGCTCAGGAAGCAGGGGGAGCACTGCTCAATGCTTGCCCCAGGTAGGAGTGGAGCCCGAAGAAGCAACGGAAGCCGTGAGCAAGGAGCCGTGTCTTCGGAGATCGAAGAGGGTGGTTAAGCCACCGGCTCGGTACTGTGATGGGAATGCAGTGAGCTTTGTCTCCTGCTTCTTTGCAGGTCCTCTGTATGAGCGAGAGCCTGCAAACTTCAACGAGCCCACTGGAGTGAAGGAGTGGGAAGGTGCCATGAAGGAAGAGATTGATGCTCTGAAGAAAAATGAAACCTGGGACCTTGTGCCCAAGGTTGATGGCATTACTCCGGTTACTTGCAAGTGGGTGTATAAGTTGAGGAAGAAGGCTGATGGGAGCATTGATCAGTTCAAGGCTCGCCTGGTCGCTAGAGGATTCTCACAGCAGTATGGAGAAGACTATGAGGAGACATTCAGTCCAGTTGCGAAGATGACTTCTGTAAGAGTGGTGATCGCCTTGGCTGCTAGCAAGGGATGGAGGTTGTGGCAACTCGATGTGAAGAATGCCTTTCTTTACGGAGAGATTGACAAGGACATCTTCATGGATCAGCCGCTTGGTTTTGTCTCAGAGAAGCATCCGGACTATGTCTGCAAACTCAGGAAGGCTCTCTATGGGTTGAAGCAAGCTCCTAGAGCGTGGTATGGGAAGATTGCAGAGTACTTGCAATTCTGTGGATACCTTGCTTCCAACTCGGATTCAAGCTTGTTCGTCAAGAAGAAGGGAGAGCTACGAGTCTTGGTCCTGCTGTATGTGGATGACATGATCATCACAGGAAACTCGGAGGAGGAAGTAGCAAGGCTCAGGGCAGAGCTTGCTATACGCTTCGAGATGAAATACTTGTGAGAGTTGCATCACTTTCTCGGTCTGGAAGTGGAGAGGAAGGAGTGCGGGGTTCTCATCAGCCAGAAAGGGTATGTTGATCGCATTGTGAAGCGGTTTGGCATGGGCGAAGGGAAGAAGTGCTCTACTCCACTGGAATCTGGGCTTAAGCTTCGACGGGATGAGGGAAGGGTTCTTCATGATCCCTTGGTGTTCAGGGCTCTTGTTGGGAGCTTGATTTATCTGACGATTACAAGGCCGGATATAGCTTATGCTGTTGGCCGAGTAAGTCGGTATATGGCTGAACCAAGGCAATCTCATCTTGTGGCGGCAAAGGAAATTCTGAAGTATGTCAAGGCTTCTTCTGATATGGGACTCCTCTATAGAAGGGACGCGGAGTTTGCGTTGCTCGGGTACACGGATGCTGACTATGGCGGTGATTCGGATGATCGAAGGTCTACTTCAGGTTATGTGTTCACTTGCGGTTCAGCTAGCATCTCGTGGTGTAGCAAGAAGCAGGACTCGGTGTCGGTTTCAACCACGGAGGCGGAGTATAAGGCTTCGGCCTTGGCTGCTCGGGAAGCCGTTTGGTTGAGGAGGCTTATAGAGGATGTTCATGAAGAAGTGCAAGGGCCTACTTTAATCCGGGGTGACAATGGGAGTGCTCTCAAACTGGTTAACAATCCAGTGTGTCACGCCAGGACCAAGCATATAGAGATTGATCACCACTTCATCAGGGAGAAGGTGTTGGAGGGGTCTCTGCTGGTCGGGCATGTTCGGAGTGAAGATAATGTTGCTGACATCTTCACGAAGCCACTGTCGAAGGGGCCCTTTGAACGCTTGCGCAGCTTGCTGGGCTTGGTCACCACTTCCCACTTCAAGGGGGAGTGTTGAAATTTGTGAAGTGGAAGTGGATGACGGGACAGGCCGGGCATTGCTCAGTGGCCGCGGGTGCAAGCTTGTGCTGATAGGCGGGTTGGCTCATGTCCGCGGGAAGCTTGCGGACTGATGTGTCCGCGGTATTGGCTGTTGCGGACTGGGCTTAGAGCTTGGCTGAGGCCTTGTCGGGCTCTGGTGTCAGCAGGTGCTTTGCTGTGGAGACCGGTTGGCGGACTGTTGTTTGGAGTCCGGGAGGAGGCTGCTGCGTTGGACAGGAGTGCGAGGTGCCTGCGGACTGCTGGCGGTCTGTGTTTTGGTGTTTGGCGGACGAGGGTTTGCGTCCGCCATGCTCGCATTGGCCCTTGATGGTTTTGGACTTGGTCACACTTTGTGTCAAGTTCATGGTGTCCGCCGTATCCGCCAAGTCCGCTGTGACCGGGCGGACTGTTACTGTCTGCCTTTGGTCGTGGACTTGTGGCGGATTGAGGTGTGAGTCTTGCGGACTGTCATTGAAGGGGGTTGCTATCCTGTAGTGGTTGGAGCTTTGCGGGCTGATGCCTTGTCCGCATCGCTTGGGCGGACTGGAGAGGGTTCGTCAATGGTTGTCTTGCTCCTGGCGGTTTTCCTTGGTATCCGGCTAAGTCTTTGCGGACTCAGCGGACGGAGGTTTGCTATCGCGCGGGCTGGGGCGGTGTCGCTATCTCTTGGGCGGTGACCACACTCCTCACACTGCCTATAAATAGGACCCCCCTGGCACGTCTACAGTAACCTAAGTAACTTGAGTGAACAGTAAGTTGAGGTGTGCAAGGAGTTGCGGTCTGTGTTTGTCAGTCCGCGCGGATTGTTTCAGGCTGACGGTTTGCTGTGTGCAGGTCGCGCGGATAGCTTCAAGGAGCCAGGAGTTTGGCTGTGACTTTGGTCAAGTGCTTGGAAGTGTGCGGTCTCTGCGGACTCAGCAGGAGGTCGCTCTGCGGCTTGTCAGTTCTGTTTCAACTTTGCCAGCTTCAATAACCTGTCCGCCGGCTTCTGGCGGGTAGGGGGTGTTCCTCAGTTCAGGTTCAGCAGGAGGCGAATAACGGTGTGTCCGCGCGGCCTCGCGGCTTCGGCGGACTCCGTGGTGATTCGGCGGACTGCAGCTAAGTGCGGGCGATCTCAGCGGACTCGGCGACCTCGGAGACCTCGCGGTCTCGGCGGACTCCGGTGCTGTCCGCCCGGCTTGTTTTTTGGTGCTTTCTGTTTACAGCTGTTATACTAGCGAAATCATGTCTCGCTATGTATGCCTCGGATTGTAAAGAAGTGAATGTATAAAAGACCTGCTTGTGCCTCCATTGTTTGTTGGGATTTACCTCTATTCCTTGGTTTCCGCTGGTTCAACGTGCGGACTGGGTAGTTCCGAAGATATTAATTTGACGTTTGAGCTATCTTGCTGACCACGTTGAGAAAATTTAACACATTCATCACGGCCTGGAAGGTCGATGGGGCATTGGAGAGCCCAAAGGGCATCACCAAGAACTCGTAATGCCCATCATGTGTGCGAAACGCGGTCTTGTGAATGTCTTCCGTCTTCATCCGAATCTGGTGGTAGCCGGATTGGAGGTCCAGCTTGGTAAACAAACTCGCCCCATGCAGCTCGTCCAAGAGCTCTTCTATCATCGGTATCGGAAACTTATCCTTGATCGTTGAATCATTCAGGTTGCGATAATCCACGCAGAAACGCCAAGACCCGTCTTTCTTTTTCTCCAGGATGATGGGCGAGGAAAAGGCGTTGGTGCTCGGCCGTATGATGTCGGTCGCCAGCATCTCTTTCACACTCTTCTCGATCTCGGCCTTCTGAATGTACGTGTACCGGTAGGGTCGGACGTTTGGGGGAGCAGCCCCTTCCTTCATATGTATGCCGTGATCCCTGAACCTGGGCGGAGGAAGGCCCCGGGGTTCTTGGAACACATCTCCGAACTGGGATAGAAGTACTTGTATCCTCTCTGGAATGTCTGGTGGGCCTTGAGCCAAGGCCTCCACCCCGACTACCATGGCCATCGGGGATCCCTGCTCCTCCAACCGCTGCAAGCTCCTCAGGAAAATCTCCTTCAAAGGTGAAGACCGAATGCCCTGCAGGCAATAATCCTTCCCTTCCTGGGTGAACTCCATCGTCAAACGAACCCAATCGGTGGTCACCCTCGGTAACTGCCGTAGCCATTGGACCCCCAACACCATGTCCGAACCCCGAATCGAAAGCAAGTACATATCCGTGTGGCACACATAGCTCTGCACGCGGATCTCTACCCCCTTCATCACCCCCTCGCACCTTAGCTTACTTCAATCTGCGATCATCACCTGGAAGGCTGCCTCTCTGTCAATTGCCTGTCCCACCTTCGAAGCAACTGCGGGGTTGATGAAATTGTGGGTACTCTCACTATCCACCAGAATGGTCACTCGCTCCTTGCCCACCCAGCCGGTGAAACAGAGCGTCACCGGGGCCGCACATCCCTCCATGGCCTGCAAGGAGACCCCGAACTCTACCAAATCCAGATTCGCCAAATCCAGGTCCTCCACGACGGCTGCCTCCATATGGACCTCTTCATCATCCTCCTCATGCAACATAAACACCTGGACCTTCTGGCAAGCATGTCCCTTGGTGTACTTCTCATCACAGTTAAAGCACAGTCCCTTCTCTCTCCGGGCATGCATCTCTGGCCATGTCAACCTGGTCACTGTAGGTCGTACGGGAGGCGGCTGCTCTCGTCGTACCGCCGCGGAAGCCGCGGGTGGCTTGGCTGTCATCCAGTTCCGCTGCCTGTTGTAACGCTCCTCCTGTATCCGAGCGATGCTGATGGCATGACTCAGATTGCGTGGTAAGTATGCGTGGACCTCGTCTCGCAAGTGGTCCATCAACCCTGAGACGAAACAACTCAGCAAGGTCTGCTCGCCCCACGCGACGCGGTTCGCCAATCTTTCGAACTCCGTCCGATATTCCGAGACGGTCCCCCGCTGACGCAGTTTTTGAAGGGTAGCCTCCACGTCCTCGTACTCCAGTGGCCCAAAACGAGCCGAAAAAGCCTCGACGAACTCCGGCCACGGGGCAAAAGTGCGTCCCCGCAAAAACCACTGCGTCCACTGGTATGCGTCCTCCTCCAGATGGAAGGCTGCCAGTTGTACCCACTGAGCCTCGGGGATCTCCTGATATTTGAAAAACAGCTCCGTCTTCTGGATCCACTCCAGAGCGTCCCCTCCCCTGAACTTGGGGAAATTCATCCGTGTTCGTTTGGGATGCATGTACGGTCTCTGATAAGGCCCTCCCAAACTGCCACCGTCTTGTCCCATTACCCTGGGTTGCCCATAATCTCCTTGCATTCCTCCATGGTTCCACCCCGGATTTCTTCCCGGTCCCATATTGGCCGAACCGTATCCTCCGTTGGGAGAGTTCGCTGGTTGGGGAGGAAAAATCCTCGTGGCGCCCCCGAGAGGGACAGCATTTGCCCCGGTGGGCCGAAACAATCCAAATCCTTGGTGTTGTGGTCTCCATGGCTGTCCCGTAGGTTGCCCGAACCCTCCTCCTTGCCGCAGCAGCCCGCCGTGAGTCTGCAGTGGCTGTTCGAGCCCCCAAGTCGAAGCCGACCCACCGCCGGACCCCCAGGGGCCTCCCGTGACCTCCGCCACCCGACCAAGGGGGAAGAACCTCCGCTGAACCCGTCGCTGCCCTCTGGCTGTCCGCCCGGAAGTCCGCTGGTCCGGAATGGGGCCGTCGGCCCGCGTGCGGCCTCCGGCGGCAGTCCTGCGCTGGATCCGGAGCCAGACGCTCCTTTCGTCCCGCCCCCTTGACTCCCTCACCCCGCATTTCCTCCGTTAGGGAAGTTTGTCGCCTCCGTGTCGGATCCCGCGCCGTTCACCGCCTTCCCCTTCAGATTTTGCAAGAGGAGGGATTTCAACTCCTCCATCTTCTCGTCGAGGCGTTCTTCCAGATGTTGTTGCGAGTTCTTCATGCTTGCTTCGATTGCCGTTACGGAATCCGTCAACGCAGCATAGTTCTCCTTGATGGCGGCCAAACGCGCCGTCTCTGCCTCCGTACGCGTCACCATGGTCGCAGAAAGGATGCTCTGATACCTAAATGTTACACTACTGCTAGGGTTCTAAGCGAGAGGAAACTAGAAACAAGAAAGAGACGGCTAGGATTTTTGTGGAAGAAGAAAGGAATACCTGAAATTGATAATGCATGCCTCCAAAGAGGGGGAAAAGGGGTATTTATGGAGCCCCCTTTTCCCCAGGGCCGGCCGGCCCCCATTGAGGGTTGAACCGGTGTGGTTCAGCCCTCCCTCCTCTTATTGAATAATTGCGAGCTGAACCGGATGGTTCAGCCCGGTCTCTGTCCGGCGCTCCTTTAGGTCTTCTGGCGTACTTGAATCCTCGGAACCGCAGATCGTCCGGAGCCATAACAATAGGACCCCTGGGTGATCCAATTCACCAAATCAAAATTGGATATTGCATATACCACGCAGGAGATGCATCACGATATCATGCTTATTTTAAAAATCCCCATGTATTACATGTGATATTTTATTATTGAGTCTTGTATATATGGCATATCATAGCAAACAGTAATCCCAATTTTCTCGAGATTCGAACAATATATGAATGTCGGAACAAATTTGCATGCCTCAACCAAGCAAGGGATTATAAAATCAAGATGACACTTCAAAAATTCTCTTCTAATCTAGGTGCTTTTTTTGACATTTTACCTTCTTCTCTGCTGTTCATCTGCTTCCTCATTTTCATAAGTCATGGATCCCACCTAGGACCCATCAAATGGAACTTTTGACATCGAAGCGAAAAACTACATGGATGAGGTGCTCAAGGCCAACTTGCTGATTCCGCTAAATCTAAACTCAGTCTAGCAACACAACCATTGATAGAAACCCTAGAATAGTTCCCTTAATCGAAAATATGACTTGCAGTAATGAAAATGACAAAAACAAAATAGAAATAGAGAATGTGATCTAGCTATCAAATGATGGTCAAATACAAAAGATAATATTTTGATCACTAAAAACATTAGAAGAGAACTCCTCTAGCTAGATCAAAGGTGGTTCATTTCACGAGATTCCATCAGTACATCTTCTTCTTCCCTTGGTCTCAATACGAACCCTCTTGGATTGCTTGGATCTTAATCTAGATCATTAGCGGACATCGTTGGTCAATTTACCAAGGTTTCAGCTTCAGTAAGATTACAAAAATATTAAAGTGTTAACAAGGATGGTAGACCTAATATTGTAGGCTATTTATATTCAGAACAAAATATATGATCTAACCGCCCAAGGCAATAGGGCCTAAGAATCAATCTGGCTAGCTACTTGATTAATGGGGTGGTCGGGAATTGCCGAGTTTCAATGACATCAAAGGCACGTCCGAAAGTTCGAAGCCATCATAAGATCCGTCAAGAAATGTAATAGACACGTACAAAAATACAATGAAAGTAGTTTCATTTTTTTAGAGGCATTTATCGATGACGGAACAAGAAAAACACATTCACGTCTCTAACAGTATCCCCATGAACACTTGAAACTCTCACACAATCCATCAAATGTTATTGTGGAAGGAAGATTGTCACACACAAATATGAAGTACTAGTTTCTTCTCTCATATATACTATCCTATGTTTCTCCTCTCATATATACTATCCTAAGTTTCTCCTCTCTTCTATCTCTGTTCACTCTGAAAATTGGTTTCTCATAATAATACATTGAAATTGCATTTCTAATATATAACGAGAGAAAGTTCTGAAAACTCAAAAGTGATTAGTTATGAACGATTTCAGTGTCAACCGGAAGTACCACGACCCCTCTTTCAAAATTTCAGGATAGTACTCGTGAGCACCCTGGAGATTCTCATGACAACTTCTTCACAACAGGTCAGCCTACTCGTGCAACACTCAAAAACTCTCTTCCGCTTTTTGAACACTATGGCCCTCGCCAAGTTTGCATGCACCCCTATGTTCTCACGGGTGCTTGCTTTGTTTTCACAGACGCTCTGATTCACCACCGACGATCTCATGCCCTAGTGAGTCCTACATGTATTTACTTAGCTTATTTTCATTGTATAGCCGTCCAACAACCGTTTTTCTATGTAATTGCCCGTGGACAAGACCCTGACTAGTATTAATAGAGGGTGAACAATACTGTAAGGGGACGCCTGAGTGTGCCAAGAACTCGCCCAACACTCGTGCCCCTTAGAATAGTGCTCACGAGCTCCTATTTTGTACAGTCAGAAGAACCTTAATCAACTATAATTTGGTGTAACCAGCCTTTAAATCAACAAAATCACAAACAATTAATGGTTCATAATGTGCAAAGTCTGGTCTCGTCGTCCTTAGTTTTCTCTCCTTCACCTAATTGAACGCAACCTGAAGCAACCTTCCACCAGCAGTACCCATGATTCTATTCTTTTATCGTATTGATTGGGGTTAAGGAATTTGTTGCCACAATAGAACATGCATGTGACCTTCAGATTTCCAGTTGTCGACGAACAATGCTCTCCAATGGTTGGGAGAGACATATCCAAAAAATCTCGTGCGTGCTCTCATGACAACACAAGCCCCTATCAACAGGAACAAATTCAATACTCTTCTCATTGCAGTCACTCGAGTCTCTAACTAGGTCGAGTCAATTTCCCGAGATGCAGCAACGCTTGACATTCACCCACCACCCATTCAAACAGCTCTGAGACTCTCTCGTGGAGAAGACAAAGTAGTCAAGCCAAATGAGATCCGAGTACTACAAAGTGGTTGTTACTCATGGGCCTCCAAGAACACTCAACTTCGACAATTTTGTTGATCCTACAAGGGAGGAAGAAGAGTCCTCTCCTTTTATAGATGTCATCCACTAGGAACCTAACCCAGACTCCCAGTTGGATTCAGAGAACCCCACCTCTAATGGTTTACAGGGAGAGAAGACCCAGTGAATTATCTACAAGATTTTGAGTCTGCTATTTATTTGTGAAACCTTTCTGATGGTAAACGATGTAAATTGCTCTCTATGTTCATTGACGGGAATGCTAGAGATTGGTTTTACAATTTACCTTCTGATTCATCGCCTCTTTCGAAGAGCTTCAGAGGGAGCTACTCCTGAGGTTTGCAACTCCAGTAAGTTGAAGAGTTGGCCTTAGGCACTCTTCCAGATTAAGCAGGGGGGAGTCTGAGACCCTCAGTCATTACATCGGCATATTCCAAGAGGAGATCCATGGAATTCATGTCATGGATCCGGTGAGGCACCGGATCTTCTTCATTTGTGGAATTCAAGAGGGGCTCTTCAAGTTCGAAGTGAGACGAAGACCACCTAGATCCTATAGAGAGCTTATCAACATGACCAACCATTTCATCGAGGGAGAAACGAACAACCTTAGCTTTGCTTCTTCCCCAACTTAACTCAAGCAGAGGAAGCACGGGGAGAATTTCACTGCCATCTAACAACTCATTGGACATCCCCACCGGGTTCCCAAGCACAATCAAAATTCATCCCTTTGAGGCCTCAACGGGGGAGGTATTTACACCACCAACGACCACCTCCACCTCCCATTTTAAGCATATGAAGCCACCATGGCCTCATTCTCCTGCTACAAATAGGCTGACGAGACCTCTACATAAAGTTATACAATCAACACTCCTTCCGGCCTAACCTCTTTAATCCTACACTCCTCCTCGGCTCAAAGATATGAAGATAGTTAAAAGGAGTACACAGACCTCTTTCTGCCCATTGAAGAGATCACCCACAATATCCAAAAGCAGCTAGGCTTCAAGAGTCCTCCCACTCTCATGGACGATTATGGGAATCAAAACAAGGAGCTCTTATGTGAGTTTCATAAGGATGTTGTACACGATACAAAGAGAGAGAGAGAGAGAGAGAGAGAGAGAGAGAGAGAGAAGAGAGTGAAGGGAGTGTTATCTTCTTAGTTAGCATGTCTTCATTTACCATCGAGTACTGAAATGTAGCATGGGAGGCAAACAATTCAGGGTCCGTATTGACCGTTAAATCACTCATGTGTGCTACGTAAGCTCTATCAATGTGCTACAATCAACACTCCTTCCGGCCTGACCGCTTAGATTTTCTTGATTACATGGACCCCAGACCTACTTCTACACAAATAATATACATTCACAAAGGCTTTACAGCACGCTGAAGGAAAATATTAACATTAAACTAATGAAATTGGTCCTTAACTTTTGGCCTGAATTTAAAGTACATATCAAATTCTTTTCCAGAATTGGTTTTTAACGTTTATAATCAGTTTGAAAAGGTACCTAACTAACGTTTCCTAAAATTTGCCCTAAATTTCATAATTTGGCAAATGATTATCATGTATTCTTCTTGAAATGATGTACGTGCTCTCCAAAATCCTCCAAAGTTTATACCTCGAAAAAACGTATAGACTCCAAGACCAATTGCTCCTTTCATAAAGCTGCAACTCGTTCCGAGGCCCTGCCTATGAAAGTGCCAACCTTCTCGCCGAATATCGCTTTTGCAATATTTCCAGGCTTATTCAAGTTGAAAACAACAACTGCGAAAATGGCAAAGTTATTTCAGAAGGTCATGGTAGAAGATGTGGGGGTGGTTTAATATAATCATGTAATAATACCAGGAATATCATTTTCTTGGCAGAGAGTGATGGCAGTCATGTCCATCACTGACAGATCCTTTGTAGTTACATCCTGATAGCTTAGTGCGTGGAGAAGGCGAGCATTTGGATTAGTTTTGGGGTCTTCATCATATACTCCATCAACGTTTGTTGCCTTAAGCAAAACTTCTGCATTTACTGCAAGCATATGATAACATTTCAAAACTAACTAAAGAAAATTTTCATCATAAACGGCATGCATCTTTTAGACCACCAAGAAGATATCTGCAAAAAATTGGGAGGCTTCTCTGAACTAAATATCGAACATTAAAGGCGGAGTTGGAGCAATCATCAGGTTGTCTATGTTGAATTAAAACAGGGAAAATGCAGGAAGGAGAAGTATTTGGTATTGATTCAGGAAAAAACAGAGTATGCAGTAACTCTTCTCATTAACATTATTAGTTTGCTTTTACAGGTTTAAATAAACACAATGGAGGGAGTTACAAGTGCAGTTATACATTCCCTACTTACTCCACTACATTCACTTACTTTTACAGGATACACGTATACATGGTTTTACACCATTAAACACATTACGCTTTACATTACATAACATATTACATCATCAGCTCTGATTATATCTTCTCAACACTCCCTTAATCGGAGGTGGGTAGGCCACTCTTCAGCTTCATTTTTGAGTGCAAGAGCTCAAACCTTTGAGATGATAGTGGTTTAGTGAGGATGACCACGATTTGTTCCTCGGAAGAGTAGTATTCCAGCTTTATAAATTTCTTTTGCACTAAATCTCTAGTACAATGGTAGTGTAGCTCGATATGCTTTGATTTTCGGTGCAGGAATGGGGTATTTGCCATAGAAATGGTAGAGGTATTATCTACATGGATAGTAAACTCTTTCTCTTCTTTCATACTCTAGTAGCCTTTTGAGTCATATTCCTTCTTTAGCTGCTTCTCCGAGCGTTATATATTCCGCCTCCCGGGATGACATGCAATGCTTTTCTGCTCAGAAGTATTCCAAGAAATAGGTTTTGCGCCAAGAAAAAAAATGATTGCAAAGGTGCTCTTTTTATCTTCGACACAACCTGTCCAATCACTATCACACCAACAATTTAGACACATAACTTGAGCTACAGTAGAGTAGAGAAGTCCATATTTTGAGTTTTTTTTCTTTTAAGTATCGCAAAATTATTTTTACGCGTGCAAGGTGCTCGACTGCCATGTTCACCGCCTTATTATTACACTCTGATCCTTGGTTTTACTCTCTCATTCCCATTCTCATTCTTTCCTCATGTCTACTATAACATCTCGCCTATTATCATAGATTTCTTTATGGGGTCGCAGTCCCACAGAGGGTAAGCTTTTGACTGTAGCCTATCATAATTTCCTTGTGCCCCTTTTCTTGTAACTTATCCTTACCGTCTTTTGTGTTTGAGCAAAAAGAGAGGCTCCCAAAAATTCTTAAATGATGTATATCAGGTTTCTGTTTATACAACATTTCATACGGGGTGATCTTCTCCAAGGCTCTAGTGATTGATCAATTGAGTATATAGGTTGATGTGTGCAGTGCTTCAACCCACAATGCCTTGTGGATATTTTCGGAAGATAGAAAGAATCTTGTCATCTCCAAAATCGTGTGTTCACATGTAGGGCTAAGCATATTATTCGTAACTTGAGAATCGCTCGAATATTTAGCCGAATTGGAAACGATTAAAATTGAATCAATTCAATTTGACTCGAATCTGATTTCAAGTCGATTTCGAGTCAACCCTTAAACGCTCGAAATATGATTTGAATCAGCTCGAATTGTTTAAAAATATTATGTATTTATTAATATATTTGTATTTTAAAGTTAAAAACACTAAAATTTAAACTTAAATAAAAAATAGTGAAGACTTTAAGTGTTTTATTTGCTAAATTTAGAAGTTGTCAAATTTAACGTTACGCCAACTATGAATAAAGAGAAAAATTGCTTATTTTTGAGCCGGCTCGAATCAATTTTGAGCTGATTCGGAATCAACAAGAGTGGATGTCACAAATATCAAACACATTTCTATGTTGAGCATTAAAATAAAAGGGGGTCTACCAATGCAACATGTATGCAAACCTAGGTTTCACCTGAGGCGCCCTACGTGTGTATGATTCTAACACATCAACACACATCATCACATCACAACGATCACATGGGTACTTCCAATTCCCCCCAACGGCCTTCAAGCCGTATGTGGAAATCTTGCTTAGGCCCCACCCGCTCATGGGTCTCAATACCCAGGCTTGCCCGCAAGCTTTGACGCTCTCGTCAGTTCCACCAAAATATCTCAACCGATTCTAAGAACCCTTGCTTTAACTTTGCCCGCTCATGAGTTGCATCACCCGTGTTTGTCCAAAAGCTTTGGCGTTCTCGTAAGTTTTCACAAAATGAGACTTGTCCTGTCGGGACACCCTACACACGTGACTTGCAACATCACGGGGCTAGTCAACCGACCACAAAGACAAAATCATGCTTTAACATAGCAATCAATAAACATATCTTTCCCGTCCTAAACCACCATTCATTCTCACACAAACTAGGGGCATCACAACGGCATCTTCGCTGCAATCGGATTACTAGCAAAAATCCATAACATGCACGTCAAGCAACATCACCGAATCAGACCACCGGTCGCGATTACGGCTTCAGCCATGATGCTGAATCCACTAACGGAGCGGATTTCTAATGCAAAATATGCCAAGAATGGACTCAATCAACCCGGTAGTTTTTCTTGAACTAAGGTGACCCGAACGCATTTTATTTGAGAGATCCGGTGCCAAAATGCTCAAAAAATGCATAAACGAAAGGGTTCCATGCACACATCCTAAAACCGGGAGGAGAGATGTCGTTACCATACGAAACCTCTTCGTCGCCATGAAAACTTGAAGAAGCACTGATGAACGTGTTCCACTCTAAGCCCTCTCCACGGATCCGGTCTCGGATCGGCAAACGAAGCTCCAAAGCTCCAACAATGGCGGATCTAGGTCATCTTCCTCCTCCGCTACTACTCGCTCACCGGTCGTCAAGGTCACGATGGACTTGGATAAAAAGAGGGGGAAAATACTCTCTGCCCTATATAAGGCTCACGAGCGACAGATCTAGGCCATTGGATCGATTTCCAAGAGGATTGGATGCCCAGAAAAAGTTTATTTACGAAACTGGTTCACGGACTGTCCGAAACAGCTCTTCGGATCGCACTAGTCGACATTTCACCACACACGACGATATCGTCGTGCCTTCCAATGGCTACGACGATATCGCCGTGCCTTCCAACGGTCACGACGATACCGTCGTGACTTCCAAACGGTCACGACGATACCGTCGTGACTTCCAAACGGTCACGACGATACCGTCGTGACTTCCAAACGGTCACGACGATACCGTCGTGACTTCCAAACGGTCACGACGATACCGTCGACCAAAGGCTCCAAACGGTCACGATGATAAACCATCGCCTTGTGATAAAGCTATCACCGGCGAGCGGCGATACCCCCAGGAAAGTTCAGACATGAGATAAAAATTTTGGGGTGTCACAACTTCTCACTCCAAAAAAGAATTTCGTACTCAAAATTTAAGTGCTACAAAAAAAATTATCTTAAGCAAACAGTTCTGGTAAGTCTTCCCGCATAGCTTGCTCGCGCACCCAAGAAAACTCGTCTCGCCCGCAGTTGTCCCAATGTACTTTCAAGAGCTTGACCTTTTTATTCCGCAAATGCCGGATTTTTGAATCCACGAAAATCGGACGAACCGCCATTCTCAAATCTTCTGCCACAGGCGCTGCCCCGACTCGACCGCATCACAAGACTCCACTAAGGCCTTCCTCAGCACCGAGACATGAAAACATCATGCAGTCCACTCAGCTCTTCAGACAACGCCAAGCGATATACTGCTCCACTTATGTGTCCTGTAACCTCGAACGGACCCAAAAAACTCGGACTTAATTGAGCCGCCGAATCCGTGAAACGCTTTTGAACGGCTTGATTTTCAAGTAGACCATGTCGTTCACTGCAAACTCCACATGTCTATGACGCGGATTAAAATATTTCGCTTGCCGATCCTGAGCAACCTTCAAGCGCTCATGGATCGTTCGTACTAATTATAAAGCATATGTCACTGCTTCTTTTCCCAAAAGTTGGTTCTCCCTCAGAATCCGCAAGACCATTCTCAAGTGAGTCTCGTGCTCCGCTTTCGACTTTGAGTACACTAGGATATCGTCGATGAATACCACCACAAATAAATCCAAGTACCTCTGAAACACTCGTTTCATCAACTCCATAAACACTGATGGTGCGTTTGTCAAACCGAACGACATCACCAAGAACTCGAAGTGACCATACCTCGTACCAAACGTTGTCTTGGGAATGTCTTCTTCCCGAATACGAAGCTGGTAATACCCCGACCTCAGGTCCAACTTGGACTACACCACCGACCCTACCAACTAGTCGAACAAGTAATCAATCCGCAGAATTGGGTACTTATTTTTGACGGTCAGTCTATTTAACTCATGGTAGATTATACACAACCCCATGCTACCATCTTTATTTTTCACAAATAGCATCGGTGCACTCCGCGGAAAAGAGCCAGGCCTAATGTACCCTTGCTCCAACAAGTCTTGCAACTGAACTTTGAGTTCAGCCAACACTTTCGGTGTCATCTGAAATGAAGGACGCGACACCGACCTTACTCAGGGTACCAATTCGATCACGAAGTCGATCTCACGCTGAGGAGGTGCTCTCGGAAGCTTCTCGGGAAACATATCCTCAAACTCCGGCACAACAGGCATATCACTGCTTGCCAACTTTGTCGAGTGAACTTCCAACAGAGCTAAGAATGCTACACCTCTCTGGTTCACAGCACGCACCAACAAAATTGCTGAAATTAGGGAGAAGGTCACTCCTCCAAGGCCCTCAAACTTGTCCTCCACTTTTTCCTTTCTTCGTAGGGTCACCACCTTCATTCGACAGTCAATACTAGCTCACTGTTCTGCGAGACAATCCATTCCTAAGATCACGTCAAACTCGGCTAACGGCAAAATTGTCATCACCAACACGAAGTCAACTTCACCTATCCTCAAAACAATGCTCCCCTTCTTCCTGGTGGTCATGACTGACCCATCGGGCATGCGCACTCCAAGCTCTGCATCCTCCGCAAAGGCTCAACACCAATTATCCGAATAAAGATTTTCGCGAGAAAGGAGTGTGACGCTCCCGTATCGAACAACATTCTAGTGGGATAGCTGAAAGCTAACACGAAGCCTAGCATACATGCAACAAACACAAAAGGTCGCAAATAGTTTTGAACTAGTAAATGAACACAAAAGGTCTCAAATAGTTTTAATAGTTTTGAACTAGTAAAATAGTTTTGAACTAGTTTTGAACTAGCAAATAGTCGCAAAAACAATGCTCCCCTTCTTCCTGGTGGTCATGACTGACCCATCGGGCATGCACACTCTAAGCTCTGCATCCTCCGCAAAGGTTCAACACCAATTATCCGAATAAAGATTTTCGCGAGAAAGGAGTGTGACGCTCCCGTATCGAACAACATTGTAGTGGGATAGCCGAAAGCTAACACGAAGCCTAGCATACATGCAACAAACACAAAAGGTCGCAAATAGTTTGAACTAGTAAATGAACTCAAACCATTCGTATAAGTCACCACATCGGGCTGACGAATCGCTTCCTGCTGCCCAAAGTGGTAAGCTATTGGCTGCACTGGAGGAAAACGTGAAGCACTTGACTACGCCGCTTTCCCATTTTCGCATAACTAGGTTCGGAACGCACTGACTTCTTCTGCCTCGGCTCTGGTTCAGCACCACCATCGGTACATTTTTGAGCGATGTGACCTAATTTGCCACACTTGTAGCACGTCGGTGGCCCCTTGAAACGGGACTCTCCCAACGTAGCACCGCTGTTCTTTCCTGACCTGAAAGAACGGGGCTTCTTCTTCCACTTAATCCCTTCTGACTTCCACTGGAACTGAGAAGGCTTACTTTCTCCCTGCTTCACTGCAAGAACCTAACGGCGTTGGGTTCGCTCCATGTCGTTTTCCAACGTCCTAGCGGCTTGGACCAACTCATTGAATCCTGCATTTTTCAGGGCTTTGAGCGGTTGCTTCAGGTTCTCTCTCAACCCATGGTAGAAGAGGTTGTCTGTCTCTTCATCATCTGTCATGGTCGACCTAACTGAGTAAACTCCTGCAAACACTCGTCCACTGTCATGTCACGTTGCACTAAATGCAGAAACTGCCTCTGAATGACCAACCTCGTCAAAGAGGGGATATACCGCTTTAGGAATGAACTTTTAAATTCATCCATGGATGGGGTGCAACCAGGAAACTGATCGCCGCTATGGCTCACCCACCACAGTTTTGTGTCACCTTCCAACATGAAGGTCACAAACTGGGACTGCTTGTCCTTTGGTGTCTCTGCCACACTCAAGAGCTCCTGAATCCTTGTCAATCATTCTTCGGCATTAGTCAAAGTGTCGACTCTCTTGAACGTTAGAGGATGAAAACTCAGAAAATATTTCATCTGACGGTCTCCCTGCCCAATGACAGCTCTCTCAGCCAACAACTTTGCCTGCCTGGCCCCTCCGCCTGGTATGACAAGCGTCGCATCCTGGGTAGTGGGAGTCGTTACCTGAACAATAGGTGTCACAACCTGTGGCGCCACCGCAGCTAGGGCCGTTACCATTGCCTCTGCTAGCATGCGACAGAAATCGGTCGGAGAGATTCCCATGCCCATTGGACTCGAAGTAGTAGTACTGCTCGTCATAGGCTCCTATTGCGTACTCTACGTCCCTGCATTGTCGCTTCCACCCTAGAAAAAGCAAGGTAAACAACGAATCAAGTTCTACTCGCAAAAAGTCGAACACAAGGACACCCATGCTCCCACAACACTCCTATCCAGACAAATTCTTTACACGATTTGATTACATCCACTAAATCGACCACTAAACCTCAACCTAGACATGAACCTGGCTCTGATACCAAATTGTAACACCTCTCGTGCAATGACCATATAATATGAGTCCAGTCGGGGCCCCACAACATACAGACGTCACAGGTTTGGTATTATAAAGTGATATAGAATACTACCCATCTCTAAACTCAGAACATAAAACAGCTGAAAAATGTTAACTAGAAACCAGACGCTGCCCACACTACCATAGGAGTCCAAATGACCTTATGGCCTAACAACATTATAATGTTCAAATCAACATACAACACATCATCAAGTCAGGAGTACAACATTCATATGCTACGTCGGCATGAAATCCGGAAACAAAGTAAAGAAAGCAAAACAAAACCAAAACAGGAGGAGATACACTTTGGGAGGCTTAGGCCTTTTTGGTCGGCAAGCTAGCTCCGGCTTGCAATCATTGCCTTGTAGAAATTTGATGTAACGTGGGTCAGCTAAGACTGACCTCAACTGTATAACCAACACCTTTCATCCCGGCAGTCCCTAGCGGACCTGGGGCACTCCATCACCCTGCTGGTCAGCATTTTGTATGCATATGTAATAAAAGGAAAAAATCAAGATAGAAACAACAAGGGCAGGTATCACAAATATAAAACACGTTTTTATGTTTAACATTAAAATAAAATGGGGCCTACCAATGCAACATGTATGTAAACATGGGTTTCACCCGAGCCACCCAATAAGTGTATGATTCTAACACATCAGCACACATCATTACATCACAACGATCACATGGGTAATTCTAATTTCCCTCAACGGCCTTCAAGCAGCATGTGGAACTCTTGCTTACGCCTCACCCGCTCATGGGTCTCAACAACCGGGCTTGCCCGCAAGCTTTGACGCTCTCGTCAGTTCCACCAAAACATCTCAATCGATGTTAAGAACCCCTTATTTGACTTTTCCCGCCCATAGGTTACATCACCCGGGCTTGTCCAAAATCTTTGACGTTCTCGTCAGTTTTCACAAAAGGGGACTTGTCCTGTCGGGACATCCTCCACACGTGACTTGCAACATCACGAGACTATTCAGCCGACCACAAAGACAAAATAATGCCTCCACATAGTGTTCAATAAACATATCCTTCCCCGCCGTAAACCACCATTCGTTCTCTCATGAAACTAGGAGCAATTGGAAGTACTAACAAAAATCTCTAACAAGCACGTCAAGCAACATCACAGAATCGGACCACCGGTCGCTATTATGACTTCACCCATGATGCTTAATCCACTAACGGAGCGGATTTCTAATGCAAAACACGTCGGGGACGGACTCAATCGACCCGGCGATTCATCTTGAACCAAGGCGACCCGAACCCCTCATTTGAGAGATCTGGTGCCAAAATGCTCAAAAAAGGCATAAACGAAACGGATTTCATGCATGCATCCTAAAACCGGGAGGAGATATGTCGTTATCTTACGAAACCTCTTCCTCGCCATGAAAACTTGAAGACGCACCGATGAACGTGTTTGGCTCTAAGCCTTCTCCACGGATCCGATCTCGGATCGACAAACGCAGCTCCAAAGCTCCAACAATGGCAGATCTAGGTCGCCTTCCTCCTCCGCTACTACTCGCTCACCGACCGTCAAGGTCACGATGGACTTGGATAAAAAGAGGGGGAAAATACTCTCTTCCGTATATAAGGATCACGAGCGACAAATCTGAGCCATTGGATCAATTTCCAATAGGATCGGACGCCCAGAAAATGTTTATTTACGGAACTGGTTCACGGTCGGCACGAAACTGCTCTCTGGATCGCACTTGACGACATTTCGCCACACGACAATATTGTCGTGCCTGCCAACGGTCACGACGATACCGTCGTGACTTTCAAATGGTCACGACGATACCGTCATGACTTCCAAACAGTCATGACGATACTGTCGCGACTTCCAAAGGGTCATGATGATACCGTCGAACAAAGGCTCCAAATGGTCATGACGAAAAACCATCGCCTGGCGATAAAGCTAGGTAATTGTTATGGACAAACCTATTTTAGATAGGTGCAAACCAATTTTTAAAATAAAAACTCTTAAACAATTATTTTAAATGTTACGGTAAAATTGATAAGGGCAAAGAATTTCCCCATCATGTTGACAGAAGCGAGCCATACGTGACGAAAACGCCGCTACCGCCGATACCTCTCTCTTTGTCGTCGCCAACGCCGCCACCACCGCTGTCGCCGACACCGCCGCCAACACCTACCACAAGCCATACGCAATGACACTTACCACACATCCTCGCTTCTGACCACTGCGGGAGCTCCAGATTTATTTGTGTAGAACATTCTCGCTCATCTTCAGCTTTTTTGATCTGAAGCAAGCCATAGATTTAAACTTTACTTTTCGTATTTCTCATCTTCAGATTTATTTGTTTTTGTATTTCTTCAGCGAAGAAAAAGAACGTCGAAAAGTTGTACTCATCATTAAAAGAAAATTTCTACGATGAATTTGAAACTTTTGTAATACGTTAAATTTTATAATATTGTTGATAAACTATTTGTTCATATTTTGCTAAAGAATTTTTTGAAAAAATTATATTGCTTTGCATGTAACAATTTGGTTTGCACATATCAATTTTTGGTTTACCCGTAAAATTGATTTGCACTTATCCAAAATTGATTTGCCCATAACAATCACCTAAAGTTATTGTGGGCGATAGCCACAAACACGTTCAGACACGAGGTAAAAATTTTGGGGTGTTACATGACGCCTATCTACTACATTGTTTTGTTGTGGTATGAGTGGAGTTGATAGTTGTCTTGTTATACCATTGTCTTGACAGAAGTATTGGAATTTTTAATTTACAAACTCCCCTAGCCTCTTTGTTCTTATGGTTTTAATTTGAAGTTCAAACATATTGCGACCATGCATTTAAATTAAAAGAACTTTTGAAGTGCCTCTGACTTTTGCTCGAAGAAATATACCCACAAATATCGAGTATAATCATCGGCTATTAAGAGAAAGTACCATTTGCCGGAAAGTGAGTATGCTAGATGAACGTCTGATGAGTTGTTTTCATTTAACACATTTCATGCTCATATAAGCTTGATTTTATGCTTAGTCGCTTCACATTTATTGGGAAACTCTCATATTTCATTAAAGATCAAAAAACACATGAAGCACATTTATAGTCTATGGTGGTGTGCAGTGCACGCTTCATAGTCTTCGGGGAGAGCATGTCGCCTTCCCTATTAGTTTTATTATTGCACTTGGCACGTTTCTGCATGCGTCGATGCCTCACGCCATGCTGAAATTGGCTTGGAATGAATGGGGAGATCACTGTACAACCCCGTATCCGGCGAGCGGGGTGAACCAGGAACTAGGCCGGCCGACTCAGATTACCAAGGCCCCAGGCGAGCTCGGCAGAGAAACCCGAGCCCGAGCTCGGCATTCGTCGAATGCGAGCTCGGCATTCGTCGACCGCAAGCTCGACATTCGTCGAACACGAGCGCGACATTCGTCGACCGCAAGCTCGGCATTCGCCAAGCTAAGCCAAGATTCGTCGAGCTGAGGTCAACTAATGGAGGCCGACTGATGGGCGAGCTCGCCATCCCGACTCGCGTTCGCGCAAAGGAGCTCGGCAACAGCAGGCGAGCCGGATCTGCCGAGGTGGCCAGGATCCCCAGCTCGCCCAAATCTATGAGGTACTTTTTACTGTTTTGCCCGCGCTGGTCTGCCCATAGCCCTTCAAAACAGCGGAGTTTGGCTGTTGGCAGACCCAACCAAGGGTATTTTGGTAACTTCAGGTCAGTTTAGCTTGGTTATTGGCAGTTCAAATTCTGAAACATATAAATAGGACCCAGGGGTACCCCAGAAGGCATGCTTCCTGTGCTCTCTTGCTCCAGCTTTCAAGTGCTTTCTGAGGGTACCTTAGCTCGGCCTTTGGCTAAGGAGGGGAAACGCTCTCAGATCTTCCGGGTGTGTGGTGGGTCCTCCCCGCCGAGCCCTTGGGTCGGTTCTCCTTGGTTTCTTTTGTTGTTTTGCTTGCAGGAGTGAAGTAGGTACGCGATCACCCCTTCCCCGAGGGTGAACTCCACGGGAGACCAATATTCGGTTTCAACATTTTGGTGCGGTGAGCGTGGAACGTGGTCAGTGCAGAAAAGCTTCAGTGAGCTAGATGACAGGAGGACAGGGACCTGACAGGTCGAGCTCGCCGCCCCCCCCCCCCCACCACCTCTGGCGACGGTGGGGATGTTTGAAGATTTCAGAAATGAGGTGCTGGGCCTCGTCAAGTTCGCACCCGGCACGCGGGCCGAGTGCTCGACTCCAGCAGTCCAAATCGCAGCCGCCCCCTCCCTGGGCGAGGACGCCCCTGGCAGGCGAGCTGGGAAAGAAGTTGCCGAGGAGGGCCGGGGGTGCGAGCTCCCCGGGCGCGAGCTTTTCCCCGGCTCGGCAGGCAGAGGCCGGCTCGGCGAGCTGAGCCCGCGAGACGCGCCAACTCGCCCAGTAGGGGGAGGCAGCCCCTTCAGCGAGTTGGTCTCTTCAGCTCCAGTTCCAAAGGGGTTCAGGGAACCCGAGATGTCCTACTACACCGGGAAGGGAGACCTGGTCCAACACGTCCAGTGGTTTGAGGACGTGGTCACGATCCGACAGATGTCGGAAGGGTTCAAATGTCGACTCTTCGCCATCACCCTCAAGGAGAAGGCAAGGGAGTGGTTCCACCAGCTACCGGCCAGCTCCATCTACTGTTTCGAGGACCTACGTCGGGGGTTCATGCTGAGGTTCACCACCTCGAAGAGGAGGGAGTCGGAGTCCCCGTTCCACATCAAGCAGGGAGTGAATGAGACGCTGGGAAGCTACGTGGATCGGTTCCAGGAGGAGGTCACCCAGGTCCAGGAGATGTCGGGCCATAGTTTTATGATGGCTTTCACCCGGGGCCTGCAGCAGGGTTTCTTCAGGATGGAGTTGAAGAGGATACCCCCCTCTCCTACGAGGAGCTGATGGAGAGGGCGGCGAGAGAAGTTGACGGGGAGGCGTCAAACCCAGAGTTCGCCCGGAAGCTGACCAGGTGGGCCACGGAGGAAGAGAAGGAGCCAAGAAGAGGAAGAGGACAGGAGAGGAGAGGAGAGCCCCGACAGAGGGAGCAGAGGCAGCTCCAGGGGCAGCAGCAGCCTAGGTGGGGGCGTCAGGAGCCTGATCGTCAGCTGGGCTGGAGGCCCGAGTGGCAAGGGCAGCGACCATAGAGAGGGTACCAAGGAAGGGACCACCACCGGGGGGGGGGGGGGGGGCAAGATCAATTCCACCCCCCGGGCTGGAGGCAGGCCCAGAGACCTCGACTCCCCGATCATGAAGAGGCTATGGTCATAGCCATAGGGGAGAGGAGGAGAGTAGCCAGGAGGAGGAGGAGAGAGGTTAAGGTGGAGTTGCCTTACTGCGACTTCCATCAGGAGGAAGGGCACGCCACAGCCACGTGCCCGGAGTTCCTCGAAATGAGAGGGAACAGGGAGCAGCAGCAGCAACAGGGGCGTCAGGAAGTGAGGATCGAGGAGGTCCTGCCTCGGGCGGAGGAGGACCGTTGCGAAGATCGGGTGGATGTCGAGACCCGAGGAGGGATCAGAGTGATCCATGGGGGGGGGGGGGGGTTGAGGCTTCCCGGAAGGCAAGCCTCCACACCATGTATCGCCGGAGTGTTGGCTCCACATCCCAGACCCCGCCCCCAGAGGAGAGGATCACCTTCTCAAGGAGAGATATGGCGGATCATGAGGATCCTTTTTGCGATGCGCTGGTCATCCAGACAGCCATCGGAAATTTTACCATCTTCAGGATCCTCGTTGATAACGGAAGCTCCGTCAACGTCGTCTTTAAGAAGGAGTTTGACGCGATGAAGGTGGAGGCGAAGAGGGTGTTGGCCTCGGATGGGCCTTTGTTCGGATTTTCGGGGGAGAGGAAGGAGGTCGAAGGAGGGGTGGGCCTCCATGTCACCCTGGGGGGGCAGTCCAGGAACTGCAGGTTCGTCATCGTGGATGCCCCCAGCAGCTACAGCGCCATCTTCGGGAGGCCCCTTATCAGTGCCTTCCGCTGCGTCCCCTCATCGTTCCATCAGTGCTTGACGTTCAATGTCGAGGGGATTCAGGTCAGGGTCAGGGGGGACCCCAAGGTGGCGCGGGAATGCTACGTCACCACCGTGAACTCCAACTCTTGGCAGGAGGGAGCCGAGGAGATGGAGCGAAGGATGGAGGAGGCAGAGCAGGAAGCTGGCTGGGAGGAGCTGGAGGCGAAGAGCTGCGCCGTGGTAGAGGCAGCAGGAGGAGATCAGGAGGAGTCGGCCGAGGCGATGGCCGTGGAAGAAAAGGTGGAGGCGGAGGTCCTCGTCCCAGAGGAGAGGGATGTTGAAGAGTGGGGGAGCAGTCCTGGTTGGAAGCTGCGGAAGAGGTGGTGGAGCTGGAGGTCCACACCAGTGAAGGCAGGGTGGAGAAGGTCCGCGTCAGCGGAGGGATGACCCCGGAGGACCAAGGCCGGATGCTGGAGTGCATCCAGAAGAACGTGGACATCACATGGAGCGCCGCGGAGATGCCGGGGGTTGACGCGGATGTGGCTTGTCACTGCCTCAACTTGGACCCGGGAACACGCCCCGTCAAACAAAAGAAGAGGTCCACCGCGGACAAGCTAGCGAAGCCCATAAGAGAGGAGGTGGCGAAGCTTCTCAAGCCCGGCTTCATATCCGAGATCTAATACCCCGGCTGAGTCTCAAATGTAGTCATGGTGAAAAAAGGGGACGGCCGGTGGCAAATGTGTATCGACTTCTTCTTGCTTAATAAGTCTTGTCCTAAACACTGTTATCCCTTGCCTCGGATCGACACGCTGCTTGACTCAGCCGTTGGTTTTTCTATAATGAGTTTTCTAGATGCATTTTCAGGTTATCATCAAATTAGAATGCACCCCCCGAACGTCAAGGATGTCTCGTTCATCACGGGGGATGGATGCTACTGTTACAAGATGATTCCCTTCGGGCTAAAGAACGCAGGGGTGACCTATCAAAAGATGATGGACAGGGTTTTCAAAGAACAGAAAGGGAGGAACCGGGAGGTGTACGTGGATAATCTCATGATCAAGAGTCAAGATGTGGACTCTCACCTCCAGGACCTAGAGGAGACCTTTGCTACCCCGCGCAAGTAAAAGATGCGGTTGAACCACCTGAAGTGCGTCTTCGGGGCTAGCAGGGGAAAGTTCTTGGGACACCTCCTCACCCCTGCAGGGGTCGAGCCGAATCTGGATAAGGTCAAGGCCATCATAGAGCTGGGATCGCCACGGAACACTAAGGAGGTGCAGCGGCTAACGGGGAAGTTGGCAGGGCTAAGTAGGTTCCTCTCCCGGGTTGGGGAGAAGTGCTCCCCTTCTTTAAAACACTAAGGGGGGCCAAAAATTCGAGTGGACCAAGGAATGCGAGGAGGCATTCCAGGCCCTCAAGATGCAGTTGACTCGGGCTCCATTGCTCCAAGGGCCGAAGGAAGGGGAAGACCAATTTTTATACCTCGGGGTTGGGGCGGAGGCCTTAAGCTCCGTCCTAGTTCGTGAAGAGGAGAAGAAGCAGCTCCCTATATATTACGTGGGCCGGGTCCTGAGAAAGGCCGAGCTCCGGTATCCAATTTTGGAGAAGCTGACATTCGCCCTGGCCATCTTAGCCTGAAGGCTGCGACCCTATTTCCAGGCACACTCAATCCGAGTGGTGACTGACCATCCCCTCCGCAACATCTTTGAGGGGGTTGAGCATTCTGGCAGGCTGGCCAAGTGGTCGGTGGAGTTGAGTGAGTTCGACGTTTCCTTCGTCCCCCGCCTCTCGATCAAAGCTCAAGCAATGGCCGACTTCTTGGTCGATTATGTGATTGAGGTGGCAGAGGAAGAGCTCACTCGTCCGAATCCTTGGAAGGTGAAGGTGGATGGCGCCTCAGGGAGGCATTCCCTAGGAGTGGGGGTGATCTTGGAGAGCCCTCAGGGGACTAGAATTGAGCAGACGGTGGTGGTGCACTTTCTCATCACCAACAATCAGGCCAAGTATGAGGCCGTGATAGCAGGGCTGCGCCTGGCCAGGGAGCTGGGTGTGTTGGACGTGGAGGTCCTTACTGACTCCATGGTAGTAGCTTCTCAGATCAACGGGGAGTTCGAGGCGAGAGAGCCTATCCTGCGGCTATACTTAGCCAAAGTAAATGGGGTCATCGACACGTTCCAAACTTTTTCCATCAAGCACGTGCCCCGGGAGGAGAACGAGCAGGTCGATCAGCTAGCGAAGCATGGTCCCCGGGTGGGGGGTGCCATCAACGACCTATTCCGCCCTTCAATCGAAGAGGGAGAGCTCATGGAGATAGATCAGCGACCCTCGTGGATGGACTCTGTCACAACCTTCCTTTCCACGGGAGTGTATCCGGAGGGGGTGGACAAGAAGAAGCTCAGGCACAAGTCGGCGTACTACCTCCTCCAGGACGGGCAGTTGTACATAAAGACTCTCTCGGGGATGTTGGCTCGATGCGTGGCTGAGGGGGAAGTACAAAAAATCTTGGAAGAAGTCCACTACGGGGAGTGTGAGAGTCACTCCGGGAGTCGGACCCTGGAAGGGAGGATTGTCAGGCAGGGGTACTTCTGGCCCACCCTGGGCCGTAATGCCACGGAGTTCGCAAGAAGGTGCCACAAATGCCAACTGTTTGCTCCCATGCAGCTACAGCCGGCTCAGCGACTCAAAAGTATCACAGCCTCCTGGCCCTTTGCAATTTGGGGAATGGATTTGGTTGAACCGTTCCCCCAGTCCAGTGGGCAGAGGAGGTTCCTACTGGTGATGATCGATTATTTCTCCAAGTGGTTGGAAGTGAAGGCGCTGGCCAAGGTGACTTCCCAGGTCATCAGGAACTTCGTATGGGGGGAGATCATCTGCCGCCACGGGCTGCCTCAGGCCATTGTCACGGACAATGGGCCCCAGTTCGCCAGCGCAGAGTTTACCAGTTTCTGCGAGCAGCTTGGGATCAACCTCAGGTTCGCCTCGGTCCACCAACCCAGGAGCAACGGGTAGGTGGAGGCCGCGAACAAGATCATTGTTAACCTCCTAAAAAAGAAAGTGGAAAATCTGAAGGGGAGCTAGGTGGAACAGCTTCACGCGGTTCTCTGAGCCTTGAAGACCACCCCCAATACAGCTACAGGAGAGACCCCCTTCAAGCTCTCTCATGGGTGCGAGGCAGTGCTCCCCGTGGAATTTGAAGTTCAAACACCTCGAGTTGTTGCGGCCAGGGAAGGCAGGGAAGAATGGCAGGCTGAGAACGAGGAGGAGCTGCGACTCTCCCTTGACATGGTGGAAGAACTGCGGGACCTTTCCGCCGTCCGACAGGAAGAGGTGAAGAGGAGGATGGACAAGTACTTTGACAAGCACGTCAGATTCAAGCAATTTGTGGAGGGGGGCTTGGTGCTGAAGAAGGTAGATGCAGCAGGGAGGTCGGCAACCGTGGGGAAGCTCAACCCCAGCTGGGAAGGTCCATTTATTGTAAAAGAAGCTTTAAGATCAGGGGGTATCGAGTCCAAAATGTGGAGGGCGAGACCCTAAGTCTCACCTGCAGTCGTGACGACTTAAAACGCTTTTTCCCTTGAAACATGTAAGTGGTGCTTTGTTTTTTAATGAAAGTTCTTTAACACGTCAATGTTGTCACAATGAGTTTGCATGAAAAAGTGAAGTGTATTTGGACCCCGAGCAGATCCCGCTGTCAGGCTCTCACCTAGCTGGCAGGGCTGGAAGTCACTCGGTGTCATTCTTAGACCTCGAGCAGATCCCGCTGTCAGGCTCTCACCTAGCTGGCAGGGCTGGAAGTCACTCGGTGTCATTCTTAGACCTCGAGCAGATCCCGCTGTCAGGCTCTCACCTAGCTGGCAGGGCTGGAAGTCACTCGGTGTCATCCTTAAACCTCGAGCAGATCCCGCTGTCAGGCTCTCACCTAGCTGGCAGGGCTGGAAGTCACTCGATGGTGTCAGCCTTGGACCCCGAGCAGATCCCGCTGTCAGGCTCTCACCTAGCTGGCAAGGCTGGAAGTCACTCGGTGGTGTCAGCCTTGGACCCAGAGCAGATCCCGCAGTCAGGCTCTCACCTAGCTGGCAGGGCTGAAAGTCACTCGGTGTCATCCTTAGACCTCGAGCAGATCCCGCTGTCAGGCTCTCACCTAGCTGGCAGGGCTGGAAGTCACTTGATGGTGTTAGTCTTGAACCCCGAGTAGATCCCGCTGTCAGGCTCTCACCTACCTGGCAGGGCTGGAAGTCACTCGATGGTGTCATCCTTAGACCTCGAGCAGATCCCGCTGTCAGGCTCTCACCTAGCTAGCAGGGTTGTAAGTCACTCGATGGTATCAGCCTTGGACCCCCGGCAGATCCCGCTGTCAGGCTCTACCTAGCTGGCAGGGCTGGAAGTCACTCGGTGTCATCCTTAGACCTCGAGCAGATCCCGCTGTCAGGCTCTCACCTAGCTGGCAGGGCTGAAAGTCACTCGATGGTGTCAGTCTTGGACCCCGAGCAGATCCCGCTGTCAGGCTCTCACCTAGCTGGCAGGGCTGTCAGTCACTCAGTGTCATCCTTAGACCTCAAGCAGATCCCGCTATCAGGCTCTCACCTAGCTGGCAGGGCTGGAAGTCACTCGATGGTGTCAGCCTTGTACCCCGAGCAGATCCCACTGTCAGGCTCTCACATAGCTGGCAAGGCTGGAAGTCACTCGGTGTCATTCTTAGAGCTCGAGCAGATCCCGCTGTCAGGCTCTCACCTAGCCGGCAGGGATGGAAGTCACTCGATGGTGTCAGCCTTGGACCCCGACCAGATACTGTTGTCAGGCTCTCACCTAGCTGGCAGGGCTGAAAGTCACTCGGTGTCATCCTTAGACCTCGAGCAGATCCCGCTGTCAGGCTCTCACCTAGCTGGCAGGGCTGGAAGTCACTCGATGGTGTCAGCCTTGGACCCCGAGCAGATCCCGCTGTCAGGCTCTCACCTAGCTGGCAGAGCTGGAAGTCACTCGGTGTCATCCTTAGACCTCGAGCAGATCCCGCTGTCAGGCTCTCACCTAGCTGGCAGGGCTGTAAGTCACTCGATGATGTCAGCCTTGGATCCCGAGCAAATCCCGCTGTCAGGCTCTCACCTAGCTGGCAGGGCTGGAAATCACTCGTTGTCATCCTTAGACCTCGATCAGATCCCGCTGTCAGGTTCTCATCTTGCTGATAGGGCTGGATGTCACTCAGGGAAGTCCTACGCTCCCTAGGTAGTGCCTAACAAGCTTGTCCCTTCTAAGGATAAGGGAGCAGAGCTCGGTATAGGCGAGCTCGGGCTTGCCAGTTCAGATCGGCCTCGGCAGAAGAGTGGCGAGCCATGCCCTTGGACCTCGCCGAAGGGAGGCGAATCCCGACAGGACGTCTCGCCCCCCGCTATGTTTTACTTGGAAAATTTTAGAGAATTTGGTCTCATATTGATAAGGTTATGGGCTGATCGCGTGCGAACTAGGGCGAGTCCTAAGAAGGGGCGAGCTCTCAAAATGTACTCTCAGGGGCGAGTCCTAATGACTGTCCGACTCGCAACGCCATCTACGCGAGGTCGTTGGGGGAAGTGCTCGCAGACAAATAAGGCACGACAGAGAAATCCAGCAAAGGATAAAAAATAAATATATAGTGATATAGTTACAGTGAACACAGAAGGTATCAAAAATGTTTTTTTTATTAAGTAATGATATTTACAGGTCGAGCTCGCCTCGGCAAGATTACAAAAAAGGGATGAGAAAGAAATTAGCAGGGTTAGCCCGCGCCCCCATCGCCGGACTGACGATCCCCTCCCCTCCGCCGGAGGGGTCCTGGAAGTTTTTCCCGAAGAGCGTGTCCAGGCTATCCTCCTTCTCGCTGGGCGGCGTCGCCGGGAATAAGCTCGGCAACAGGTCCTTGGCGGAGATCTCCTTGCACCACTCCACCAGCACCCCAGTGTCCATCATCTGGAGGGTGCATTCGGCGGCCTGGATGGAGTTGATCCGCAACCTCTCGGCGAGGTCGGCCTCGCCAAAGATCCTCGGCCTCTTATAGGGGAGGATAGGATCAGTGTCGCTGGCCGGGAAGAAAATCTCCGCCTGGCGGCGGACCTCGCGGCTGAGGTTCTGGTTCTCCTCCTTCAGCCTCGCATTCGCTCCCTCCAGCTCGGCAAGCCGAGCGCACAGCTGGCCAATCTCCTCCTGCTCGGCATTGCGAGCCCGCAGCTCCTCGGCAGCCTTGGCATCCTGATGAGAGAAAAATTCGTTAACAACAGCGCAAAATATTTTAAGTAAAAGAGGGAAGGGGAAGCCTGATACTCACCAACCCGCCGGCAGCTTGGGCGAGAAGACCCTCAGCGATGCCGAGCTGCCTCTCCTGATCAGCGACCTTGTTTTTGGCGACGTCGCGGGCTTGCTCGGCTTTTTGGAGTTGGTTGTTGAGGCCGAAGCTGCGGCGGACCAGCATATGATGGAGCTCCATGGCTCGCAGGTGGGCCTGCAGGCCCTCATGGTCGAGCTGCCGCAGGTTCGTGCCCTTGTAGGCCTCGGCGTCCTCCCGGCCATAGAGGCCGAAGCCGAGGGCGTAAGCGTGACCGGTGGCAGGCTCGCGGTCATGCCAGGAGTGGTGAAGGGTGGAGATGGAAACCCGGTGGGCCAGCTCGTCCCACTGCACCATGGGCTCGCTCGCCGAGTCTTTCCACCGCCCCCCAAAGCTGAAGAGGGGATGTTCTTTTGGCGCGCCGAGCTCGCGAGCCGTCCTCTTCGTCGAAGGAGGTGGCGAGACCGCTGCATGGGGAACGGAGGCCTCGCCGCCCTTCCGCCCCTTGCTGGTAACTTCCTCAAGAGGGCTCTCCGGCGACGCGTCGGAGACGACTTCAGGCGAGCTCATGTATTTGGGGCTGGATTGATGTTGTTGATGTTGTTTCCCCCGCGGAGCCAGCAAGGCTCTCTTCACCTTTTTGGATAGTTGTAGGCGATGGGGCGGTCTAGACCCCGCATCCTCAGGCCGCCTCTTGCTGGAAGAGGGTTTGGAGAAGGCCGCCTCATCTCGGCAGGCCGTCGCCGCTGCCTTCTCGCGAGCGAGAGGGTCCGGGTGCGATCCCGAGTCCGCAAATGGCGGGTTCACGGGGATTAGCCGCTCCCCTGCAACAAAAAACTTGGACAAGTCAGAAGATTTTCAACGGCAATATGACGAGCTCGTCAATCTGACAAGCTTGGTAATGTGGAAAGAACGATACCTTCGCCGGGCAGGACGGGGCGGAGCGCGTCGAGGCCCCTTTGCAGGAAGGCGACCTTGAATTCCTTGTGGAGGAAGTATTTGTGGAGGTCGGCATCATTGCCGGACACGGCCGGCGGGCGGTAGACCTCCTCGCCCTTCTACTGGGGCGAGTAGGGGATGTTGCCGAGATCGCCCTTGATGAAGGCAATCTTGGTCATCCAATTATGATGTTTGTTCGCGATCTCGCGAACCTTGATTAGCGAGCCCCCAAAGTAGGCGACCCCATCCGGCATCGCCTTGTAGGAAAAGAGCTTCCTGAACACAGTCAGGTTGAAATCTATCCTTTCTCGCCGGAGGTAGCTCGCGAACGCCACCATCATGTCAATGACGTTGGAGTTCAGCTGCGCGGGCACCGCGCCGTAATATTTCAGAATCTGTCGGATCTCCGGCCAGAGGGGGTGTCACAACCCGCATTTTCTCCGAAATTTAAGAAGTATCAGAGTAGAAGAAAACGTGCGTTGTGATGCCACGTCGGACAGGGGATAACTGTCGACGCTCAGGCAACCACCAACTGCTAAGACTATGAAAGTTCAAAACTTTAATGATGTGAAAACCAATTATATTTTAGAGGCCGTATCCCTCGGCTTCGTGGATCAACTAGTCCACCCTTCAAAATTATACATATACGTAGCGGAAAAATACTTTATTCATCTTTTCAACATCCTAAGAGAATGCTTAAGCGCCCCCAGGGGACGCCTAAGGCTATGCAGAACCCTAGATTAAATTTATATAATATATATAGGAAATGCCCTTTTTACGTGGTTTGAAAATAGTGATTAAGCTTTTTAGAAAGGAAAACATGCGATCTATGTTGTTGATATAATAATTATTTTCCTTTATAGGTTTTAAAGTAACTAGCAACCTAGCATAAATCGTCCCAGAAGCAAGTTGAATAAACTCCAAAACAGGAAATCTAGCAGTATAAGCAAAGTACAAAGCGTCTAAAAGAGAAACCACCAGTGGGCGCCAACAACTGACACGAACCCACTGGTGAGTAGGCGTATCTGTACTACAAGTCTAATGAAACTACCTCTCAGGAGTGAGGAAAGGAAACTCAGCAGCAACTATAGCACTAGCAAACTCCAGAAGAACCCTAGCCGCACAGTCGGCTATGAACCTGAACCTGAGGCATTCAAAGAAGAGAACACCTCAGCAAAGCAATATATATATATATATGAAAAGAAACAGTAGCACAAGGGAGAAGTGAAACCGGTAAGAGCTAGAGTAAACGAGTGCAGGAAAATACTCGCCATGAGTAAGTAAAAAGGGGTGCACCAAGTGCACGGGTGAAGTCGAGCCTCACAAATCTCTGCAGGAAGGATTAGCACAATAAATAAATAAATAAATCCTAGTGTAAAGCTAGAGCAGGAAGAGTCACCTAGTACTGGAGATGGACAAAAATCAGAAATAAGGGCCTAGACTGGTGGCAACGGTCCAACCACGTCTAATAGGCCTGAACATCTCAAGGTGCTGTGGTGGTGGCATCGGTCCTACTCAACCAAATAGCTCACATTGTCTTAATAAGACAAGAAGTAAAACAAGGGTGGCGGCATCGGTCCGACCCACCTCAAAATCACATCCCACTCCAGCACTACGTGACTCGGGAAAGCCCTCACTAGAGGTTCCATGAACCACCAAGAAGTCACACTGAACCCTAAACACTCTAGAGCAACCCACCTAAGAGCCTCGTATTCATGCCAACGGACTAAACATCGCGTTTGTCCAAGCAAGTAGTTTGACACAAACAAAATGAAAGCAGAACGATACTGTAATTATGCAAGTGGTACGACACTCAATTAAACATGTACCACTAGTTGGTCACCATAACAAAAGAAAATAGGTTAGACATTGAGACAGGCATAATTAATTTGATATAAAGACGTACTTAATTAATTCGATACCTATCCACGCACGATTAATTTGGTACCAACATAATGATTAATTTGTCGCTAACATAAACAATTAACTTCAAAATGAAACGAGCTGGTCTTGGTTCACACCCAAGGAAAGGAACCACAAACTATAAGTTAAATGGAAATGGACAAGATTCTAGCAAGTGAGCACGACCGAAATTATTGAATAAACGAGCAAGATGTAGCAACCATAACCTCCAACTTTTGGACACGTTCTAACGCCGATTATTGAACACGTTCTGATCAACACGAAAGAATGAACAACAACCTATTGATTCAATTCGGTCGCTAATTTAGCAATCAAAAGATTTTGAACAAAACCAAGGTACAACCCCTAACGGAATCAGGGCACGACTCAAAGTCCCCAAAATCCAACATTTAAACTAATAACTCATTTGGTACAAAATCAGATCTAACACCCCGAATCATGAAACCGCGACCTAAAGCAACGAGGATTAGCCCCCAAAAATTTCGGGTGAGCAAGCGGGAGAAAAAAAAATATATATATTAGGAGAGTAGATCTGAAATTAAAATCATGGAAACTATGTTGCAATAGCTTTGACAAGGGCAAAGGATGCACTTGCCTTGGTTTGTCTTTGAGGAACAACAATCGGCCAAGCACTCACTTCCCAACCGCCGGCCGCAAGCGACGATACAAGGAAAAATCCTGGACAGCATAGAGGGAAGGAAATCCATCCATCAAAGTTCGGAAAACTGCACATACACAGCCCGATCGGAAAAAAAACGGGGAGGAACTCTCAAAATAGCTACCTTGGAATGGAGATCTTGACTGGAGGAGCACGGATCCGGCCTCAAATCACGATTTCAGGCAGATCTGGGCGGTGAATCGGCGGTCGGAGCAGCCCCGGGCTTCCGCCTCCCGACTTCCGCACGAAGGTGTCGCTCGCTCGGTTGCTGCCTGCGTCGGGTTTGGGGGGGGGAGATAACCTAATGAGATAAAATATATATATATATATATATATATACTCATTTACTTATAAACATATATTTATATATATATATATTCACACTAACACTCACACATTTATATTTATACACACACTAACACATAATCGCAGGCACGCACACGCCAATTATTAAAACCTTGCATGACTACAACACGCGCTATGCCCCAAATGCGCAAACATGAAAATATGCTCGCACAAACGACGACTCGCTAACTAGCGACCGTCGAAAAGGAGCGAAAACTAACGCTCTCGGATTCCGAACAATTCCGCACCGTAGCTAAACACTCGGGCTACGCAAACATCAGCGAAGTCGGGCACAACCTCCGGCGACCACACACTCGGGCTAACCTCACCCAAAGCCAAAGCACAAGGATTCCCTAAAAGGCTCAGTCGGGCCACCAAAACAGACGCCGGCTAGCTGGGGAAACCATACAACAGGCTATAACCTCCAAGAACACCTAACGAGGTACTCTAACAACGGCACGAGCCGGAAATGCGCCGACGTAACGCCAAACGAGGACTTAAATAATTGCCGAAAAATTCGGGGGCGTTACAGGGGGAGACGCAGCCCCACCTCAAAGTGCGAGACGGGGAAGGCGAGCTCGTCATCATAAAAGGTGTTGATGGCCTCCCCCTGTCTCGGCCGGCGCGCCTCAAAGCCTGGCGGCACATGGTCGCGAACAAACTCAGCGAGCTCAGCCTCGCTTGTGTGACCCTCGAAGAAGCAGTAGTCAATGAAGTGCTGGGCGCACTTGGAGCGGCCGTCGGCATCAGGGTTGGTCTTGCCCATGCTCGCAGCAGAAGGGGTGGGTCGCGAGTAAGAGAGAGAAAAGAAGAGAGGAGCAAACAGTTAAGGAAATAGTACGGGGGTTGGTGGGGGGGGGGGCTATTTATAGAAAAAGTAATTAGGGGGGAAGCTGTCCAATCGGCCCAGCTCGCCAACCCCCAGCTCGCCGACTTCCGGCGCGATCCAGCCAAAACTAAGTCAAAATGAGAAGCAATATAATTACTATTATTCAAACACGGGCCACACCCAAGAATGTTCGAAGTTATTTATTACAACAATATAGTGCAGGAATAAAGAAGCGAGGCGCGCGGGCAGGGGGAAACTAGGAGGCGAGTGCCGGATGGCTCGGCAAGGGAGCCGCCTTTTATCTACCCCGGCCTCGCAGCCCCCGCCCCCCAGACTGCCGTGCGCGAAGCAGCTCGCGGATCCTCCCTGAATTCCTCTGCGCCGCCGAGAGGCCATCGTCGATCTCGTCCAGAAGTAGGGAAGGAGACAGCAACTCGCCAGCCTGGTCGCCTCGCACTTCGTCAGCGAGCCGAACATAGTCTCGCTGCAGCGCCTCGTTGACTTCCCGCACCTCGCGCAGCCCGCACACCAGTTTCTTGAAAAGCTTGACCCCCCTCCTGGTCAGCTCGCTTTGCTGCACTTCAAGGCCTAGGTAAGAGTCCAGCGAGCTCGGGGAGGGGAGGGGAGAGTAATGGGCCGCCCGCGAAGATTCCTCGGCAGCGGATTGGCTGGGGGGAACTGCAAAGACGAGCATCAGCAAGGGGAGGCATGCTGGAAAGTCTTGTAACAATAATCCAGGCGAAATTTACCTGATGAGCTCGGCAACTCAAAGGAGATGCGGGGAGGGACAAACCTCAGGTCCTTCCCGCAACCTGGGTCGCGCGCTCCCGGAGAGAGAAGCTCAAATCCCGGGACGGGGATGGTCTCCACACCCGCCCCCGTGGTCACAACTGCTCGCTGAGGAGAGGGGGGGAGCATCGGCGAGTTCGGCCTCTGCGAGCTCACCCCCAAGGTCCCAAAGGGAGGGGACGAGTCCCGGGGACGGTTCTCCGGAGTCATGAATCGCGAGTCCCCAAGAGTGGTCTTGGCTCGCGGGGTGGTGTCTCGCGGCGCGACGCCCCCCATGTCATCGAGCGGGCTATCCGGACCATCGCAGATTTCGACAATATTCCTGCTCTTTTCAGGGGCAGGCAGAGTGGAGGAGCCGGTCCCGTGCTCCAAGGTGGTCCTCAGGTCGTCATAAATGTGCTCGGCCGCTTGAGGAAACGGCTTCACCCTCTTGGAGCTGGGCTCGGCAAAGCCTCCCTGCGGAACAGCGGGCGGAACCGCAGTCAGGGCAGCTATGCGAGCAGCTGAGGCCTGGCGAGCTCGGTTAAGGCGCTCTTGGATCTCCTTGGGAATCGGCATCCCGACAGGGCTATATCAAAGGGAATGGCAAAGGTCAGGCAGGTATGCAGGTGTATATATATAGCCGCAGGTGGACCCCACCCAAAGATTCCCTGCAGCCCACCCCGCGCTCCCCGGACACTTGAGGTTGGATTTTTCTTTCCGAGCTTTGTCAAGCTCAAAAATAGCGGGGATTATGTACAACCCCATATCCGGCGAGCGGGGTGAACCAGGAACCAGGCCGGCCGGCTCAGATTACCAAGGCCCCAGGAGAGCTCGGCAAAGAAACCCGAGCCCGAGCTCGACATTCGTCGAACGCGAGCTCGGCATTCGTCGACCTCAAGCTCGGCATTTATCGAACACGAGCTCGGCATTCGTCGACTGCAAGCTCGGCATTCGCCGAGCTAAGCCAAGATTCGTCGAGCTGAGGTCAACTAATGGAGGCCGACTGATGGGCGAGCTCGTCATCCCGACTCGCGCTCGCGCAAAGGAGCTCGGCAACAGCAGGCAAGCCGGATCTGCCGAGGTGGCCAGGCTCCCCAGCTCGCCCAGATCTATGCGGCACTTTTTACTGTTTTGCCCCCGCTGGTCTGCCCATAGCCCTTCAAAACATTGGAGTTTGGCTGTTGCCAGACCCAACCAAGGGTATTTTGGTAACTTCAAGTCAGTTTAGCTTGGTTATTGGCAGTTCAAATTCTGAAACCTATAAATAGGACCCAAGGGGTACCCCAGAAGGCATGTTTCCTGTGCTCTCTTGCTCCAGCTTTCAAGTGCTTTTTGAGGGTAACTTAGCTCGGCCTTTGGCTAAGGAGGGGAAGCGCTCTCAGATCTTCCGGGTGTGTGGTGGGTCCTCCCCGCCGAGCCCTTGGGTCGGTTCTCCTTAGTTTCTTTTGTTGTTTTGCTTGCAGGAGTGAAGTAGGTACGCGATCACCCCTTCCCCGAGGGTGAACTCCACAGGAGACCGATTTTCGGTTTCAACAATCACCCTCACTTAAAAAACAAATATGTTGGTTGCACACGGTCGTGCGTTTTCCTTATCGCATGGTTGCTTAGCCAGTGAGCCCACATGCATTGGAATAACGTCGAAAATGGGTGCTCGGTCGTTGCCCATGTGATTATCTCACACAGTTGGGTTCAAGCATGGGTCACCAAAATTGCACGGGTATGTGCATTTAACCATAATCACGCAGACATGTGATATCCTCTGTGCACGGGCTTCGCAAACCGTGCGTGATCATTCTCGGGAACGTTGAAGATTTTGAGTGTTCTGTCGGTACCTGTGCGTTTCCTTGCCGCAGGGTCTATGTTGCCCGTGCGTGAGTAAAACACACGGGTGCCATAATTTTATTGAACAAAAATATTTGTGTCGAAAATGGCGCCGAAATTCCATTTTAAATACATTGGTCTCACACATTTAGCACGCAAGACTGTGCGCCAGACCGTGTGTGCCCAATCTCCTGCTCACTTCCTTTATAAGCTGCTTTACTTAGACATTTCCTATTTCATATTTTCAACCGTGAAAAATCCTTGAGGTAGAACTCCAACACCAGTTCTTCTCCGGCAATTAGGGCTTTGCCCTAGGCCATCTCTTTTCATCGTATGCTACAAGAAGAAAAAACCTAGCTCAAGATCATCGCCAAGCAAGGAGATCTTCGCATTTGACATGGTTGGATAGTACTTTACGAGAGATCACGGGTAAAGTGGAAGGTGGTGGCAGCCCTTCTGGACCCCGGACGATAGTGATTAAGCAAAGACATGGATTGACAATACAGTGATTCATTCCAGATCTATAATAAGTCTCTATATTTGGTTGTCTTTTGCCTTTTTTCTGCTCCAATAGATGATTGTTGTGACCGTTGACCATTTGGAAGTCACGATAGCATCATCGTGACCGTTTGGACATCTCATTGACTAAGATCAATGAAAGGTTGCTCATGTGTTTCTCAAGGATCTGGGTCATCGGAGAGTTCAAATGTCACACAGAAATCTCTACTAATGTCATGTTAGGGCAACTCAAGTCCTATGAACTTCTCCTGAAGAATAGGGCTGAGTCTGAGGGGTAAAGGACAAATCTCTACCCCAAAAAATAAGTGATGCGGAGCAGAGACAAGGACCTGCAGTGGAGGATGAGTATTTGGCTCGTTCGGGGCCAAATTGGCGACTTTCCATATATGGCGTGCCCAAATCGACGATCGGACTTCGCAGCTGTGTCCATATTCGTGTTGCGAATTGATTTGATATATTACTTCATTAGTTTGCGTTGTATTTTGATGTATTTGGGTGGCCCCACCTCCGGCCAATCATAGTCATTGAAGGTGGGAAGCACTAGCCTTTATTTTATTATAAATAGATAGCTAGTGGGTTGATTGAGGTTATTGCAGAATTTGGAGAAAGCTATTCCCGGATTCCCGCGATCCCACCACGGTGCCGACTCCGTGAAACCCTAGGTGACGACTACTAGGTGTGTATCTCCTTTCCCAAGTTTTGCCCTAACCCTAGACTCCTTTTTCCCCTCCCAAACTCCCTCCTGCAACCCCTACAGCCCCCAAATCAACCACCTCTGCTGTCTAGAGCATGCCATTTTTTATTCACTTCTACTGTTCAAAAATGAAATTCATTGTTTATAAGCAATAGTGTTTTCCCTCCCCAAGCCACCGCCAACCCCCTTGATCTCCGCCAGCCCTATTCCTGAAAACCGTCATTGCCCAGGATCCCCCCCCCCCCAATTCCTACAGCCACTGCCCCCCCCCCCCTTCTCACTCTATTTCTCCCTTGTCGCCAGCCTCCCTACACATGGAGCCACAAATCCTAACTCTTCCCCTAACAATTCAGCCCAGATCTGGGACTTTTCAGTCTAAATCCGACTTTATTATCAGATCTACCCCTCCTCACTTGGATCTACCCCTTTATGGTCGGACATATCCTTTTCCCGCCCAATCCCTCCATGGACAGCCACCTACTTTGTTTTCCACTCTACGCATCTCCGGCTTTGGATTCTTCAATGTCTTGATAGCCCACTATTTGGTGAGATTTCGATGTATTGCTTTATCATTTTCAACATTCATTTATTGGGTTGGACATTTTATATTTGCTTGGAGAAATATTATCATAGAATTTTGTTTGGATAATTATCATGACTTGCAGAGTTAATTCGTCGCGCGTTCTTGCTTTGACCCTCCACGCGGAGGAAAGCGTAGGCTTGCTTCGCTCTAATTAATTATTTTGGCTAGCTGCGAATTTGTTTGCGTGGGATATTGAAAGTTATTATTCAATTGTGATTAATCTGTCGCGCTTTGCATAGCATGTGGATTAGGTCATCG
This sequence comes from Platanthera guangdongensis, assembly GCA_039583875.1. Lineage (NCBI taxonomy): Eukaryota > Viridiplantae > Streptophyta > Magnoliopsida > Asparagales > Orchidaceae > Platanthera > Platanthera guangdongensis. The sequence goes on from CM077158.1 coordinate 114,275,395, forward strand.
TTTTTTCGCCACCTATAATTTGTCATGCATCAATTGGTATCAGAGCTAGGTTCCGCGCTCTCTTGATACGCAGTCGTAGAGTCTATAAGTTCACCATATCTATGTATCACAATTATTCCTCTCCTCAAATTGGAGGTTTCGAGTCCACTTACACTCGTGTCCATAAAGCCTCGTCAGGAAGACCATCATGGTACTACGACGATTATTCTCGATTGCAGCACACCTCCGTCAGAGATCGTGTTGACCCACCAACATGACCTCATTATGCTAAGGACGATCAGTAAGATGATTGTCGTTATTCATATCCTTGCATGCGAGATGATCGTGTTGACCCTTCGACACGACTCGTTTACCTTAGAGATGAATATTATGAGAATCGTCGCTTTAAAAGAGATATTGAGAGTCAGTTTCGTACTGCTGCCCCTCCTTTTGATGGCTCATCGAGTCTCGAGTCTTTCAGTTATTGGCTCGTGGATATAGAATATTATCTCGATCATTTTGAGTTATTTGGTAAGTGTCGCGTTAAGTTTACAAAACTTAGACTTTTAGATCAGATGAGTGCATATTGGTCTAGCGTTGAGAGGACCGGCGAGCGACACCATCTACATTTCATCACCAGTTGGGTGGACATGAAGCGTACATTGTGTTATAGGTATCTGCCTTCGTTGTATCGGAGTCGCTTGCTCGACCAATTATTTTCCCTTCAGCAAAGATCCATGTCTGTCGCTGAGTACAAGGACCGTTTTGATGAGTTAGTGGTGAGGTGTGATATCTGTAAGGACCCAACCATGACCATTTCCCGATTTTGGTCTAGACTTTGGTCGGACATACGTACTAAGGTAGTTTATCATAGCTCGAAATCCCTCGAGCAGAAATATGAGCCCGCTCTTTGTTATAAACAGTCTTTGAGATCTGCAAGAGCTGGTAGATGGGATTCTCACATTGACCCCTGTAGTATGAGTCCCTCTCATACTGAGATCACCACGATGCCTACCATTGTCCTGTCAGCTACGACAGAAGTGATACCTGATGTGGATTACCCTCACCCCAGTGAGGTGCTTAGCCTAGTAAGTGGCATATCTCTTGTTTCTGACCAGTCTCTTGTGACACCGACTGAGAGCGAGTCTGAGCGACCTATTGAATATGTAGTGTTGTGTCCCTCAACCACACCTCTTCCTCTGTCATACACCGGATTAGTTAGCACCCCAACCACAGACCCATTTCCTGACACCGCACGATCCATTCTTGATGAAAGGTCTATGTCGCTCTCCCATTGTCATTACCCTAAGTCACATCACGACCGAGAGCCCGGAGCCTGGTGTTGATCTCATAGTGGCTATGTCACTCATTCACGAGGACACTTCCCCTCATGATGGTACACATCTGGAGGACCTTGACCCTAGTGACGAGTTCTATGACGAGCCCCAGTTGAGCCTCCTGATGATCCGTTGCATCCTCGTGAAGATGAGATTCAGGCGAGCCCCGCACATATGATTATTGATTTATTGATGCCTCTTCCATTATCGTCCCAGATCGCGCCCCATGGGATGAATATTGTGTAGAGCATCTAATATTTAGGGAACCACCTGCTGACATATCGCACTCTCGACGAGTTTTGGGATGCACCACCAGTTGACCCACTAGACGAGGTCTTTCTTTTCGGGGACACGCACAACACTCAAGAATCGCGCCTTCTAGTCTGTGTACACGATTTTCACCCAGGTGGTCATCATATTCGCGATGACTTTTCGTACACACCTCTTGGTGAGCCCCCTGATGTGTTATGTTCCCTGAGAGATATTTGGCTCGTTATGAGTTTGCATTTGAGTGTAGATGTCTCGCACAGTCACCAGAACACTCGACACACATGGGATGTGTTTTTCTACACTCCCCCGAGAGAGTCTCCTGATAGGTCACGTCTTGTGATAGATTTTCAGGTCATTATTAGATTTTCTCATATAGAACATGTTGTGTCGGTCATATTTCTTTTGCATCATGTGCATCCTTTGCATGAGTATATTGTGTTGTTTCTTCATCATTTGTATGTGTCTGTTGAGCTGTTTTTACATCGTTTACATGTGTGTCATGAGTCGATCCGACAGAAAATCCATAATGATAATAAATTTTGTAAGTCACATGTGGATGTTCACTGGCAAGAGTAGGTACTTCATGAAGGCGAACAAGTGATGGTGAGAATCTGCGTTGTGAGACTCCGCGCGAGGCATGCTAAAATATTGAGCGTTAGACAAATAGATCCCTATATAATCAAGAGACAATCGGAGACTGATCGAAGCAAACACCTATGATCTTGATATCCCTACAAGTATAGGTATCCACCTGGTATTTAGTGTTGAAAATATGACGTCATACTTTAAGGCTCGCAAGTACGTGAAACCGAGCAATGGGGACTTCCAGCCGCACACACCTCCAATTTCGTTGTCTTACCACTTTCATAACTCACCCACGTTTGATGGCCACCACAGCTCACCCATTTCTGACACTCACCCACCAGGGGACTTGTCTTATTTGATTCTACCTACTACACCACCGATCGAACTGGAATCCACCACTCGTGAGTGGAGAGTTAAGAACATTACGAAGGCCAGACTCCTCCAGTATATTCTCACTACAAACGTTGATGACACTTGGGTACTTGCAGCAAAGCTTGATCGATTCACCCCTGAACTTCGACTTCAGTATGATCGTCTCAATTCACCGGAAATGATAGTTTTTCAGTCGTGGGGAGTTGATAGGAGAGGACACTCTTCCGTCGACGACATTCGCCCCGGGACTTCGACTTCAGTATGACCGTCTCCATTGACCGGAGATGACAGATTTTCAGTCGGGGGGAGTTGATGGGAGAGGACCCTCTTCCGTCGAAGACACTTGGATGACTTTCGATGTACCTCTTCGAGTCTTAACTGGCATACATCGAGAGAATTCTAATCCCTATTCTTCAGGAGATGAATTCTTTCAAGCCGGGGAGATTGATGTGGAGCTGAGACGAGGACCTGCAGTGGAGGACGAATTTTAGGCTCATTCGAGGCCAATTGGAGACTTGTCATATATGCCGTGCCCGGATCGACGATCGGACACCGCAGATGTGTCCAGATTCGCGTTGCGAATCGATTTGAAATATTACTTCATTAGTTTGCGTTGTATTTTGATATATTTGTGTGGCCCCACCTCCGGTCAATAATAGTCGTTAAAGGTGCGATGCTCTAGCCTTTATTTTATTACAAATAGATAGGTAGTTGGTTGATTGAGGCTATTGCAGAATTTAGAGAAAGTTATTCCCGGATTCCCGCGATCCCACCACGGTGCCGACTCAGTGAAACTCATGTGACGACTCCTAGGTGTGTATCTCCTTTCCCAAGGTTTGGCCTAACCCTAGGCTCCTTTTTCCCCTCCCAAACTCCCTTCCGCAGCCCCCTACAGCCCTGCCAATTTTTATTGTTCAAAAATGAAATTCACTATTCATAAGCTATAGTTTTTCCCTTCCCTGAACCACCGTCAGCCACCTTGATCTTGGTCAGCCCTCTTCCTGAAAACTGTCGCCGCCCAGGATACGCCCCCCCCCCCCCCTCCCCCAATTCCTTCAGCCACCACTCCCCTTCTCCCATATTTCTCCCTTGTCGTCATCCCCCTACACGTGGAGCTACAAACCCTAACCCTTCCCCTTCCGAATCAGCCCCGATCTGGGATTTTTCAATCCGGATCCGAACTTTTATTGTCATATCTACCCTTCCTCACCCGGATCTACCCCTTCGTGGTCGGATCTATCCTTTTCCCACCCGATTCTGCCATTCACCGTTGTGGACAACCAACTACTTCGTTTTCCACGCCTTCGGTTCAACCTCGGATCGTCTTACACGCATCTACGCCTCTGAATACTTCAGTGTCTTGATCAGCCCACTATTTGGTGAGATTTAGTTGTATTGGTTTATCATTTTCAACATTTATTTATTAGGTTGAACATTTAATAATTGTTTGGAGAAATATTACCATAGAATTTTGTTTGGATAATTATCGTGATTTGCAGGGTTTATTCGCCGCCCTCACTTGTTTTGGCCCTCCACGCGAAGGAAAGTCTACACTTGTTTTGCCCTAATTAATTATTTTGCCCTGATTAATTATTTTGCCATAATTAATTATTTTGCCTGCAGTGAATTTTTTTGGCGGGATGTTGAAAGTTATTATCCTATTGTGATTAATCTGTCAGGCTTTGCATAACATGTAGGGTTAGGTCAACGTTTTTTTTAACGCCTATGGATTCGTCTTGTGTAAGTCCATAGCATTGAACATAGTTGATGGAGAGCATTCCGCTTCAGAATAAGAGATGTTTAACATTCTGGTCAAAAGGTTCAGAAGGTCGATAAAGATGAGGACTCTAGAAGAAGGGATGGGAGCTCCAGCAAGCCAAAATTTGACAAGGCCCCCAACACAAATGTCATTTGCATTGCCTGCAGAAAGTCAGGTCACATTGCTCCTAACTGTCCTGAAGATCAAAAGGGCAATGCCAGTAAAAAAGAGCACAAGAAGCAATCCTTCAAGAGGAAGGGTAAGAAAAAAGAAAAAATTATTCATGGCAGAAACCTGGAGCGACTCAGATTCAAAGTCAAGCTCCTCTTCTGAGAGTGATGGAGAGGTCATTACTGAAGAATCTTGTTTGATGGTTTTGGAGGCCTTCTTAGAACACGAGGAAGATCAGGTAGCATGCTTCGATGATTTTGTTTTTTTTCAAATAATTTTAAAGAATGATTTAAAGATTTCTGTAAAGATCAACTAGAAGTTGGAAAAAAAATAAAGTCACTCGGGAAAGAGGTAGAAGAAATAAGAAATGTAAATCATTATTATGTGAATTATGAACTTAAAGTTGAACTAGGAAGACTAAAAAAACATATGATTGAACTGACTGTAAAAAATAAATCATTAAAAGAAGAGCTAGCAAAAGCAAAAGCCTTTGAAGATTCTTGAAATGTAAGAAGTTAAAAGTTCAAAGACATATATGAGAATCTCACTCTGATGTTCAATCATCTAGGATTGGATGCTCAGCCTACAAGCTCGGGAAAAACTTTCAGCACGACAGCATGGAAAAAATCTTGTAGCTTTTGTCAAAGCTAAAGAGCAACAACCCATTATTATCATTGATGATGAATCAATAATGTCACTACATTTAATAGGATTAGCATACCTACTAATAAGGACAATCAAGTAAAGAAAATCATAGAAAATAAAGGTTTAAAATACAAATTCTGTTAACTGGAAGCTTGTGTCGACTACAACTCGACGCAATTTTGCAATTGCGTCGACTTTTAGTCAACGCAAGTATGAATCTGTGTCGACTTCTACTCGACGCAACTTCATACCCCAGAAGTGTCTGTTGAGTTGTTTATACATCGTTTACCTGTGTGTCATGAGTCGATCCGACAGACAATCCATAATGATAATAAATTTTGTAAGTCACATTTGGATGTTCACTGACAAGAGTAAGTACTTCATGAAGGCGAACAAGTGATGGTGAGAATCAGCGTTGTGAGACACCGTGCGAGGCTTGCTAAAATCTTGAGCGTTAGACGAATAGATCCCTATATAATCATGAGACAGATCAAAGCAAACACCTATGATTCTGATATCCCTACATGTATAAGTATCCACCTGGTATTTAGTGGTTAAAATATGACGTAGTACTTTGAGGCTCGCAAGTATGTGAACCCAAGCAATGGGGACTTCCAGCCGCACAAACCTCCACTTTCGTTGTCTTACCACTTCCATAGCTCACCCACGTTTGATGGCCACCACAGCTCACCCATTTCTGACACTCACCCACCTGGGGACTTGTCTTCTTTGATTCTACCTATGACATCGCCGATCGAACTGGAATCCACCATTCGTGAGTGGAGAGTTAAGAACATTACGAAGGCCAGACTCCTCCAATGTATTCTTACTACAGACGTTGATGACACCTGGGTACTTGCAGCAAAGCTTGATCGATTCACCCCTGAACTTCGACTTCAGTATGACCGTCTCCATTCACCGGAGATGATAGTTTTTCAGTCGTGGGGACTTGATAGGATAGGACACTCTTCCGTCGACGGCATTCGCCCCTGGACTTCGACTTCAGTATGACCGTCCCCATTGACCGAAGATGACAGATTTTCAGTCGGGGGGAGTTGATAGGAGAGGACACTCTTCCGTCGACGACACTTGGACGACTTCTGGTGTACCTCTTCGAGTCTTAACTGGCATATATCGAGAGAATTCTGATCGCTATTCATCAGGAGATGAATTCTTTCAAGCAGGGGAGATTGATGTGAAGCTGAGACGAGGACCTGCAGTGGAGGACGAATTTTAGCCCCATTCGGGGCCAATTGGCGACTTTTCATATATGACGTGCCCGGATCGACTATCAGACTAAGCAGATGTGTCCAGATTCGCGTTGCAAATCGATTTGATATATTACTTCACTAGTTTGCATTCTATTTTGATATATTTAGGTGGTCCCACCTCCGGTCAATCATAGTCGTTAAAAGTGGAATGCACTAGCCTTTATTTTATTATAAATAGATAGGTAGTTGGCTGATTGAGGCTATTGCAGGATTTGGAGAAAGTTATTCCCGGATTCCCGCGATCCCACCACGGTGTCGACTCAGTGAAACCAAGGTGACGACTCCTAGGTGTGTATCTCCTTTCCCAAGGTTTGGCCTAACCCTAGGCTCCTTTTCCCCCATCCAAACTCCCTTCTGCAGCCCCCCTATAGCCCTGCCAATTTTTATTCACTTATATTGTTCAAAAATGAAATTCACTATTCATAAGCTATAGTTTGTTCCCTTCCCTGAACCACCGTCAGCCACCTTGATCTCTGTCAGCACTCTTCCTGAAAACTGTCGCCGCCCAGGATACCCCCCCCCCCACCCCTCCCCCAATTCCTGCAGCCACCACTCCCCTTCTCCCATATTTCTCCCTTTCCGTCATCCCCCTACACATGGAGCTACAAACCCTAACCCTTCCCCTTCCGAATCAGCGCCGATCTGGGATTTTTCAATCCGGATCCGAACTTTTATTGTCGTATCTACCCTTCCTCACCTAGATCTACCCCTTCGTGGTCGGATCTATCCTTTTCCCACCTGATCCCTCCATCCACCGTTGTGGACAACCAACTATTTCGTTTTCCACGCCTTCGTTTCAACCTCGGATCGTCATACACGAATCTACGACTCTGAATTATTCAGTGTCTTGATCAGCCCAGTATTTGCTGAGATTTAGTTGTATTAGTTTATCATTTTCAACATTTATTTATTGGGTTGGACATTTTATATTTGTTTGGAGAAATATTACCGTAGAATTTTGTTTGGATAACTATCGTGATTTGAAGGGTTTATTCGCCGCGCTCACTTGTTTTGGCCTTCCGCGCAAAGGAAAGTCTAGACTTGTTTTACCCTAATTAATTATTTTGCCCTAATTAATTATTTTGCCCTGCAATGAATTTTTTTTGGTGGGATGTTGAAAGTTATTATCCAATTGTCATTAATCTGTCAGGCTTTGCATAATATGTAGGGTTAAGTCATCGTTTTTTTTGTCGCCTATAGATTCGTCCTGCGTAAGTCCATAGCATTGAAGATAGTTGATGGAGAGCATTCCGCTTCAAAATAAGAGATGTTTAACATTCTGATCAAAAGGTTCATAAGGTGGATAAAGATGAGGACTCCAGAAGAAGGGATGGGAGCTCCAGCAAGCCAAAATTTGACAAGGCCCCCAACAAAGAGGTCATCTGCTTTGCCTGCAGAAAGTCAGGTCACATTGCTCCTAACTGTCCGGAAGATCAAAAGGACAATGCCAGTAAAAAGGAGAACAAGAAGCAATCATTCAAGAGGAAGGGTAAGAAAAAAGAAAAAATTATTCATTGTTGAAACCTGTAGCGACTCAGATTCAAAGTCAAGCTCCTCTTCTGAGAGTGATGGAGAGGCCATTACTGAAGAATCTTGCTTGATGGCTTTGGAGGCCTTCTTAAAACACGAAGAAGATCAGGTAGCATGCTTTGATGATTTTGTTTTTCTTCAAATAATTTTAAAGAATGCTTTAAAGATTTCTCTAAAGATCAACTAGAAGCTGGAAAAAAAAATAAAGTCACTCGGGAAAGAGGTAGAAGAATTAAGAAATGTAAATCATTATTATGTGAATTATGAACTTAGAGGTGAACAAGGAAGACTAAAAAACATATGATTGAACTGACTGTAAAACAAAATCACTAAAAGAAGAGCTAGCAAAAGCAAAAGCCTTTGAAGATTCTTGAAATGCAAGAAGTCAAAAGTTCAAAAACATATCTGAGAATCTCACTGAGGTTCAATCATCTAGGATTGGATGCTTAGCCTACAAGCTCGGGAAAAACTTTCAGCACGACAGCATGGAAAAAATCTTGTAGCTTTTGTCAAAGCTAAAGAGAACCAACTCATTATTATCATTAATGATGAACCAATAATGTCACTACATTTAATAGGATTAGCATACCTACTAATAAGGTCAATCAAGTAAAGAAACCCATAGAAAATAAAGGTTTAAAATACAAAATCTGTTAACTGGAAGCTTGCGTCGACTACAACTCGACGTAATTTTGCAGTTGCGTCGACTTTTAGTCAACGCAAGTATGAATCTGTGTCGACTTCTACTCGACGCAACTTCATACCTACGTCAACTTCCTATTGATGTAACAACCCAGATTAATAACAAAAGGAGAGTTTAAGTTGATTTAAAAAAACCTTAATTAAACATAATCCTTTAATGTAAAACCGCAGTACCCCCCCCCCCCCGGTCGGGCCTCACTCCCCGCAACTTAATTGGACTGATTTTACGTGCTCCCCATTTTTCCCCGGCAGTTTACGAAAAATTGCGCGATTTTAACGCGGGCTTTTACGCGATTCACAATTTTCCAGCCCTAAATTACTGCGGTGGCGAGGAGGAGGCACGCGACGGAGAGGAGGATTCGCATTTTCCAGCCCTAATACTGCGACAAAGAGGAGGAGACATGCGACTTCTGGCGTGACGACTTCCTGCGCCCGCTTCTTCTACCTTCCAGATCGTTTTTCCCGGCGGAAGCCTCACGTCGCCGCCACCTCTCTCCGTCAATGTTTCCTCACTACAACGACGCCTGAAGCCACGACAGCCTCCCATCTTTCAGCCTCTCCGACGGAAACCTCCAGGGAAGCTCCGTCGACCGTTGTTTCTGCTTTCAGAGCCATCTTAGGACAATGCCAACTGCTTTCTGATAATCACAAATTTTCTGCAGTACCTTTTAGAGCAATGCCAACTGCTACATTTGAACCCGAGAAGATAGCACAACCTGTATTTTCATTTCCGGAAACCCAATTCGCCATGCGCAAGAGAAGGAAAGCTAACATAGAGGTTGCGCCGACAGGGTTTTACTTCTATTTGATATTCCTGTGGTCTGTTTATCGTTTTATCCTATAATCAAGTCATGTTATAGATGATTGCAATCAACATCATCATTAATCTTATATCTTATTCTAAGTATTTTCGTGTCTTCCATGAGTCCTTATTTTCAATTTGTTTCGGCTTGCTCAGTGTTAACCAAAGTGTTAAAATTATCCTTCAGAAATCATTTAGAAGTTAGAACGTTATTTCTCCTTAGTTTTGTTCCTTTAATTTCATCAGGTCATCTTATGATTGCAATTTCTGCATTTCACTGTTTGTCTAAACCAATTATATCTATTTTTAACTTTCACATTTCACTGTATGTCTAAACCACGTAATATAATTTCAATTACGTAATTTTGATAGATGTCACTTCAACTTCTTTTGTAATTTAAAGAACTCTTAATTTATAGTTTCTAGTTTTGACACGTATTCATCTCGACATTTTTTGATTCTGTGATGCTCAATATAGATGTGAACAATTGCTATTAATTTCGCAATCGACATATTTTATATCCAATCATTCACCCAAAATACCTCCATAAATGTGTATATATGCATTCTGCATACTGGATATACATTTTGATTTGATCTCGAGCTAGCTAGAGCGATTAGATATATGTTCGTCCTAGTTTAAGCTTGATCGAAGCTGGACTCGACTTATTGATTTTCTTATTCACTTCGATCCGAGAACTGAGCGACCTATGATCTACGAACGAAATTCTTCAGTTTATGGTTATGAGTTTGGCAGCGCTCTTCTTCCATTGATTTTGACCAACATTTTGGATCACTATGTGTGCTTATAATTATCCCTTTTATACTAATGGTGAGTTTTCTGAGAGCTCTGGTTGGGTTATTTTAACAAGTGATTGGATTAGGCATGTGTTGATGGATTTATTGTTGTTGTTGATGTTGAATTCAGCATTCTGAGTGGAATTGCAACTTGAAATTTAATTAAGGGGTTGTTTTGCAATGATTTTCTACTAATAAATTTTCAATTCAGGAGAGCTATCTACTGATTTCGTAAATATTATCAGGAGAACTAACTACACCTATGTGAATTTATCAAAATTGCACGTCATTGGTAATAGTGAGTTAAGAATGAATCATTTAACAAACAATTGAAAGCTACAAAAGACATTGGTAATGTTATTGAAGTTATAATATTTATTTAGGATTGGAAGTTGCAACCATTGTTGTAAAATAAATTATTTTTCTAGTGATAATATATGTTCAGGCTTGTGAGTGGATTACATGTCTGCAGTTGTTTGAATTACCAAGATTCGATTGGCTTATGTTCTGTATTGGATTGCATGTGTTTCTATAATATGATAATCTTCTTGTTAGTTGATGCATTACATGTGTTTCTGTGGAAGTGTTCTTTCCCTCTCTAAATGAATGATTTCTAGAGATTGCTTTTATGATGAGTCCACACAGGTAATCAATTGGTCTAAGTAGTAAGCTTGCTCTTAAATAGTAAATAAGAATGAATTAGCTTTTGTATTAGAATACTGAATGTCTATGTAGAAGCATTATGACCATAATAGATGGATATGAATAGAATGAGTATTTTAGTTTCTCATCTCATCTCATCTTGCATGTGTTCATCTTCCCTTCCCATCATTCTTGCCCTGACTTGAAGATATCTCTTGTTCCCAATATTGCACTGACGGTAAGTAATTCGAACACTAAATGTAGGTATCATTGTCATCCAATAGTCATTTCTTTTTGTTGTTGTTAAGGGACCAAATTCACTTCATTCAAATTGCTTATGGAAACTATTGATCATTTAATTTTGTAGACCCGAAACTGCTAATTTTTGTAGTTCAATTGCAATTGTGGTGATGCGATTATGAGTGATTTTGAGTAGAGTTGGAGGGAGCTGACTTTGAATTGGAATTGAAGCTTTCAATGTAGTGTCGAGAAAGTTTTAGTAGAGCTGAAAACTATCGAATTCAGTCATGGTTGAGTTTGTTTGATCTTAGTCGTAACATTCTATTGTTATATTAACATTTAATTATTATTACATACTTATACACACAGATATTATATTTTTATGAAGTCAAATATTATTGATGTATACTTATGGATGGGGTTAGGATCCATTTGGGACAGTGGGAAAAGCTCCACCGCCACCGTTTTTTTTTTGGTTTGTTCGGATGAATATTTTTTCCAAATGTTTTTTTCAAGAAAGTTGTTTTGATGGCTTTTTGAACGACCGGTCCAACATGGCTTTCTAAAACCACGTTCTCAGTTTTCAACATCAATAAAGAGGATCTCAAACACCTACTGATACCACATCTGAATAATAAGAAATAAATAGAAATTCAAGAGCCTTCAAAGCTTTGCCTTGGAGATTTGATCGATGAAGTGTTATCTTTGCTCTTAAAGCCTCTTTGTCTCTCCTTGGGCTTTCATCAGTTGACCTATATCAACTTCATTGGTCTGCTTTCTCATCTGATTCTATCAATTTAATAAAATTAGCTTGAAAAGGTGATGAGTAACTCTATCTATTTTAATTTTCAGGCCAGGGATAGGGGGAAATGAAGGTGCTTTAAAACAAACTATGAAGCCTCAAAATTACTACTTTTTCGGGCTTAAACTAATATGATGATGAAATGTTTCTTTCAAATAATTCCAGGTTACATTGATGGCCTTGGAGATGCTGTTGAAATGGGCCTTGTGAATGATGTTGGTGTCTCAAATTGCTGTGGTAATACTCTAATCAGGTTATTATATTGTGTTCTTTGAAGCTTTATGGTGTATTATCTTTATTGTTGTCTCATCTGTACCGGTAAAATATTAGCATCTTATATGAATTATAGGTGATTTAGAATGAAAATTTCAACTCTACAATGTCTTTCAAACTAGCAATTAGATACCACATCTAAATAACAAGAAAACATTGGATTAAGTTCACCCCGTATATGAATTTAGTTAGAGCCTGCTCCTTGAATTCCAGGACAATATGAGCAAGGACCGTGGGAAGCAAGCAACTATAGCACCGACCTTCACACCCTTCGGTGGCGTCCAGCGTTTATGTCTGGGATACGAGCTCGGTCGAGTCGAGGTCTTTGTCTTAATCCACTATCTTGTCACCTGGTCCAGGTTCTTGATGTAGCTCTTAGATGATGCTTGTGACGATGATGATGATGCTTTCTTTAATGATTTTAACTTTGAATACTTGTGCATGATAATAGTTGGGAAATGGCGGAAAAGGATAAGCTTCTATTCTTGTACAAGTTTGCTTTCCTTCAAAAATATTTCAAATTATTTTACTTCTTGTTGTTCTTTGTGTAGGTTGTTATTGGTGATGGCACATCAAGTTTGGAATTTTGGAACTGAACAAGTATGACTGATTAGGATCATTGTGTTTTTTCATAGTTTTATACACATAATATGTGAATATTCCCTTCATACAATATTTTTGTGTGCATTTTCTCTTCATTTTGTAGGATAAGGCACATTGCCCTTTCCACTTAAAGACTGGAGTGTGTCGTTTTGGATCTCGTTGCAGTTGGGTTCATTTTTATCCTGATAAATCATGCACATTACTCATAAAAACATGTATCACAGACCAAGCCTTACTTGCCAACAGGATGAGGGGCTTGATGTTTCTTAGTTCATGTTTGTCATTTTTGAGTATCACTGGTTTTTTTTTCACTTGCCTGGAACCCAAATTTATCCTAGCTCATGTATTGGTGTCATGCATCCTATAAATTTCCTTTATTGTTCTGAAATCATGTGTATTTATTATGTTTACAACAAACATCAGACATGATAATTTCATGTGTTTGTTTAATAGGCATCACTAAATGCCAATGGATTTTTTTCATTTGATAGATAAACGTGTTTGTGAAGATGAACATGAGGTTAAATACACTGTATTTATTAGTATTATTTTCAATGCATATATATTAATTTGGCTTTACTATGTTTTTATTCATATTTTCTTCCTACCATTACTGATTTGGGTGCGAAGTTAAAATTGCAAACATTTAGTTATTCTTCATTTATTGTATAAAACAATAAAATCATGAGGTTTCCTGATTGCTCCACATCTTTTGAAATCTAGAAAATTGTGTTTCTAATTGATAACTTCTTGTGTTCCGGTAGGAAAGTATGCTCTAAATTAAAATTATATGTATATATAAGTAATGTTTTATCACTAATTTTTTTATCATGAGCTTTTTGATTCTTGCGAATATTTATTATAACTATTTCTTTAACTAAATTAGCATCAGAAATACATGTCAAGGTATGCTTAAATGGAGGCTTAAAGTTACAAGTTTTGCTGATGATGAAGACTAAATTAGTTTCAAAAATACATGTTAAGGTATACTTTACTTTTGTTGGTGCTAGCACTGCATATCATATTCATAATCTCTGCACGCTTCTTCTCACTCTTTTTATACATTGATATGAGATTGGTGCAATTATTGCACGCTTCTTTTCTCACTCTCTCTATTCATGTGCAGTTTTAGTGCCCACATGAATGTTCACCGTCGGGCCTTCCGCGAGTTCATATTTGCTCAAGCTCTCGGCGGCCACATGAATGTTCACCATCGGGTCGTCCACGAGTTAAAATTTGCTCAAGATCTCAGCAGGCACATGAATGCTCACCGCCGGGGCCTGACAAGGCTCAAGCAAGAAGCTTGGAGCCATTCTAATTCCGATAATATTCCGGCAAATTCTCTTGGATTTGGCTTCTCGGTTTCCTTCCCAGGAACCCCCAATTTCTAGTGCAAAATTGAAAGACATCTCTGAAATCAAAGTCAAATCTATAAATTCTTCAAGGTTCTGAATTCTCATGGGGAAGGCAGGAATCCAACTCTTCATGGATCTTAGACAAGACATCTATGTATTCAACTGATTTGAAAAGGGGAAGAACATGTGGCTCTGAGACTTTGAAAAAATGATTTAATGCAATGAAAATTTTGGATATCAATGTGGTTTGCAGGTTTGCAGATAGTCAGCTCCTAAAACTTATTGGTTTGAATATCACTGTGGATTGCATGTAGTTAAAATTAATTTGTACTTAAAAACACTTACTTATTGACCTGACTGCAAATTTTATCTTCAATGAAACTGAGATTTTCTAGTTTACTGCATAGGTTTTATTATTACATCATTTCTAATTATTTTCGCACGGACTTTTTTACTTTTATGAGTTTGAAAAAAATGACACCATCATTAAATACATGTTTATCAAGACAATAGTTATGGTCGCTGCCAAGAAAAGAAGACCAATTTTGAACATAAAAGTGGATGATCTTCTTTAGATAAGGTCAATCATTCACAAATGACAAGTCATAATCCCCGAATTCGATTCAACACTTTCTCTCATATTTACAACATAATTATTTTTTTAAAAAAATCAATAAATAGAAGCATCTCCTCAGCTTTCATCATAATAAGTTTGCAGCCGACTCCATAAATTAAAGTGCTTCTCAAGAACATTTAAATATTGATGGATTCTAGAGATACAATCACCGGAAAATTATCAAAATATCGTCAGAAAATATTCGGAAAAGTGTGTGCACCCAACGTGCTTCATATCTCGAAGAATACATAATTCAACAAAATTGAAAGAAACAAAGAGAAGTAGAATTAGATCGGAAATAGCAAAATAAATAAAGATTTTTATCTCTAAGGTGACATAGAATGTGGCTCAAAACTTATGTAAACCGTTCTTACTTCCTATCCCCTCTCTTTTCTTTCTTCCTTTCCCTCTCTCCCCCTTTCCTTCTCCTCCCCCACTTTTTCTCTCTTCCCCCTCATACTAGAGTAGAACCCGGCGGCCGCCCCGATCGGGCCTCACTCCCGACAACTTAATTGGACTGATTTTACGTGCTCCCCATTTTGCCCCGGCAGTTCACTAAAAATTGCGCGATTTTAACGCGGGCTTTTACGCGATTCACAATTTTCCAGCCCTAAATTACTGCGATGGCGAGGAGGAGGCACACGACGGAGAGGAGGATTCACATTTTCCAGCCCTAATACTGCGACAGAGAGGAGGAGACACGCGACTTCTGGCGCGACGACTTCCTGCGCCCGCTTCTTCTACCTTCCAGATCTTTTTTCCCGGCGGAAGCCTCACGTCGCCGCCACCTCTCTCCGTCAATGTTTCCTCACTACAACGACGCCTGAAGCCACAACAGCCTCCCATCTTTCAGCCTCTCCGACGGAAACCTCCAGGGAAGCTCCGTCGGCCGTCGTTTCTGCTTTCAGAGCCATCTTAGGACAATGCCAACTGCGTTCTGATAATCACAAATTTTCTGCAGTACCTTTTAGAGCAATGCCAACTGCTACATTTGAACCCGAGAAGATAGCACAACCTGTATTTTCATTTCCGGAAACCCAATTCGCCATGCGCAAGAGAAGGAAAGCTAACATAGAGGTTGCGCCGACAGGTTTTTACTTCTATTTGATACTCCTGTGGTCTGTTTATCGTTTTATCCTATAATCAAGTCATGTTATAGATGATTGCAATCAACATCATCATTAATCTTATATCTTATTCTAAGTATTTTTGTGTCTTCCATGAGTCCTTATTTTCAATTTGTTTCGTCTTGCTCAATGTTAACCAAAGTGTTAAAATTATCCTTCAGAAATCATTTAGAAGTTAGAACGTTATTTCTCCTTAGTTTTGTTCCTTTAATTTCATCAGGTCATCTTATGATTGCAATTTCTGCATTTCACTGTTTGTCTAAACCAATTATATCTATTTTTAACTTTCACATTTCACTGTATGTCTAAACCACGTAATATAATTTCAATTACGTAATTTTGATAGATGTCACTTCAACTTCTTTTGTAATTTAAAGAACTCTTAATTTATAGTTTCTAGTTTTGACACGTATTCATCTCGACATTTTTTGATTCTGTGATGCTCAATATAGATGTGAACAATTGCTATTAATTTCGCAATCGACATATTGTATATCCAATCATTCACCCAAAATACCTTCATAAATGTGTATATATGCATTCTGCATACTGGATATACATTTTGATTTGATCTCGAGCTAGCTAGCTCGATTAGATATATGTTTGTCCTAGTTTAAGCTTGATCGAAGCTGGACTCGACTTATTGATTTTCTTATTCACTTCGATCCGAGAACTGAGCGACCTATGATCTACGAACCAAATTCTTCAGTTTATGGTTATGAGTTTGGCAGCGCTCTTCTTCCATTGATTTTGACCAACATTTTGGATCACTATGTGTGCTTATAATTATCCTTTTTATACTAATGGTGAGTTTTCTGAGAGCTCTGGTTGGGTTATTTTAACAAGTGATTGAATTAGGCATGTGTTGATGGATTTATTGTTGTTGTTGATGTTGAATTCAGCATTCTGAGTGGAATTGCAACTTGAAATTTAATTAAGGGGTTGTTTTGCAATGATTTTCTACTAATAAATTTGCAATTCAGGAGAGCTATCTACTGATTTTGTATATATTATGAGGAGAACTAACTACACCTATGTGAATTTATCAAAATTGCACGTCATTGGTAATAGTGAGTTAAGAATGAATCATTTAACAAATAATTGAAAGTTACAAAAGACATTGGTAATGTTATTGAAGTTATAATATTTATTTAGGATTGGAAGTTGCAACCATTGTTGTAAAATAAATTATTTTCTAGTGATAATATATGTTCAGGCTTGTGAGTGGATTACATGTCTGCAGTTGTTTGAATTACCAAGATTCGATTGGCTGATGTTCTGTATTGGATTGCATGTGTTTCTGTAATATGATAATCTTCTTGTTAGTTGATGCATTACATGTGTTTCTGTGGAAGTGTTCTTTCCCTCTCTAAATGAATGATTTCTAGAGATTGCTTTTATGATGAGTCCACACAGGTAATCAATTGGTCTAAGTAGTAAGCTTGCTCTTAAATAGTAAATAAGAATGAATTAGCTTTTTGTTGGAAAAGCCCACTTAAACTAGTCCCATTTGTATAGCCTTTATTGTTTTTCTCTCCTCTCTTTAGTCTCACATTGTGTATAGGACTTTCCTCTCTCTTTCTCTCATCTAAATATTTGTACTCATTCATTGTATTTGGACCAAGTTGACATATATACAAGGTTGGCTTTCTCCATTTCTACATGGTATCAGAGCCAGGTTTCGGACTCCTGCGGACTCCCTATTCTATCCGCCCTGCGGCCTGCGGTCTCTGCGGTCTGCATATGTGTGTCCGCGCCTCCTAGTCGCGTCCCCCCCCTGCGGCCTCCCTTGTCCAAACCGCTTCCTCTCTTCCCGTGGAACCACTCCTCTTCCCTCCTCTTCCCTCTTCTTCAGGCCCCTCTTTATAGCCCTCTCTTTGATCCTGTGGGGTCCACTGCTTCCCATAGTCCGCTGCGGCCTCTTTTTTTCCGGCGCGACCTCGGCGAACTCGATCCCTTGCTCCGCGGTCTCCTTCTGTCCGCTGCGAACTCGGTATTCGCCTCCTCTTCTTGCTCTCTTCCGTCCGCCGTAAGCGCGGCGGCCTCCGTCTGTCCGCCCTTCTCTCCTGCCTGCGGCTGCTCTCCTTCCTCTTTAGGCGGCCCAGTTCCTTTCCCTGTCCGCCGCGGGCTCGCCTCTCTGCGTGTTTTCAGTCTTGCGGACTGGTCCAGCCCGCTGCGGTCGCTCTCTTGTTCCCGCGCCGTGCCGTGCTTCCCCAGCTATAGTCCGCCGCAGCCTCTCTGCTTGTCCTCTCTTCTTAGCCCGCTCAGTCCGCCGCGGTCTGATCCAGTCCACCACGGTCTGATCGAGTCCGCCTCGGCCTATCCTATCCGCCGCGGCCTCTCATAGTCCGCTCCTTGCTGATCGTGTCTGCGCTCACCGCAGCCTCCTCCAGTCCGCCGCGGCCTCTTCCAGTCTGCTGTCTTCCCGCTTCCTCTCCTCCAGGTCGCCCCCATGTCTACATCTGCGGACTCTGTCGGCACGGCTGTTCCTCCTGAACGCCCGGCCACTCTCCAGGAAGTCCGAGACGAGCTTCGGATTACTACAATTTCTCTCACTGGCAAGAAGAACTTTGTGGAATGGGCACACTCGGTTCGCCGTGTCCTGCAGTCAAAGGGGTTCCTTCATCACTTGACTCAGCCCGTTATCGGTAACCCTACTGAGGAATGGTTACGCAATGATGGTCGTGTGCAGACTTGACTTCTCAACTCTCTTGATGGCGAATCTTATCGCCTGGCCATGTATCATGAGACGGCCAAAGGCATGTGGGACGAGCTCCACACCCTCTACTCTGGCAAGGATAGTCTCCACCATCTATATGACATCATCACTGCTCTCCAGGCCCTTGATAGCAGTGGCGCAACCGACCTGACATCCTTTGTTGCTTAGGCCCGGTCTCTGGTTGAGGCTTGGATCCACCATCAGCCTCCGACTTTAGATCTTGCTGCTCAACGTACCCAAAAGGAAGCTGTGGGTATCGCCATGATGATGGCCCGGGTACCGCCTCATCTTCACAGTGTCCGGGCTCACATCCTCTCCTCTACTATTACACCATCTTTCTCCGATGTGTGCTCAATGCTTCTCAAAGTCTCCCCGCCTCCGGATGTGCCCGGACCTCCTGCTCCGGCCCTTGTCCAACAGGCACCAGCTCCCTTATTGCCTCTCCCCTTTTCTGCCCGTGGCGGCCGTTCTGACTCTCGCGGCCGGGGTCGGGGTGGCCGGTCTAGGCCTAAGTGCTCGTTCTGCGGAAAAGATGGACATCTTGAGGCCACCTGCTATCGCAAACATGGCCGACCTCCTCGTTCGCAAGCCTCTGCTGCTACTACTGACTTTGCTTCCCCTCGTACTGATCTCGACGAGGTTCGTCTTCAGCTCCAGCATCTGCATGGCCTGCTCAGCCGTCCGTCTGCCTCGGTTGCCTCTACTGCCTCTCTCTCCAATGAAGGTATCGCCTGCCTATCCTCTGGCACGCGCTGGATCCTTGATTCTGGTGCCACTCATCATATCACCTCTGTTAGGCCACCTCAGTACTTGTCTTCACCTCACCCGAAGTACATTACTGTCGCTAATGGGGCGTCGGTTCCAGTCTCTGGATGTGCTGATATTTCACTCACCTCTTCTCTCCTCCTGCGCTCGGCTCTACATGTTCCGGGCTCTCCTTTCAATTTACTGTCTGTTGGTCGCCTTACTACTGATTCTAATTACTCAGTGACATTTACTTCTTCCTCTTTTCTCATACAGGATCAGCAGACGCGGACTATCATTGGTAGAGGACGGCTGCAGAATGGGCTCTATCTTCTTGACGACTCTCCCACTGTCCTCGCCTCTATCTCCTCTTCGGATTGGCATCGCCGTCTGGGACATGCTCCTCTTCCAGTCCTCCGGAAGGCTCTTCCTGATGTTACTCTCCCTGCTTTTCGCTGCGGCACATGTATTTTGGGCAAACAGCCCCGTTCATCGTTCCCTCCTCATTGTACTCGGAGCTCCGCTCCTTTTATTTTAGTACACTCCGATATATGGGGTCCGTACAAATTTACTAGTATTTCTGGTTATCGCTATTTTCTTACTTTTATTGATGATTACTCTCGCATGACGTGGTTACATCTCCTTCGAGATCGCTCTGAACTTCCCCGCGTATTTCGGGCTTTCATACTTGAGACTCGCACTCAGTTCTCTGCGCCTATTCGCACCATTAGTACTGACAATGCGCGGGAGTACACCAGCCATACCTTTGCCTCTCTCTGCTCTGAGTTCGGCATTCTTCACCAAACCTCATGTCCGTACACTCCACAACAGAATGGAGTCGCCGAGCGCAAGAATCGTCACCTTCTTGATGTCGCTCGCTCCCTTATGCTTCAAATGCAGGTTCCCAAACCATACTGGAACTACGCGCTCTCCACGGCGTGCTTTCTCATCAACCGCCTCCCATCCTCCGTCCTCCAGTCTGCTACTCCCTTCAGCCTCCTCTTTCCCACAACTCCGTCTTTTCCCGTTCCTCCCCGGGTGTTTGGGTGTACCTGCTACGTTCACCACCTCGGTCCCTCCACGGACAAATTGGACCCTCGTGCCACCAAGCATATCTTCGTGGGGTACTCGCGCACTCAGAAGGGTTATGTATGTTATTCGCCTGCTACCCGCAAGGTTACTGTCTCGGCTGACGTAACTTTCCGTGAAGATCTCTCATTCTTCCCTGCTCTCGATGTCGCTCTGCGTCCAGACCCCGTCGTTCGTCATGTCGTTCCTGCTCCTCACTCCTCATCCTCTCTACCTTCCCTGCCTCCTGTCCGTCCCCCACCCCCGGTTATCCGGGTCTATTCTTGTCGCTCTCCTCATCTCGTTGCCCCTCTGCAGTCGGATTCGCCCTCTGGTGCTCTGCTCCCTGCTGCTCCGGCTCCCGTCTCTACCGCTCATCCAATGGCGAATTACGTCTCTCTCCATCGCCTCTCTCCCTCTCTTCTTCACTTTGCCACCTCATTATCCTCTGTTTCGGTCCCTAACTCTTTGCAGGAGGCGCTTCATCATCCTGGCTGGCGGGCTGCCATGGACGAAGAAATGACGGCCCTCTGGGCCAACCAGACCTGGGTCTTGGTTCCCTTACCTCCCGGTCAGCACCCTGTTGGGTGTAAATGGGTGTTCGTCATCAAGCATGCTCCGGATGGAACTATTGCCCGACTGAAGGCCCGTCTTGTGGCCCGTAGCTTCACCCAACAGGAGGACCTCGACTATGAGGAAACCTTCTCTCCAGTGGCCAAGCTTAACATTGTCCGCGTTCTTCTCTCCGTCGCGGTGCACCGCCACTGGCCCCTTCATCAGCTC
This sequence comes from Platanthera guangdongensis, assembly GCA_039583875.1. Lineage (NCBI taxonomy): Eukaryota > Viridiplantae > Streptophyta > Magnoliopsida > Asparagales > Orchidaceae > Platanthera > Platanthera guangdongensis. Next base: position 114,296,588 of record CM077158.1, read on the forward strand.
GATATCAAGAACGCCTTTTTGAATGGCGACCTTCAGGAAACCGTCTACATGTGCCAACCGCCCGGGTTCGAGACCACGGGGGAGTCTCGGGTATGTCATCTCAAAAATTTCATTTATGGTCTCAAACAGTCCCCTCGGGCGTGGTTTGACAAGTTTAGCAAGGTGGTTCGGGACATGGGGTTCACTCGAAGTTCTGCAGATTTCTCCCTCTTTACCCGACACCGGGCCACTGGCACCGTCCTTCTGTTGGTTTATGTTGATGACATCATTCTCACTGGGGATGACTCAAAGGGGATTCAAGACGTCAAACAACATCTGAGCACTGTTTTTCAGACTAAAGACCTGGGGAAACTTCGCTACTTCCTTAGTCTCGAGATCGCCCGACGGCCGGACGGGTTGGTGCTCTCCCAACGCAAGTACTGTCTCGATCTTCTCAAAGATGCTGGTCAGTCTGGTTGCAAGCCAGCTTGTACCCCGATGGAGGCAAATCACAAATTATGCGCTCATGCTTCGGATGACGATTTGCTGCTTCCAAACCCGGAATACTATCGACGCCTTGTGGGCAAGTTGATCTATCTAACAGTCACAAGGCCGGATATATCGTTTGCAGTTGGGGTTGTCAGTCGGTTCATGCATGCCCCCCGGACTTCTCATCTCCAAGCGGTTGAACGGATTCTTCGATACCTTAAGGGAGCTCCGGGTCAAGGGCTGGTTTACAAAACCTCCGACTCTGCTCCCGCATTGGTTGCCTATTTTGATGCCGACTATGCGGGTTCCCTGGACGATCGGAGGTCAACTAGTGGGTTCTGCACTTATTTTGGTGGTCATCTTATTACGTGGAAGAGTAAGAAACAAGCTGTGGTAGCCCGTTCCTCTGCAGAAGCTGAATACCGATCGATGGCCTCGGTTGTCTCAGAACTCACATGGCTTGAAAGTCTCCTTACTGACCTGGGAGTAAAACTCTCCTCCTCTGCTGTTCTATTTTGTGATAGTCAAGCTGTCATACACATCGCAAAGAATCCGGTGTTTCATGAGCGCACAAAACATATCGAAGTTGACTGTCACTTTGTTCGTGAGAAGGTTCAATTGAGGAAACTTGAATTGAAGCATGTTCCAGGAACTGATCAAGTTGCCGACATCCTCACAAAGGCCTTATCAAGTACCATGTTCTACCAGTGTTTGTCTAAGCTGGGTGCATATGACCTATACGCTCCAGCTTGCGGGGGAGTGTTGGAAAAGCCCACTTAAACTAGGCCCATTTGTATAGCCTTTATTGTTTTTCTCTCCTCTCTTTAGTCCCACATTGTGTATAGGACTTTCCTCTCTCTTTCTCTCATCTATATATTTGTACTCATTCATTGTATTTGGACCAAGTTGACATATATACAAGGTTGGCTTTCTCCATTTCTACACTTTTGTATTAGAATACTGAATATCTATGTAGAAGCATTATGACCATAATAAATGGATATGAATGGAATGAGTATTTTAGTTTCTCATCTCATCTTGCATATGGTCATCTTCCCTTCCCATCATTCTTGCCCTGACTTGAAGATATCTCTTGTTCCCAATATTGCACTGACGGTAAGTAATTCGAACACTAAATGTAGGTATCATTGTCATCCAATAGTCATTTCTTTCTGTTGTTGTTAAGGGACCAAATTCACTTCATTCAAATTGCTTATGGAAACTATTGATCATTTAATTTTGTAGACCCAAAACTGCTAATTTTTGTAGTTCAATTGCAATTGTGGTGATGCGATTATGAGTGATTTTGAGTAGAGTTGGAGGGAGCTGACTTTGAATTGGAATTGAAGCTTTCAATGTAGTGTCGAGAAAGTTTTAGTAGAGCTGAAAACTATCGAATTCAGTCATGGTTGAGTTTGTTTGATCTTAGTCGTAACATTCTATTGTTATATTAACATTTAATTATTATTACATACCTATACACACAGATATTATATTTTTATGAAGTCAAATATTATTGATGTATACTTATGGATGGGGTTAGGATCCATTTGGGACAGTGGGAAAAGCTCCACCGTCACCGCTTTTTTTTGGGTTTGTTTGGATGAATATTTTTTCCAAATGTTTTTTTCAAGAAAGTTGTTTTGATGGCTTTTTGAACGACCGGTCCAACATGGCTTTCTAAAACCACGTTCTCAGTTTTCAACATCAATAAAGAGGATCTCAAACACCTACTGATACCACATCTGAATAATAAGAAATAAATAGAAATTCAAGGGCCTTCAAAGCTTTGCCTTGGAGATTTGATCGATGAAGTGTTATCTTTGCTCTTAAAGCCTCTTTGTCTCGTCTTGGGCTTTCATCAGTTGACCTATATCAACTTCATTGGTCTGCTTTCTCATCTGATTCTATCAATTTAATAAAATTAGCTTGAAAAGGTGATGAGTAACTCTATCTATTTTAATTTTCAGGCCAGGGATAGGGGGAAATGAAGGTGCTTTAAAACAAACTACGAAGCCTCAAAATTACTACTTTTTCGGGCTTAAACTAATATGATGATGAAATGTTTCTTTCAAATAATTCCAGGTTACATTGATGGCCTTGGAGATGCTGTTGAAATGGGCCTTGTGAATGATGTTGGTGTCTCAAATTGCTGTGGTAATACTCTAATCAGGTTATTATATTGTGTTCTTTGAAGCTTTATGGTGTATTATCCTTATTGTTGTCTCATCTGTACTGGTAAAATATTAGCATCTTATATGAATTATAGGTGATTTAGAATGAAAATTTCAACTCTACAATGTCTTTCAAACTAGAAATTAGATACTACATCTGAATGACAAGAAAACATGTGATTAAGTTCACCCCGTATCTGAATTTAGTTCGAGCCTGCTCCTTGAATTCCAGGGCAATATGAGCAAGGACCGTGGGAAGCAAGCAACTATAGCACCGACCTTCACACCCTTCGGTGGCGTCCAGCGTTTATGTCTGGGATACGAGCTCGGTCGAGTCGAGGTCTTTGTCTTAATCCACTATCTTGTCACCTGGTTCAGGTACTTGATGTAGCTCTTAGATGATGCTTGTGACGATGATGATGATGCTTTATTTAATGATTTTAACTTTGAATACTTGTGCATGATAATAGTTGGGAAGTGGCGGAGAAGGATAAGCTTCTATTCTTGTACAAGTTTGCTTTCCTTCAAAAATATTTCAAATTATTTTACTTCTTGTTGTTCTTTGTGTAGGTTGTTATTGGTGATGGCACATCAAGTTTGGAATGTTGGAACTGAACAAGTATGACTGTTTAGGATCATTGTGTTTTTTCATAGTTTTATACACATAATATGTGAATATTCCCTTCATACAATATTTTTGTGTGCATTTTCTCTTCATTTTGTAGGATAAGGCACATTGCCCTTTCCACTTAAAGACTGGAGTGTGTCGTTTTGGATCTCGTTGCAGTTGGGTTCATTTTTATCCTGATAAATCATGCACATTACTCATAAAAACATGTATCACAGACCAAGCCTTACTAGCCAACAGGATGAGGGGCTTGAGGTTTCTTAGTTCATGTTTGTCATTTTTCAGTATCACTGGTTTTTTTTTTCACTTGCCTGGAACCCAAATTTATCATAGCTCATGTATTGGTGTCATGCATCCTCTAAATTTCCTTTATTGTTCTGAAATCATGTGTATTTATTATGTTTACAACAAACATCAGACATGATAATTTCATGTGTTTGTTTAATAGGCATCACTAAATGCCAATGGATTTTTTTCATTTGATAGATAAACGTGTTTGTGAAGATGAACATGAGGTTAAATACACTGTATTTATTAGTATTATTTTCAATGCATATATATTAATTTGGCTTTACTATGTTTTTATTCATATTTTCTTCCTACCATTACTGATTTGGGTGCGAAGTTAAAATTGCAAACATTTAGTTATGCTTCATTTATTGTATAAAACAATAAAATCATGAGGTTTCCTGATTGCTCCACATCTTTTGAAATCTAGAAAATTGTGTTTCTAATTGATAACTTCTTGTGTTCCGGTAGGAAAGTATGCTTTAAATTAAAATTATATGTATATATATAAGTAATGTTTCATCACTAATTTTTTTATCATGAGCTTTTTGATTCTTGCGAATATTTATTATAACTATTTCTTTAAATAAATTAGCATCAGAAATACATGTCAAGGTATGCTTAAATGAAGGCTTAAATTTACAAGTTTTGCTGATGATGAAGACTAAATTAGCTTCAAAAATACATGTTAAGGTATACTTTACTTTTGTTGGTGCTAGCACTGCATATCAGATTCATAATCTCTGCACACTTCTTCTCACTCTTTCTATACATTGATATGAGATTGGTGCAATTATTGCACGCTTCTTTTCTCACTCTCTCTATTCATGTGCAGTTTTAGTGCCCACATGAATGTTCACCGCCGGGCCTTCCGCGAGTTCAGATTTGCTCAAGCTCTCGGCGGCCACATGAATGTTCACCGTCGGGTCGTCCACGAGTTAAAATTTGCTCAAGATCTCAGCAGCCACATGAATGCTCACCGCCGGGGCCTAACAAGGCTCAAGCAAGAAGCTTGGAGCCATTCTAATTCCGACAATATTCCGGCAAATTCTCTTGGATTTGGCTTCTCGGTTTCCTTCCCAGGAACCCCCAATTTCTAGTGCAAAATTGAAAGAGATCTCTGAAATCAAAGTCAAATCTATAAATTCTTCAAGGTTCTGAATTCTCATGGGGAAGGCAGGAGGAATCCAACTCTTCATGGATCTTAGACAAGACATCTATGTATTCAACTGATTTGAAAAGGGGAAGAACATGTGGCTCTGAGACTTTGAAAAAATGATTTAATGCAATGAAAATTTTGTATATCAATGTGGTTTGCAGGTTTGCAGATAGTTAGCTCCTAAAACTTATTGGTTTGAATATCACTGTGGATTGCATGTAGTTAAAATTAATTTGTACTTAAAAACACTATTAATTATTGACCTGACTGCAAATTTTATCTTCAATGAAACTGAGATTCTCTAGTTTACTGCATAGGTTTTATTATTGCATCATTTCTAATTATTTTCGCACGGACTTTTTTACTTTTATGAGTTTGAAAAAAATGACACCATCATTAAATACATGTTTATCAAGACAATAGTTATGGTCGCTGCCAAGAAAAGAAGACCAATTTTGAACATAAAAGTGGATGATCTTCTTTAGATAAGGTCAATCATTCACAAATGACAAGTCATAATCCCCGAATTCGATTCAACACTTTCTCTCATATTTACAACATAATTATTTTTAAAAAAAAATCAATAAATAGAAGCATCTCCTCAGCTTTCATCATAATAAGTTTGCAGCCGACTTCATAAATTAAAGTGTTTCTCAAGAACCTTTAAATATTGATGGATTCTAGAGATACAATCACCGGGAAATTATCAAAATATCGTCAGAAAATATTCGGAAAAGTGTGTGCGCCCAACGTGCTTCATATCTCGAAGAATACATAATTCAAAAAAATTCAAAGAAACAAAGAGAAATAGAATTAGATCGGAAATAGCAAAATAAATAAAGATTTTTATCTCTAAGGTGACATAGAATGTGGCTCAAAACTTATGTAAACCGTTCTTACTTCCTATCCCCTCTCTTTTCTTTCTTCCTTTCCCTCTCTCCCCCTTTCCTTCTCCTCCCCCTCATTTTCTTTCTCTTCCCTCCCCCCCCCCCCCTTTTTCCCCCTCATACTAGAGTAGAATCCGACGCCCCCCCCCCCCCCCCGGTTTACTAATCTTGCGGATTAGGGCTTTCCCAAACCAGTCTCCTGCTACTCTCATTTCCACTCCCTACCGACTCCCGTCTCCTGCACCTCATATTGCGAGCAAGCCCCAATCCCACCTCCTCTTGCTCTGATTTCCGTTGGCGCCTTCTTCTCCCCCTCTTGCCATGGCCGACGGCTTCTTCACTCCTTTTCGAGGCCCGCCAGTGTCTCCCCCTTGCTCTGATTGGCAACAACAACACCCTACCTCAGGACGACAAGAACACCGCCTCCCCAAGCGGATGCATCCAGGTCTTCTTCCACCTGGAGGGCCGACAGTCCATTTCTCTCTCCTCTCTAAGTCCCGGCAGCAACACTCTCCTCCTTGGGCTCAATTTTTGCTAGGGTTTTCACTCGATTCCACCTCTATTCAGATTTTGGACTCTGATTTGGTCTTCTTCGGTAAGAATCTCCTACTTTCCCCTTTATTCAGATGTTCTTGGAAACTCCTTGCTAATTTCTGCACTTCAATTTCGTATATCTTGATATTCTAGTGTTAACCCCTCCTATAATCATTTAACCGTCTTGTACTTTTTATTTATGGCGTCGTTCATCGAAGTTACTAGTGTAATCGCTCCAATCTCTCTCTGATTTAAGGTTTATCCTAGCCAAAGCATCGCCAACTCTTGGATTCTTCGTGGTTTCTCTTCTCCCCTCACTCTTAAGTGAGGTAAATTTCTAACCCGCCTTTGATTTAATTATTGGATGAAGTTAATTGTCTGTGCTTGCGTAAGAATCTCATTATGTAAAATATCATTCTTGCTCGCTCGTGATCAAGTTCGAAATAGGTTATTGATTTTGCTTGTGCACCTTTGCAACTGCCGTCGGATTCAATCTCATTTAAGGCAAATAGAGATCCCTCTCTAGCAACATTGAGTTTAATTTATTGCATCTGTTCTTTTAACTGTTCGACCTCATTTTTGAATATATTGATCTGTCAAATGAATTGGTACCTTAAATGCTCAATCTAATGAGTTCATAGTTTAAGATTTAATATGTTTGGAATTACATGAGTTTGTGATCGTAGATAATTTTTTTGTTTGGATATTTGCTCAGAATGGAATGAGTTAAGGAACGAAAGTGATTTTTATCACGACCCGTCGGATAACATTTATCAGAGTGTGATACGGGCGGGTCGTGATGTCACAGGCATGAACAAAATGAACTTCCATGTCTGCTATGCAGGAGATGGAAATATGATATTAGTTTTAAAATAGTTATTTTGGAAAAAGAAAGTTTAAATATTTATATATATATATATATGTGCGGAAGTATTTTAAACATGTCAATGAAAGGTTGATGCGCATGCATTTTAAACAATGCAATCAAAGTCACACACAGCGCTGAAGAAAAATGTAGCTGTCATAGACAACAGTAGTAAACATGTCCCAAATAAAATGATCTAGTACATCAATAAAAATCTTAGCAGTTGTCCGCGATACAAGAGAAAATGGCTAACAATAACTAGTACACGATAACAAATCTGACGGTAAAAAAACAAATACATAAGATCTGATGTAACAACTACAAAAGAGTAAACCTCCGAGCAAACGGTAGCTGAACGAAGAGCAGCTCAGAGAGCAGGCGGCGCTGTCACGAACCCTAAAGCAAAATCCAAACAGAAGGAAAATGACTCAGAACATGAAAACTAAAAGTAAGCATATAATATTTTATGTTTAAGTTGAGGTAACATGGGAAAGAAAACTATTAACTGATGCTTAACTGTACTCTAGCCTACTCCGGAGTTAGCTTAAAATTTCATTCACAAAATGACATAAGCGGTCAATGAAAAGGGTTCACGTCTCAATTTGATGTACACAATTCTAAAAAAAGTTTAATTGCAAGGCTTATCAGCGCGGTGCTTACAATGGCCATCTACTGGTTTCCGTTACCAGTTTGGCAGGAGCTCGATTCAAGGCATCACATCATATCGACACCACCTTTTAATGTTTTCCTAATGACGAATAGTTAATTGGGGATTCATATCTTGGAGATTCCTAACACAGCTAAACAGGTCACAAAACACACGACCCCGATCTATAAAGAAATACATTTTATAATATAAGATTAATAATAAATAAATTTCACGTTTGCAAGCGAGAGAGATTTCTCTACTTGCCTTCAGGTGAAGCTGAACGAATGGCGACGGTTATACGGTGCTAGCAAAAACTTAGGAGCCTTAGATCGACATGCTTAAAATCACGCAACCAAGATGACCTACGAAATTTTCTACGCTTGCATAGACATTATAAAAATTGCAAAGATACACATAAGAGGTTGCTTAGAACTTTACCTCCCTTGAGAGCAAGGGGAGAGTAGTTACCACGAAGGATCGAGTGTTCGGTGGCGCTCGGGTGACGGAAACCCTAAATCGGAGAGGGCTTCTTCACGAACCGCCAATTAGAGCGACGAACGGTGCCGAAAAAACACAATCACGGCAAGGGTTAGTCGATTGCACGGCGAACATGAGTTACTTGACACCAAAAATTTTGTTTGAAAAATAATCATTAACAAGCACAAAAATAAATTCTAAAAAGAGGTAGAAAGAGGGATTCCTTACCCCAAAAGATCGAAAACGGACTCAAAAATCCGAGGAGAGGAGGGTCCGAGCAAAACCCTAGAAGATCCCCTTGCAAAACACCGGCCACAATGCAGTGGGAGAGGGATGGAAGGCTTCCATCACTTGGAGGGGAAGGAGGAAGAAGTGCTGCGATCGGCTCAAGGAGGAGGGAAAACTGTCGGCCCTTAAGAAGGCAGTTGCCGGCTCCAAGGAGAAGCGGGAGGGCAAGACGGGGCGACAGAAGCAAGAGGAAGGGGCGTCGGCACTAGAGAAGGAGGTTTTCGCCCACGGGGAGAGGGATCGGGACACCTGGAGGCGAGATCGGGAGCGGCGAGTCGAGGGTTGGCGGAGACGGGTTGCGGCTGTGGGAGAAATTGGACCGAGAGAAGAAGCGGGGTATCGGGGCACACGGGTTTTAAGAGGAGGGGAAATAGGGTTTCTATTTATTATTATTATTATTATTATTATTATTAAAGTGAGTTGTTACAATTTTGGACTGGATTCCAACCTACATGAATTTTGTCTCATTTGATGAACAATTGGAAGATTAGTAGTTCTTTTTGAGCATGAGCAGTTAATTATTATGACGATAAATGTCACAATTTATTGCTAACAAATAGATGAATGATGTTTTATATAAAATGTTCAGATTATATATATGTTTACTTGTAAGATAATCGTGTCTTGCAGTGGATCAATCTAAATAAATAATTGGTATCCTAGGGAATGCTGCATAGTAATTTTATCACTCGTGAATACTTCAACTCGCAAAAATATAAAACTCACTATCAGATTCTTTTGTGTCATCAAATCTTATTTTTTATGTCTGTCTGGTTCTAAGACATGAGTGAATATTGTTACATAACTTGATCCTCTCTTTTCATGTTTGTAAAACCTACTCTTGAATACTTGAATTGATAAATTTGTAACATAACTTGTTATATTAGGAATCTCCTAAATCATGAATTCTTAAAGCCATTAATTCATACGTTATCATTGAAAGATAGTGTTAAATTGATGTTACACTTTGACTCAAGTTTCCACCGGATTGGCAACGGAAACCAATAAATGATCATAGCAAGCACAATTATTTTGATAAGCCTTGCATTTACACTCATATTAGAATCGCGTGCATCAAATAGAAACACTTACACCTTTCACTGATTACAGCTAATGACATTTCATGATTGAATCTATGTTATACTCTGAAATAGTCTAATAATTCAAGTTATTTTTGTTTGTTTATTTTACTTGTCTGTCTTGCTAGTTCTACTTCATGAAAACTGATACACATACATTTTAGTTTTCATTATTAGATTTGTACTTTACTTGCTTATGGTATCAATGTTCTGAGACCTTTCTTATTGTTTTGGATATGCCTTAACGTTCATGACTGCGCCGCCAAGTTCTCGACATTGATTTGCGTCAAGCTCCAGCTTCTAAATATTTGGCTTCTAGACGTGTCAGGTTCTATACATTTTATCTTTTTTTTACTAACAGATATTTATTTTATGTAATAATTGCAATCAGACATTTTCTCTTGTATAATGGACAACTGTTAGACTAAATAAATTATAGAGTTAAAACTGAGATTAACTGCATGTTTATTTCTTGAGATCTGCATTGCATGAAAAGTTGCATTCAACACCTTGAATCATGAAAGACATGTTTATACTTTCATAACCTCATATAATGGAAGAAGCAATGAGCTCAAGGTAACCTGGGTCTCAATTAACAGTTAATTGTTTGTGCAGGTGAGGAATAATCCTTCCACAAATCAGTTATGGCATTTGGATAGTGACTACTCCAGATATATAACTGTGCATAAAGAACTGCTTGAACATTATAAGTCCAAGGATGATCCTAAGGTAATCTTTAGTGACTCCAATTGTGGTCAAATCAAAGGCTATGGTATGATCAGAACTAGAGATATCTCACAATTTAGGGCAAATAGTCAACACTAAAATAAATGTAATAATCTTACCTGGTTTTAGGAAAGACTATATGTATGTGGTTGACTTTAGCCATAATGCAAAAGAAATCTGTTTATTCAATGCTGATATGGACATGAATGAGTTATAACATAAGAGGATTAGTGACGCAGGAGGGATCTATAGGCGGCAGGAAATCTGCAACCTAACTCTATATGCTATGCAAATCTAACGGTTAGATCACAAATTAGATAATAATTAATGACATCCCACACAGATATTCAAAGCAAAGCAAAGATAATTTACTAGGGCAAAACAAGTTTAGACTTTCCTCCGTGTGGAGGAGCAAAGCAAGAGCGCGTGCCGAATAAATCTTGCAAATCACAATAATAATCTAAAGCCAACAATTACAACATGAGAGATCCAAAAAAGCATATGATCCAACTAATAATAATAATGTTGAATAAAATAGTCCAATACAACGGAGACTCACCAAAGTAGTGGGTTGATCAAGTCACTGAAGATTTCTGAACCGGAGATGCGTGGACGGCGATCTGAGGTGGATCCGGAGGCGTGAAAATATCATAGGTGGCTGTCCTCGACGATGGACGGTGGAAACAACCCGAAAATGAGTAGATCTGACGACATATAGGTGGGTCCGGGCAGGGGAGGGTAGATACGATGATTTGAGAGCGGATCCGGGCTAGGGAATGAGAGACGGACGAGGGAATTGGTGGATCGGGGACGGTTTGTCCAGATCTGGACAAATCCGGATGGGGGGGCTGTTGGGAGTGGTTTCACGGGGTGGAGGGATTGGCGGCAAGGAGGGTCTAGGGTTTGAGGGGCGACTGAGGAAGGATGTGCGGCCTGGCGGTGGACTACTGAGAGAGAAGCAAAGGGGCGCCAATAGTGGATATGCTGGAAGAGGGGTTCGACTGCTATGGAGGGTGTTGGAACTGCTGGTGGCAGGCGCTGGTAACAGCAATAGGCCGACGGCTGGGGGAGGAGAACAGCCAACTGTGGTTGTTTTTAAACTATAGCCTAGGAATAGTAAATTTCATTATGCAATAGTAGATATGAATAGAAAAGGGAGTTCTGGGTAGCAGGGAAGCCGACTGTTTGGGGGTTGTAGGGGCTGCGGATGCGGGTTTCGAAGGGGGAAAATGAGGGCTAGGGTTAGGGGTATCTTGGGGAGGGAGATACAAGTCCAAGAGTCGTCACCTATAGTTCCACGAAGTCGGCACCATGGCGGGATCGCGGGATTCCAGGAATTCTTTCACCAAAATCCGTAATGTCATCAACCAGCCCACAAACCATCTATTTATAATAAAAGGAGGATTAGGGCATCCCACCATCGATGACTATGATTGGTCGGAGGTGGGGTCACCTAAATACATCAGAATAAAATGAAAAATAGGGAAATAATATATCAAATCGATTCGCAACGTGAATCCGAACACATTTGTGGGTCCGATCGTCGATCCGGGCACGCCATATATGGAAAGTCACCAAATCAGCCCCGAATGGGCCCAAAACTCGTCATCCACAGCAAATGCTCGTCTATGCTCTACATCAATCTCCCGGGCTTGAAAGAATTCATCTCCAATGAATAGGGATCGGAATTATCTCGCTGCAAGCCAGGTAAAACTCGAAGAAGTCCACCGAAGGTCGCCCAAGTGTTGTAGTTGGAAAAGTGTACTCGTCAATCAACTCCCCCTGACTGAAAAGTTGTCATCTCCGGCGAATGGAGATGGTCGTGCTGAAGTCGAAGTCTAGGGGAGAATCGATCAAGCTTTGCTGCAAGTATCCAAGAGTCACCAACATCTTTAGTGGGAATGCACTGGTGGAGTCTAGTCTTCATAATGCTCTTATCGCTCAACTCACGAGTAGTGGATCCCGGTGCAATCGACGACGTCGTCAGTAGAACCAAAAAGATGAGTCCCCGGGTGGGTGGGTGTCAGAAGTAGGTGAGTAGTGGTGACCATCAGACATAGGTGGGATATGGAGGTGGCAAGGCAGCAGGAGTAGAGGTGTGGGCGGCTGGAAATCCCCACTGTTTGGGTCACATACTCACGAGTCTCGTAGTACGACGACATATTCTCAACACTAAATACCAGGTGGATACCTATACTTGCAAGGAAATCAAGATCATATGTGTTTGTTTCAATCTGTCTCATGATTATATAGTGATTCATTCGCCTAACGCTCAAGCTTTTATCAAGCCTCACACGGAGCCTTACAACGCAGATTCTCACCATTACATGACCGCCTTCAAGAAGTACCTGCTCCTGCCAGTGAAAATTCGTATGTGATTTATAAAATTTATTATCATTATGGATTCTCTGTCGGAATGACTCATGACACGCATGCAAACGATGAGTAGACAACATAACAGAGTCATGAAAATGATGAAGAAACGACTCAACAGACTCATGCAAATGACGCAAATAAAACATGTCAGACACAACATGCTCTCTATGGGAAAATCTAATAATGACATGAAAATCTATCAAGGGAGATGACCTATCAGGAGGCTCTCTCGGTGGAGTGTAGAAAAATTCACCCCGTGTGAAACGAGTGCTTAGATGATCGTGAGTAATATTTACACCCAAGGTTGAGCTCATGAAGAGCAAAATGTCTTTCAGGGACCGTAACACATTAGGGGGCTCACCGGGAGGTGTGTAAGAAAAGTCACCACGAATGCGACGACCACCTGAATGAAAATCGTGTATACCGACTAAAAGACGTGACTCGAGTGTGGTGCGTGTCCCCGAAAAGAAAGAACTCGTCTGGTGGCTCAGCGGGTGGTGCGTCCCAACACTCATCTATAGTGTGGTGTGTCAACCGGTGGTGCCCTAGACACTCAATGCTCCACACAATATCCATTCTATGGGGCAAAGCTAGGGACGATAATAGAAGAGGCGCCAATAACTCAGAACTCGTAAACAAGCAGCACACCTGAATCGCATCCTTGCCAGGACGTGGCGGATCATTTGTGGGCTCAACTGGGGCTCGTAATAGAACTCGTCACTAGGGTCGTCGTCCTCCAGATGAGTACCATCGTGAGGGGTAGTGTCCCCGTGAATGGGTGACATAGTGACTACGAGATCAGTACCAGACTCTGGTCTCTCGGTCGTGATGTGGCTTAGGGCAATGACTAGGGCAGAGCGACATAGGCCTACACTCAAGAATGGATCCGTGGGTGGGGTGCTAACTAATCTGGTGCATGACAGTGGAAGAGGTGTGGGTGAGGAACACAACACTACAGACTCAATAGGCCGCTCAGGCTCGCTCTCAATCGGGGTCACAAGAGACGGGCCAGAAACAAGAGATAGGTCACTCACTGGGCTAAGCACCTCACTGGGGTGAGAGCAATCCACATCAGGCATCACTTCTGTCGTGGCTGACAGGACAGTGGTAGACATCGTGGTGACCTCAGTATGAGAGGGACACGTACTGCGGGGGTCAAGGTGAGAGTCTCATCGACCAGCTTTTGCGGATCTCAATGATTGTTCGTAACGAAGGGCGAGCTGATAGGTCGACTCGAGGGACTTCGAGCTATGAGAAATCACCTTAGTACGAATGTCAGGTTGAAGCTCAAACTGAAATCTGGTAGTGGTCATGGTTGGGTCCTCTCGGATATCTCTTCTCACAACTAACTCACCAAAGCGATCCATGTACTCAGCGACAAACATGGATCCTTGCTGAAGGGAAAATAATCGGTCGAGCAAGCGACTCTGATGCGACAAAGGAAGCTACCTCTGACACAATATACGCTTAATGTCCGCCCAACTAGTGATGCGACGAAGACGGTCTCGCTCGCGGGTCCTCTCAACACTAGCCCAATAAGCCCTCGCCTAGTATAAAAGTCTAAGTTTCGCAAACTTGACGCGATGCTCACCGAATACCTCAAACTGATCACGATAATATTTCATATCCACGATCCAATAACTGAAAAACTCGGGACTCGATGAGTCGTCACAGGAAGGGGCAGCAGTACGAAACTGACTCTCAAGATCTCTCTCAGAGTGACGATCCTCATAATAATCATCCCTAAGGTAACCGAGTCGTGTTGAACGATCAACACGATCCGCTCGCGTATACAGATAAGAATGACGACAATAATGATACTGATCATCTCTAGCATCGTGGAGTCCTATCGGTGGGTCAACATGATCTCTGAAAGTGGTGTACTGCGATCGAGAATGATCGTCGTAATAATGTGAGGATCGCGCTGACGGGGTTTTGTGAAAGCGGGTGCAAGTGGGTTCTAGACCTTTAAATTGATGGGAATAATTGTGACACCTACACATAATGAAAAACCTATAGACTCTACGACTGCGAATCAAAAAGTGTGCGCAACCTCTGAAGTGGGCGCAAGCTGGCTGCATGAAACCTCCCTTTGATACCAATTGACGCAGGGTGAATCTATAGGGGGCTGGAAATCTGCGACCTAACTCTACATGCTATGCAAATACGACGGTTAGATCACAAATTAGATAATAAATAATGACATCCCACATAGATATTCAAAGCAAGGCGAAGATAATTTACTAGGGCAAAACAAGTTTTAGACTTCCTCCGCGTGGAGGACCAAAGCAAGAGCGCATGGCGAATAAATCCTACAAATCACAATAATAATCTAAAGCCAACAACTACAACACGAGAGATCAAGACACTGAAGATTTTGGAACCGAAGATGCGTGGACGGCGATCTGATGTGGAACCAGAGGCGTGAAAATATCGTAGGTGGCTGTCCTCGGCGATGGACGGTGGAAACAAGACGAAAATGAGTAGATCTGAAGACGTATGGGTGGGTCCGGGCAGGGGAGGGTAGATCCGATGATTTGATAGCGGATTCAGGCAAGGGAATGAGGTACATGCGAGGGAATTGGCAGATAGGGGACTGGTTTGTCCAAATCTGGACAAATCCGGACGGGGAGGCTGTTGGGAGTGGCTCCACGGGGTGGGAGGGGTTGGCGGCAAGGAGGAGGGTCTAGGGTTTGAGGGGCGACTGAGGAAGGAGGGGCGGCCTGGCGGTGGACTGCTGGGAGGGAAGCAAAGGGGTGCCAACGGTGGATATGCTGGAAGAGGGGTTCGGTTGCTTTGGAGGTTGTTGGAACTGGTAGTGGTAGGCTGTGGTAAGGGATGTAGGCCGGCGGCTGGGGGAGGAGAACAACCAATTGTGGTTGTTTTGAAACTATAGACTAGGAATAGTAAATTTCATTATGCAATAGTAGATATGAATAGAAAAGGGAGTTCTGGGTAGCTGGTAAGCCGGCTGTTTGGGGGATGTAGGGGCTGCGGATGCGGGTTTCGAAGGGGGAGAATGAGGGCTAGGGTTAGGGGATACCTTGGGGAGGGAGATACAAGTCTAGGAGTCATCACCTAGAGTTCCACGGAGTCGGCACTGTGGCGGGATCGCGTGATTCCGGGAATTCTTTTACCAAAATCTGAAATGTCATCAACAAGCCCACAAACCATCTATTTATAATAAAAAGAGGATTAGGGCATCCCACCATCGATGACTATGATTGGTTGAAGGTGGGGCCACCTAAATATACCAAAATAAAATGCAAAATAGTGAAATAATATATCAAATCGATTCGCAACGCGAATCTGAACACATCTGCGGAGTCCGATCGTCGATCCGGGCACGCAATATATGGAAAGTCGTCAAATCAACCCTGAATGGGTTCAAAACTCGTCATCCACTGCAAGTGCTCGTTTATGTTTCGCATCACATAGTCATCTAAACTCTAAGACCATAGCGAAGGGATAATCTAGTAAGGGGCTTACCAAAAGATAAGTATAGAAAATTGAATTCATGTAGAGCTTGTCAATTAGGTAAATAAACTTAATCATAATTCAAATCAATTGATAAAAAATGATTCACCTAGAATTCTTTACGTACTGCATTGGAGCAATTTGGTCCAATATCCACTCAGAGCTTAGGAGGAAAATCTCTTACCTTAATAATTATGAATGATTTTTCTAGATTTAGTTGGGTGTTCTTTCTGAGAGCTAAGGCTGACACCTTTAAGATTCTATCAAGATTCATTAAACAGATTCAATCTGAATTCAACACTCTGGTGTCTATGATCAGAAGTGAACATTACATAGAGTTTGAAAATAAGTTAATTTGTAGACTTTGTGAGGATGGAGGAATAAGATAAAGCTTTTCATCTCCTAAAACTGCTCAACAAAATGAGGTAGCTGAAAGAAAAATTAAAACTCTAATTGAATCAGGAAGGACATTATTAGCTAAGTCAAACTTGTCTAAGTCTTTTCGTCCTGAAACAATTAACACTGCCAACTATATTCTGAATAGAAATCTCATCCTCAAAACTAACCTAAAGACTTCATGTGAGCTACTAAAGGAAAAGGCGCCTATAGTTTCATATTTTAGGATATTTAGATGCACTTGCTACATATTAAACAACGGAAAAATCTATCTTTTCAAATTTGACGAGAAGGCTGATGATGGTATCTTCATGGGATACTCTTCATCTAGCAAGGCAAATAGGTGTTATAACAAAAAAACTCTCAAAATAAAAAAATCTATACATGTAGTATTTAATAAAGCTAATTCATCATCCAAGAGGGAGGAAACTTTCACAAAAAGTATGTTGCAGGAAGAAGATCCTCTAGTTGTTGAGTTGGAACAACTATGTATTAAGGATAAGTGAGAAGGGTCATGTAAAGAGCACCAGCATAAGTTGGATAGTGCTAAAATTAACTCTGATGATGAAGACCCTGCTGAAATGAACACCAATTCAGCTGAAGTCCTTGTTCAGACCCAAGAGCAGGTTGCTGAACTTGAGAATGCAGGTGAAGATGTAAATAAAGAAGAAGCACCTGAAGAGATCACTACGACACTTGATGAAGCTAGAACAGATCCTAAAAGGGCAATTCTCAGGGATCACCCACAATCTCAAGTAATAGGGGATGTGAATCTTGAAGTAAGAACAAGGAACCAACTGTCAATTGAGGTTATGCTGTAGTGCTTTCTCTCCCAATATGAACCCAAAAAAGTTTGAGTAAGTGGACAACGATTCCCACTAAATTGATGCAATGCAGAAAGAGCTAGCTCAGTTTGAAAGGAATAAGGTTTACATCCTAGTGGAAAGGCCTGGAAATTACTCAATCATTAGAACTGAATAGGTATATATAAATAAGTTGGATTTCAACGGAATAATAGTCAGGAACAAGGTCAAACTAGTTGCTCGAGATTATAGGTAAAAGGAAGGAATAGACTATAATCAAACTTTTTCATCAGTTATCAGACTAGAAACAATTAAGTTATTCCTTGCATATATAACATACGTGAAGATCAAAGTCTATCAGATGGATGTCAAGAGTGTTTTTCTCAATGACACTCTCCAAGAATAGGTTTATATAAAACAATCTCCAGCTTTTAACAATTCATCTTTCTCATCTTATGTTTATAAGTTAAATAAAGCATTATATAGTTTAAAGCAAGCTTCAAGAGCATGTTATGAGACTTTATTTACTTTCCTTATAGAACAATCATTCATAAGAGGAAAGGTGGATAAACATTATTCATAAGAACACATAAACAACTACTTATATTTCAAATTTATGCGGATGATATTATATTTGGCTCAACAGACCCAAAAGTTTGTAAAAGATTTGTTGATGTAATGCAATTTAGGTTTGAAATTAGTGACAAAAACGAATTATCGTTTTTCCTTGGTCTCCAAGTGAAACAATGTGATGAAGGTATCTTTATATCTCAATCTAAACACAAAAGAACTAATCAAAAAATTTGGGATCGAAAATGTCTACACCATGAAAACCCACATGTCTACCAATGATGTAATTGATAGAGAAAAATCAGGTCAATCCATTGACCAGAAAACCTATAGAGCAATCATTAGCTATCTTCTCTACCTTATAGCTAGCATACCAACATAATATTTGTCACATGTGTGTGTGCAAGATTCCACTTAGACCCTAAAGAATCACACTTGAGTTCTATAAAAAGATTTCTAAGATATCTTAAGGATGCGCCTGAACTTACTTTATCGTATCCAACAGAATCTGAATTTGAGTTAGTTGGATACTGAAATGCAGATTATGATGAATGTAGGTTGACTAGAAAAAACACTTCAGAAACTTGTCAGTTCCTAGGTACTAGACTAATTTTTTGGTTCAGTAAGAAACAAACTTCAGTCTTAACATCCACAACAGAAGCTGAGTATATAATAGCTGGAAGTTGTTGTTCATAGATTTTGTGGATACAAAATATACTAATGGAATACCATTTTTCAATTAAAAATTTTACAATTTTCTCTGACGGCTTAAGTGCGATTTTTATTGCCTCAAATCCAGTGTTGCACTGTAGAATTAAACATATTAAGATCAGACACCATTTTCTCAGGAACAATGTAGAAAAAGAAATTTTCTCTTGAATATGTGTCCACTGAAGATCAAAGGGCTGACATTTTCACAAAGCCCCGTGATGAAGTAGAGCACAAACACTTCATCGATGTTATTGGGTATGCTTGATGGTGCATAATAAATCATATTGTTAAATGATATAGGAAATATTTATGTAAAGGCCCATTTATGGGCCCGATTCTTTTCTCTTCTTTAGTCTCACATCTTTTGTATAGGATTATTTCTCCCTTTCTTCTCATATATATTTGTACTCTATTTTGTATTTTACGCATGAAGAAGTATATGCAAGGTTTGCCCATTCTTTTCTACATGGTATCAGAGGGAATCAATCTCTCCTTGCGGCTAGAATTTTGCTAACCGCCCGGTCTTCCTCTGCTTGCGCTAGGCGCGGTCTGTGTTTTCTAACCAGACGACCTCTTTTTCTCACTCAGAGCGCGAACTTGGCGACTTGGCCTTCCCTACCCACTTCTCTTCCCCTTCATTCTCGTGTCCTCCACCTCTCCTCTCTTCCCTTTTTATAGGATTCTCTCTGGCACGTGGGGTCCAATTCCTCTTCCTCCCTATCCGCGGGGTCTCCTCTCTACCTGCGCAATTTCTTCTCTAACCGTTGCGAGCTCTACCCTCTCTCTCCTACCCGTTGCGAACTCTGCCTGCTGCGAGTTCTCCTACTCGCGGCCTAGTCTTCTCCCTTTGTCTTCCCGCGCGGTCTCTCCTTCACCGCTGCAACCTCTTCCCTTTTTCTGTTCGAGCCGGCATCTCTTGTCGCTCATTCTCTGGCCATTAGTGTGTTCACTGTGACCGCGCGGTTTGTTTCTCCGCACTTAGGTCGCGGCCTCCCAATCTCTCTCTCTTGCTCTCCGCTGCTCTTGTCGCTTTGACTACCCGTTGCGGCCACCCGTGTAACCGCGCGGGCTTGTCGTGCAAGACTGCTCTCCCACAGCAACCTCTTCTACCCGCGGTGACCTCGTCAAACCCGCGACGACTTCTTTTATGCCCTCTCGCTATTTTACTCCCTGCTCGCCGCGTCTTCACCCCGCGGCTTCTCTTCTCTTGTCTTCTCACCGCGGATTGTTCTTTAACCGTTGCGATCTCCGCATCTGGGTCGCGGCATCTTCCCTTGTCGCTGGTGTGATCACCGTGACCATGCAGACTTCTTGCGCGGCTTCTTCTCTGGCTAGTCGTTGCGCCCTGTCTCCATGCTTGCTGCCTCTCGTGCGATCTTGTCACTGCGGCTTATCCCCGGCAACTTCTCCTCAGCTGCGGTCTCCGCATATTGGTCGCGGCATACTTCTTGTCATTGGTAGGCTATTACTGTGTCGTGCGGCTTCTCGCCCAGCTTCTCGCGTGGCTTCTCGCGCGGTTTCTGCTCTGCTTTGTCTCTGCGGCCTATTCTCGTTGTTTTTCGTGCCTCGCTGCCGTTCAGACTTATGGCATCCGACTCGATCACTGTTGATGGGGTTGCTGTGTTGCGTACTCCAAAACATCAGCTTCAAGGGGTGGTTACTCGCTCCTCTGGCTCCATCGCCTCGCTCTTCAAGGAAGGTATATCGTGACTCTCCCACTGCTTTCACTGGATTGTGGACTCAGGTGCTACACACCATCTCTCTCCGCAGCAGCCGCCGAAATATTTGGATGCTGCCTCCCCAAGCACATCACTGTGGCCAATGGTGACATGCTCCCGGTTTCTGGTGCTGCTAATCTGTCCCTTACTCCTTATCTTTCCTTATCCTCAGTTCTTCATATTCCAGGCTCTCCTTTTAAGCTTCTTTCCATTAGCAGTCTTACGCAAGACCTTCATTGTTGTGTTACTTTCTCACGCTCTTCCTTTATTGTGCAGGATCGACTGACGCAGACTATACTTGGTAGAGGGCGACTGTCTAATGGGTTGTATCTTCTCGACGTTCCTCCCACTACTCTCACCTCTGCTCTCACCTCTGTCTCCACCACTGATTGGCATCGACGTCTTGGGCATGCCCCTCTCTCAATTCTCAAGAAAGCTTTTCTTACTGTCTCTCTCCACGAGTTCTTTTGTGAATCATGTATCTTCAGTAAACAACACCGTGTCTCCTTTTCTCCTTCATGTACTCGGAGTGATTCTCCTTTCTCCCTAGGACATTCTGATATCTGGGAGCCTTATAAGGTACCTATTGTCTTGGGGCATCGGTACTTTATTACCTTTATAGATGATTACTCGCGGGTTATCTGATTGTATTTACTTCGTGAACGTACCAAACTCACGACTTTGTTCCCTGCATTTCTTACAGAAACGCGTACTCAGTTTTATACCCGTGTCAAAACTCTCCGTACGGACAATGCTCGAGAATATACTGGTCGCACCTTCTCCAACCTGTGCACTGAGTTCGGTATTATACATCAGACTTCGTGTGCTTATACGCCTCAACAGAATGGCGTAGCAGAACGGAAAAATCGCCACCTCCTTGATGTGCCTCGATCTCTCATGATCCAAATACAGGTTCCTCCCTTCTACTGGAACTTTGTCGTCTCTACTACTTATCATTTCATCAATCGCATGTCTTCGTCTGTCCTCAACTTTGTGGCGTCAATTACTCTCTTTTACCTATCCATAACTCTTTTCTCTCTCACACCTCGTGTGTTTGGATGAACCTGTTATATCGACCACCTTGGTCCTTCCAATGACACGCTAGCCCCTCGTGCTACCAAATCTATGTTTGTTGGATATTACCGGACTCAGAAGGGGTATGCCTGTTTTTCTCCTAGCAATGGTAAGGTGGTTGTGTCTGTTGATGTCTTATTTCAAGAAGACCAACCATATCACTTCAGCCCTTTTGATCCCTTCTTCCTCCTCCACTACCTCTCCCCATCATACCCATCACGTCTCCACTTCCACCACTTCTCCCTACCCCTCTGCAACACCAGTCTGAATCTCCTCCCATCCTGGTTTCCCCAACACCACCAGTCCTCTCCAAACCACCTGTCCTTCAAGTATTCACTCGTCGTCCTCCTCATCCAGACGCCATGGGGAAGCTTCCCTCTACCGGTGTAATCTCGCGGCCTGTTGATCCGGCATCCTCCTCGATAGCACATGTCATGACCAACTATATCTCTCTACATCGGCTCTCTCCGCCTCTCCTTGCCTTTGCTCTATCTCTCCTTTATTTTTATACCTACCTTTGTGCAGGACGCCCTCCGGCATCCGCGGTGGCGGGCCGCCATGGATGAAAAAATGATGGTTTTATGGGGTAATCACACTTGGGATCTTGTGCCTCTTCCTCCTGGTCACAGTTGCGCCAGCTACAAGTGGATTCTCTATCAAACATGCTGCGGATGAGACAGTTCACCGCTTCAAAGCTCGGCTTGTGGCCCGGGGTTTTACTCAACAGTATGGCCTTGATTATGAGGAGTTAGAACCCGCCAACCCATTAGTTCATCTCAAAACCCAGGTATTGAGATGAAGGGTGGCGGGGTACATGAACACAAAGTGGAGAAGTCTGCAGGCGATGTGGGACTAACCCCAACCACAGGACCGCGGGGATATTCCGCCACACAAGGGGGCCCACCGGGGTCAACACCCAGACCTGGAACGCGATGGGGAAAGCCCAAACATGCGGTCTCACACACACGTGTCCTGCTGGCAAATATAGTCTCAACACACCCCCGCAGCAGGACAACCTCCCTCTGATACCAAGTTAGAACCCGCCAACCCATTAGTTCATCTCAAAACCCAGGTATTGAGATGAAGGGTGACGGGGTACATGAACACAAAGTGGAGAAGTCTGCAGGCGATGTGGGACTAACCTCAACCACAGGACCGCGGGGATATTCCGCCACACAAGGGGGCCCACCGGGGTCAACACCCAGACCTGGAACGCGATGGGGAAAGCCCAAACATGCGGTCTCACACACACGTGTCCTGCTGGCAAATATAGTCTCAACACATGGTATCAGAGGACTAAGCCGGTAAGTATTTTGAAGAAACAGATTTGTACTCCTTTTGTCACCTCTGACAAAGAGTTGGCAGATATCTTCACCAAGCCGGTTTCTACTTCCTTCTTCCGCATTTGTGACAAGCTGGGCATGATTGATATCTATGCTCCAGCTTGAGGGGGAGTGTTGAAGTATTAGACCGGGCGGCTTAGCGGTCTGATCCAGCGGTTTGTTGACCGGGCGGCTTAGCGGTCTGATCCAGCGGTTTGTTAACCGGGCGGTCTATCGGTCTACCTCTGCGGCCTGTTCTATCCTGCTGGAGTTGCCGAGCGGTTAGACAGATGGGTTAACCGCTCGGCAACTCCAGCAGGATAGAACAGGCCGCAGAGGTAGACCGATAGACCGCCCGGTTAACAAACCGCTGGATCAGACCGCTAAGCCGCCCGGTCAACAAACCGCTGGATCAGACCGCTAAGCCGCCCGGTCTAATACTTCAACACTCCCACTCAAGCTGGAGCATAGATATCAATCATGCCCAGCTTGTCACAAATGCGGAAGAAGGAAGTAGAAACCGGCTTGGTGAAGATATCTGTCAACTCTTTGTCAGAGGTGACAAAAGGAGTACAAATCTGTTTCTTCAAAATCTCTTCCCGAATGAAGTGACAGTCAACCTCTATATGCTTTGTTCTCTCATGGAAGACCGGATTTCTGGATATGTGTATAGCGGCCTTGTTGTCACAGAACATAGGGAGAGGACAGTCATATACCTCGCCCAGGTCAAGCATGAGAGCCCGCAACCACTTTAACTCACACGTGGTTGACGCCATACTCCGGTATTCTGCTTCAGCACTGGATCTGGAAACAACGGACTGTTTCTTGCTCTTCCAACTCACGAGATTACCTCCAACAAAGGTACAAAAACCTGATGTGGATTTACGGCCTTTGTCATCCGCGTAACTTGAATCTGAGTAGGCCTCAACCCTCAGATGACCATTCCTCTGAAAGAGTAACCCTCGGCCCGGTGCTGCTTTGATATACTCTAAAATCTTCAGGGCGGACTGAAGATGGCACTCCCTGGGAGCTTGCATAAACTGACTGACCTTGCCTACAGCGTAGGCGATGTCGGGTCTAGTCACCGTGAGATAGATGAGTTTGCCTACCAAACGTCTGTACCGTGTGACATCAGATAGAAGAGGCGAATCATCCGTCCACGTTTTGTCTTCTCCAACAGCCATGGGAAAACGAGCTGGTTTGGCACCTGTCAATCCTGCTTCTCGTAGAAGATCAAGTGCATACTTCCGTTGAGAGAGAACCAAGGAGTCAAATTTTCGAGAGATTTCTATCCCCAAAAAGTATTTTGGGGAGCCCATATCCTTCGTGACCAAGTGCTGACGGAGGTGCTTTTTCGTCAAATCCACCCCATCTCGGTCATCGCCAGTAAGGAGAATATCATCCACATATACGGCCAAAACCACCAGTCCCGAGGCCGTTTTGCGAATGAATAAGGAGTGATCGGCCGAACTCCTTTGAAAGCCGATGGTAGCCACAATACCACTGAATTTGTCGAACCATGCCCGAGGGCTCTGCTTTAGGCCATAAATGGCCTTCTTCAAATGACAGACACGTGTCTCCCCCTGAGCAACATACCCAGGAGGTTGCTCCATATAGACGTCCTCCTGAAGATCGCCATAGAGAAAGACATTCTTCACATCAAGCTGGGAAATAGCCCAAGCCCGGTTAACAGCCACAGAAAAGAGAACCCGGATGGTGCTGAGGCGAGCAACCGGAGAGAAGGTATCAAAATAATCAACGCCATAAGTCTGAGTAAAGCCCTTGGCCACCAGCCGGGCTTTGTAGCGATCCACAGTGTCGTCGGGGCGAAACTTCACAACGAAGACCCAGCGACAGCCAACCACATCAGTGCCCACGGGAGGAGGAACCAGGGTCCAGGTACCCCGTTCAGTAAGAGTAGCCATCTCCTCATCCATGGCAGACTTCCAATGAGGGAGAGCGAGAGCCTCCTGGTAGGTACGGGGAGTAGAAGTAGCAGAGATAGCCACGGCAAAACACCTGCGAGAAGGAGAAAGCTGATCATAGGAAACAACAGCCGTGAGCGGGTGTTGAGTACACGCCCGCACCCCTTTGTGAAGGGCAATGGGAACATCCAGGTCAACGGGAGCGTCGGCGACGGGAGCGTCAGCAACCGGAGCGTCCGTGGCGGAGAAGGCTGGCCCGGGACTAGAGAGAGACGGCAGCGGAGAGGAGGGTGGAGGGGTGGGTGGAGAGACGGAATGGGAAGGAGTGGGTGGAGGAGGAGAGGAAGGTGGGAAAACGTGGAGAGGCGTGGAAGGAACGGAGATATCAGAAGGAAGAGAAGGAAGAGAAGAGGGAGGAGAGAAATAGGAAGCATTTTCGAAAAAAGTCACATCGGCGGAGACAAACTGCTTGCGGAGAAGGGGGTCAAAGCAGCAATAGCCTTTTTGAGTGGTAGAGTACCCCAAAAAGACACACTTGGTGGAACGGGGGGAAAGCTTGTCGCGGGTAGCGGAGGGAGCGTGAACAAAGGCCGTACAGCCAAAGACACGGAGAGGAAGAGGAAAAGGTTCCTGGTGGGGGTAGAGAAGGGAGAAGGGAGTCTGGCCGTGGAGAACCGTGGAGGGAAGGCGATTGATGAGATAGCAGGCGAGGAGCACAGCGTAGCCCCAGTAGGAGCGAGGGACGTTCATCTGCGTCATGAGAGTACGCGCAACATCAAGCAGGTGACGGTTTTTACGCTCCGCCACCTCATTCTGCTAGGAGGTGTAAACACAAGTCGTTTGATGAAGGAGGCCATGTTTGTGAAAGAACGCGGAGAACTCATGAGTGAGATACTCCTTGGCATTATCAGAACGTAAGAGTTTAATAGAAATAGCAAATTGAGTCTTAATCATAAAGTAAAATGATTGCCAAACAGAAAATAGTTCAGAGCGATCTTTTAATAGATACACCCAGGTACATCGAGTAAAATCATCGATAAAAGTAACAAAATAGGAACTGCCCCGACCAACTGTGAGGGTAGGAGCAGGACCCCATACATCAGAATGAATAAGATCAAAAATGCGAGAGGAGCCACGGCCTTGCTTCGGTGGGAAGGAGGAGCGATGATGTTTGCCAAGCTGACACGCATCACAGTTGAGCGGAGAACTGGTAGGAGGTAAGTGGGGCAGAAGCTGACGAATAAGCCGAGGAGGAGGATGTCCAAGACGAAGATGCCACTGAAGGAGATCGGTGGAGGAGGAGTAGGCAGAGAGAGCAGAAACATCGTCGAGGAAGTAGAGGCCGCCGCTCTCAGTCCCAGTAGCAATCGTCCGCTGGGTCCTCGGGTCCTGAAAAGAACAAGTAGTGGGAGTGAATAAGACGGAGCACTGAAGTTGCCGGCATAAAGTAGTAACGGATAACAAATTGCACGGGAACTTCGGGACATAGAGGGTATCCTCCAAGCAAAGCGATGGAGTGAGTTGAACCATGCCCGTCCCATGAACCGGGGACGGGGAACCATCCGCCACACGAACTGGGGGTAAGCGGTCATGGGTCTCAAGACGGGAGAAGCAATGAGGGTTGCCCGTCATATGATTGGTGGCACCGGAGTCAATCAGCCATTTACCTTGGGTAACGACGTGGGCACTACCTGACGTCGTGGCCACAGAGGCAGACGGCCTAGAAGAGGCGGAGGCCGAAGAAGGAGCATCACCGGAAGGGCGAAGATGAGGATGTTTCTGCCAGCAGCGGTCAACAGTATGGCCAGTACGACCACAGTGAGAGCAGAGGAACCGGGAGGAACCCCGTCCGCCAGAGGAGCCACGGCCACTAGGCCCCCCCCCCCTCTGAGCTTGGTGAGCAAAGGAGTCCTGGGAAGGGGGGGAGGCCAACAGAGGCCGCTGGAGGAGCGAAGTAACAGCGGCAATGCGAGCCGCAGTGGCATCCAAAGTAGGAGATTCCGCCTCACCCAAGATCTGCTGGCGGATCATATCATAAGAGTCAGGAAGACGAAGAAGATAACAAACAACCAGGAGTTCCTGGAAGTGTTTGTGCTAGTCGGCCAAGTCCGCGGAGAAGGGGCGATTCTGGAGGATTTCAGCACCAAGAGCCTGAACCTGCTGATAAGCCGCAGCCGGTGACATGGAAGGGCGGGCGAAGAGGTCCGCATAGAGAGTATAAATGCGGGACGTCTGGCCCCCCTTAGAATAGAGAGCAGCGAGGTGAAGCCAGGCGGCCTTGACCGTCTCATCATGGCGAATGACGGGAAGGCACTCATCAGAAAGGCTGTTGGCCAGCCAGGTGCGAACAAGAGCATCACTCGCATCCCAGTCATCAAACTCAGGAGAGGTGCGAGGAGGAGGGTCATCGGTGAGGTGATGACGCTTGCGTTGAGAACGAAGGAGAAAGGTGAAAGAAACGCTCCAATCGGGATAGTTGGAGCCAACAAGCTTGGAAAGGGTGCCAAGGTTGCCCGAAGGAGGAGGAGGAGAAGGAGCTGCAGGAGTAGTGGTGAGACCGGAGGTAGTCATAGAACCCGGCAAGCAGAAGAAGCCGCGCGAACAGGAGCGGTTAGGAAATAGAAGAAGCCGCGCGAACAGCAGCGGCTAGAAAGAGGTCAAAGGCACAGCGGGGAAGAGGTCGCGCGGACTGAAAAGGCCGAGCGAACAGAAGAGAGGAGAAGAGCAGGTGACCGCGACCAAGATGCGGGTAAGAAAGGTACAACCCGCACGGTCAGGCAGATCACAGCAGCTGCTAGAAAGCGGTCAAAGGCACAGCGGGGAAGAGGTCGCGCGGACTGAAAAGGCCGAGCGAACAGAAGAGAGGAGAAGAGCAGGTGACCGCGACCAAGATGCGGGTGAGAAAGGAACAACCCGCACGGTCAGGCAGATCACAGAAGCAAACCGCGAGTAGAGAGACAACACACGCGGACAGACCGCAACGACTAGGAAGTCGGAGCGGCAGGAAAGAACAAGGAGCGCGGCGACAAGAAAACAGGTCGCTGCGACAAAGAGCAGTGGGAGAAGAGAACCAAGAAGACGCAAGCCGCGCGAACAGGGCAGCGGACAGAAACAAGCCGCGCAGATAGAAACAAGCCGCGCGGACAGAAGAGAAGGCAAGCCGCGAATCAAGTCGCAGAACGCGGAAAACAAGCCGCGAACAACAGAGAGCGCACAGAATCAGGAGGAAATGACCGTGTCCTCTGATACCATGTTAGAAAGTAGCAAAAAGAAGCGAAAAGTAGAGAACAAGCGAATAAACAGATTTGTCCTGCTTGGTCCTCTGATACCATGTGTCTAACCGCGCGGCCTGTGCGGTCTCCATTATTCTAGCCGCTCAGTACTGTAAATGTTTAGTCCCACATTGTTTGTATACTCTCTTCTTATCTCCTCCATTCTATATAAGGGAGGTCATACCTTTGTAAATGATATCTTTTTTGGATAATAAAATTTCAATTATTCAAAAGTTTATTCGCTTGTTCTCTACTTTTCGCTTCTTTTTGCTACTTTCTAACATGAGGAAACTTTCTCCCTGGTCGCCAAATTGAATTCAGTTCGTGTCCTTCTCTCTTTAGCTGTTCATCGTCAGTGGCCCCTCCATCAGCTGGATGTCAAGAATGCATTCTTGAACGGTGATCTTCTTGAAACAGTTTACATGTATCAACCACCCGGATTTGAGACCACGGGGGAGTCTCGTTTATGCTTGCTTCGCAAATCTATTTATGGTCTCAAATAGTCTCCCCGGACATGGTTTGAGAAATTTAGCAAGGTCATTCGTGAGGTTGGCTTCAAACAAACCTCGGCAGATTCCTCTCTCTTCACTCGTCTAACAATCAACAGGAACCATAATACTTCTGGTTTATGTGGATGATATTCTGAACACCGGTGATGACTCCACTGGGATAAAACATGTGAAGCAACACCTAAACTCTATCTTTCAAATCAAAGATCTGGGAAATCTTCGACACTTTCTTGGACTAGTAGCAGCACGACGACCCGATGGCTTAGTCTTGTCTCAGCGTAAGTATTGCATTGACCTTCTGCATGATGCTGGCCTCTCGAGTTGTAAACCTGCGGATACCCCGATGGAAGTAAACCACATGTTGCATGCTCAGGGATTTGAGGAGGATTCTCTACTTCCAAATCCGGAATACTATCGTCGTCTTGTGGGAAAGTTGATCTACCTAACAGTTACAAGACCAGATATATCATTTACAGTTGGTGTGGTCAGCCGATTTATGTATACCCCACGTATCTCTCACCTCCAGGCTGTGGAGCGCATTCTCAGATATCTGAAGACTTCCCCTGGACAAGGCCTTGTGTATAAGCCATCTTCCTCCCTTTCACTTATTGCATACTCAGATGCCGATTATGCAGGCTCGTTGGATGATCGACGGTCTAGTATTGGGTTCTGTACATACTTTGGAGGACATCTCATCACATGGCGAAGTAAGAAGCAGACAGTAGTTTCCCGCTCGTCTGCTGAGGCTGAGTACCGTGCAATGGCGGCTGTTACTTCTGAACTAACCTGGCTTGAAAGACTCCTAGAAGATTTGGGAGTTAAATTGACCTCACCTTCAACCTTGTTTTGTGACAGTCAAGCTGCAATACACATTGCAAAGAATCTTGTGTTCCATGAGCGGACAAAACATATTGAGATCGATTGTCACTTCATTCGGGAAAAGGTCCAATCAAAAGAGCTGAAGCTTGAACATGTTCTTGCATCTGAGCAAGTTGCTGATATCCTCACCAAGGCTTTACCTCGCAAGTTATATTACTATATCTTGTCCAAGCTTGGTGCCTACGACTTGTACGCTCCATCTTGCGGGAGAGTGTTAGATGATATAGGAAATGTTGATGTAAAGGCACATTTATGGGCCTGATTCCTTTCTCTTCTTTAGTCCCACATCTCTTGTATAGGATTATTTCTCCCTTTCTTCGCATATATATTTGTACTATCTTTTGTATTTTACACATGAAGAAGTATATGCAAGGTTTGCCCATTCCTTTCTACACATTATAATAAGTACAACATGTATTTTCTTAATAATGAATTGGTGGAAAAAACAACATAAAACATAAAATTTTAAGTCTATATTCGACGTAATGTTGAATACAAGTCAACGGAATATCGACTAATATTCAATGTAACGTCCAGAGCTGGTGATTATGAAGAGTTTGAACTCACTTGACGTAACATCGATACAAATCGACGCATGGGTCGATAGAAAGTCTAATATGGTATTCTCGAAGCTATGTCGAATTTTAATCGACGTTGCATCAACTCAATAAGCGCGCGTGGAAAAATCCTCAAAAGTGCGGCGTTTTGTGTCATAAATCTCGATGTATCATCTACTTAAACCAAACTTTTGTTATAACTTCATAAATCTTCAAAACTCATCATATTCTCCGCTCTTTCTCTATGTTCTCTTTTACTCCTTTGTTTTCAAGTATTTTGCAGGATAACAATGGCGCTAAAGACTAATTTAGGGTTCAGCGTGGATCTTGAATTCTTTAGTGCACCTATAGACATTTTTAAGGGGATACTAAAATTATTCACCGACTTGGGCCTCAACAAACACATCTCTACCCAGTACAGACTGTATGAGACTGAGCTTACAGAATTCACCACTCATGTTCAATGTGAGGAAGATGGCTCACTGAAAGGAACCGTTGGTGAACAAGAAGTCTACAATATTGTTGAAATGGTTCAAAGCATTTTTGATATATTATCAGGGGATGATTCTATAGAATTATCAGAGCCCGAATTAAAGAAGGTTATAAAAACCATGAAATTTTCTAGGAATAGGGCTATCCGACTTAAGGAGACTACCTTTCAGATGAATACAAGTTTTTAGGTCATTGCATATATGAAGAGAGTGCAAGATAGGTTGTCTTCCTCTATTACCAGATCTTTCTTAACCTTACTAGCTCATGAGGTTCAGAAGGGGGAGATGTTTGAGGAAGATCAGCACAAAGGAGGGCCAGATCATTTAAATCCTGATGCTGAAGCGACTCATTATCTAGAAACATCAAAGGTTGAGTATGATGTGGCTTAGGTTGTCCTGACTTCTGAGGTATCTCAAGGGGAGCCATCAAGACATCGGGAGAATGTTTAGAATGATATACTCATGGTTGCAAGAGAGGTTGTACAGATAGTTGCAGAAATTGAAAAAGATAGTAAAGAAAATGTTGTACAAGCTCGGGAGGAGCCTCAGGAGAAGGCCAATGAGGAGCATCCGCAAATGCTTCAGAACAAGGAGGAGTAGGAGGCTAAGAAGGTAGCTGTCTATACTAAAATAAGAAAGATTGTGCATAACCCTGAGGGTGAGGTATGATGAAGGACAAGGTTGTGAAACTTTAATTTATTAGTTCAGGAAAGCCCAAGAACAATTGTATATGTCTCCATTGAGATTTCATTTCAATAATTTTAGTTTGGAGCTATAAGTTTTCAGTTGTCTGCTCATGTTTGTGTCTGTTTTTTTAATCATCAATGCTATAAATTATTAATTTTCTTTCTTCCATTATTCTGTAAAATCGCATTAAGAGCTTTGTAAAAATTTATTAAGCTAACTAAGGGGAGATTATTGGGAAAACCCTACTATTTAACTTAACAAATTAAATTATAAGTGATTTTACAACCTAGGATGATTACTCGTATTATATAGTGAGAGTAAGACGGTCATAAATGTCCGAGGAAGTCAGTTGAGTCAAGAGCATGAGGTAGGCACACTGAATAGAGGAAGAAATTCAAGTAAAGTCAATATGCATCGACTAGAAATCGAGGCAACATCAACTAGAAGTCGACGTCACTTCGATTGAAAATCAAAGCAACAACAGAAGATGAGTCGGCACTACTTTAAGGTAGAAAACGACGCATGTGTCGATAAGTTATCGACACAACATCGATTATTTGTAATAAGTCGAGTCAACTGGACTTCAATTTAGAGGTAAATCTTGACACAACTTCAACTAGAAGTCGATGTAATGTCGAATGGAACTCAGAATGGAAATTACAAACGATCTGTCCAGAATTATTTAGAGGAGATCAATATGGAATTTTTTGTTTGAATCTTTACATCTGTTGGAAGAAGGGCCCAAGAAAAAAATTCTCCATCAATTACAGAAGAGTTTATATGGAAGAAATTTAAAGAATAATATGGAATTCATAATGATAGATATGGAAGAATAATATCATATTCCTTTTGAAGACAATTTTCCAGAGGAAGAGAAATTCGAAATCTCCAAGGCCCAAAATTTAGAAGAAGAAAAACACATAGAACACAGAATATATAGAAAAGATATAGAGCCGACAGCACTTTTCTCATCATCTTCTTGTTCTTCCGTGCTGCTGCAACAACAAATTCCGAAATAATAATCAGAAATACTTCAGATCAAATGACTTGTAATACTTGCAACCTCTTCTAAAAAGGATTCATCAAGTATACAGGATGCAATACACTTAGTGTCAACAATCCTCAGAAATCTACTGAAAGATGACTATCATTAGAAGACTTTTTCTTCTTCTTCTCTTATATACTCACATTGTGTCTCTTATATACTCACATTTTGGTAAGAAGATCTTGTGTAAATTAAATTTGGAAAAACTAAAATAATATATATGGAAATAAAAATATGAAAAGAAATTGGAGACGATGGAGGGAGTTAAAAATGCAGTTATACATTCCCCAATTACTCAACTGCATTCACTTACTTTTGCAGATAACAAGTTTACATGGTTTTACAGGATTACACACATATTACACAAACATTACACATTACATTACTTAGCATGTTACATTATCAGCTCTGATTATATCTTCTCATGTGGCATCATCATACACACTAGTTGTTTATGCACATGCATCAGAGACCACGACTTTAACCACTGTGAGAGCTAGGCAAATTTGGGCACATGATAATTGTATTCAAGATGGGTGGCCACGAGAACCAGACGGAACCATCGGGTAACAACTATCACAGTATAATTATTTATTTTACTCTAGCACTTCAATCATTGTCTTAGGCTACCATGTACCGCAAGAGATATCATTGGTTTATCCTGCCCCTTTCAGCCACAAATTTGTCTGTTGTCAGGTTTTATTCCTAATCGTCGAGCCCAACAGTATCATCATTCACACGAGTGTCTAGACACGTGCTCTCCACCGACCCGCAAAGCCAGTCGCCATGGGAACACTGTTGAATGTTTTTCTTCGTCTGACGACAACACAACTTCACCTCCAAGCAATCGTTAAGCACTTCGACTTGTTATTCGATGCATTTTGCTGCTCGCTAACAGCCGAGAACCTTGCTAATGCCAATCAAAAAATGGATCGTGAGCAACACACACCTCGGGTCCAACTTGGTGCATGCCCCTCAAACAATCCATGGAGGAATCTTGTCTTGATGTCATCGAATGTCGCCTCCAAGGACCAAGCTACCATCCTCTTGTTCATGCAAGGTGAATTACAATCAAGGTTCGCGAGGCTTGCGCGTAGCAGCAATCCCACCATTCCACATTGTGAATACCACCCAAGGACCATTGGATGAGTCCCCGGGTGCAACTCCTTCTAAGGTTGCTTCCCACTCCATCAATATAACGACCCATTAGTGGGCGACGCTTTCATCGATAATATCGTTCCTCTTCTCGGGTTTCCACAATCAATTGTCAATGATTGTAACTACATCTTCATGAGCAACATTTTGCAAATATTTTTCAAGCTCTAGAAGGCAAAGTTGCATATGAGCACAAACTATATCTGTAGACGAATGAGCAATCAAAGATTTTGCTGCTTGAGGACATATCTCTGTCGTTCCACTATCATAGAAATGGCAACAATCCAAATGGTCTACGAGCCCCACCCCAGCCCAATTAAAATAATGGTAAGAGATGTACCCAGTGGATGTCCAGTGGAGACTTTTACATCCCAACTCAGGGACCATGATGACATCCTAAGCAAACGCAAGTTCCATCTGTGTCGCATAAAACAAAAGATATTCAACCAAGCCAACAAGCGATGGAGGGAAATTCACTTTCAAATGGGCCACTCATTTTCATCAAGCTATGGCCTTACCGCCAAACCTGAAACCACGGGAGCTTTGTGGCCCAACCCAAAGTTATCTGTCTCCTTTTATGGGGCCCATTTATAGTCGAGGCAAGTATCATAGAGGTCAACTGCCTCCTATGCCTTCCATCTAAAAATCGGATTTTGATAAGCATGCGGGAGTATTTAGTCATGTAGTCATTGTCCTGTTGGGGGCATCCATCTATATAAGGAGCCCTTTAGGGAGTTATGCTTCATCTTTGAGTCCGAGTGTCTTGAGCTCTCTTTCGAGAGAGGAGTGCTTTGGAGGACCCAGCCACCGAGTTCTTAGTGAGAACTTGCCTCTCGATTGTATCTTTCGTGTTTACTATTATGCATTGCAAATTTGTGTTCCTGTTATTTTAGATCTTGATACAGCTAGACCGTATAAATTGGTCTGACTTGCCGCCAATTTAGGGTTTCGACAGAAACCCTAAGTGGACAACGCATATGTTCTGATACCATCTCGGTTTTTAACACATCGTTTGCTCGTCTACCGCACTCCATCGCCTTCGACGTCATTTGTAACGCCTGCGACGCTACATCGTCTTAATCGGCATCACTTGTCGACTTCCTCGTACAATCCTTCCGCCAATTTCAGTGCATGGCGATGCATTTTCTTCTGCTTGCAGATACGACTGAGTCCGTCGATTCCAGCGACCGAGAATTCAAGTGATTTCAACGACCGCCAATTCCATTCGACACCTCTTCTTCTCCAGCCGATTCCAGTGGTTACTTTGAAAGACCCTGAGTCCGGTGAATGTCGATTCCAACGGTCCCAGTGAGCCTTCATCTTCTCGTGCCTCCACTTGGCCCTTCTCTCGTTGTGCCCGGTCGCAGTTCCCACGGCCTGTTAGTACTTCTGCAGCCTTCCAGTGGTCGCTTGTCACCATCAAAGTCCTCTTGCGGCTCCAGCCGCAACCCGGCAGCCCGTCTCCTATAGAAATCTAACAGCTCTCCTGCGGCACCTGCAGCATTCATGCAGCTCTCTTGTGCCTACTACCGAATTCTGGCGGCTCTCTCCTCTTTTTACACCATGGCTCTCCTTCCAGACTCAATGCATGTTTGTTGCGATCGAGTTGAAGTTTCCCTAGATACTCTCCTCACCATGGCGCTTGAGATTCGTCATTGGCTTCATCCACAAGTCCCCCTTACAGCCCCGGCCCGCCGCTTCACTTCCTGACGAGCCTCCTATTTCCATACCACCGCCACCCCTCAGAGGGTCTTCGACCATTAGAACTGTCGCCACTTCCACCTTTTCCAACACCTCCTTCGTTAACCCATTGTTGACAACGACATACACCCCAATAATCCTCCCTCCCCTGCCCATCCTTTGATTCCCGCTAGTGGCCCTCTCATTTACTCGCAAATTGACATATCTGTGACAGAGGCTCCACCTAGCGCCTTGCCAGCTGTTCACATGTCGGCACATGTTTTTTGTGCTCTCTGCGGATTCTAGGAGAGCCCTGCTTGCATGCCAGCTCTCTTATCTCCCGACTCTTCTTTTCCCACATCTCTCAAGCACATTATTATCCTACCCTCACATCTTGTCACTCTTCCACTTCGACCAGCCTTCTCACAGGGTATCCTTCCAAATCATCATTACCTATTCCTCATCGATCGACCCTCATTCAGGACCTGGATGGGTTTCCCCCCATCAGTCTTCATAGCATCTGACCTTTAACCTCGACCCTGGCCTAACTGGCGTGTTCATTACTCGCCCTTGAGGATGAGCTATTTTGTGAGCATAAGAGTGTTTCACCTCTCGGAGACTGAGTTCTATGGTCATTTCAGTCACCTGTATAACAGTTCTACAACAACTAGTCTGACACGATGCCTTTACGCTTCTGATGTTTAACCTGGTCCACCCACCAGAGGAGCCACTCGAGTCTCGTTGATGCGCCAATGGAACCTTGCCCGGCTTGACCTTGAGAACAATGTCACTTTTCAAGATGGGTGTATTGATATGCATGTGAGGACTATTAAGTCATGTAGTCATCATCTTGTAGTTGGGCCTCCATCTATATAAGGAGCCCCTTAGAGAGTTATGTTTCATCTTTGAGTCTTAGTGTCTTGAGCTTTCTTTGGAGAGAGTAGTGTTTTGGAGGACCCAGCCTCTAAGTGCTTGGCGAGAGCTTTCCTTTCGATTGTATATTTCGTGTTTACTATTATGCATTGCAAATTTGTGTTTCTGTTATTGTAGATCTTAATACGACTAGCCCGTATCAGATTCATTTAGTCTTTCATGTTTCAGAGCCTAAGCGAATGTTGGGGCGTCAACACGTAGAGGGAACCTCGCCAATGAACATGGCCGCTCATTCCATTCTAATATGCATCCCAAGCTCCATCATTGACTACCAAATTGAGATCCGCACATGGCACGACATTGATCAATTCTTCCTGGCATAAAACATTGACCTCATCTGATGACACTTGGCAAGACGGTAGGACATTCACCAACAATTTTCAGAGTTTTTTACATGAAGGTAACTTTTTCAAAAGGGGTATTATTACAAAGAAGGAGAACCATCCCCAGAGCAAGGAAGACTCGACCACATGGAGGGTGTATTCAAGAAGGGGGCCACGACAAATCACATGGAACCATAAAGATCCAACTAGGACAGAATCACTATCTTTTTTTACACTACTAATTTTTGCATTTTATTTCCTTTTTAGGTATTTATGATTTTGCCACTACATTAGGGTTTAAATGGAATATTGTTCTAATAACTTTATGCTTTAAGAACCCAAGGCTGGATTTTCCTTAGGTTTCCCTTCTAACTCTTCCCATTTCACTCTCAATCACCACCATCGGCGACCACATACCTCAAGAGGTATCACGCCCCCTCTGGTTAATTCTTCAACTTACCAAGTTAATCTTTGCAGTGACTTTCTATCCTATAGTTTCCCTTAATCCAGCTCTAAGTCAAATGAATAAATATAGAAAGAAAAGTGTTAAGATATTTCCATGAATTTGAAGAACGAACAAGGAATAATAGACTTACTTTCGGCTCCACGGAGAGCAGCAGCAGTATCTGTTGTGAAGAAAGGATTGCCGGTCCCAGCAGCAAATATCACAACTCTTCCTTTCTCCAAATGTCTTATTGCTCGTCTTCGTATGTATGGCTCGGCAACTTCTGACATGCGGAAAGCCGTCTGAACACGCGTTGGTATGCCAATGCTCTCCATTGTCGCTTGCAAGAAGATTGCGTTCATGACTGTAGCAAGCATGCTGGAAGTACAAAGAGATGTTAGACTTATTACTGTAACTAAAAATTGCTTACAAGAGAGAATTTCTAATTGCTATTATTGGGTAATGAGCCTACGAAAACATGAAAACTATGATAACATCAAATTTGAATTTTACGAGGTAATATTGCAAAATAACAGGTGCAAAGTAAACAATTACCATTATTTTATAAGATTAAGTTAGAACAAAAATCAAACAATTGCCTTCCTCGATCCTGTTTTAGCAAGGAGAAGCCCCCAACATGCCTCGTAACATCTTGGAGGCCGACGCTCGTCACCGCCCCTGTCCAGAGAGGCCTCATTCACCCATGTCGACCCTAATCAAGCGTGTTCTTCACGTCCAGGCAAACCCGTAAACTTCCAATCGTGGCTCCAACACTCTTGAGTCCCATTTTCTGTAGAAAATAGGTTTCCCTAAACCTAATCAACAAACATAACTGTACCGGATCCTATTCTACACCTTTTAACTTTCATTACAGTCATACCCTTCATCTTGTAAAGCAACGTCTGCCGCCGCCGCCGGATCTCCAGTGCTTTGTGAGTATTAATTTAATGTGCTACTTTATTTTCAATGTCAAATATCGAAGTACATTTCATGTTTGCTTGGATATTGTAATTGTTAGTGTTATTGTCTCAGTTCTCTTAATTCTATAGTATTTATTAGTGCAAATTGTGATTTAAAATCCTCCCAGCAGAGAAAGCTTTGATATTATTCATGCGCTTAAGATTTTAGGTTCACATTGTGTAGATTTGCCTAATTTATATAATTATAATTGCATATTTTATATTCTGGATTATTTGAAAACGTGGACACATCATTTTGTTTGGGCTTGGTTGCATTCATTCTGCACATTCACATAGTTTTGCATTAGCGTGTAGGCTCTATCTTTATCTTCACATAGACCCGTCCTGCGTCAGTTTGGTATCAGAGCCCATGTTAGCGCTTACTTTATGATACCCGGGACTACATATTATGCCACAATGTCCTATTATAGTGGTCGTCACTACATTGATCCTCAATTTGAGGAACCACCATCCGTCTGCGCTCGTTCTCATATAGTGTCGTCAGAGAGGTCTTCATATTATTATGACGATTATCGTTGTCCTTACCACCGCAGTTGAGTGGATCCTTTTGATCATTCGACACGACTTTATGATGATAGAGTTCTGTAGCGCCAAGGTCATCGTCACTATACATCTCCTCTATTTGAAGAACCTGAGACCAAGGTTGTCAGGATCGAGATCCTAGATGAGATCATTTTGAGGTAGGATCGGATCTTATAGAAGGGTTGGTTCGAGAATCGCTTTACAAAATCAGGATCGATTTACAAAATCTGGATCGTAGTATCGTAAGATCTTATGATCTGGATCGCGATCCCGACAACCTGGCCTGAGACAGGTCACGTCACTACACATCTCCTCTATTTGAGGAACCTGGATCGTATATGCTCGACAACCACCGCACGTTCATAGGAATCACGTCCACCCGCGAGCACGACATGATTATGTTATGGACGACCGTCTCGATGACCCTCAAGAATCATATAGAGGTCATTGTCATCGAGGTAACATCACACAAAGTGACCTTCCTAGTGTTCTGAAAGCGGACATAACAGAAGATGAATTACAACAATGGGTTCTTAAGAAGTTTGATCAATTATATGCACAATTTGACGACCTTCGCACTCGCATTGCCGTCATTGAGGGTCAACAAGAGCACCCAATTTCCCAAAGCAAAGAAATGTCACTCACTCCACTTGATATTCACTTTGAGGGAGAATGGGTTGCCCACCCAACACAGGATGTGCGTGTTAGGAGTCAACCATAACGAGAGCCCGCCCTCGACACTATACCAATTAGCCCATTATTGAGTGTAGGCTTTTCCCACACGTTACCTGATGGCGCACCGAGCCACATCACGATCGGGAGGCGAGAGCCTAGTAGTGATCTCATGATATCCACCTCATCTCTTTCAAGGAAGAAGACCCCTTATGATGAGTTGCTTCTGGAGGACCATCCACCTGTTGACGGGTTCTTTGACAACCCCCTGTTGAGCTTCTACATGAGTCACCTCGTCCTTGTGAGTACGAGACTCAGGTGAGGGACACACTTATGAGTATTAAGACGTTGACATCTCTCTCATTATCACCCTTGATAGTGATAGTGCTCCGGAGGGAGGATCTTGACTGTAGCATCTGTTGGAGTTTTCAGGGTGATCTGGAAGTAGCCAGACAATTAGTCTCACTGTCAACGTGATATAAGCCT
Organism: Platanthera guangdongensis; assembly: GCA_039583875.1. Lineage (NCBI taxonomy): Eukaryota > Viridiplantae > Streptophyta > Magnoliopsida > Asparagales > Orchidaceae > Platanthera > Platanthera guangdongensis. Next base: position 114,335,818 of record CM077158.1, read on the forward strand.
ACAAGATCACACATAAGAGCGTTTGGAGAAGTTGGAGGAAGAATTGTGTTGTCCTTACTCATATTATATATGAGTGAAGGACCAATCTTACAACTCATTAGAGTTGGGTCAGATCAGCAAAATGCTCCTTAGATATTGTGAATATTGTATGGAGCATGTCGACATGACTTCATGTCAACATTGTGAATGTCGTCGAGAAGGCTTGCACTTAATTTTTTTATTGGTCAGTATGTCGTTGAGACTACAAGATGATGTTTTGAATATCAACGAGTAATCAAGGCGACACCCGGTAGATCCATGTCTGAGTTTACAAGACGATATTGTGAGTATCGTCATGTAGTCAAAACGATATTTTGAATATCGTCGATTAGACAAGATGACGCGATGATAGGTTTCTGTTGTCTGAACATGATGATATAGATCTTCAGGACAATATCGTCAAGTAGAAAAGATTACACGATGATATCGTCGAGTTGTCTTGACGATATTTTATCTCATCACGACGACATTCTTTGTTTACTCAAATTAAAGTCTCGGGTCTGCGGATAGCAGAGGTGCGCAACTGTCTTATATCTCTGGGGTATAAATAGATATGTGATTAGGTTTTTCCTAATGCTTCTTTTCAGATCAGACGGGAAAAGGTTTTTCCGACTTCCTGATATCCCGCCACCTTTTCGTGAGACCCAATCTGACGGTCGCCGCCTCTCCTGGAACGGATCAAGCAATTAGTGGATACACTGAGGGCACTCCTTCTCCGAACCAGATCTTGTTGGACAAGAGCCCGGAGTTCTCCGTCGTTCTTGTGGACTCATGTAAAGGCACAGATCTATTTTGTGCTTTCATGAACTCAACAGCAAGGAACATCTGGAGCATCTTAATGGAGTAGAAACTTGATTCCATATAGGTATCTTGCGTATATTTTGGATTTTACTTCTTGATTAATGGTAATCGCAAGATCCATAGTTCTAGTCAGGGTTTTCTTGAACTTTATTCCGTCGCGCACATCTGATGTGTAACACCTAAGAGAAAATCCAACAACATCCTGTATGTAGGGTTCTCCCTAAGAACTATTAAGTATGATTTAGATGTTTTGAGAGTTTGCCATCTGGTCACACGCACTCGTCATGAGTTTTCGACTGCACCCCCCGCTAACCTGCCAGATGAGTTATTTCTCATGAGGTACACTCACCACACACTAGAGTCGGATCATATTGTCGATGCATATGATTTTCACTTAGGTGATTATCGTAATCGCGATGATTTTTCATATGACCCTCCTGTTGAGCCTCCTGATGAGTCGCATTGCCTTAGCAAACTTGTCACGTTTGTCATACTTCACGTGCATTATTGTTTATATGAGAACACTCCATATGTTTTTGGAGCCTACGTTGGTGCTCGTCGCATTTGTGACGAATTTATTTATATCCCTCCAGGAGAACACCCGGATGAGCCACAAGTCGATATACTGCTCATTTGAGATATATCCATCTTTAGTAGGACGCTCGAGTTTGAGAGTGCGCTCACTAAGTCGTTGATCTTATATCTTACCACGTGCACTTGTAGAGACAGTTCACACACTATATTGACACATCTTATAACCGATGTGTTTGATGTTCATTGGAGTGTTTATCGCACCCGCGACGAATTCTAATCTGACCTACCCTTTGAAACACCTGATCACATACCTATTTTAGGAGTTTCTTATAGTATAAAAAATTTCCGATGTACGGAGTTATTCGTATTAGTAGTTCATCTTTTGCATTTGTTGTCTGTTCATTTACATTTAGTACATGGTTTACGGGTGTTGCATGATTCACATATGTTGTATGTTTACATCATTTACATAAAATGCATGAATCACTCCGGAAGAAAACTATGATCAATTTTGAATTATATAAGGCATGGGCAGATATGGACAGACGTGAGCAATATTTTCGGGTGTGCGGGCATGTCATGGTTGTACTTTACAAGGAGGGGCTCCCAAAAGGAGTCGATGAGTCATTATAGGGTTATAAAGAAAGTTAGGACAATTTCCTACAAGATCAATTTACCTGCAGATATGGGTATTCATCTCGTATTTAATACGAAAGATTTGACACATTACTTTGAGTCTCTCGAGCATAGGGACCCATACCTTGAGCTTTTTCTGACACCATCCCAGTTACAGCTTGACAGTTCCCCTGATCACCTTGGACGAGCACCAACATACTTTCCCGTACCTCTTATGATTCTACCGGATTTTCTTGATCCACCAGAACGAGACGTGAGAGTTGAGAGCATTAGTGATATTGTGATGGACGAGTGAACCACCACTACAGACGGTCCTTTTTTGTCACTTGCTGCACAGGAGGGGACACTCCAACTTTGTTGATACTTGGATACCGGCGACGGAGCTTGATAGACTTACCCCAATCTTCGACTACAGCTCATTCGTCTTCATTTTTCGAAGATGAAAGTTTTTCAGTCGAGGGGAATTGATGGGGATCGGCCACATGATCATGTTCGATGGAGGAGATCGGACCACCACTCGGTGGGGCCTGTTTTTGCATTTTTGGCAGAAATGCAATGATTGAACCGACGATTTGAGGTTGTGAGCGTGTCCAGAGCATCGTTATTCATTTTGTGTATTTTATTTTATTTTTTGGGAGGGTTGTATATAGTGTTTTAGAATACCGGGCGTAACAGGCGATCATAGTCATTCACGTCGGATGCCTATCCGCCCTCTCTCATTATAAATAGGGGAGGATGTTCTCATTTTATTTTATTGCTGAGTTTTATGAGAGAAATCCAAGAAGGTAACGACCCTCTGGTTGAGTCCAATGCCCACAATGTCCTAGATTTGAAAAAGTTAATCATATCAATGTCATAGACAAAGTTGTATTTGATGTATGTTTAAGTTCATGCATGCAGTTTAGTCCTTATAACATTGATAGAACAGGTATTCCATGTTTGTGAAAGGTGGACAAAGATAGATGTTGGATAGGCAAAAATTTGTCTGAGTCCACGGGCGTTGAGTGAAGCTTACTCACTCAATGCCAGGTGCAGTAAATCGGTTAAGTCCACAGGCGTTGAGTGAAGTCAACTCACTCAACGTCAGATGCAAGGGAAGATGTTGGATAGGCTGGAAATCGCCTAAGTCCACAGGCGTTGAGTGAAGTCTACTCACTCAACGCCAGGTAAGAAAAGCGATAATTATAGCTTGGTTAGTCAAAGCCTAACTATTGGCTAAACGGAAAAGTGGCTAAATTCACAGGCGTTGAGTGTAGTCTACTCACTCAACGTCATACAGCAAAAAGTTATGAGACAGACTGAAACAGTCAAAGTCTAAGGAGAAACTGGCTGAGATGTGGCTAAGTCCACAGGCATTGAGTGAAATTTACTCACTCAACGGCATACAACATAAATCGTTGAGTATAACTCAAACAGTCAACGTCACAGAAAATATGTGCAAATATTTGACTAAGTCCACAGGCGTTGAGTGAAACTTACTCATTCAACGGCATGTGATAAAAAGCGTTGACTGAACATTAATCAGTCAGAGATAGTGTTTCCAACACAGGATTTTGTCTAAGGACAAAAACATTGAGTGAAGGCTGCTTACTCAACGCCTAATTAACTGAAGACAGAGGCGTTGAGTGAAGTCTACTCACTCAACGCCACGTCAATATAATTGACAGATGCTGAAAGCGTTGAGTGAAGAAGCAACACTCAACGCTTCCCAAGCAAGAAAATCGGCTAAGTCCAAATACGTTGAGTGTAGCTTACTCACTCAACGCCAGATAACAGAAGAATATTTGTTAAGCAGCTTGGCGTTGAGTGATGAAGGCTCACTCAACGCTTAGCAACAGAAAGATTGGCTAAGGCAAAAAGCGTTGAGTGATGAAGACACACTCAACGCTCTGAACGCCTAGAGGCAGAAAGATTTTTCTAAGTGTTTTGGCGTTGAGTGAAGCATACTCACTCAATGCCTAATGGCTGAAATATTTTCTAAGTATTTTGGCGTTGAGTGAAGATTGCTCACTCAACGCCTAGTGACAGAATTCTGTCCAAGTGTTTTGGCGTTGAGTGTAGCTTACTCACTCAACGCCTATACTAAATATGTTTGATTTTGGCTAAGTCCACGGATGGTGATGTCAGCAAAGTCAACAAAGTTCAAATTAAGTGCGAGAAAGCTACAGAACACGACAAATGTTGTCGGAGGGCTACTGTATGTCTTCTTCCATTAAAGTAAGGTGCAGTTATCTACTGCAGGTGGTCCCCACTGCTTCCTGGAGCCGTTAATCAGCGGAAGATATAAAGGGACAGCTTCAGATGTTGAACTCACTTTTTAGGGTTTATCCAAAAATGAAAAAGAGCGGTTGAACTTTTTCTTCCTCGTCATTGCTGCCGAGAAAAGGTTTGCAGCTTTCCAGCAGAACAAAAAGTTCAGTTAGCTGTAGCACTTTTATTCTGCTACAGCAAGATCAGAAAGACTTCTGATAAAGAAAGAAAGGAGAGTCTTCAGTCTTCTGCGGGTTCAGTTAGCTGATTGAAGATCTCAAGACCTAGTCATCCTTCCATCCTCTTTCTGCTGCTGTGAAGAAAGATAGAGCTAAGATAACTCAGCCCTACTTGTTGACACAGAGAAATTTCTGTGTCAAATTAATTAAACCACTATTTTCTGTAAGATCCTTTTGGATCTGAGCTGTAGGGCCTTTGCCCGGAGGTATGGCAAATTGCCTGAGCTGTAGGAGAGTTATACTCTCTGAGTGTAGGATCCAGTTTGGATCTGAGGTAGGTGATCATTTGATAACTGAGCTGTAGGGCACTTGTACCTGAGCTGTAGGATCATTTGGATCTGAGGTGAGGCCTAACAGCCTGAGTTAGGAGAGTCATTCTCTCTGAGGTAGGATCCTTTGTGGATCTGAGGTAGGGTTGTCTTCCCAGTTTGAGTTGTAGGGTCTTTGGCCTGAGGTAGGTGATCTGTTGATCACTGAGTTGTAGGGCATTTGTGCCTGAGGTGTAAGTCTTGGAGGAGACTAAGAGATCCTGAGGGATCTGAGGTGTAAGCTCTTTGAGCTGAGTTTTGGAGAAGTGTCATGTCTAACTGAAAGTTAGAAAGGTGGGAGGAGAGTGAATGTACACATAATCTGGGGAACCACTATAAATTTTTGTGGGTGTTTTCTGTGTTGTTTTCCTTGTGCAGATTCTTGAAAGCTAATAACTGACAACACACTAAGTAACTAAAGAAAAACCTCTCTACGTTGCAAACTACCTTGAAAAAAAAGACTTTCAACTGGTATCAGAGGGAGGTTGCTCAAAAAAGATTTAACAATCTGAGTGATCTTCAAAGGTAGCTACAGATCTGAACTTACGAGTTCTGGAGAGAACCATAAGGAGCTTGGTTCCATGAAACTCCCCATCTGCAGGATGGAGTATTTTGGAATCTGAAAAGAGAGGGTAAGGCTGTTCATGGAAGCCTCTGACCCTAGAATCTTTGTGACTGTCATAGAGGGACCCTTCATCCCTAAGAAGATCTCAATTCTGGATGTCAATGTCCAGACTCCCGAGACTTATTCTGAAATGACCAAGGATGAGGTCATGTTGGCAGCATTGGACAAGAGAGCCCAGAACATCATAATCAGTGCTATTGATGATTCTACCTTTCAGAACTTGGTCTACTGCCAGACCTCCAAAGAGATGTGGGACACCTTAGTGGTCTACATAGAGGGTACTGAAGAGGTAAGAGATGATAGAAAGTCCATGCTCAACCAAGAGTATGAGGCTTTCAGGCAATCCCTGAAAGAGAACATACTTGTTATGAAAGATTTTTCAGGATCATTAATGAACTGAGGACCTATGAGAGGGTCTTCAGTCATTATGAAATAAATAACAAGTTCCTCAGATCTTTCACTAAAGACTGGGATACTAAGATTTGTGTCATAAGAGAGGTGGCCAACCTTGCTGAAACTCCTCCTCAAACATTGATTGGAAAGTTGTTCTCCTATGAGATGCAGCTAGCTGTCACGAAAGAGGAGGAGGCCACCAGCAGATCCCATGCCAAGGATAAATCCTTGGCATTCAAGGCAGACAACATCAAGAAGAGCAAGGAGAGCATTCTCTCTCCTCCAAGAAGACCAGCTGATTCAGAAAGCTCAAAATCAGATGCCTCAGAAAGCAGCATGTCAGATGAGAAATTTGCTGCCTTCTCCAGGAACTTTCAGAAGCTAATGAAGAAGAAGCATTAGAAGAGCAGACCTTCCACCTCTTCTCATCACAGGAGGAACCATTCCAAGGCTGACAGGTATGATTCTAAATCCAGTAAATATAATTTTTCTAAAGTTTTTTGCTATTGCTGCAGCAAACCATGGCATGTGATAACTGACTGCCCAATGAAGAGGAAGGAAGCTGCTGAGAAGAAACAGCAACAGCACAAGGGCAAGAAAGAGAAGTCTTTTGTTGCCAAGAAAGAGAAGAGCTGGACAGACTCATCTTCATCTGAGTTTGAAGAAGAAGAAGCCTATATTGGGCTGGTTGTTGTTGCTGAACAGATAGCTGTAGCAGCAGATGAAGACTATCCTGCTATCAGGATATGTATCAGGACCCCTCTATCACACTCAGATAGTGATTCAGAGGTGCATGAGGAAGATGAAGAAGATGTCTATAGATGTTGTGGGCTGATGGCAATGACTGATGAGGAATCCAGTCAGGATCAGTCTGGTCAAAGCATGGTAAAATCTCTATCAAGCTCTTCTTCTGAGTCTGTATATGAGACTATTCCCTGTACAGAAGCTTGTTCGCCCAGTGGTGAAGATGATTCTGAATCAAAAGGTGATGTCAATCAATTGATTGACAACTATGAAGAACTTCTGGATGCCTTCAAAAAGTGTAAGAAGTTGTCTAAGAAGCAAGCTGTGGAGATTGTCTCTCTACAGCGGGCTGCTTCCCAGCTGACTGAAACAGCATCTTTGCTGGATCAAAAGGACAGGGAACTTAGCCAACTTAGGGTCTTGAATGACATCCAGATATGCTCCATCAAGTACAAGAATAGTCTCATTAGGGATCTTGAAGAGAGGTTAGTGAGGGAGAAAAAAATAGTGGCTAATTTTCTAAGCCCAATACAGTATTGTCCTTGATAGACTCCCCCTCTCAGAAGGGTAAGAAGGGGTTAGGATTCAAGGGAAGCACTAGTGTTGCTCCTTCCAATGGGAAGGGCAAAGCTCCATCTCCATCTCAGCCTTCTGCTTTCATGTCTCCCAATCCTTTTAGGAAAGTTCAGTGGTCTTCAAACAGGTATGACCAAGAAAACATATTTGGTCACTGGATGAATGGCAGATCCACTGGTGTGAACAAAGATGTTCACAGCTAGGGTGGAAGGTATATCAAAGTGAGTGTCTTTAATGCTGCTCATGAGGAAATTCAAATGGCCCATCATGGACCATTTGTCTTTAGTGCTTCAGCCCCCACTCTCAAAAGTGTGGCTGCAGCAAAGGCTCGGAACCATTCAACAAAGAATCAGACCAAAGGTCAGTCCTCCAGCAAGCCTGGTTTGGCTGTGTCTGATGCTATCAGAAGCATGCTTTCTGAAAAGAAACTTGTTGTTGCTGGCACTCAGAGCAGGCAAAACAAGCCAGCTAGAAGACTAACCTTCAGTCAGATCCTTGCTGAAAGGAATCTGAAGAAGGTTGTTGCCCCTCTTCCTACTATTCATCCAGCAGTTAACCAGACTGCTAGGCCTGCACAAAAAATAAGATACAACATTCATGAATGTTGGTGCTGTGCCAAAGTGGGTCACTTTGTTGTACACTGCTGGTACAATCCAAATGTGCCAAGAGCAGCTGTGAGTCTACCAGTCAGAAATGCTGCTGGTAGACAAGTTCATTATAAGACTAACATGCACCTAGGACCCAATAGAAATTGTGGTCCTAAGGTAATGTAAATTGTGTGATGCAGGTTAGTTCAAGTGGCCATACCCCTATATGATACTTGGACAGTGGTTGTTCCTGGCACATGACTGGGACAAGGAGCAACTTGAAGGAGTACACTCCAGTAAAAGATGGACCCAAGGTTATCTTTGGTGGTTCAGATAAAGGGGTGACTAGAGGCTATGATAAGATTACCAATGGCATAATCATCATCACAAAAATGGTTTATGTTGAAGGTTTGCAACACAACCTCATAAGCATAATCCAACTTTCTGATCTTGGTTATATTATTGTCTTCCACAAGGATGAGTGTCTGATTAAGAGGTCAAGTGACCAAAGGTTATCTTGACAGGCACTAGGAGTGGAAATGTTTACTGTTTAAACTTTTTTTGTCTAGATACAGACTCTCTTGTTTGTCTAGTGACAAATAAGAAAGTCTCATATTGTGTCCAATGGCACAAGAGGCTAGCTTATTTGAATTACAAGACTATGGGCAAGCTCTTTAGTCAAGAGCTAGTTAGGAATGGTTCTAATGTGAAGTGCACCAAGGAGGATATTTGCTCAGCATGCCAAAAGGGCAAGCAGACCAAAGCCTCCTTCAAGGGCATTGAGATCAAAGACTCTGTGAGGTGTTTGTACCTCTTGCATATGGACTTGTTTGGTCTTATGTCAGTTCATAGTCTTGGTATGAAAGTCTACACTCTTGTGGTGATTGATGACTATTCCAGGTTTTCTTGGGTGTTCTTTCTCAAGAAAAAGAATGAAACCTTTGACATCTTCATAAAATTTGTCAAGCAAATTCAGAATGAGATTAACAGTTCAGTGGTCAAAATCAGAAGTGACCATGAAACTGAATTCCAGTCTGAAAGCATGACAACGTTCTGTGAAGAGCAAGAGATTCATCAAGAATTTTCTTCTCCAAGAACTCCCCAGTAAAATGAGATTGTTGAGAGGAAAAATATGACTCTCATAGAGGCTGTAAGAACAATGTTGAGTGATACATCTCTCCCAGAATATTTCTGGGCTGAGGCAGTTAATACTGCATGTCATGTCCTCAATAGGGTCTCTATTACCAAGAGCCACAAGAAGACCACTTATGAGATTTTGAAATGCAGAAAACTAAATCTGGGCTATCTCAGAATCTTTGGTAGTAAGTGTTATGTGTTTCACAATGGGAAATCATATGTGACTAAGTTTGCAGTCAAGTCCTTTGATGAGATTTTTGTCGGGTACAACAATCATAGTAAAGTCAATAAGATCTACAACTTGAAAAGCCAAATTGTAGAAGAATCTGTGCGTGTAGTCTTTGATGAGTCTATTATGATTAACAGTGAGTTGTCAAGCTCCTTTTCTAGTACTGCAGGTATAGACCAGATGATGGACCAGCTAACCATCAAGGATGCAGCTCCAGTTAAGGGACTACAAGACACAAATGAGGTGGATGAAGATCAGAAAGAAGCTGCTCCTATAGCTGAAGTTGAAGCTAGATTGCCTCCAGCAAGCAGACATCGGAGGGATCATCCAAGAGATCAAATCATTGGTGATGTCAGCCAAGGAGTAGAGACCAGGAGCAGAAGCATCAACACAACACTTTACTCAAGCTTCATGTCACAAGTTGAGCCAAAGAAATTTGAAGAGAACAACATAGATCAGTTCTGGATTGTTGCTATGCAAGAAAAATAGAACCAGTTTAAGAGATGTAAGGTCTAGATGCTGCTTCCCAGAGCACAAGGATATAATGTCATTGGAGTCAAGTGGATTTACAGAAATAAACATGATGAAAATGGCAGTATAATCAAGAATAAGGAAATACTAGTAGCTAAGGGGTACAGGAAAGAGGAAGGTATTAATTTTGACCAAACCTTTGTCCTTGTAGCAAGATTGGAGGCCATCAGATTATTTCTTGTATATGATGCACACAAGGGATTCAAGATCTACCAGATGGATGTGAAGTCAGTCTTCCTGAATGGTGACTTAAAAGAGGAAGTATATGTTGAGCAGCCTCCAGGTTTTGTTGTTCTTAATTCACCAGATTATGTTTATAGACTTAGGAAAGCGTTATATGAACTAAAACAGTCCACTAGAGCATGGTATGAGACTTTGTCTAGCTTTTTCATTGAAATCTAAGGGTAAGATCATCCTAGTGCAGATATATATAGATGACATTATCTTTGGATCTACTGATTGCAGCCTTTGTAGAAAATTTGTCAAACTTATGCATGAGAAGTTTGAGATGAACTGTATAGGTGAACTCAAGTTCTTCTTGGGTCTTCAAGTTAGACAGACTGATGATGCATTGTCTATATCTCAGTCTAAGTTCAGCAGTGAGTTAATCAAGAAGTTTTGTATAGAGATTTCCTTCACCATGAAAATTCTCATGGGGTCAAGTATGCTTATAGACAAAGATGAGGCAGGGAAACCTGCTCATGAAACTTTGTATAGAGTGATAATTGGCTCCCTTCTATATCTAACTGCAAGTAGGTCAAACATCATGTATGCTACATGTGTTTGTGCTATGTATTAGGCTTTCCCTAAAGAATCTCACTACTCTGCTGCAAAGTGGATTTTGAGGTATCTTAAGGGCACACCAGATCTTGGCCTATGGTACCATATGAATGGGGAGTTTGAACTAACTGGTTATTCAGATGTAGATTTTGCATGCTGCAAAGAAGACAGGAAGAGCACTTCTAGCACATGTCAATTCTTGGGAGGAAGACTAATGTCTTGCAGCAGCAAGAAGCAAACAAGTGTTGCAATCTCAACTACAGAATCAGAGACTTTTGGCACAATGCACCCTTGAAATAATAAGGTTTGGCACATTGCACCCTAATGTTTTCGTTTTGGCACTTTGCACCCCTCAAATATATTCCATTTGGCACGTTGCACCCTCACCGAATTTTCTCAGTTTATTTTCATTTATAATGAAAAAGCAAAGGGCAATTTGGTCACTTTAGGGAAGTAGGGTTTTATTACTTCCAGTTTCTTACTTCACCGCACTCCATTTATTTTCACCGCAGCCATCCCTGTTTCTTACTTCTGGCACAAGGTCGAGCCCCATCTTCACCTACGGCGGAAGGCTGTCCACTCCTCTGCGGCGTCCGGCGATCCCTCTCCCCTCCTTTGCAGCATCCGGAGGTCCTCTACAAGTCGACGACAGAGGATCCTCGTTGTGACTTGTATCTCAGGAAGCCCTAAAGCCGATCAAAGCAAGATTTAGGATATACATCTTCATCTCTTGTTTTACATCTTTAGCTCTTATTTTAGCAGTTGATTTTTCAGTATTAATGAATTCGCAAAACCAATTTTATCCTAAAGCCGTTTCTGCATCTCGCCCTAAATCAGGGACTAATGAATCCTTCAGTAAAAATTTTCAGTACTTCTGATCTTTAGGGCTCCGCGTAAACTGCTAAAGATTAGAAGTACTGAAAATTTTTAAGAAATAAGGATTCATTAATCACTTGTTTTACACCTTTTTAGTAAAAAAAATTTCCTTCCACAAATTTTGCACCTCCCTTGTTAGAATTTGTTGGTCTTGATTGTTGATGAAACAATGGAAGTGCTCACCTGTCTGTTGATAGTTCAATCCTAAGTACTGAAAAAGTATATTACAAGTGTTTTCATACTCATAATAAAGGAGAACAGAAATACCGTATCCTCTATTTTCCTACTCCCTAACAGTAAGATGATGTAGAAATTACTACTGCAGTTAATCAATGAAAGAACTATGCTAAGCAGATATTACAACTGCATGACAGCTGAGAGAAAACCTATTTCATAACACTGTGTGCCGCTTTTCTCCAGTTTACATAAATATTTCATGTAAGGCTTAATTACATTTTTAATTGTAATTTATTATAGGTGTTAAATCATTTGCAATAGCGTGGATTCAAAGAATGATCGATAGTTCTGATTTTACGTTTCAAGCTCCGCTTTATGGTAATAATTTTTGTAATGATATCTATGAATGTTTGTTTTGTATACGCGGTCGTTGATTTATATAATTACTTGTTTGTGTTGATACAGAAAATGAAAATATGTTGTTCACTTTCAGGATGCATCATTCTGGATCATTCATAACATTTAATGGAACTATGTATATGCCCGATCATATTACCTACTTTGATTTTTACAATGCTAGTGAGTTTTTGTTGAAAGATTTGCATGATATGAGTTTGCAGTTGGGTGAAGATGGGTGTATTAGATTTTACTGCAGTTTAACTAGCATCAAGAATTGCAATCATTTGGTTCTCATTGTTAATGATGAAGACACAAAATATTTGTTAGATCATTGTAGTTTTGAGCGAGTGGTCGATGTATATGTTGATGTAGTTGAAACTGATGACATTGGCATGTCGACCATGTTATGGAAGAAATACCTTATCCCGTGGATATGAAATTACTAGATCTTGTTGAAGAGGATAATGATCCCTTCGATGAAGAGGGTAGTGATGACGATGATTCAAATTTCACTGACGATTTTGAGGACAGTGAATTTGAGAATGACGACATACTGTTTGATGAAAACATTGACCTACATGTTGAATGAGTTGGTTTTCGTGAGTCTGCTGGAGGCAAAAATGCCCAACATAATCAAATGATAGAACATCAGACGTTAGTGAGGAAAAATAAAAACATGTCTTCTCTTTATACATTTATGAGGGCAATGCAAACGAGTCGAGTTTTGAATTTGAAGTTGGGAAGTGTTTCCAAACTGTGCAAGATTTTAGGGATGTTGTGCGTACATACTCTAACAATCAAGGCAGACCCTTGAAATTTACCAAAAATTGTAGCGACAAAATTCAAGTGACTTTTGAATGTGGTTGGATTGTTTATGCTTCGTTTATTTCAAAGGATGACAAAACATTCCAAGTTAAGTCAATAAAAGGCGAGCATACTTGTTATAAAGCAGCAAGCTCTAAGCATTGCACTTCCACCTTGATTGCAAAAAAATATCAACATCAACTCAGGAGTAATCTTGAATGGCCTGTTAATTCAATGCAAGAATTGATTCAGATGGAGAATAAACTTCTCTATCCATATGGAAGATGTATAAAGCAAAGAAACATGCAACAAAAATGAAACATGAGACTGAGTTGGAACAGTATTCTAGGCTATGGGATTACTGTGAAGAAATTCGTCAAACAAATCCTAACACAACGGTGAAAGTGCAATGTAAGAAAATATCAAATTCTAATAGATGCACTTTCAAGAAGTTATATATTTGTTGGAGTGCTTTGAAGAAATGATTAATTGCAGGTTGTAGGCCAGTAATGGGTTTGGATGGTACTCACCTGAAGACCTCCAAAGGTGGAGTTTTATTGTGTGCAGTAGGCATAGATGGGAATAATGGTATGTTTCCAATTGCATAGGCTGTTGTTTTGAAAGAAAACAGGAAAACATGGGAATGGTTTCTAGAGCTTCTGATTCAAGATTTGAATATTGTTAACAACTATACATGGACAATCATATCAGATAAGCAAAAAGGTCTTCTTAGAGCTATTGAAGATCTACTACCCAATGCCGAGCATAAGTTTTGCTTAAGACACATGTACAATAATTTCAAGATCAAACATAAGGGCATACACTTAAAATCCATGTTATGGAAAGCTGCTTCTGCATCTCGCCTTGTTGATTTTAATCGTGAAATGGAGAAGATAAAGGTCGTTGATACTTTAGCATAAGATTGGATTAAGCAAAGACATCCAAAAAATTGGGCAAGATCACACTTTAGCACATGGACAAAATGTGATATATTGTTAAATAATCTGTGTGAAAGCTTTAATAATGTAATCTTGAAGGCCAGAGGGAAACTTATAATAACAATGCTTGAAATTATTATAGTTATTTTGATGAAGAGTGTTCATACACAAAGGGAAGAGTTATTGCGTTATAACGGAGATATTTGTCCTGCAGTGCAAAGGATTCTGGAGAATAACAAAAAGGGGTTCAAGATTATAGTTTGGGGTGGAATGGAAAAGATAAATTTGAAGTAAAAGGTTGTGTTGGAGATGTATGGATCGTTGATTTATCTATCCCAAGTTGCAGTTGTAAAAAGTGGGACCTTAGTAGCATTCCTTGTGTGCATGTCATAGCTTGCATATTCTACAAACGAGAAAATCTGGAAGAGTACATTGATTATTGGTACAAGAAGAGTACTTATTTGAAGGCGTATAAACATATGTTAAATCCAATACATGGACAAAATGAGTGGTCAAATTCTAGCCTACTACCCGTTATCTCATGGTTTGAAAAGCAAAAGAAATCTGGAAGACCCTTAGGACATACAAGAAGAAAAGAAGCTGATGAGGTAGACAATAAATGAAAGATAATAGTTGTCACACTAAATCACCTAGAGGGGGGTGAATAGGTGAGTTGTGCGTCTTTTGCGTAATAAAAAATCTTAGAACACAGCACAGATCTATCTACTAAAATATCACAGACGAGACAAGATTTATAGTGGTTCCCCGATCTTGGGTACATCCACTTTCCCTCACCGATCTAGCAATGAACTAGACTCGGCTACTCCACTATCTCGGATTGAAAATCAATTCTACCCTCGGAACAAAGTTCCTACAATCTCAATCCAATCAACTGGATCTACAACTCGGAAGAAACACCTTCCTACAAACTCGGAGTGGAAAACTCCTACACTCGGAGAAAAATTCTCCTACAGAAATGAAATACAAGTATTAAAAAATACAAACAGTAATATTGTCTGGTTCAGATCTGAAAATGAAACAGGAACTGGAATCTTCTTCTTGGCGTGCGGCTTTATCAGAAAAGTTGAAGAAAGATTCTCGACAACAGTAGATCTAAACTCCTTGCTTCCACGATTGGACAGATGATGAGTATGTGAAAATCGATCTCGATCTGGAGAGCTTTTTCAGTTTATTTCCTCTGAAGATCGAAACCCTTCGCCGGAGAAGAACAGAGGCGGCGGCGGCTTTCGTTCCGTGAAGAGAGAGAGAAAACAGCGATTCTTTTTGGAAAGCGGCGGCTGCAAAACTTAGAATAATTTTCTTCTTGAAAGAATTGTTTTCTGATTAGGGTTTGTCGATTAGACAAGACCTTTTATAGGAGTACTAATAACGGTCATAATTGGTTTTAATGACGTACACGTGGACCAATCATGTCACGGGATTTGAAAATTTGTCAAATCTGGACTTCGGAGAAAATTCAGAGAAAATGAGGTCATATACACGAGTAGATATAAAACTACTCGAGTAGGTCAAGGACTACTCGAGTAAGCAGAGAAATATTACTCGGGTATATAATTCATGGCTACTCGAGTAGGTAGAAGACAACTACTCGAGTGCATATAATCAACTACTCGAGTACACAAAAAATTTTCATGGGAATGAGTTGAGCTACTCGAGTACAAGTTGTACTACTCGAGTAGGCAGAATTGAACTACTCGAGTGGTTAGAAGAACTACTCGAGACAAACACTTAAAAATATTCTGCACCCGGGAGAAACAGCTACTCGAGTAGTCAGATTGAACTACTCGAGAGGAAAGAAACCTTCTCGAGTATATGAATGGCCTACTCGAGTATTTCTTAACTACTCGACACAGAGAAGAGAGATACTCGACACAGTGTCGAGAAATACTCGAGTATATAAAGTACCTACTCGAGTAAATGACTTAAAAAAATTTGGAAACAAAATTTTGGGCAACTCGAGTAGGAAGAGTGATCTACTCGAGTAGTTAAGTAAGCTACTCGAGTATGTCAGTGAACTACTCGAGTGTTTTACTTAACTTCACGAGAGGAGAAATTTTCTTACTCGAGTATGCATAAGTTTTACTCGAGTATATCTCAAGGAATCTACTCGAGTAGTTAAGGACCTACTCGAGAGAAATACTTAGAAAAAATTTATGTCAGCAATTTCTCTTCTACTAGAAGGGAATCAGCACCAAGTCATTACACAGTCCTATAACTTGAATATGAAGTGTATCCCAATAGAGAGGGTACACATGAGTCAACACTTTGGAACACGCAATGAGGGATTACACTGTATGGCCCTGTGTTTGGTGACCCATTGTAGACTGACATTGGTCTACACTTCCCATTGGAGTCCTACAAATACATAACTCAAACGAAGCATCAAATACAAACTACTTTATCTTAGTTCCAGGGTGACTTCATCAAATCTGGGTTAATGTGGGCATAGTTCCCAACAATCTCCCCCTATTTGTTGAAGTCAGAAACCTTTACACTAAGGTGAATTATAGGCATAAAAAGAAGCTAAGTAGAAAATGTGCAAGCAAGCAATGGACTATGAGAAAGGATAATAAGAGCAAAAACTTAGAATTATATAAATAAGAATATCCAACATTATCAATTCTACAGTCAATCATTCCACACTCTCAACAATACTTGAAAGTCAGCCTTGATTCTGTTGTCTGTCCAGTTTCTCGTGTTGTCTCCTCTGGTAGCAGTAGGGTTTTGGATAATACTTGGGATGTCTAGGAGGGGCTGCAGGATTGTTCCTCCCATATTCTCTGTCATAGATTCTTCTCTTGGTCATGGATTTTTCATAAAGTTCACATTCATATGAGCTGTAATGAATATTCCTGCTCTCATGGAATTCCATAACTAATCTGAGAGTTTCCAAAATCAGGGATTTGGAGGTTGGAGACCAAACTTCAGCATGTTCAGTAGCTTTAGTAGGAGCAGACTTGCTAGCAGAGGTGCCTTCACCATACTTCCTTTTCTTCTTGTAAGTTTTGATCTCTGGAGGAGCCTGAAGGAAGATGTCAGCAGGATCTTCTTCCCAGTATGGAGCATAGGTGTCTGGAGGGGCAACTGTGTCTCCAGTCCTGGGAGAGAAGGTAGGTTGCAGAGGAGCAGCTGGAGCACAGGTATCTGTAGCTAGAGGATTTAAATGATGAGGAATGATGTTAGGGTCAACAGCAAGGTTTGGCAGAATCTGATTGTGCATCCAGACAGCAGTGTCATATGTATGAAATTTGACACTTTGTATCTGGGCTAGCACATCATCATGAATTGTCTTCACATGAGCTTCCCATACATCTGACTTCTGAGCAGCTGATTTTTCTACTTGTTCTTTGAGTTCTTTGATCAATCCCTCCTCCTTTCTGATTTCAACAGATAACTTCTCTATATTATCTTCTTTGAAAAGACCAACTTCTTCACAGATTTTCACTTTGTTGGCTTCAGTTCTCTTGTCCAGTTCAATTTGATTATTTGCAAGGGTGACACCTTGTTCCATAACTTCTCCAACACTAGTGATAGTGTGGTCAAGGGCTTTGCCACCAAATTGAAATAAGTACTTGAGCTTGTTAGTATTATGCTGAATTTCAGCAAAGCCTCTACTCATCTCAGTCTCGAGAGCAGTTACCTTGTCAGTTACAGTTTTTAGAGAAGTATCAAAATAATTTCTTTGTTCTTGCAGCAGGAAAGAGATTTGGGACAGCAAATCTGGAGAGGGAGAGGCAGCAGCAGCAGCAGGAGCAGCAGAAGGAAGGGGAGGAGTTACCCATGGAGCCATTTCTTCAATGATCACAGAGCTGTGAGCTCTGGTGGTAGGAATGATAGCACCCCCTTCTTTTGTAACCTGAGGGAGAGAGAAATCTAGGTTTCTGAGAGGAGCTTCTGCTAGCTCTTGAGAGGGCTCATCAGAAATAAGAATTGTGTCTTGCTGGTCTTTGAGGGCAGCAGGAGATTGTGTTGGAGTCCTGGCTGGAGAATGTTCAGGAGACTGTGCTGGAGTTGAGTCCTTGTGACATTCAGAGGATGGAGCTGGAGGAGATAGAGGAGGAATAGGCATCACTTCTTCAGAGAGCTCTGCAATCATTGCATCTATCGCAGCAGCTGTTGAGAGAAGAGATTCTTGAGGTATCTGATCTGAGGGAGTTGCTGGACTTTGTGGAGTATGAGCTAGGGAAGAAATTGCTGGCTGAGCAGAGGGCTGCCTGACTTGGATAGAAGGAGCAGACTCCCCCTCACTTAGTGCACCAGAGGAGCTGGCCACATGATGAGGAGAGGGAGATGGAGTCCTGTCCTCTAGAGCTGGAACCTCTGGAACTTCTGAAATCTTTGCAGCTTGGGCAGGATTCTTCAGCTTGAGCTCTCATCTCTGAATAGAAGAAATGGAGACTTTCTTCATGTGGTGAAGAGGGGTCCCTTTGGAGAAGTCGAATACCTGAGGATTTGTTTTATGGAGGAGAAGAGAGATAATTCTGGCGAAGTTGGGGGATTTCAAGCTATCCTTGATTTTGTCCAGAATTAGCATCTCAAACTGATATTTCTTGCGGCAGACAATAGCTTGCATGATGTCGAAGAAATACAATGGAATGTCTCTGATGGAGTTGGTCTTGCACAGTAAAATCTTTCCAATAACATCAACCAGAAATTTTCCTTCTGCGTTCATGTCTGACCTTTTGATGTACTGAGCATCAGCCGAAATGCCACAGAATAGGGTTGTTCTGTCAGAGTCTTCATCATCTAAGTCATCTTCTTCGTCTACTAGCGGCAATCGGAGAAGCTGAGAGACAGAGGTCTTGTTGAGTTTAATTTTCAAACCTTTCACTTTTGATTTCAGGACATGTCCATGACGCTTGACCTTCAGATTTGAGAAGAATTCGGCTACTTCCGGGAAGAGAATCCGGCAGGGTTCCTGCAGGATGAAGGATAACCCTGCGGTGTCTAGAAGGATCAGCAAATTGTGAAAGTCGTCTGAAAGCTAGGCAATCCCGGCGGAAACAAGTTCCGATCCTACACCAATCTTGGAGACGGCGGCCATGATCCAGAAATTGGGAAAACATTCTGTCGCGGGGAAGAGGAAGAGTCGCGGCTCTGCAATTTCTCGAGTGAAGATGAAGCGGCGGACGGGTACTCGAGTGCTTGGAAATGATTTCGTGTAGAAGTAATGTGGAATTTCGAATTTATAAACCTTAGGTTTATGTCTAATCATCGAGAAGAAAATAATTTAAAAGTTAAGGCGGCACGGAAAATTTGAAAGCCAAGAGGCATATGCACGAGAGGTAAAAGAGGTACTCGAGTATATAGGGGGTTACTTGAGTAGGTCTATAGGAGTTACTCGAGTAGGTCTATAGAAGGTACTCGAGTAGGTCTATAGAATCTGCAATGACTCGAGTAGAAGAATTGACTCACTCGAGTAGATGAAGTGTACTACACGAGTACATTAATTGCCTTACTCGAGTAAGTTAAAGGACTACTCGAGTAGGTCTGTTGAGTACTCGAGTAGATACTTTGAGTACTCGAGGTTTTACTTGAGTCAGAGAAGGAAGAAAACTTTGAAAAGCCAGATGTTGACTAACCTTTTAATTTCCTTTGCTTTCATGAAATCCAAACTTCTCTAATCTTCTTTGTTGAGCATCCCAAGTTCAGTTTTGAAGAATGAGAACTTGGTCTCGTCCAGCGGCTTCGTGAAAATATCTGCAACTTGTCTGTCTGTGGAGATATATTGGAGATCTATGTCCCCATGCTCTACATGCTCCCGGATGAAATGATATCTTAGCTCGATATGCTTTGTCAGGCTGTGCGAGACTAGATTGTTGGCTATTGCAATTGCGCTGGAAGAGTCGCAAAACAGAGGGATATCCTTGAACTTCATGTTGTAGTCTTCGAACTGGTTCTTTATCCAAAGTAACTGTGCGCAGCAACTGCCTGCAGAGATGTACTCTGACTCGGCCGTTGAGATTGCGACACAGTTCTGCTTCTTACTACTCTAGGAGATTAGCCTTCTTCCAAAGAATTGGCAAGTCCCTGAAGTGCTTTTTCGGTCGTCTTTGCTACCAGCAAAATCTGCATCTGAAAACCTAATTAGTTCGCTGTCATTACTTCTTGGGTAGCATAAGCCAAGATTTGGTGTACTTTTAAGCTATCTCAAAATCCGCTTTGCAGCAGCGTAGTGACATTCCTTAGAGTTCACCTGAAATCTAGCACAGACACATGTTGAAAACATTATGTCAGGTCTACTGGCAGTAAGGTAGAACAGGGATCCAATTATGCTTCTGTACTTGGTTTCATCAAAAGGTTTCCCTTTTTCATCCTTGTCCAGAGACATGGTTGAGCCCATTGAAGTCCTCATAGAGGTTGCGTTCTCCATTCCGAATTTCTTAATTAGCTTTTTGGTGAACTTGGTCTGCGAGATGAAAATTCCATCTCCAGATTGTTTCACCTGAAGACATAAGAAATACTTCAGCTAGCCCATACTGCTCATTTCGAACTTCCCTTGCATAAGTTTTGAGAACTTTTTACAGAGGTCGTCGTCTGTAGAGCCAAAAATAATGTCGTCGACATAGATTTTCACTAGCAAAATCTTGCCTTTAATTTCTCTAAGAAATAATGTCTTGTCTATCTTTCCCCTCGTGAACTTGTTCTCAAGTAGATAGCTAGACAGCGTCTCATACCAAGCTCTAGGAGCTTGTTTCAGACCATATAGGGTCTTGTGCAGTAAATAGACGTAATCAGGAAAGTTGGGATCAACGAAACCTGGAGGTTGTTCCACATACAATTCCTCCTTTATGTTACTATTTAGGAAGACAGACTTCACGTCCATCTGATAGACGGTGAAGCCTTTGAATGCAGCATATGCTAAGAACAACCTTATTGCCTCCAGCCTTGCCACTGGAGCATATGTCTGGTCGAAGACGATTCCTTCTTCTTGACGATAGCCTTTAGCGACGAGTCTAGCCTTGTTCTTTATGATAGTCTCGTCTTCGTCCATCTTGTTTCTGTAGACCCATTTTGTTCCAATGACGTTCTTTCATTTGGGTCTTGGAACAAGCTTCCATACATTGCAGCGCTTGAACTGATTTAGCTCTTCTTCCATTGTCAATATTCACGATGCATCAGAGTTTGCATCCTCAAACTTCTTTGTTTCAACCTGCGAGAGAAAACTTAAATAAAGATTCTCGTTAGTTGTACCTCTTCGAGTTCTGACACCGTCCCGGGGATCTCCTATGATCTGGTACATGGGGTGATCCTTTAGATGTCTGAGCTCTAAAGTTCTTGCATCTGGATTATCTTCAATCACTGGAGTGATTTCTTCATCTTGGATGACTTCTTCATTTTGATCATCAGCCTCTCCAATAGGAGTTGGAGTGGTGATCTTAATGAGCTTTTCGCCTTTGTCTTCGGACGGTTCATCCAAGCTAGTTTCTTTCAGCTTTTCACATGCATTTTCAATGAGCACACTAGACGGATTGCTTTGCAGCAAGCTCGTCTCATCAAATACAACATGTATCGATTCTTCTACCACCAGGATTTTTCTATTAAATATTCTATATGCCTTACTATGGCTACTATAACCTACAAAAATACCTTTAAAACTCTTTTCGCTGAACTTGGTGGTATGATACTTACCATTGTTAAGTACGAAGCATTTACAGCCAAAGATTCTAAAGTATGAGACTGTTGGTTTCCTGCCTTTCAGAAGTTCATAAGGTGTCTTATCGTGGTATTTGTTTATGAGTGCTCGATTTTGCACGTGGCATGCAGTGTTGACGGCTTCAGCCCAGAAGTACTCCGGTAGTGAAGCATCACTCAACATGGTCCTGCAAGCCACTATGAGTGTTCTGTTCCTTCTCTCAGCCACTCCATTCTGTTGTGGAGTACGAGGAGAGAAAAACTCATGAAAGATACCTAAGCTTTCACAGAATTATGTCATGGCCCCAGATTTGAACTCTGTTCCGTTGTCACTTCTGATTTTGACTATGAAGCAGTTGTATTCATTATGTACTTGCCTAACAAAATTAGAAAAGATATCGAAGCTATCTGACTTGTGTTTCAGAAAGAACACCCACGCAAAGCGCGAGTAATCATCAACAATTACTAACGTATAATTCTTACCTCCCAAACTTCTAATTTGCAGTGGACCAAACAAGTCCATGTGCAATAGATGGAGACATCTGTTAGAGTCTTTGTCAATAATGCTTTTAAAGGTAGCTCTTGTTTGCTTGCCTTTTACGCATGCATGACAAGGTCTATCTTTGACGCATTTGACATTTGGGGCATCACGTACTAAGTTCATTGAAAATAATTTATTAATAGTTTTGAAATTAATATGTGCTAGTCTTTTGTGTCATTGGTCACCAAGAGACGCACTATCTTTTGCTAAAAGACACACTGGTGTAGAGGAATCTATACAGATGAAATTTAAACAGAAAATATTCCTGCTTCGAGTGCCGGATAGAATCGTTTCCATATTGTCAACGGATTTTATCAAGCACTTATCAGCATGGAATTCAACTATGTATCCTTTATCGCAGAGTTGGCTTATGCTAATGAGATTGTGTTCCAATCCTTCGACATAAGCCACATCCGAGAAGGATACATTGCCGTTAGTAATCATACCATAGCCTCTAGTAATTCCACGGTCTGAACCTCCAAAGATGACCTTTGGTCTGTTCACGATTGAAGTAAAGTTCTGAATGAGGCTTCTAGTCCCGGTCATATGCCGAGAGCATCCGCTGTCCAAATACCAGATTGGCGTTTTGTTGGCCTTTGGACATACCTGCAATCATAATCAATTTGCCTTAGGAACCCAAACATGTTTGGGTCCTTGGTCTCGGGTTAGAGTACTCCCCCTACGAGTGTTAGCATTATGAGCGGTCTTTCTCATATTGCTGACATGAGGGGTTGCAGCATTTCTGGAATTGAACCAGCAATCTATGGCGAAGTGACCAACTTTGCCACAGCACCAACAGTCAAATCTGTTGTACCTTTGCCTCAAGATCTCCTGCTTGACCTTTTGGAATTGTGGTATAGCAGCGGCAGCATTCTTGGAGGAAGATGCCTCATGATGATGGCAATCACATGGCTTCTTCTCCTTTATAGGCTTTTCTACAACGGGCTTTGTCTTTGGGGCCTTCTTGAAGTTATGCCCATGATTGAAAGGGTCATAGCTCTGAAGAATAACTTTTTTATAAGGTGCCTTAAAGACACTTTCGCCAAAGTTTCGGGGTCGAGTCCATCCTTGATAGCTGGACTTTGGCTCTACATAGGTAGGCCTAGCAAAGTGACCGTAGGATGAGTCAAAATCAAAATCATTTGATGGAAAGATGACTTTCTTGAATGTAGTTTGATCTTGAGGGGCTTTTCCCTTCTCTTTGGCTAAGACCTTTTTGGCGGCTTTATTCTTCCGTTGATTCTTGTTTCTCCTAGAAGATTTACTAGGAGCTTCTTCATGGCCTAATCCGGCACTCTTGGCCTTGGCTGAGAATTCAGCAACGAATGGGAGAACTGTCTTGGGCTTCGAGAAACTTTCAACCAGTTTCTTTTCAGCTGCAAGCTGGGCTTCCAATTCCTTGATGATTTTCTCTTTGAGGTCAAGGTGCTCAAAAGTCTTGTTATATTCTTCAATTGCATTATTGAAGTTTTCTTCGAGGGAGTCGGTCTTTGCGACTTTCTAGATGCTCTCTTCGGATTTTAGAGATTTGATCTCTTTAGCCTGAGTCTTCACGACTCGACGACATTTGTTGTAATCTATGATTAACTCCTTGTATTGGGCCATTAGTTCTGACTCATCGTCAGAGGAGCTATCCTCACAATCATGTTCAGAGACTTCAGAATCTGAAAGAGGGGTATGAGAGTTTACGTTCCCAGTAAACTGGGGTTCTTGATCATCATCTGTTTGAGCCATAAGCCCAAAATAAGCTTCTTCTTCTTCACTCGACTCAGATGAGTCGGAGTCACTAAGAGTCTTGCTCTTTCTGGCTATCAGGCTCTTCTCTTTCCTCTTCTTGTTATATGAGGATTTCTTTTCTTCTCTTCTACCACCCTCCTTCTTCTTGTGAGGGCAGTCGGCGATAACGTGACCTGGCTTATTACAACAATAGCAAATGAGGTCAGTCGAAACATATTTGTTCTGTTTAGTATTATACCTGTCATGGCTGCTTGAGCCTTTTCTTTGCCAATCACCATCGTGTCGTGATCTTATATATGAGGCATCCTTGCCTTTTCATTGCTTTTTCTTGTTCAAGAATTTCTTGAACTGACGTGAGAGCAGTGAGGACTCTCCTTCTGATAGCTCAGAGTCTGAGGTACTAGGCTCAGAAGTTTCTTCTTCTTCACTAATCTCTAGAGCTGGAGCAGGGGAGACAGCCTTTGTCTTTCTGGAGGTGTCTACTTTTAGAGCAACAGACTTTTCTTTGAGAGCAGACCTACTCTTCTCTTCTTCAGCTTTCCTGGTGTTGAGTTGAAGCTCATATGACATAAGCTTCCCGAAGAGATTCTGTGGGTCCGTCTCAGCCAGCTTCCCAAACTCCCTGATGGCACAGACCTTGTTGTCTCATTCTTTGGTCAGGGATCTCAGGAACTTGTCATTCAGTTCTCCATTAGTGAATACTCTGTCATAGACTCTTAGGTCATTCACTATCTTGAAAAAGTTCTCAAATGTATCAGCAATGGTCTATTTGCTTCCCTGTCGGAAGGCTTCATACTTCTGATTGAGGAGGGAGCTCCGATCATCCCTCACTTCTTCTGTTCCCTCCATTAGGGTAACCAAGGACTGTCACATCTCCTTTGCAGATTGGCAGTGGATTAAGTTTTGCAGCATTGAGTCAGCAACTGCACTTGCTATAATGTTTTTAGCTTTCTTGTCTAGTGAGACAAGTGCAATCTCGTCTTTGTCTAAATCCATCAGCTTCTTTGGAACCTTCTTGGTAGGATCTATAATGGAGACAGTCATAAGGACATAAGGACCTTCGTCAACTATCATGAAGATCCTTGGATCCACAGCTTCCATAAAAAAATTGATCCTTTCTTTCCACATAGGAAAGTTGTTCTTGTTGCACAGGGGAAGCTTGGCGAAATCCTTTGCCTTGTCCATGATAGATAGATCTCAAATGACAACTATATGCAGGAACTGATTAAGGTGTTAACCTTTTAACGATCAACCTCGCTCTGATACCAATTAAAAGATAATAGTTGTCAACCTAAATCACCTATAGGGGTGAATAGGTGAGTTGTGCGTCTTTTGCGGAATAAAAAATCTTAGAACACAGCACAGATCTATCTACTAAAATATCACAGACGAGACAAGATTTATAGTGGTTCCCCGATCTTGGGTACATCCACTTTCCCTCACCGATCTAGCAATGAACTAGACTCGGCTACTCCACTATCTCGGATTGAAAATCAATCCTACCCTCGGAACAAAGTTCCTACAATCTCAATCCAATCAACTGGATCTACAACTCGGAAGAAACACCTTCCTACAAACTCGGAGTGGAAAACTCCTACACTCGGAGAAAAATTCTCCTACAGAAATGAAATACAAGTATTGAAAAATACAAACAGTAATATTGTCTGGTTCAGATATGAAAATAAAACAGGAACTGGAATCTTCTTCTTGGCGTGCGGCTTTATCAGAAAAGTTGAAGAAAGATTCTCGACAACAGTAGATCTGAACTCCTTGCTTCCACGATCGGACAGATGATGAGTATGTGAAAATCGATCTCGATCTGGAGAGCTTTTTCAGTCTATTTCCTCTGAAGATCGAAACCTTTGCCGGAGAAGAACATAGGCGGCGGCGGCTTTCGTTCCGTGAAGAGAGAGAGAGGAAACAATGATTCTTTTTGGAAAGCGGCGGCTGCAAAACCTAGAATAATTTTCTTCTTGAAAGAATTGTTTTCTGATTAGGGTTTGTCGATTAGACAAGACCTTTTATAGGAGTACTAATAACGGTCATAATTGGTTTTAATGACGTACACGTGGACCAATCATGTCACGGGATTTGAAAATCTGTCAAATCTGGACTTCGGAGAAAATTCAGAGAAAATGAGGTCATATACACGAGTCGATATAAAACTACTCGAGTCGGTCAAGGACTACTCGAGTAAGCAGAGAAATATTACTCGGGTATATAATTCATGGCTACTCGAGTAGGTAGAAGACAACTACTCGAGTGCATATAATCAACTACTCGAGTACTTTAGAAGATTTACTCGAGTATAAAGAAAATTTTCACGGGAAGGTGTTGAGCTACTCGAGTACAAGTTGTACTACTCGAGTAGGCAGAATTGAACTACTCGAGTGGTTAGAAGAACTACTCGAGACAAACACTTAGAAATATTCTGCACCCGGGAGAAACAGCTACTCGAGTAGTCAGATTGAACTACTCGAGAGGAAAGAAACCTTCTCGAGTATATGAATGACCTACTCGAGTATTTCTTAACTACTCGACACAGAGAAGAGAGATACTCGACACAGTGACGAGAAATACTCGAGTATATAAAGTACCTGCTCGAGTAAATGACTTAGAAAAATTTGGAAACAAAATTTTGGGCAACTCGAGTAGGAAGAGTGATCTACTCGAGTAGTTCAGTAAGCTACTCGAGTATGTCAGTGAACTACTCGAGTGTTTTACTTAACTTCACGAGAGGAGGAATTTTCTTACTCGAGTATGCATAAATTTTACTCGAGTATATCTCAAGAAATCTACTCGAGTAGTTAAGGACCTAATCGAGAGAAATACTTAGAAAAAATTTCTGTCAGCAATTTTTCTTCTACTAGAAGGGAATCAGCATCAAGTCATTACACAGTCATATAACTTGAATATGAAGTGTATCCCAATAGAGAGGCTACACATGAGTCAACACTTTGGAACACACAATGAAGGATTACACTGTATGACCCTGTGTTTGGTGACCCATTGTAGACTGACATTGATCTACACTTCCCATTGGATTCCTGCAAACACATAACTCAAACGAAGCATCAAATACAAACTAATTTATCTTAGTTCCAGGGTGACTTCATCAAATCTGGGTTAATGTGGGCATAGTTCCCAACAATAAAAAATATGGTTTAAAACGTTACGGAGTAAAGTACACATGCTCTAATTGTGGTGAAAAGGGTTATAACAAGAAAGGTTGCGGTCAACCCTCAAATACTACAAGTGCAACGGTGATGTCGTCTGTCATGCGATCAAAATTAACGGTATGTATGCAATTTTATTTCTTGTTAATATTTGAATGATATTATGAATGATTATATTATTTTGTTTTGTAGGTAAAAGGGAAAGCGATAATTTCAAATTTGGGCGAAAATAGTATTTCGCAAGAGCCGTACGTAAACGCTTAGTACTATATTATTAATCACTAGTCGGTTAAAATATTTATAATTTAAATTATTTATTGTTTCGTTATGCAGGTGAGGAATCCCATGAAATTCCCATGAAAATGGAGCACACTGTTTTTTGATGTTGTTGGTCAAGACTTCGCAGCCACCTAGATGTAGTTTTTTTGGGTTGTGGTGTCCAAGTCATGAAAATGAAGCATGTTTTTTTTGCTATTTTAGTTGTATGTTAGATATACACAGACACTTAATTTTTGTTGAATTTGGGTCTTTGAATTCACATGAATTTTGTTTTGGTCCGAAGTACCCCCTTGAAATCTTGTTCATATGCAATGACTTTTCCAATTCGTGTTCACATGCAGGTCTGAAGTGCCCGTTTTCCAATACATGGTCATATGCATGGGCACTTAAAATCCAATACATGTTCATTTTTTTGTTGATGTTGGTCATGGCTCTTGTTCATATGTCATGGCTCTTCGGACTTGCATATGTCATGTAGCTAATAAAAACGGGTTGTTGTTGGTCATTTTTTTGTTCATGTCATGTAGCTAATAAAAACAGGGCATTAAAAATGTTAATTCATATTTTGCAATGTAAATGGAGTAGTAGCAAGGTTTTCAACAAAGGCAAAAAATTCGGTTTTTAATGGTCTTAACATTTTTAGATGGCCTGGTAATAAAAAAACGCTCTTAACAGTTTTAACTATATGAGCTGCTAATATAAAAACGGGGCATTAAAAATCTTAATCCATGTAAATGGAGTAGTAGCAAGGTTTTCAATATAGGCAAAAAATTCGGTTTTTAATGCTCTTAATATTTTTAGATGGCCTGCTAACAAAAAAACGGTCTTAACATTTTAAACAACATGGTCTGGTAATATAAAAATGGGGCATTGAAAAAGTAGACCAAAATACCCTTATTAATTCGCTTTATAAAATAATAAATAGGCAGAAAATTCAGTTGGGGTGCAACATGCCTTATTAACAGCTTTGGAGGGTGCAAACTGCCAAAACGAAAACATTAGGGTGCAATGTGTCAAACCTTGTTATTTCAAGGGTGCATTGTGCCAAAAGTCCCAGAATCAGAATACATTTTAGCAGGTACCTACTGACTGCTGTGCTCAGTTGCTGTGGATCCAGCATCAATTCTAGGATTATAACCTCCAGATAAGTAGAAATCCATTATATTGTGATTTTACTAGTGTCATCTCAATTGCTAGGAATTCTGCCTCACATAGCAGGACTAAGCATATTGAAATTAGATATCATTTCATTAAGGAGCATGTGGAATGTGAAGATATCAACCTTTAGTTTGTCCCAGCAGACAAGCAAGTGGCTGACATCTTCACTAACCCACTTGATGAATTAAAGTTCAACACCTTCAGTTTGAATTAGGTATGTTGAACCTAGCATAGCTTCAGTTGCTCCCCATGGTGTGCAAGTTATACTTTTTCTTGCAGCTGGACAAGTACTTCAGGGAATTGAAGATCCTTCAAGATTGTATATCTTGAGTGGTATCA
The DNA here is from genome assembly GCA_039583875.1 of Platanthera guangdongensis. Taxonomy (NCBI): domain Eukaryota; kingdom Viridiplantae; phylum Streptophyta; class Magnoliopsida; order Asparagales; family Orchidaceae; genus Platanthera; species Platanthera guangdongensis. Next base: position 114,364,307 of record CM077158.1, read on the forward strand.
TGTTGGTTGAAGAACTATCCAGATGGTGTAGATCAAAGGGTCTATCAGGAAACATGATAGATGATGTTTCAGTTGAGGGGGAGCAAGTCCAGCACTGCTCCAGCACTCTCAAGTGGGTCAACTACTGCTTATTTTTAATCAAAAAGGGCCAGCAGAAGATCAGATCCTCCATGCTATTTATAGAAATCAAAAAGGGGAAGAAGAAGGATATGAATCTGGAATCATAGGACAGGAGGAGAAGGATACAAGTGGTATCAGAACTATGAGAAAGAAGGTTATGATCAAATTGATCAAGAACAGATAGCAGTAATTAAAGGGGAGCAGGAGCAGGTGTGCCCTGCAGGCAAGAAAGTATGGTAACTATAACTTCTCTTATTATATGTTCTCCAAGTTGATATATTGTTGCATAAGTTAGTGTATGTCATTGACTCTTTAATTGAGGGTTTTGATTTTTTTCAAATAGAGAGAGATTGTTGGATCTATTGCCGACAATGTCCTAGATTTGACGAAATCAATCATATCAATATCATACACAAAGTTGTATTTGATGTATGCTTAAGTTCATGCATGCAGATTAATCTTTATAACATTGATAGGACAGGTATTCCAAGTTTGTGAAAGGTGGACACAAAGATAGATGCTGGACAGGCAGGAATTTGCCTAAGTCCACAGGCGTTGAGTAAAGCTTACTCACTCAACGCCAGGTGCAGGAAATCGTTTAAGACCACAGACGTTGAGTGAAGTCAACTCACTCAACGCCAAATGCAAGGGAAGATGCTGGATAGGCTGGAAATCCCCTAAATCCACAGGCGTTGAGTGAAGTCTACTCACTCAACGACAGGTAAGAAAAAACGTTGAGTATATCTTGGTTAGTCAAATCCTAACTATTGGATAGGTAGAAAAGTGACTAAATCCACAAGCATTGAGTATAGTCTACTCACTCAACGTCATACTGCAAAAAGCTGTGAGACAGGCTGAGATACTCAAAGCCTAAGGAGAAACTGGCCGAGATGTGGCTAAGTCCACAAGAGTTCAATGAAGTTTACTTACTCAACACTATACAGTATATATCGCGGAGTATAGCTCAGACAGTCAACTCCACAGAAAATCTGTGCAAATATTTGACTAAGCCCGCAGGCGTTGAGTGAAGCTTACTCATTCAACGTCATGTGATAAAAAGCGTTGACTGAACATTAGTCAGTCAGAGGTAGTGTTTCCAACACAGGATTTTGTCTAAGGACAAAAGCGTTGAGTGAAGGCTGCTCACTCAACGCCTAATCAACTGAGAATTTTTCTAAGGACAGAGACGTTGAGTGAAGTCTACTCACTCAACGTCATGTCAATATAATTGACAGATGCTGAAAGCGTTGAGTGAAGAAGCAACACTCAACGCTTCCCAAGTAAGAAAATCGGCTAAGTCCAAATGTGATGAGTGTAGCTTACTCACTCAACGTCAGATAACAGAAGAATATCTGTTAAATAGCATGGCGTTGAGTGATGAAGGCTCACTCAACGCCTAACAACATAAAGTTTGGCTAAGACAAAAAGCATTGAGTGATGAAGACACACTCAACGCTCTCAATGCCTAGAGACAAAGATTTTTCTAAGTGTTTTAGCTTTGAGTGAAACTTACTCACTCAACGCCTAATGTCTGAAATATTTTCTAAGTATTTTGGCGTTGAGAGAAGGTTGCTCACTCAATGACTAGTGACAGAATTATGTCCAAATGTTTTGGCGTTGAGTGTAGCTTACTCACTCAACGCCTATACAAAAGATGTTTGATTTTGGCTAAGTCCACAGATGGTGACGTCAGCAAAGTCAACAAAGTCAACAAAGTTCAAATTAAGTGCGAGAAAGCTACAGAACACGACAAATGTTGTCGGAGAGCTACTGTACGTCTTCTTTCATTAAAGCAAGGTGCAACTATCTGCAGGAGGTCCTCACTGCTTCCTGGAGCCGTTAATCGGCGGAAGATATAAAGGGACAACTTCATATATTGAACTCACTTTTTAGGATTTATTCAGAAACGAAAAAGAGCGGTTGCACGTCTTCTTCCTCGCCATTGCTGCCGAGAAAAAGTTTGAAGCCTTCCAGCAGAACAAAAAGTTCAGTTAGCTGTAGCATTTTTATTCTGCTACAGCAAGATCAGAAAGAATTCTGATAAAGAAAGAAAGAGAGCTTTCAGTCTTCTGCGGGTTCAGTTAGTTGATTGAAGATCTCAAGACCTAGCCGTCCTTCCGTCTTCTTCAGCAAGTTCAAAATTTATATTCTGAGATTCTTCTAGCAGAGATAGCATTTCTTCCTACTGCTATGAAGAAAGATAGAGCTGAGATAACTCAGCTCTCGTTGTTGACAAAAAAAAAATTCTCTGTGTTAAATTAATTAAACCACTAATTTCTATAGGATCCTTTTGGATCTGCGCTGTAGGCACTTTGGCCTGAGGTAGGGCAAATTTGTCTGAGCTGTAGGACATTTATACTCTTTGATTGTAGGATCCAGTTTGGATCTGAGGTAGGTGATCATTTGATCACTAAGTTGTAGGGCTTTTGAGCCTGAGGTAGGTGAGTCATTCTCACTGAGTTGTAGGTCACATGTGTCTGAGCTGTAGGATCCTTTGGGTCTGAGGTAGGGCCTAACATCCTGAGGTAGGAGAGTCATTCTCTCTGAGGTAGGATATTTTATGGATTTGAGGTAGGGCTGCCCACCCAGCCTGAGTTGTAGGGTCTTTGCCTTGAGGTAGGTGATCACTGAGTTGTAGGGCACTTGTGCCTGAGCTGTAAGTCTTAGAGGAGACTAAGAGATCATGAGGGATCTGAGGTGTAAGCTTTTTAAGCTGAGTTTTGGAGAAGTGTTTTGTCTAACTGAAAGTTAGAAAGGTGAGAGGAGAGTGGATGTACACATAATCTGGGGAACCACACCATAAATTTCTGTGTATGCTTTTCTGTGTTGTTTTCTTTGTGCAGAATCTTGAAAGCTAATAACTTTCAACACATTAAGTAACTAAAGAAGAAACTAAAAGAAAGTCACAAGACATCATTAAACTTATTACCCCCCCCCCCTCTAGGTTGCAAAATACCTTGAAAACAAAGACTTTCACCTCTTCCTCCTGATTTTTAGGATTTCATTAGATTTCCTTTGCTTGCTCTAGCATTTGAGACTTCTAACTCAATAATTAGTGGGCACTGAGCTCTCGGTTTGTTGAAAACAAATGAGGCATGGGATTGCACCCTTGTCCGACTGCAAGATCTTGGACACATTCACTTGTTAGTAATTTGTACTAGAGGTTGATTTAAAGGCCTAAATGGTATAACCATCCACCTCCATAGGTTTGTTTTCCAATAGTGTGAAGGATGATTGATATTGCCATGATGATATGCTAGAAGCATTCAATGTGTTAGGTGTCAGGAAGGATCTGTTTGGCTGCCCGACTTAGAGAACGTGTTTGATGTCTGTGACACCTTATTATTGTATACATTATGATGATTACATACTGCTCGAGTGCTAGTCAGCGCGGTGGGGTGGTTCCCTAGAATTCATAGGGTTCACATAGAGGTCTTGTTACACGATTTGTGGTCAGCTTATAGCTGACCCTGGTTTACCTCTCATGTGTATTTAGTTGCAAGCCATGGTTCAAATGCAGGAGCTCGCCATTGCCTTAAAGGCCAAAATTGATTAAGGAAAAGATAATCACATTAAGTATTCTTAGTAATTTACCTTTTTATGTATCAAGACTGCAAGCCATAGAATTGATGTATTTTTTCATGGCGTGTGTTTGTAATGATCAATAAGGCCGAGCATATTTGATACTCTTATAGTAGTGGAGATTCTAATTATTATCCCAAATGTTTAGCTACAAATGATTTTAACTTTGATATAGTTTGGTTTTTTATTTATCATTTCATAATATTCTATCTGTATCATGTATCAATTGTCTGGTGTGGGGCTCAATCGGACACATAATATATGGTAGTTACAGGTATATTATAGCACCTGGTACTCGCAATGCCAGTCACTTGTTGTCGAGCGCGACGCGTCAGAGACGGGCTTTGCAATCATTATCATGCAGTACTCCAAACCTCACCTACAACGGCGGTCTTTCTCCAGCTCGATTAACTAGCTACCTTGTCCTAGAGAATGAATTGATGGCCATGACCCTTGGGGTTCCGCATTGAAGATCATATTTGTTGAGGCAACATTTCATCATGCGCACCAACCACTACAATTTGTGGTATCTTTTGGCCAAGAAAATCACCCCATCGAAGCAAATCTATATAACAAAATTGTTGGGATACGACTCCATGGTGGAATTCAGACCCAGCAGGAACCAGAGACAAACTCTAGCAAGTCATTTAAGTCATTTTTTTACATTTTGCATTTAAGTCCACATTAGCTACTAGTTTGTCATTGAGGCGTATGTTAGTGAAGTCTTATACAAACTTCATTATCTTGGATCAATTGGAAAGTGAACATGGTTGGCCAAGAGTGCTTCTTAGGATTTCTTCTTCTGTATCTCCACTGGCCTCCGTTTACCCTAGGGCATATCAAGATAAATTACCCCATTGGCATACTAGTTGTAACGACCACATTATTTAGGCTATCGCCACAATTTAATATATCAATTATTTTTTAAACATTTAATCATCAGGAGGCGTCAGGTATAAACATTCAGTGATCATACATTCATGACAGAGAACAAAAAGAAAAATGCAGGGAAATAAAACATTTTATTTATTTATACAACTAATACAGTATAGCAGATAACCTAGGATGTATTCATACAAGAGGAAGGGTTTATCGCAAAAGTTTGTCGCGACATCATATACATAGATACATGAGCATCATAACAAAAACTATAATACAAAGACTCTTATGCTACTTGAAGAAGAACTAGAACTCCTCATGCGGACTGTCGAGCTCTATGTGTATCCAGAACACCAAAAACTATTGCGACTACATCAATCCACAGCTTGTATCTCTTCTCTTGCCGCGACAGGGGTCTGCTAGAATTGACGAGAGTGGCCACTCCTTGCCCTGTCTTAGTTACATTTCCTATCAGTCAAAAGACTGTAAATTCTTATTCTTCTCATAATTACTTATGATAAGTTATTTATGCATTTAAGAATTTAGACTTCTTATCTCTCTTTTTATCTCGTCATCTCACACTCACATTTTTCTTAATATTTCTTTTATTTTTATACATACATTTGTATTCATTTAGTATGTACTTAACTATTCTTTTGTGTCACCCCTAAAATGTTCGGTATTTCTTTACTTCTTATTTTTGTTATTTGGCAATGTTAAAGATATATTGGTATTTCTTTTACTCATGCATTTATATAACATGATTATATTTATTTATCATTTACGTGTCTTTTCTTTATTCACATGTTTACTATCATTTTATTTTATGTTGGGAAGACATTCACCCCACCACAACTAGTTGAGTATATCCTTAACATAGCCCATTCTATTGAATTTATTATTCAATTTATTATTTTACATTTTAGGCAATCACTTTAATCATTAGGAATTTAATCAATTTCCCTTCACTTTTTTTATTGAGACGTTGATTCGCTGGGAAACTTAATTATGGATTGAACTCGTTACTTTTAAAGTGGATATATCAATTTTAATATGAGGTTAGCAACTGTAGTAGTAGTGACATAATTTATCTAAGAAGTAACTAATTGAAAATAATTGAGTAAGAACTCACTGCGGGCCTGCGGCCTTTCCTTTTCCTTTGTCCATCCTACCATCGTCATTACACCTCCCATCTTCTTGGGATGCCATGACCAATAATAAAATCCTAATTACTTCAAGGTAGTCGGCTAAACCTCACATTAACGTCGTAAAGTAATTGCCTCTCACATCACAAATCATCTAGATAGGTTCCACTTGACCTGATTAGGCCAAATGGGACGTAATAGTACTAGGTGTTGGCTGCCCTAATTTTAAATAAGGGATTTTCCACTATTTTAGTGAGGGAACATCATTCTCTAACCTAATCTTACCGATTGTGAGCAAAAGGATTAAAATCCCCAAGCAATACTTGCCACCCTAATGCCATGGGGATGGATTTTTGCTCCATTTGAGAGATACATACTCTAGGAGTCTTTTTCCAACATTAGGAATACTTAGAAATTTCAAAATCAATATTTCTCCAACTAGGGTTTCACTGTAGTTACTTGAAATCATGGATTAGGGCATAAAAAATCATTTCAGAAACTTTTAATAAGAAAAAAATCAAAAGAAGACCAAGAAATCTAACCCTAAAATTTTTTCCCTACTCAATTCATGCAAAAACTTCACATAATAACAAAGACGAGTGGAGAGAAAGGGATTGCCTTTCAAATCAAAGTGGATTTGGGCTCTCACGAGGCAAGGTGTCGAGCGGCTTCCGCCTGGGTATCGGCTTCCTTCAGGCGTAATTGGTAGGAATAATGTTCTGGGCGTTGTTTTTCTCCTCTTAACCGAGCACCGCTTCCGTCTTTTATGACATGCACGCCTCCTTGTTGTCATGAGTCATAATTGAACCGCTCGGTTCACTGCTTCTCTTCACCAAATGGATTAATATGTATTACTGTGTAATCATAAGAAGTTATATTTATTTAAACTTAATGTAAATTTTGCATACAAATTTAAAATAATATTTGTGTAATTAAATATTACTTGTATAGTTGGCGACGTCATAATTCTCCCCTACTTATTAGATTTTTGTCCGCGAAAATCATCAAATTGTTTCTACATCAAACAGTTGAGGGAAGAGGTCTCTCATTACCTCTTTTTTCCCGCATTGTTTCGTGTAAACTGTCTTTCCACCAGACTTTGACAAATCAAACTTCTCGACTTCGGAGTTACTTATTTTGCCAATCTACAATCTTATATGACTCGGTTGGGCTGGATAGATCAGATTCAATTTGGATTTGCTCAGAAAGAATTAGTTTATCTAGATCATCTATATATTTCCTTATGGAAGACACGTAAACACATCATGAAGATTCTGAAGATCATCAGATAATATCAAACTATATAGCACCTCTCCAATCCTTTTCGAGATTAGGAATGACCCCACGTATCATGGATTGAGATTTTTGATTCAACGAATTCTCAAAGCTCCCTTGAAAGGTTTTATCTTAAGACATACAATGTTGCCCACACACATTAAACTCCACTTTTTGATGTTTCGCATTGTAATACTTTTTTTGTCTGTCTTGAGGTATTTTAAACCTTTCTTGTACAATGGTAAGCTTATCATACATCTTATCCATTTTTTTTCTTCTTGAATAACTTTTGCTCACCTTCCTCTGCCCTACTTATAGAAGTTTGACACCTCCGCCGAAACAAAACTTCAAATGGTGTTATCTGCATAGTGAATACTTGGTTGGTAGCAGTTATTATAAGAGAATTCTACTAGTGATAGGTATTTCTCTCATGATCCTCTCAGATCGAGTACAATCATCTTTAAGAGACCTTCTAACATCTGAATGGTTCGCTCAGATTGACCATCAGTTTGTGTGTGAAAAAAGTGTTATATAATAGTCTTGTTTCCAACTGTTGGGAAAATTGTCTTCAATGTTCCAAGATTTGAAAATTTACATCTTGCAATGATAAGTACATCGTGTATTTGATGTCAATCTGTTGAGATATATGTAGGTTCAATAATTCATATTGCAAGTCAGTCTCAGTAGGTCAAGAGATTTGTTTAGACCTTAAGTGTATTTGATTATAACTGAGAATGATCTATGTTTAGAATTGCTGAAGTCAGGAATATACCATTTTGATGAGTAAAGAAGACTCAACGATATCGTTGTGACAGAGGGATTCACATAGCGTTACCGTCTTGTTCAACAACAGTGAAGTAGTTTTTTGGCGCTTAGTACAATACTGTTTTGTGAAAAGTATTCACAAAACGATATCGTCTTTAGTGGAAGATTATCGTTGTGTTCTCCAGAAAGGTGGGATTTCAAAGTCAGTGGAGGCGCTGAAAGCAAATGTCACATCAATCGCTTCTGTAAAGTGTTTTTGCATATGTGACTGAAGTTTCGATCGTTTGGGAAGTCAGAGGTATAAGGTCAAGAGAGGTTCATCAAACCCTAACACTCAGAAGCTTTGACAATGGGAAAATAATCCTGAGTTCTCAGAAAAGTAAAGCAAGCCTCAAAAAGTCAATGAAACAATGCAACAAGCTTTTCTGAAGAAGAAGAAACAAAGAAAGTCAGGCTTCAATAAAATAAAGCTCTCATTTCCTGAGAGCAAGAAGACTTCCTCATACAACATACTTCAGCACTGATCCAGCTTTAAAGGCAAATACATAAATTGATCCGGTGCTCTCATTTCCTGAGAGCAAGAAGACTTCCTCATACAACATACTTCAGTATTGATCAGCTTAAGGAAAATATATAGATTGATCCAGTGTTGCTGAAGATGGTTTTCTCTCTGGAAAGCATAAGAAGACTCAAAGCTATAAAAGTAAAATCTTTGTTGAGTAAATTTCTGTAATTTTTTATAAACTATTGATGTGTAAGATCTCTCTGAGATCTGAGTTGTAGGGCTGAGCCGTCAACCTGAGTGTATAGCTGTATAAAAGGCATGAGTGTTAGGACTCTGATGTGAGCCTGAGGTAGGGTTGATGATTGCACCTGAGGTAGGATCCAAGGAGTGAATCTGAGGTAGGAGACCAGCTGGGTCTCTGAGCTATAGTAATGCTTGCACTCTGAGGTAGGGTTGTGGATAGCCTGAGGTAGGATTTTGTTGAAGTCTGAGGTAGGGTTTTGCGGAAGAGCTGAGGTAGGATTATGAGGAATCGAAATTGTAAGATCTTTGATCTAAGAAGTTGAAGGAGTTTGTCGAGTCTAGCACATTGCTAGATAGGTGGTGAGGGACAGTGAATGTACTCATACTCTAGGAAACCACTATAAATTCATGTGTATTTTTGTGTGTTGTGGTTTATGTTTTAATTTTTACAGTAGATTAGCTTACAGTTTTAAAAGACCCAAATACAGTTAAACACCTATTCACCTCCCCTCTAGATGTTTTAGACTACATATTCTTTCACCAACCTTTTTTGTACTAGTTTCCAAGTATCAGATGTAAAATGCACATCTCTGTCAGAGATTATAGATCGGGAAATTTCATGGTATTTCACAATAACGTCAATGCACTGGTTGACTAACATTTGTACTGGTCCGTCATTCTTCATAAGAATGAAATAAACAACTTTCATTAGGCGATCAATAATCACACATATATCATTATTTCCAGATTTACTCCTTAGTAACCCCATAACGAAGTCCATGGCTATATCATATCATTTCCACTCAGGTATGAGTAAGGACTGTAAGTATCTGTCTGGCTTTTAATGTTCTGGCTTCACAAGTTGACAAGTGTGACAATTGACAATATATTTGATTACATCAGTCTTCATTCCTGGCCACCAAAATTTCTGTTTGAGGCTTTGGTACATTTTGGTTCTTCCGGGATGAATTGAATCGGTTGTACTATCTGCTTCATAAAGTCATTCATAAATAATAACACATCATTCTCTATAAATGCAATTGATGGGCCACTTTTTACCTTTTCGAGAAATTTCACAAATACAAGATCCCGGTTCATCGCTTTCCTTACTATTTTTTTAATTGAATGTTCCGCAATCAATTGAAAGAAGTGACATTGAGTCTGGGAAGTAGTTATACATGTAAGCAATTTTTCGTTTTACAATTCTCGCAACAACCTTTTTTGCTTTGTTAGCGGTACTATCATGGATGTTAGATTCTTTTTGTTTGGGGCATCAGCTACGACATTAACTTTACCTGGGTGGTATTTGATGTCAGCATTATAGTCTTTAATAAGTTCTAACCATCGTCTCTGTTGCATGTTTATTTTCTTCTGGGAGAAGATGTATTTCAAGCTTTTGTGACCCGTAAAAATCTCACACTGAGCACCATATATATAGTGTCGCTAGATTTTTAGTGCAAAAACGACCGATGTCAATTTCAAGTCATGAGTCGAGTAATTACATTCGGGATCCATCAATTGTCGTGAAGCATATGTTATGACTTTACCATTTCTCATTAATGCACAATCAAGACCTTTCAGTGATGCATCACTATAGATTTGGAAACCTTCAATGCCACATGGCATGACTAACACCGGTGCAGTGGTCAACATTTCTTTTAATCCATCAAACGCCTCCTGACATTCATTAGTCCAAAGGAATGGAACGTTCTTTCGAGTTAATTTAGTAAGTGGTAGTGCAATTATCGAGAAATCTTTTACAAATTTCCGATAATAGTCTGTCAAACCAAGAAAACTTTGAATTTTTTTGACAGTAGTCAGTCTTGGCGAGTTCATAATTGCTTCTATTTTTGTCAGGTCTATAGACAACCCAAACTCTGTAACTACATGATCCAAGAAAGAGACTTCATTCAACCAAAAACACATTTCCATATAAGACGTGATTCTTCAGTGTTTGCAACACACTCTTTAAGTGTTTTGCATGTTTACTCCTATCATTTAAATATATTAAAATGTCAATGATGAAGACAATAACAAATTTATCTAGAAATTCCTTGAATACTCGATTCATTAAATCCATAAAAATAGTTGATGCGCTCGTTAGTCCAAATGGCATTACTACAAACTCAAAATGTTTGTATCTGGTGCTAAAAGCAGTTTTGTAGATATCTTCTTTTTTGATTCGCATTTGGTGATAACCCGACCTAAAGTCAATTTTTAAGAAGAGCTTTGCATTTACTAATTGATCGAATAAATCATCAATATGAGGTTAGTGGATACTGATTTCGGATTATCAACTTATTCAATTCACAATAATCTACACATAATCATAATGAACAATCGTTCTTTTTGAACAAAAGTAAAGGACCTCCCCATGGTGACGTACTTGGTCGTATAAAGTTTTTATCTAATAATTCTTGTAATTGAGTTCTCAATTTTGCAAGTTCCTTCAGAGTCATATGATATAGTGCTTTTGCTGCAGGTGCAGCTCCTATCAAGTTGATGGTAAACTCAACCTCTCTTGAAGGGGGTACTCCTGGTAATTCTTCTGGGAATACATCGAGCAAGTCACACTAAAAGAATTGGTTCCTAAACACCTAGAGGGGGGTGAATAGGTGCAATTCCTTTTTACACTAAGGCAGAATATTTATTCAGATAATCAAATTAATCTACCAGTTCTACAGCTACCACAATCACAGAATTCACAGAAATACATACAGTCACAGATTGCACACAGTTTTATAGTGGTTCCCCAAGGACTGGGTACATCCACTTTCCCCCTTGGCCTATCTAGCAGTGTGCTAGATTCGGCCTAACTTCTTCTCTTCACCTCAGATTCGCAGATCTTACAGCTCAGAACCCAAACAAGGCTCCTACAACTCAGAGTGAGTCCACACTCCTACAGCTCAGGCAATCTGCCCTACCTCAGCCTTCAACAAGGCCTACAACTCAGAGATAACAATCTCCTACAACTCAGGCTCACAGCCCTACCTCAGCCTTCAACAAAGCCTACCACTCAGAGAAAATAATCTCCTACAACTCAGCCTTTATAAAAACAGGCTTACAACTCAGATCTTATAAAGATCCTACAGAAAATAGATTTAAGTTTGTAATATACCACCACCCTAATAGAGAGAGAAAGGATGGATGGTTTCTTGATCAGTTCTTGGAAGAATCTGATGGCAGAGAACAACCACTCTTAGCTTTCTTCAAAGCTTTTTGAATCTGAACTCAGTAGGGTTGAACTTCTTTGAAGTTGATCTTCAATCAGCTTCTTTCTTGAAATTCAGATCTCAATCTGAATCCTTCTTGACAGACTGGTTCAGAATCTGCACTTAAGAGACTTGTTGATATAAGTCTCTTTCTTCACTTCAATAGATGGAGTTCTCTCTCTCCAACTTTTTTTTAGATCTTCAGACGAAAATCTTCTTATGTTTTTATGTAACTGTATGTGTATACTCTTTCCTGTATCAGTATCTTTCTGTTGAAGGAGAATGTCTTTATATAGACTTTCTCCATGGTAACCGGCTGATCCGGTTTCTAACAAACTTCTGACAGCTCTGACAGTTGCAGTAGACCGGTTGGTAATGGCAGCTGTCAAGTCATCCAGTCACTTTTTGAAACTCTGTCTCTGTCAGCAAAGTGTCGAGACTGAACTTCATCATGTGTCGACACAAGTAGACTAAGTGTCGACACAAGTCTTGGTGGTGTCGACACAGCTTCCTTGGTGTTGACACTGCTTCTTGACACAGCTTCTGTAGATTGTGTAGACACTAGTTTTGTGGTGTCGACACAGTCACTTCTTTTCTTCACACAAATTGATTTTGTTGAAATTCTGTCATGTGTCGACACAAGTCTTGTGTGTCGACACAGTTGATGTCGACAAAGTCTTCTGTGTGTCGACACTGGCTCTGTGTGTCGACACAGTTGATGTCGACTAAGCTTCTCTGTGTGTCGACACTGCCTCTGTGTGTCGACACAGTTTCTTCTGGTGTCGACACAGTCTTTCCAAGTGTCAACACAATTAACTCTAAATATCGACATAGCTTTTCTCCAGTGTCGACACAAGCCTTCATAAGTATCGACACAGCTTCTTCTGGTGTCGACTAATGGACTTCGAAACTTTTTCCTGCATTCTTGCATTTACTTAACCTGCACATATAAACTCAAAACAACATCAAATACACATTGATGGATATTATTGAGTAAGGTGAGGCTTCTTCAAATCTGGTACACATTTTTCAATGTACCCAACAATCTCCCCCTATTTGGAGAAGTCATAACGCTTAGTCAATGATATACACCATTCATAACAAACACATATTATGATGTATAAAAATATTATATGACAGGGTAACTTCTAAACAAAACATATATAAAAGTCATCACAGAATAATAATGCAACCAGAATAAGCATTAATCATTGTTTTGTTTCAACTTTTAAAAGTTTCTTTAACAATAGTTTACATAGATTTTAACACTAAATATTACAATGTTATAAAATCTAGTAAATCTAATATAAGGCTGATCTGGCTACTTGATTACTATGTCTTTGCCTAATTGGATCTTGGCTTATACTGGAGCATCAATATCTTCAGCTGGCTTCTTGCCTTTTAGATCTTCCTTCTTTTGTTATTCAGCCCTTATTTTTTGCCTTTCAAAATAGTGAAAAGGCTTTGAGAAATATTTGCTAGCCTCCTGGGCATTACGAGGTAGCTTCCCAGCTTTTGCCTTTCTTCTATATTGTATAATGGCTTCATGTCTAGCTTCATGTTTTTGTCATTCTTGCTCAGCGTACCATTTGCCCCAGTCATGGGACTTGTCCTTCACAGCCAAGTTCTGGGATGCCTACATAAATAATCTTACCCTTTCCTTCCATATTGCAAATAGCTCCTTCCTGCAAATAGGCAATTTCATTGCACCAAGTTCTTTATGATTTTCTTCTGAACCCATTTTCTTGAACTTATATTGCCTCACAGATCTTACTCAAACAGTTATGTCTTTCTTTTAGTAACCTCCCTCTGATATCACTTGAAAGAATTGGTTCCTAAACACCTATAGGGGGGGTGAATAAGTACAATTCCTTTTTACACTAAGGCAGAATATTTATTCAGATAATCAAATTAATCTACCAGTTCTACAGCTACCACAATCACAGAATTCACAGAAATACATACAGTCACAGATTGCACACAGTTTTATAGTGGTTCCCCAAAGTCTGGGTACATCCACTTTCCCCCTTCGCCTATCTAGCAGTGTGCTAGATTCGGCCTAACTTCTTCTCTTCACCTCAGATCCACAGATCTTACAGCTCAGAACCCAAACAAGGCTCCTACAACTCAGAGTGAGTCCACACTCCTACAGCTCAGGCAATCTGTCCTACCTCAGCCTTCAACAAGGCATACAACTCAGAGATAACAATCTCCTACAACTCAGGCTCACAGCCCTACCTCAGCCTTCAACAAGGCCTACCACTAAGAGAAAATAATCTCCTACAACTCAGCCTTTATAAAAACAGACTTACAACTCAGATCTTATAAAGATCCTACATAAAATAGATTTAAGTTTGTAATATACCACCACCCTAGTAGAGAGAGAAAAGATGGATGGTTTCTTGATCAGTTCTTGCAATAATCTGATGGCAGAGGACAACTACTCTTAGCTTTCTTCAAAACTTCTTGAATATGAACTCAGTAGGGTTGAACTTATTTGAAGTTGATCTTCAATCAGCTTCTTTCTTGAAATTCAGATCTCAATCTGAATCATTCTTGACAGACTAGTTCAGAATCTGCACTTAAGAGACTTGTTGATATAAGTCCCTTTCTTCACTTCAATAGATGAAGCTCTCTCTCTTCAACTTCTTCTTAGATCTTCAGACGAAAATCTTCTTCTGTTTTTATGTAACTGTATGTGTATACTCTTTCCTGTATCAGTATCTTTCTGTTGAAGGAGAATGCCTTTATATAGACTTTCTTCATGGTAACTGGCTAATCCGGTTTCTAACAAACTTCTGACAGCTCTGACAGTTGCAGTAGACCGGTTGGTAATGGCAGCTGTCAAGTCATCCAGTCACTTCTTGAAACTCTATCTCTGTCAGCAAAGTGTCGAGACTGAACTTCATCATGTGTCGACACAAGTAGACTAAGTGTCGACACAAGCCTTGGTGGTGTCGACACAGCTTCCTTGGTGTTGACACTGCTTCTCGACACAGTTTCTGTAGATTGTGTCGACATTAGTTCTGTGGTGTCGACACAGTCACTTCTTTTCTTCACACAAATTGATTTTGTTGAAATTCTATCATGTGTCGACACAAGTCCTGTGTGTCGACACAGTTGATGTCGACAAAGTCTTTTGTGTGTCGACACTGCCTCTGTGTGTTGACACAGTTGATGTCGACTAAGCTTCTTTGTGTGTCGACACTGCCTCTGTGTGTCGACACGGTTTCTTCTGGTGTCGACACAGCCTTTCCAAGTGTCAACACAATTAACTTCAAGTGTCGACAGAGCTTTCTCCAGTGTCAACACAAGGCATCATAAGTGTCGACACAGCTTCTTCTGGTGTCGACTCATGGACTTAGAAATTTTTTTCTGCATTCCTGCATTTATTTAACCTGCATATATAAACTCAAAACAACATCAAATACACCTTTATGCATATCATTGAGTAAGGTGAGGCTTCTTTAAATCTGGTACACATTTTCCAATGTACCCAACACACACACCACAGGAACTGCAGTTGGTTCACATATCACTGCATTATTTTCCTTTATCATTACCAATATTGTTTCACAAGCTTTCCTTAGTTTCTTCAACGCCTTCAGCGAGGATATCATTATCTTTGAAACTTCACTCATTCCTTTAAATATACTTTGTGTCTGATCGCTTAATGTAAGTGTAATTTCAACTGCTTCATGTTTCGATAACCAATCCATTCCCAAAATGATATCAAATTCAGATATGAGTAGAACTGCAACATCTGCTTCTACTATTTTGTTACCTATTGTTAACCGCACCGTACATCTAAGATGTGTCAGTTCTATTGGACATTTTAACCCTCAGTTCATTAAGAGATTTGTAAGGTTTCATCATTAACTGTTTAATTCTTGTTGTAGATATAAATGACAGGCTAGCCCTTGTACTAAATAAAACCTTCATAAGATGATTATGCGTGTGGATCATTAATGTAATTATAGTATAATCATCCTTCTCCCTCTATTTGGTTTAAATTGCAGGCCCGATGCTGCACTTGTCTTTCTTCTCTGGTTTCCACTGCGGACCCTGATGCCAACAATTCTACACCCTTACCATTATCGACGGTACTGAAATGTCAAGATAATGTAATATCAGTGCTTAGCTAGGACCACCCCGGGTATTCTTTTCAGATATTGACTTCCACAATGGACAATCTGTTTACGATGTCCAAGTCATTGACATTTAAAACATGCTCTTGTTCCCTTTAGTCATTCGCCAAAATGATTTTTCCATTCTTTTGACATAGGGACTTAATGGTATTACTACTAACCCCACTTTCTGTTTGGGTTTGCATTGGGGGGCCTCTCTTTTTTTTCCAGTTAGGACCTCCACTTCTTCTTGAGAAGTCCATGCTCTGCCCATCTGGAAGTCTTTTCTTTTGAAACTCACTTGCCTGTGCAAGTTCTTCACATCTATTTTAATTAGTTTTGCAGTTTCCATCAGTTCATTGTAGTTTTTGATCCTTTGAGATATTAGATGTGCAAATACATCTTCCCGTAAACCTAAGTGGAATCGGAAACAATGATCTCGTTCTTTGGCGATCATATACCCAGCGTAATACACCAATTGGGTAAACTCAGTTTCATATTGAAGGACTGAACAATTTCTTTGCATAAAGCGAAGCAACTTCGCTTGGAGCATCTATCCACAAGTTGTACCTCTTCTCTTGCCGTGAAAGGGGTCTGCTAGAATTGATGGGAGTGGCCTCCTCTTTGCCCTATTTTAGTAATATTTTATATTAGTCAAAGGATTATGTCAATTCTTATTCTTCCCTTGATTACTTATGATAAAATATTTATGCATTTTAGAATTCAGATTTTTTTATTTGCATTTTATCTCGTCATGTCACACTCACATTCTTCTTAATATTTCTTTTATTTTTATACATAAGTTTGTATTCATTTAGTATGTATTTAACTATTCTTATGTGTCACCCCTTAAATGTTGGGTATTTCATCACTTGTTATTTTTGTTATTAGGCAATGTTAAGAAAATATTGGTATTTATTTTACTCATGCATTTATAAAGCGTGCTTTTATTTATTTACCTACGTGTATTTTCATATTCGCACACATAAATCTTTTACGTGCATTTTCTTTATTCGCGTGTTACTGCCATTTCATTTTATGTTGGGAGGACATTGACCCCACCACCACTAGTTAAGTAGATCCATAACATAGCCCATTCTATTGAATTTATTATTCTCTTTATTATTTTACATTTTAGGCATTCACTTTAATCATTAGGAATTTAATCAACTTCCCTTCACTTTTTTATTGAGACGTTGGGAAACCTAATTATGAATTGAACTCGTTACTTTTAGAGTAGTTATATCAATTTTAATACGAGGTTAGCAAGTGTAGCACAGTAGTGACATAATTTATCCAAGTAAATAATTTAAAATAAAGGAGTAAGAACTCATTGCAGGCTTTCCTTTTCCTTTGTCCCTCCTACCAACGTCATTGCGCCTCCCATCACCTTGGAATGGCATGACCTATAATAAAATTTTAATTACTTCAAGGTTGCCTAATAAACCTCACACTAACGTCGTAAAGTAATTGTCTCTCACATCACAAATCATCTAGAAAGGTTCCAATTAACCTAATTAGGTCAAATGAGTCCTAATCAGACTTGGTCTTGGCTGCCCAAATTTTAAATAAGGGGTTTTCTACTTTTAGTGAGGGAACATCATTCCCTAACCTAATCTTACTGACTAGGAGCAAAAGGATCAAAATCCACAAGAAACACTTGCCACCCTAAGGCCATGGGGATGAATTTTTGCTCCATTTGAGAGATAAATATTCTAGGAGTCTTTTTCCAACATTAGGAATACTTGAAATCATGGATTAGGGCATAAGAATTCATTTCAGAAACTTTTAATAAGAAAAGAATCAAAATAAATTCAAGAAATCAAACCCTAGGATTTTTGCCCTACTCAATCTATGTAAAAACTTCACATAATAAGGAAGAGGAGGGGAGAGAAAGGGATTATGTTTCTAAGGAAGAAGAAATCACAGAAATCAGAGGGGATTTGGGCTCTCGGGAGGAAAGACGTCGAGCGGCTTCCGCTTTGGTATCGGCTTCCGTCGAGCGTAACTAGGAAGAATAATGTTGTGGGCGTTGTTTTTCTCCTCTTAACTGAGCACCGCTTCTGCATGTTATGAAACGCACGCCTCCTTGTTGGCGTGAGTCATTATTGAACCGCTCGGTTCAACACTTCTCTTCACCAAATGGATTAATATGTATTACTATTATGTGTAATAATATGAGTTAAATTTCTTTAAACTTAATGTAAATTTTGTATATAAATTTAGACTAATGTTTGTGTAATTAAATATTACATGTATAGTTGGCAACTTCACACTAGTCACCATCGAAGAGTACATGGCATTAATAAACAATGACTTGAGTTCCACTTCTATGCAAATAAAAAGCATAAGGAGAAATACATCAAAAATAAATGTGTCCACATTATCAATCAAATGCTAAGTTTTCTTATAAATATTTTGTTATAAGTGTGACAACAGTAACTGAGTGTTTGGTTGCAACTTACACTGTTCTTTAAAAATCAGCTTCTTGAAAAAAGTACAAGAGGCTAAACAATCCAAATTACTTGGCCACGTACAGATCAGGCATTATTTACATGAAAGTTTGTGCTGACATCAAGGAACAAGACAGGATGCACTAATTCAAAGATATAATCAAAACTGCCAAAATAGGCAGATACTCCATACCCAATATAATCTGCTGAGGAACGATCCAGACCACTACAACCAGCCCATGAGGCTCCTCGGAAAATATTTCCACCGCCAACTACTATAGCAACCTGCATCAGTTGATATAATCAATAAAAGGGAACATTAAAATGTTTTCAATAGTTACACAAGTTCGATCTCATCATATTTATTAAATTGTAGCTCCTAAAAATGACGGAAGGCAGAATACTGGAGAGACATTTAAAATGAGCACACCTCAATCCCATGTCTGATCACAGATGCTACTTCTTTGGCAATAGCCATTGTAATCTGCATAAAATATAGAGAATGATGCCTAGAAATATATCCTTCACAACTTCGAAGAAATACAGATACAAAGGTTGAAACATTCGGATAAAGGATTTATATAGGTTCTGAATATATATATATATATAACCATATATACACACACACACACTCGACACATCAAGTTCACTATAAATATTAAGAAGCGAAGGAAGAATAACTTAGAACACGTGAAGAAAGTAGCCCGCATTATTTGTAGAGCTAATTTATATCTCTACAGAGTATTAAAGGTCTTGATAATCGTCACAGTAAGAGACAGCACTGCCGGATGGAAAAGCTATTTTCCATCCTCCAGAGTTGTTTTATACCCGTTTGTTTTGCCAGCTCCACGGAAAGCGATTTTCTAAAACCAGCGTTTAGGATGATTTTTTGAGAGCTATCCCCCGCCAGCTTTTTCTCTCAAGAAATCGCGTTTAGGGCACTGAAATCCTGATCCCTCCTCCCAATTCTCCCGATCCCGCCTCCCGCTTCTCCCGCAAACTTCGGCAAACTTCGGCAAACTTCGACAACTTCCAACTCCGACAAGCTTAGCCGCAGGGAGGAGGGATCGAGTACGCCAGCGCGGGACAGCCGGAAGAAGAGGTCGAAGAAGTAGACCATCTCGCCAGAACTGGCGAGTATGGTGAGGATACGGATGGGAAGGGTTTGGCCTGGGGATCGTCGGAGGGCATTGAATCCAGTGAGGAACCGGCCGACGAGGAAGACCTTGCGGCTGAGGCCGGCGAAAACCTCACATAGCTTGGCACGGCGGACCAGGGAGGGGCGGACGGGATCGGCGTGGTGGTGGACGAGCTTCACGATGAAGACGACTAGTTTGTCGATGGTGCCATCGTCGGGGCTCAACGAGGAAGAAAACTCTAATCGTGTTCCATGTTTTGCTCAACCAAACAGCAAACAACTTTTCAAAAAAGCTTCTCAAAGTGCTCTGTACAAGTAGTTCAATTCGAGCAACAGATTTTCAATCCGCCAAAGCTTTCCCAAACAGAGCCTAAGAGCAGTGACTTATGATAAAGCTCGTGTTGATGACAATTAACACAACAATGATACAAATCAAGGGAAATATTGCTATCCATTTGTTGGGGATAAATAGTTGGCATAAGGCTAGAAAGATAATTAGCATATTTTACCAATTACTGAATTCTGAACAATCAATCAGTGAACATACAAGAAAATCTTTTTCGTTCACGATGAAAAATTACGGCGGATGATTGCTTGAGATTTTGATCATAGATTTTGAAAAATGGTCTTTCTGCATCACTAATTGTCTAAATAAAAATCTTTATGAAGGCATGTATTCTTCCATTTAAGATGATCATTTGGCCCATAAAATACAAGCATTGGTCGTATCCAATGTGTGGACTGAATATTTTTGTGCCCAATGAATATCGTAAACTAGAATCAATGCGTTGGCTACCTTTGCTCCTATGAGAGAAAAAGAAAATACCTGCGATACTCTTCGATGCCCTAGGAGGTGCCGCCGCATCCCCCCAAATACCAAGTCGTTGAACCGGCTAGGCCCGTCTGGTTTGCTTAGGAATTAGGATGATGAAGAGACTAAACCGGTTGGTTCAGTCTCCTTGGCCTTTGGTCCTTTCCGATGATAAACTGCTCTGAACCGGTTCCGGATCATATCATTTCCACCGTCTACGAAAAATTGTTTGTTCTCGAGTTGAAACTCGGGATATGTCTCTTTAATCTCATCGTAATCCACCCAAGTCCGTTTTGACTCACCAATGCCCCTCCAGTGAATTAGAAGTTGTACGTGGACTTCCCCCACGGCGTCTTAATCCTTGCTTCAAGAATCTTTTTCGATATCATCCGAACTTCGCCCAGTTCCGTCGCATATGGCAAGGGGATAATATTTGGAGTGTCCCCTTGTACAACCTTTTTGAGCAGAGACACATGAAAGGTTGGGTGCATACAGGAGTCCGCCGGAAGCTCCAGAGTGTATGCCACGGCCCCCACTTTACTCAATATTTGGAAGGGCCCATGGTAGCGGGGTGCAAGCTTCTGATTCTTCGTTCCTGCAACTGACAACTGTCAGTAAGGTTATAACTTTAGGTACACTCACTCCCCTACCTCGGAACTTTGCTCTCGCCGATGCTTGTCTGCTTGGACCTTCATGCGGTGCTGAGTTTTTTAAAGATTCTCCTTCAACTGTTTTAAGATATCGTCCCGCCTTTGTGACACAGACTCCACTTCCGACACCACGGAGGATCCTCTCTCCTAATTCCCAAGTGTCAGCGGTGCTCTTCCATACAAGCTTTCGAACAGTGTCATCTTTGTCATTGTTTGGTATGATGTATTATACCAGAAGTCCGTCCATGGAAGCCATTTACTCCACCGATGGGGTTTAGCCATAATGAAACACCTCAAATATGTCTCCACGCTTCAATTTAGGGCCTCTATCTGCCTGCTGTCTGGGGGTAGTTGGTTGTACTCATGGGTAAGGACGTCCCTGTTAGACGGAAGAGTTCCTTCCAAAACCTGCTAGTGAACACGGAGTCGCGATCGGAAATAATGAAAGTCGGTATCCCATGTAGTCTCGCCACCTATCGGATGAAGGCCACTGTCGCGGTCTTTGTTGTGCAAAGGTACGAAAGCGCAATGAAGTGTCCATACTTGGAGAGGCGGTCCACCACCACCAGGATGATCGACTTGACATGTGATTTGGGTAAACCCTCTATGAAGACCATCGCGATGCTCTCCCATGTGAGCTCCAGAATATTGAGCGGAACCAGTAACCCTGTTGGAGTGATCGTGTCGTACTGCTGGCACTCCTTACAATTTTTCACGTGTTGTACTACATCCTTGATGTAAACCAAATTAAGAGTTTTGAAATAAAATAATTTTTTATGCAAATTAATATTATTTGTTGTAGGACAAACGGGCCAAATCGAGTTTTGCGTGCAAAATTACGCTTGTCGCAATGAACTTAATAAAACCATTTAGGTTTTTTGGAGTCGGTTCTCTCGAGAATTCTTCGATTTGAATTTTTGTGAGATTCGTACATCCACAAACAGAATCACAATAACAATTTATAAAATAACGGTAACAGGAATAGATTGAACGTTCGAGGCAAGCTTGGCAATATTTAATTGAATCGCAGAAAATTAATTTGATATTTTGGAGCGCAGAAGGAACGAGTGTTACCCAGGATAGGCGTGGCTCTCCAAATCTGACGGTGGAAAGCTTGCTATTGCGGATTGAAACACACGGACTGTCGGAACACTTGTTGTTGTCGACGACAATCACTTGCGGGCGCAGTAACCTTCCGCTGAAATAGAGATCGAGCGCGTGAGAGGCTGCGGGGCTCGAGTGTTGTCCGCAGAGATCGGTCGAGGGGGTGGTTTGACGGAAAGGCATGACTAGTTGAAGGTTGTTGGAGCTTCATCGGGCGGCTGGGAGACTGGACGGGGAGGACGGCTGTGAGTAGGCTACCGGATACAAGGAAAAAAATGAATTAGGGTTTCGTTTTTTTTCTCTGAATGATTCTGGCTCCCTAATTCTTCTCCGTGGATTTCAATTTAAAGAGGAGGAATGATTTTTTTCCTTCACAAGGTTTCCATTATTTCCAGAATACTAAGATCTTTTTCCAAATTTTCTCTGTATCCTGAAATAATATTTTCGGCATACTTTATGATTTATTTTCAAAAGTTACTTCTACTTGTTGTTTCTCACGTTGAGTTGCGGAATAGGTACTTGATTTGAATAATAATTTGCTCTAATATTTTGGATTTAAGTTTATGCATCTTTTAAAAAAATTCAGCTTGCCCCTTACGTCCTAACTACTCAAATTACCGTACATTTTTATTTATAGTCTCGTCGGCCGGTCAAACCGATGAACCGAAAATAATAATGGGTACATGAAAAGAAAAAATACATAAAATAAATAATTGCAAAGAAAACATGAAATAAATACGTAATAAAAGCTCTTTGAGGCAAGATGGTGCTTTGCGTCTTTGGATGCGATGGAGGATGCATATATAATCTTTCAATCCTCTCCAATACACATTCTTCTTGATTTGTTGATAGGTCTGCAGCATTCCGAAGTGCCCGCCATTTGGGGTGTCGTGAAACTTGTGGAGTAGCTGTTGTCTCAGTGGGAATTCTAGTGCCACCACCAAGCGCCCCTTGTAATACAAAAGGTCATTAATGACATGGTAGCCCGCTTCCACCCCCCTTCCTTCTGAAATATTTGCGAATATCTGAATTAGCTCCCCATCGGCTAACACCTCCCGATGGATATCCTCAATTATGCCCAAGGCCGACACTGAGATAGCGAAAATCAATGGTGTGGATATCTTCCGATATGGCCGACATGTCGGCCGACATAAAGGTTTCATGGTCAAAACAACATGTTTCCGATATTTTTTTGCAAAATATCATTTTAGAATATATCCTTCGGTGTCTGTTATTGACCGATATATCGGTCGATATATCCCGACATTTTATCGACCGGTTTTTTTCAATTTATTTTAATTATTGTACATGATCTAATAGACAATAGACCAAAATTGTTTCATTGTTTAGACTGTTTTTCTCCTTCCTCTGGCTTTCTTTCTTGCTCAAGTCTGTCATCAACTTCAATTATGCATGGTCTTTAAATTATGGACAAAAGGTTCCTTCTTCCATTGTCATCGGCAACTTCGCGACATTCTACTACCTCTTGTTTTATTTCACGCGTTCTACCATTATTATTTGTGTAACACAAAATGTTTATATTACTTTGATAAATTTAGGAGTTCAATAAAAATCAAAATATTAATATATTAATATATATATATATTAAAAAGGATTAAATTTATAAATAATTAAAAATTAAAACCCAATATATGAAATATCCCCGATATATCCCCCGGCGTATTAAAACCAACATGAAAAACCTAAACCGGCATGTCCCCGATATCTAACATCTACAACCTTGGCGAAAATAGAACTCGTCGGAAGTAAGCACGAAAGTGCGTCGGCGACCTTATTCTCCTTTCCCTTGCGGTATTCTATCTCATAATCATACCGCAGCATCTTTGTTACTCATTTTTGTTGCTCTAGTGACGAGACCCGCTACTCCAGGAAGTACTTTAAGCTCTTGCGGTCGATTCGTATTTTAGTACCTCTCGATGAGATACGGCCGTCATTTCCCTGCCGCATGCAAGATCGCCAACATTTCCTTTCCGTACACCGAAAGTCCCAACGCCTTACCCTGAATCGCGATGTTGTAGTACGCCAACGGCCTCCCTTCCTACATCAGCAATGCTCCCAAGCCGACTCCAGATGCATTGGTTTCCACTATAAACAACTTGGAGAAGTTTATTAATGTTAACACCGGGGTTGTCACCATATCCTCCTTCAGTTCTTGGAACGCTATCTCAGCATCCCTCCCGCAATCAAACATCCCCTTTTGAAGTAGTGTCGTCGGTGATTTAGCAATCTTCCCGAAGTCCTTTACGAACTTTCTGTAGTAACTCATTAGCCTCAAAAACACTCACAACATCTTAATGTTGGTGGGCGTAGGTCAATCCGTCATGCTCTGGATTTTCCTTGGGTCTGGTCGAACCCCTTCTCTATTCATCAGGTGTCCCAAATACTTCACCTCATGATGTCCTAAAGAGCACTTCGACCGCTTCACGCACCATCTTTGCTCCTTGAGAACTTGCAGCACGATACTCAGGAGCTCCACATGTGCTTCCAAACTCAGACTGTGGACGAGGATGTCATCAAAAAAGACTACGACAAACTTCCGCAACCACGACCTGAATGTTTTGTTCATGACCACATGAAAGGTCACTGGCATCAGTAGGAATTTGTAGTGCCCTTCATGTTTTTGGAAGGTTGTCTTTTCTACGCCCCCCTCCTACATGCGGATCTAATGGTACCCTAACCGCAAGTCCAACTTCGTGAAATATTGAGTCTCTTGCAATTTATCTAAAAGCTCGTCAATGATCGAGATCGGAAACTTGTCTTTGACTGTAACCCCATTGATCGCTCTATAGTCTATGCAGAATCTCCAAGTTCCATCCTTCTTTTTCACCACTAGGACCGGAGAAGAAAATGGGCTGGTGTTATGTCGAATGGTCCCTTCTCGCAACATTTCCCGGACACATCTCTCGATCTCCTCCTTCTATATGTAAGGATACTTGTAGGGCCGAACACTGGTAGGCCTCCTCTCCCTCCTTAATCATTATCCTGTGATCGCATGCACGTTGTGGTGGCATCCCCTTCGGTGCCTCAAAAACACCTTGAACCTTCCCAAGACCTCTTGCAAATTTTTTGGGATCCCTTCCCTCTTCTCCCTAGGTTCTCCTCCAGTCAGGACCCAAGTCATGGGGTAGTCATGCTCGACCCATTTCTCCAGAGACAAAATAGTGCCTTATTTCACCAACAGACCCATATTACTTTGCAGCTTGTGCTTCTTCCCACCATGTGTGTACTCCATAGTCATGTTTTCCTAGTCGTTCGTAACAAGTTTCAACTGCCTCAATCACTGCACCCCCAATAATACATCTGATCCTCTAACCGGTAGTATATACAAATCCACATGATGCCTGAATCTTTGTATCATGAGTGGCACCTTCCTCACGGCCCCCACGCACTACATAAGATTCCCGTCTGCCACGAGTACCTTGAACACCTTATATACAAATCCACATGACACTTGAATCCCTATATCATGAGTGACACCCTCCTCACGGCCCCCGAGCACTACAAAAGATTACCGTCTGTCATGAGTACCTTGAACACCTTATCCTCCATTTGTGTGATGGCTAATTTATTGTCTACCTTGATATTGATGAAGTTGTGGGTGATCCCAATGTCAACCAGTATTGAAACCCTCTAGTCTGACACCCTTCATGTCATCCTCATTGTGGAGGGTTGTCCTCCCCCCCCCCTCTAAAGCATGAACGGGAAACTTCAATTTCTTCCAATTCAAGGACCACCCTTTCCTTGGGTGACTTGTCCTCATTGGCCTCTGATCTGTCCTCCTTTTGCAGCATGCATGCCTAAAACACCTCACACCTGTGTCCGGGAGCAAATTTCTCGTCGCAAGTGTTGCATAGCCCCTTGATTCATTGATCATGCATCTCTTGCCATGACAATCGCTTCATTGTTGCTTCTTTCCTTGTGGATGGGCTGCCGGTTCCTTTGGATCTACCCTGTTCTTCGTCCTTACTATTCCCTCGGTAAGTCGCAGCCGCCTTGCGTCTTCCTAGTTTTTTATCCTGCAACTGGGTCATCCCAATGGCTTGCGCTATGATCCTGGGCTGAAATGTCTGCACCTCATCACTGATTTTCTCCTTGAGTACGACAATGAAACACCACAAAAGCGTCTTCTCCAACCACTGCACCCAGTTAGCTAATCTTTCAAACTTCTTTTTGTACTCGTTGACGGTCCCTGTCTATCACAGCTTAGTCAACGATATATTAAAGTACTCATATTCGGTCGGTCAAAATTTCGTGATGAACCCATCATAGAACTCCTCCCAAGTGGGGTAGGGTCGTTGCTTCCTCCACCAGCTAAGTCACTAATAGGTATCCCCTTCAAAATAAAAAAAAGTGATGTGCACCCATTGGTTCTTGGAAAGCTCTTGGTACTCAAAAAACATCTCAGCCCTCTCGATCCATTCCAGTGGGTCTCCGCTTTTATACTTAGGGAATTTCATCCACGTCGGTCGGGGCTGCACTGGTGGGCGGTGTTGTTGCGGTACCCGCGCCTCCAGAAAATCTGGAGATTGTCCCCAGCCTTGATTCCACGGTCCCCCATTCTCCCTTGGCCTTCCCCTGCCTTGCATGATGGGCCCCCGACCCCAATGGTCCTCCGCTAGCGCATCTCCTTCCTATTTGTACGAGGTGGTTCGTGCACCCCCGCGTCATCTCATGTTGGTTTCATTGCTTCCTTCTCCTTCCCCACAACCCGCATGAGGCCGCCGCAAGTGCTGACCGCTGCTTATTCCTGTATCTATCTCTCTCTGACTTCTTTCGTCCTCCCACCAAGCTGCATGCGGCTGCGGCTACTGACGGAATCCCCCTGAGTCCCTGGTGAAGCCGCAGGAGCCCCCGGAGCCCTCGTCGGGCCCCCAGACGCCCCGCAGTTGTTGTCCCTGCGTGTGCTGGCTTGGAACGGCGGCCCCCTTAGCCCCGTTGAACCCCCCGTCTGTCGCATTTGGCAGAACTCCTCTCACATTTCACCGGGCCGAAGGCACTCCAGCACCGTTGAGATCGACAGCGTCGCCTGCTGCCACCCCCTTGTCGTGATCGGACGCCCGCTCCATGTGGCTTAACTGCTCCCCCAGCGCTTTCATCGCCTCTAGAACTGCCGCACGCGAACGCTCTTCCCCGTCGCTAATCTTTTGCGCCAGCTCCTGCTTCAACGCCTCCATGTGATCCCGGAGGCCTTGCAACCCCTCTTCTAGTGTTGTGAGGCGTGTCGTGGGTTGTCATGCCCGACGATGGAGAATCGGGCCTTTGATACCAATTATTACCTGCCGCTACTCCTACAGGAGAAAAAGAAAATACCTGCAATACCATGCGATCCCTAAGGGGTGCCGCCGCATCCCCCAAAATACCCAGCCGCTGAACCGGCTCGGCCCGTGCGGTTTGCTTGGGAGGAGGAAGAGACTGAACAAGTTAGCTCAGTCTCCTTTGCCCTTGGTCTTTTTCGAAAATAAACCGCCCCGAACCGGGTCATATCACAATGCAGAATATAGTATATGATTGTTCAAGTCAACAAGTTGTTTAACTTGAGAATAATGTCAGCAGGAGATGGAATCTTCACATTGTTTTGTTTCCCACTTGGACTGAATATTGGAGCATGGTATTGTATGGAAAAAGAAAAAATAGAAAGCAAAGAGATTTATAAACACTCCTAACCCATACCTTTGGATCTATATTTTCTGTCTGATCCCCAGCAAGTGCTTCACCGCTAATTTTCAGCAATACCCTTTGCCACCTATATGAAGAATTTGACCTAGAGCATTCATCAGCGGCCAAAACGAAAGGTAGCTTTGTTGCTCGAGTTCTGGAAAAAAAAATATTAATAAACAAGTCCAACTGACAATATTCTGTGGACCCCACCCACCAGTAATCAAAAACTTCTTTTTGCTGCTAGAATTCCCAAATACTTGCCCTAAAAAATGCCTAGAGTTTTCCCCTGAAATCCCACTATTGTAAATACTCATTAGGTTGTGTTTAAGTACATTCAAAATTGCAAGCAAATAAAAAATTTTGGATTGTTGTTAGGTTCCATATGAAAATAGATTGGTGATTACCCAAGTTAAGAGATCTTCAAATTGCAAGTAATCCAATATATGGATTGTTTATTGAATTCAGGACATGTTTGACATTGAAAAATATAGGACAAATTTAACTTCGTAGGATATGAAAATGCAAGTTAGATCTGATATACTCTAGAGCGGGAGTGAATAGAGTATGGTGCTTGCTAAAAACTTTTTACAACTCTTGTTGTATTCCTAAGTGAACAGGGAAGCAAATAACATAAAGTAAACACAGCAACTACCTAATCAAAAAGCAATCACAGAACAATCACAAACCACAGCCAGAAGACAAAAGAAAGTAAGCAACCAGAAGACACAAGGAGCTATAGTGGTTCCCCAATCAATCTGGGTACATCCACTCTTCTACCACCCTAGGTAGGAATCCACTGCAGGATGAGTTGATCAGGTGTCCTGGGCACCAATGAGCTTTTGATAAGGTACTCAAAAACCAAACCAGATTTTTTGATCAGGTGTCTTGCCACCACTGAGTTTTGACAAGGTCTCAGAAACCAACACAAACTTTTGAAGGGAGTTTGATAAACCCTTTACAGCAGAGAGAGAGAGAGGGATGAGATGATCTTCTCTGTCAACAATCAGAGAGAAGATAGTGGATGTTGTCAAAGCTCCCCCTGAGTTATATAGTTGTTCAGGAAGTGAATCTTTGCAGTAGGGTGATAGGCCTTCAGAAGATTTGATCTCGAGCAAAAGATGATTTCAGCAGCAACTGAAATGTGTGGTGTCTGGAGTCTTGAATGATGATGACCTTTGAACACTGGAATCAAGAGGGATCTGAAAATTTCAGAATATTGATCTCCTTTTGTGATGTGTGTTCTTGTAAGAATTTTTAAGACTGAGAATATCTGCAACTCTTTCTCTTTCTGTTGTTGTGATTGTTGTAAGAGTTGTTGTTGATGATGTGTAGCAGAAAATTAAATCATTGATCTTTATTTCTTAGATCTGAATAGAATATTTCTCTGTCCAAGATAGTCGTTAACCTGTCATAAATGACTTCTTTAACTGCATTTTGTCTTCTAGAGGAAAGTCCAATAAAACATTCCTTTGAAAATCTCTTGAAACTTGCTTCAGATTAAATGAAACAGCTACAAGATCCTTGACATAAATGCTGAGAATAATTCCATAACTGTCTGAATTTGAATCTTGAAAAACGTCGATCTCTCCAGAAAAACGTTGACCTGAGCTCCACTATCGTTGAACTGAGCTCAGAGACTGGACTTAGACTGAAACAGAGATCGTCGATCTGAGCTCAACTATCGTCGAACTGAGCTCAAAGATAGAGAAACAAACTAAAAACAAGAACGTCGATCTGAGCTCGAAGATCGTCGAATGGAGTTCGACGACTCGTTGAAGTTGAGCTCAGAGATCGTCGAATGGAGTTCGACGATTCGTCGAAGTGAGCTCAGCGATTGTCGAATGGAGTTCGACGATTCGTCGTCCTGAGCTCGACGAAATGACTTAGTCTCCAGAACTGAAATATCTGGTCTTGAGGGCAGCTTCCAAACCTAAATACTAACCCTTAGACTCAATTCTAATTGACCTTTAGATCTATACAAGGAGGTCAAAACATATTTTCTAAAAGACATAATGATCCTTGCCCAAATCAGTAATAGGGTGTTCCAACAATCTCCCCCTATTTGGGTTAGGATTACTATTTACAGATATTGGAAAAATAAAAACATACAAAGCAGAAATGTAACAAATAGAACATTGCAGAAACACAGACATTATCACAGATAGTTCGGAAAACAAAATATACTGTCATCTTACAGAATCATTCATTTTCCTTGCTTTTTATAAGAACTATTTCTCTGTTGGGGTTGAGAGCTTCCTTCTTAGATCTTCTGTCATCAGCTGCACCTTGCACCTAGAGAGGTTTGATGTTTTGGCCTGCGCACTACAGCTTCTGGATGCAGCTTCATATAACTTTCTGAATCAAAGAATTTGCTGGAGGAGTATCTCTCAAGTTCTTTCTTTCTTTGATCTGATAAAGTAGTGATACTGGATGTATCTTTACCTTGTTCTCTAGCTTTCTTGATTTGTTCTAGTGCAGGCAATTCTTTCATTCTTGTTGTCCATGAGGTGGGATTATTTTCTGGATCTTCAAATGGAACAGGAGGCTCATATCTGTTTGAAGGGTTGTCAGGAGGGGCTCTGGAAGAGACTAAATCTTTAAGCTTATAAGGGAAGGGATCAGAAGTAGTGTCAGAGGGACCTTGTCCTTCCCTTTGATAAGGATGTTGCCTGGAATATACTCTGAGTCCTCTTTGATTTCCTCTGTACTGTCCTCTTCTGGACTGGTAACCTCTAGACTGATTTCCTCTGTACTGGGATCTTCCTTAAGGTTGATATGAAGTTTGTCTTCTGGCAGAAAATTGGAAGGCAGAACTAGCACCTGCACCTGCATCAGGTGAAGGAGGAGAAGGAAGAGGAGGATTGAAATGGGATGATTCTTTGTCATACTTTCTTTTCTTCTTCATAGCTTTCAGTTGATTCCTGTAGTACTGCATCCATGGTTCTGTAATAGGGCAATCATGCAGTATATAATATGGAATATCATTTATATCTTTCACTTTCTCTGGAGGAACTCTCTTCATGGCTTTGCTTCTGGCTTTCCTTTTCCTTGCAATTGTTGCAGAGGAATCATCAGAGTCAGTCCTAAACTGATCACTGTCTGAGCTTTGTGGATTATTATACACTGCATCAATCCTTTTGAGATAATCTTTCTGTTGTTGAGACTGAGCAGAAGAAACAGCAGAAACAGCAACAGTAGCAGCAGCAACAGCAGGAAGTGGAGTAGAAGCAACACTGGCAGAGGGAGATATGACAGCAGATTCAGAAACAGAAATTTCAGAAACAGGAACAACATCAGCAGTAACAGCAGGCTCAAAAACAATTGCCTCTGTCATATGCATATCCTCAAAAACAGCAATATCAGAAGTAACAGAAATATCAACAACAGCAGTAGGAGCAGCAGCAGTAGGAGCAACAGAAGGAGCACTGTCAACAGCATTGAAGTAATTTATATAAGAGCTTATTAAGCTGTGGTCACATCTGAAAATAGGCACAATGGCCTTAGTAAGATCTTCAGATTGCTGGGCTGGAAGGCAGTTGAAGTATACAGAGTCAAAGACTGACAACAGTGACCTGAGGTCCACTGTAATGACTGCAACTGGAGCTACTGGAGCTTGGACTGAAGATACTACAGCAGGCAATCTTTCAACTTCATAAGGCATCTCCCCCTGCCTAGATTCAGTGAGAACTGGATCAAGGCACCCAGAAGAAGGGATTGCCTGAGGAGGAAGAAAAGAGGAGAGCCTGGCAGACAGTTCCTGAACTGTTTTTAGAAGGGGAGCCAAAGAGGTCTCCAGCAATAGTGATAGTCTTGGAGCTATCAGCTCATATAGCCTGTCTGCAAGAGCTGGAAGATCTGCTTGCTCAAGAGGGACTTGAGTAGAGGTAGGAATGGAAGTTGGAGCAGCAGGAGATGTTGGTGGAGAACTTGTGGATGCTGGAAATGATGGTTGAGATATTGGAATTGTGGAGATGGAAGATAATAGAATGGAGATGGATGGTGTGAATGATGGTTGAACAATTATGTCCTGAAGTAGTTGTTGATAAGAGGTGGATGATGATGGTGGCTCAGGAGGGGATGAAGGAGAATCATCCATATAGGAATCATCTATAAGAGTGAAAGATGGAATATGAGATGATGAATCAGTATCCAGGTGTGGGTAGTGATGTAGAGGATGGAAGATTTCTTCAGTGAGTGGTGGAGTTGGAGAAGGGATTGAAGTTGGAGATGGGGTGGAAATTGTGATGGTGGATGTGACTGTTGTAGATGAAACAAGAGGTGGAGGAGTAGATGAAGCAGGCAAGTCTTCTGCAGGGGCAGAAACCTGAGGGGAAGAGACTGAAGCAGTCCTTGTGCCTGAAGTAAAGATTGCAGAGGGCCTGCTGGGCTTTACAATCTGCCTGTCCCATTTTCCAAATAGGGCACAGGTGAGCCTCTTGGAGGCATTGATGTGCATCCGACTGAAAACAAGCAGTGCAGGGCATCTGTTATGAAGAAACAGTCCTAAGATCCTCCCAAAATTAACAAAGTTCTTGTTAAATTTCTTCTTGATTAAGTCAAAGAAGACTTCTTCTCAGTTCAGTTGTTTCTTGTCCACCAGGGCACCCATCAAGCAGAGCTGATACCTGGATATGGTATCATGAGCTGAGTGTTTGGCCAACAACACTTTTCCAACAACATCAGCAAGAAATCTGTACTCAACAAACAGATTTTTCTTAAGCAATTTGTTAGGGTTTGCTTCTAAATGTCTCATCCTTTCAAGCATATTAGAAAACTCCTCTCCAGAAAGCTCAACAGAATCTTCTCCAGAATTTAATTGAAAAACCTCTGTCAAAACAGCAGGTGTTAGAGATACCTGGGTTCCTGAGATGGTTCCAACCACTGTATTCTGATCCAGATTGTGGGCAGTATACACTCATTCCTTTATCTCATCTGCAGCCAATTTGATCCTTGTATTCATTATGGTAACTAGTTGTTGGTCTTTGAAAAGTTCCAGAATGTCCTTGAAGATTTGATCGTTGTTATTGAAGGAATCCATGTCGATATCAAAGTCTGCGTCAAATTTCATTGCGGCCAAGATTGCGACTGAAACTGCCATTGATTCCTGCAAAAATGAACAAACAAACGACCAAATGTAGAGAGTTTGGAGGGAAAGAGAAAATTTGCAGAGAGTATGAAAGTGCAAAGGGAGAATGACGGTCGAAAAAAATGAGTTTTATATTAGGGTTCGACGCAGAAAAGGAAAGATCGTAGAACTCTGTTCGACGATCTGGGCTTCTAAAGGAAACTGAAAGGTCATCAATATCGTCGATCTCCGTTCGACGGTATTGGAGAGCGTCGAGCTCCGTTCGGCGATCGCTGACCTGAAGAAAGATAGTTTAGCACTATCTGAGAAGCGCTGAACTCAGGTCGACGATTTCTGAAATCGTCGATCTCCGTTCGACGATCTTGGGGAAAATCGTCGAGCGCAGTTCAGAGACCAGAAACATACTCTAGACACTAGAAAAAATCAAGATGTTTGCCTAGTCTTGGTCATTTTTATATTTTTAAAATCTTGGATATTATTTTAGACTTCCTTCATCTAACATTCCTAACTGATTTAGGAAGAATGTATGTTTCTTTTCATCCAAGGGTTTGGTGAAAATATCTCCCATTTGCAAATCAGTTGGGATATAGTGAAGTTTAATTTTATTTTTCTCAACATTATCCCTTAGAAAGTGATGCCTAATTTCTATGTGTTTTGTCCTACTATGGAGGACTGGATTTTGTGCTATTGAAATAGCACTAGTATTATCACAAAATATTTTTGACTTCTCTAAGTTGTAGCCATAGTCTAGGAGCTGATTTTGAATCCACAAGAGTTGTGAACAACAACTACCTGCAGTCATATATTCAGCTTCAGCAGTTGAAGTTGACACAGATGTTTGTTTCTTGCAAAACCAGGAGACAAGTCTGTCACCAAGAAACTGACAAGTTCCACTGGTGCTTTTCCTGTCTATTCTGCATCCAGCATAATCAGCATCTGAGAATCCAGTTAAGTCAAATGCCGAGTCTTTTGGATACCAGAGACCTAGATTTGGACAACTTTTTACATACCTAAAAATCCTTTTTACTAAGGTTAAGTGTGACTCTCTAGGGCTCACTTGGAATCTAGCACATATGCATGTAGCAAACATTATGTCAGGTCTACTAGCTGTAAGGTACAATAAAGAACCAATCATTGCTCTATATGTTGTCTGATCAACAGGTTTCCCATGTTCATCAGCATCTAATACACCATTAGTAGGCATAGGTGTTTTCATACATGATGCTTCAGATATACCAAATTTCTTAACCAATTTTTTTGCATACTTGGTTTGAGAAATAAATATGTCTTCAGCATGTTGTTTGATTTGCAATCCTAGAAAGAAGGATAGCTCACCCATGCTACTTATTTCAAATTTAGAATGCATTAGGTTGAAGAACCTTCTGCACAAATTTGAATCAGTATAACCAAATATAATATCATCTACATAGATTTGTACTAATATGGTATGAGACTTATGGGTTCTAATAAAAAGAGTTTGGTCTACTCTACCCCTTATAAACTCATTTTTCAGAAGAAAGCATGTTAGGGTCTCATACCATGCTCTAGGAGCTTGCTTTAGACCATATAATGCTTTATGCAATTTAAAAACATGATCAGGATGAGTTGAATAGATAAAACCTGGGAGTTGTCTGACATATACTTCTTATTTGATATCTTCATTGAGAAAAGCACTTTTTACATCCATTTGGTATACTTTGAATCCTTTGTGTGATGCATATGCTAAGAAGATTCTTATGGCCTCTAACCTTGCAACTGGTGCAAAGGTCTGGTCATAATCTATCCCTTCTTCTTGAGAGTACCCTTGAGCAACTAGCCTTGTCTTGTTCCTTACAATGACTCCTTGATCATCCAATTTATTTCTGAACACCCACTTTGTTCCAACAATGGAGTGATCATTTGGCCTTGGTACTAGTTCCCAAACTTTGTTCCTTTCAAATTGATGCAACTCTTCTTGCATTGCAATGATCCAGTGTGAATCTTGCTCTGCATCTTGAATGGATTGAGGTTCAATTTGAGAAAGAAAACAAGTGTGCATCAGGTTTTGGTTGACCTGATTTCTGGTTTGCACACCAGCTGAGATGTCTCCAATCACTTGGGAGATTGGATGGTCTCTTGATGTTACTAAATCAACAGGAGATGTTGATTGTTCACCAACATGTGTTGTTGTTTGCTCTGGTGGTACAACAACTGGCTCTTCAAGAAGTTTCTCTTCAAGGTGTTGAATGTTTTCTTCTTCTTCACTGCTTTCATCTTTTTGAATGATTTGTAACATGTCCAAGTCTTCAGCAAGAGAGTGTACCTGCAAAAGTTCTATGGTAGAAGTATTCTTCTCCTTGAAAGATATGTTAGACTCATCAAAAGATATATGAACAGATTCTTCAATTTTGAGACTAGATTTATTATATACCATATAAGCTTTACTGATCATGGAGTATCCCAGAAACACTTCTTCATCAGCTTTAGCTTGAAATTTTGCTAAGTATTTCTTGTCATTATTATGAATGTAGCAAATACAACCAAAGATTTTGAAGTAATCTACTTTAGGTTTCTTTCCTTTGAGTAATTCATAGGGAGTCTTGCCCTTCAGTTTATGTATTAAACTTTTATTCAACACATAGTTGGAGGTGTTCACTGTCTCTGCCCAAAAGGATAGAGGAAGGTGAGCATCTGACAACAATGTAGTAGCAGATTCAATAAGGGTTCTATTTTTCCTTTCAGCTACCCCATTTTGTTGAGGAGTTCTAGGAGCTGAGAAAGTGTGTTTGATTCCTTCACTCTGACAGAACTCTTGCATAAGAAGAGAATCAAACTCTGTCCCATGATCACTTCTGATCAGGACAATGTGAGTATTGAACTCAGTCTGTATGCATTTGAGAAACTCTGTCAAACACTTAAAGTTATCAGACTTCTTCCTCAGAAAGAACACTCATGTGAATCTAGAGAAGTCATCTACAACCACTAAAGTATAAGATTTTTCTTCTAAGCTTTGTACTGTAATGGGTCCAAAAAGATCCATGTGTAACAGATACAAAATCCTAGGTGAATCACTCTTATTAAGTGACTTGAAACTATTTTTGGTTTGTTTGCCTAATTGACAAGCCCTGCAGAGTCCTTCCTTCTTGTAGGGCCAGAAGGTAGTCCTCTAACAAGGTTGTCCTTGGATAGCCTAGCAATGGTTCTAAGGTTTATATATCCTAATCTCTTATGTCATAGTTCATTAGGTCTACAAATAGAGTTAAACAAGCAAATATCTAGCTTGGTTGAAAGAAAATCTACAAAATAGATGTTACGTTTCCTTTTACCTGTCAACATAGTTGTGTTGTCCTCTGATTTGATCTTGCATAAGGATTTGCTGAAAGTCACTTGGTAGCCTTCATCACATAGTTGACTGATACTGATCAAGTTGTGCTTCAGTCCTTCCACATAGGCTACTTTCTTGAATGTGACTGTGTCAATCTGGACTGCACCATATCCTTTTGTTAGTCCAAAGTTTGAATCATCAAATATTACGTTGGGTCCAAGTTTGGCTTTGAAGGATGTGAAATTGTCCTTGTTTCCTGTCATGTGCTTTGAGCACCCACTATCCAGATACCATTGCTGTTTTGATGTTGGATAGGTCTTCACCTGCACATAAAACAATTTACTTATTTTTGACCCAGTTTACCTTGAGCCTAGGTTGATAACCTTTGAACTCAGAAATAAAAGACATCCCTGGTTGACTCTTATAACCTTCAGGATGATATCTCCTTGGAGGTATTATCCATTCAGTATAAGGGTTAAATCTTTGGGAAGACGATCGCTGAGCTGAGTTCGACGATCTTGGGTCAGATCGTCGAGCTCCGCTCGAAAATCGACTGTGGCAGAGTTCAGGGTTTAGAGATCGTCGACCTGAGTTCGACGATTTAGCCTGAGATCGTTGAGCTCCGTTCGGCGATCGTTTAGCTCCGTTCGACGATTTCTGTTGAACTCTTATTTTCTTAGGTAAGTCAGAATTCTTCCTATCTACCTCTACAACTCCCTTATCTTTATCAGAGATAAACTTGATTAGGGTTGTTAATACTATAGGTTGGCTGGATGAAGCACTCAAGCCCAGTGTACTATTGAATCTTGAGTTCACTGTGCTTGTGATGTTCATTAGCTTGATGCTTCTCCCATTGAGGGATTCTTCAAACTTTTTGGCCTCTGATAGCTCACCTTTCAGTGAGGCTATCTGCTCCCTACAGCATTCCAACTCCTCAGAGATTTTGAGGTTTTCTGATTTTAAAGTGCTGTGTTCAGATAGCTGATTTCTGAGAGAAATGATTTCCTTCTCAGATTTTAATAAATCTAAACACAGTGCTTTAAACTAACACTTGAAGTCCTCAAAATTAAAATCAAAAGAACTTATTACCTGGTCCTCTTCAGATTGAGTCTCTGATTCTGACTTTGACTCTTCTGCATCAGAACTTTGTTGTGAGTCATTGATAGCCATCATGCAGAATTCATTTTCATCAGCATCATCTTCATCATCACTAGAGCTGGATGAAGCTTCTGATTCTTCTTCTGTCTCACTCCAAGTTTCAACAACAAATCTCTTCCTTGTATGTTTGTTCTTGCTGGAGGAGGGTTTGTCATTGTTGCTGTTCTTGAAGTCCTTTTCTTTTCTCCTTTCTTTCCTGTCCTTTTTGTCCTTGTTTTTATTTTCTGAACAGTCAGGCACAATGTGCCCTGGTTTCCTGCAACCAAAACAGATAATCTCTTTGTTATTTGATTTGTCAAACATTGGCTTGTCATGCTCTCTGTATGATCTTTTCCTGAAATCCTTCCTGACCATTTTGTAAAATCTTTTGGCCAGTAGGCTTAGCAACTCTTCATTGCATGTGACCTTGTCTTCAGGCTGATCTTCAATGGCTTTGAAAGCTATTGATTTTTCTTTCTTGTAGCTGGTGAGGCAGCCTTCTGCTCTTCTTCTCTATTCTTAATGAGCAGCTCATAA
This sequence comes from Platanthera guangdongensis, assembly GCA_039583875.1. Lineage (NCBI taxonomy): Eukaryota > Viridiplantae > Streptophyta > Magnoliopsida > Asparagales > Orchidaceae > Platanthera > Platanthera guangdongensis. The sequence goes on from CM077158.1 coordinate 114,402,059, forward strand.
GACTTGAGCTTGCCCAAGAGAGCTTCAGTTGTGATCTCATTTAAGCTTCTGGCATCCTTGATTGGTCAGATCCTTGAGTCTCAAGTGCTTGGGAAGCACATTAGGATTTTATCATTGAGCTCAGTCAATGAGATATACTTGTCCAAAGTTTTCAGATCATTGACTATGAGACTGAGTCTATTATACATGTCTGTTACTGACTCAGCTTCTCCTTTCTTGAAATTCTCATACTGGGATATGAGATGAAATCTTCTATCTTTTCTCTCATCAGCAGATCCTGAGACTTTCTCAGATAACTTGTCTCAGATGTCCTTTGCTGAGTTGCATTCAGCTACCTTTTGGAATATTTCATCAGACATAGTCTGGGCTAGAATGTTCATAGCTTTTGCATCAGCCAATTTCCATTTCTTTATTTTTGCATCTGTTCCTGAAAGAGGTGGAACAACACTTGTACTTGTATTTTCTGGGGGTCTTTGACACACTGTCAAAACAGAATTGAAAATGTCTTCATCAATAGAGTTCATGTACAGTCTAATCCTTGCCTTCCAAAGTGCAAACTTAGATAGATTGCACACTGTAGGTCTGGTGCTAGCATAATCTTTGTTTTGGGCCATGTTTTGTGAATAAATAATTCTAATAACAAACTTAAAACAAGCAGATCTAACTAGAGGGATCTTTGGGTTCAGGTGTTAGCCTGTGCAACCACTAAGGTGTGGTATTTTAACCAATCCTGGAAGATGTGGTATTTTTAACTAACCTGGAAGATGTGGTATTTTTAACCAACCTGGCTCTGATACCAATTGAAAGTGCAAGTTAGATCTGATATACTCTAGAGGGGGGTGAATAGAGTATGGTGCTTGCTAAAAACTTTTTACAACTCTTGTTGTATTCCTAAGTGAACAGGGAAGCAAATAACATAAAGTAAACACAGCAACTACCTAATCAAAAAGCAATCACAGAACAATCACAAACCACAGCCAGAAAACAAAAGAAAGTAAGCAACCAGAAGACACAAGTAGCTATAGTGGTTCCCCAATCAATCTGGGTACATCCACTCTTCTACCACCCTAGGTAGGAATCCACTGCAGGATGAGTTGATCAGGTGTCCTGAGCACCAATGAGCTTTTGATAAGGTACTCAAAAATCAAACCAGATTTTTTGATCAGGTGTCTTGCCGCCACTGAGTTTTGACAAGTTCTCAGAAACCAACACAAACTTTTGAAGGGAGTTTGATAAACCCTTTACAGCAGAGAGAGAGAGGGATAAGATGATCTTCTCTGTCAACAATCAGAGAGAAGATAGTGGATGTTGTCAAAGCTCCCCCTGAGTTCTATAGTTGTTCAGGAAGTGAAGCTTTGCAGTAGGGTGATAGGCCTTCAGAAGATTTGATCTCCAGCAAAAGATGATTTCAGCAGCAACTGAAATGTGTGGTGTCTGGAGTCTTGAATGATGATGGCCTTTGAACACTGGAATCAAGAGGGATCTGAAAATTTCAGAATATTGATCTCCTTTTGTGATGTGTGTTCTTGTAAGAATTTTTAAGACTGAGAATATCTGCAACTCTTTCTCTTTCTGTTGTTGTGATTGTTGTAAGAGTTGTTGTTGATGATGTGTAGCAGAAAATTAAAACCATTGATCTTTATTCCTTACATCTGAATAGAATATTTCTCTGTCCAAGATAGCCGTTAGTCTGTCATAAATGACTTCCTTAACTGCATTTTGTCTTCTGGAGGAAAGTCTAATAAAACATTCCTTTGAAAATCGCTTGAAACTTGCTCCAGATTAAATGAAACGGCTACAAGATCCTTGACATAAATGCTGGGAATAATTTCATAACTGTCTGAATTTGAATCTTGAAAAAAGTCGATCTCTCCAGAAAAACGTCGACCTGAGCTCCACTATCGTTGAACTGAGCTCAGAGACTGGACTTAGACTGAAACAGAGATCGTCGATCTGAGCTCAACTATCGTCGAACTGAGCTCAGAGATAGAGAAACAAACTAGAGACAAGGACGTCGATCTGAGCTCGAAGATCGTCGAATGGAGTTCGACGACTCGTTGAAGTTGAGCTCAGAGATCGTCGAATGGAGTTCGACGATTCGTCGAAGTGAGCTCAGCGATCGTCGAATGGAGTTCGACGATTCGTCGTCCTGAGCTCGACGAAATGACTTAGTCTCTAGAACTGAAATATCTGGTCTTGAGGGCAGCTTTCAAACCTAAATACTAACTCTTAGACTCAATTCTAATTGACTTTTAGATCTATACAAGGAGGTCAAAACAGATTTCCTAAAAGACATAGTGATGCTTGCCCAAATCAGTAATAGGGTGTTCCAACAGGATATTAGATAAATACAAAATAATACCTATTTCAATTACTCACGGAAGATAGCTTGGGGGTAGGTGGTTCATTCATGTATTTTTTCAAAATGCTTGAATACCATCAATTTACAAGAAATTTACAGTGCTAACTCTATGGGAAGGAAAACAATCAAAGCATGCACTAAAAAAATTTACTATTTCACAGTGCATGGTAAGGTAATGTGCGTGTGGTGGTATGTTACGGAGCTATACGACGATAAGTCTCCTTGAAAAGTTTACACGCGTCAGGCGCGTATATCGGATGGTCGCGTCATTCCCGCGGAAGATAATAATTGTTATGGGCAAACCAATTTTGGATATGGGCAAACCAATTATGCGGGCAAACCAAGAAATTATATGTGCAAACCAATTATGCGGGCAAACCAAGAAATTATATGTGCTCACAGCCACCTCTCTCCCCTCATTCCCTATCTGCATCATCGTCCCCACCACAGCATCCACACACCTCACTGCCTCAGAGCAGATCGCCTCCTTCCCCTCGCCACAATGATACAGTTGAAGAGAATCAATTGGGGTTAAACATTGTAGGAAGCACTGTCCAGTTTTGATTGTGAGCGCCTTCGAACTGAATCAATTGGGGTTAAACACTAAAACTGATGGGGCGTAGAAGGAGCATCAATGATACAGTTGAAGAGATATATATGAAGAGGGGGGATTAGAGTCGAGTTTGCTGATCGGAGGGAATACCTTTGACATAAGCATAAATAGTCAGCCATCTCTGTTTTCCCCTATTTCGCTGCAAAAAGCAAAATCATACCTTGAGCCTTTCGATGATGACAGGATTCACTCCAACCAGCGTCTCCCTCGCAAATTCCTCATCAGTCTTCCATGTCCATTTGTCAACTTCAAAATGGAAAACATGAAAAACAGAGCAAGAAAGAAGAGTTTTTTCTTTAAATTTAAAACAGAGGAAAAGAAAATATATATATATATACCTTGATTGATTTGCGGCACGGGGAGTTTGAGAAAACTGCACTGGCCTTGGGGCGGAGTGAGTATGTTCTTGAGCATTTCAAGAGGTATGGCCTGGATCAGCGCCTGCACCTGTGGAATGTCCGGTAGTGGCAGCCCGCCCTCATAGAGCTGAAGAACATCCTTATAACTATCAAAAGTGTTCGGCGTTTTGTCGAACACGGCTTGCAGAACCGGCAACAGAGCGCTTGACACCGCTTTAATGGCGTTGCCCAAGAAATCAGACATCTTTAGATGCCCAAACCGCTCGTCCCGCGGCAATTTACACAAGACATTTTGCCGAGACAGTAAAAACCTTCGATCCTTACCGGAGCTGGCTTTAAGCCAATCTTTGTCCGAGTGCAGTTACCGAAGTTACAGACAGACATAGGAGAGGCGCCTCCAACTACTGACACCAGAGCATGCGAAAAAAGTGGTTCGATTTGGTTTGCCCCTATCTATTTCACGCCTTTAAAAAACTGCTTATTTAATATTTTAAATTTTAAAATTTGGTTTGCCCCTATCCAAAATAGGTTTGCCCATAACAATCACCATAATTTATTGGTTGTTTTGTTTGCTTGTGATGTTATTTGTTACATTGTTTGCTTGAGACATTTTAAGTATTGCAGAATTTCTTTTTGTATTCGCTACTCATCACTATAAGAGAACGTGTAAGCCCTCTATTATTTTCATTCCTGAATTATTATGTGTTTTCTCTTTCTCCTCTAAACCCTAATTCCTCCTCTCTTCCTCTCTTTCTCTCTTTCCCGCTCTCTCCCGTTCTCCTTCCCCCTTGTCGACCGAACTTCCCGCCCCCTCCCTGGATTCGTACCAAACTGGTCCGACCTGCCATTTCCGCCTGTCGTCAGCCGTCGGAGAGCCAGCCCCGCCCGTCTGTGTTCTGCACCGCCCTTTGTCGCGTCATGTCAGGTCGTGCGGCCCTTCCGCGCCCTTCCCTGCCACCGCCGCGCCGTGTCGTGCCTCTACCGCGCCGCACCGACCGCTACCTCCCTTCAGCACCCATACATACAGCCCACGCTGAGCCGCTGTTGCCGCCCCACTTCCGGTGGCCATGACGCCGAACACAAGTTCCACGGTCGAGGCCCCATCGGAGGACGCCAACAAGGCTCTCCTACGTCGTGTCAGCACTCAGGAGTCCATCGTTGTCTCCTTGCAGGCCTCCTTGCTCGTCATCCACGCAAAACTCAATGCGTTACAACCTCCTGTTGCATCTTCTTCCAGTGGATCCACGTGTCCGGCCACCTGTACGTCCATCCAAGGGGTGGCAAGACTTCCGCACGTCGGGGACGTCGCACCCCCTTCTCTCCCCGGTCGCCCGACCCTTGCCTTGGACCTCCCCACCTTCGCCAGAGTTGATCTGATTGGGTGGATTGCCAAGGTGGAACAGTACTTTGATCTCCACCACACACCCATGCAGGACAAGGTCTCTACCGCCGTTGTGGGACTCGACGGCTCCGCCTCTCCAGTGGGCTCGGTGCTCCGCCAGTCCAACCCAGCTATCTCTTGACATGAGATCAAACAGGAGATGATCCGCCGCTATGACAGCTGCTACTCCGGAACCCCCATCAAACGACTGTGTGGGCTACGCCAAACAGGCGCATTGGATGAGTACATCAATGAATTCGTGGGCTCATCACCCATGTTCCGGGCCTACCAGTGGATCATTATCTCAGCTTCTTCATGCAAGGCCTTCGGCACAACAACCGGTCCCGGTTCCGCACCCACCACCAACAGACGGTCTCCGAGGCCCTCGACATGGCCCGCCTTGTGGAGGTGGATTTGTCACAAGCCCCTCGGCCACCTCCAGCCGACCGTTCAGGCCCTCCGCAGTGATTCTCCAATCAAGAGTTCGACGACAACTGTCGCAAGGGGTTATGCTTCCGCTATCGTCAACCATACTCCCCTATCCACGTCTGCGCGGTTAAGGAATTCCACGCCATCATCGACGACTTCGATTTGGAAATTACTTTGCCGGATTTTGAAGACCTCAAGATCACGGCGGAGGACACCACAGAGGCCCCCGCTGATGCAGGCCTTCACCATTTGGAGTCTTCATGCTTTTTCGTGGGCGGAATTGCAGGCCCCCAAACCATGAACCTGGCGGGCAAGTTGGGCGACCGACACATAGTCATCATGGTGGACAGCAGGGCGAGTCATAATTTTCTTTCATCTCATCTGGCCCAGCGGCTACGTTTCCCAATGGAACCTTCGCCAAATTTCATTGTTACTTTGGGCAATGGTCGTCGCCGCTCGATCAAGGGTCATTTTCCGACCATCTCACATTCAATGGGACCTTACTCAGTGACGATGGACTTCTACGTCTTCGGTCTTGGCGGGATTGACGTCATTTTGGGAGTTGCATGGATCTGCATGTTGGGCAGCCTGAGAGTCAACTAGGAGACTATGACGATGTGTTTCCTCCAGGACGTTTGCGAGTGCAGCCTTATGGAAGACGTCGCGCTACTTCGCTCCCCCGTCTCCGTCCGCGCGATTCAGTGGACTGCGGGCGTCGATTTTTTGGCTTGGCTCTGGTCCATCTCGGGTGTCGCGCCACCGGCCCCAGCACCACCTCCGGACCTTTAAGCCCTCCTATCTGAGTTTGCGGATCTCTTTGTTCCACCATTTGGGTTGTCACTGGCTTGGTCGCACGATCATACCATACCTCTTCAGGACTGCGTGTCAGCAGCCTCGGTCCGACCATACAACTATGGGCACGTGCACAAGGACAAGATCGAGAGGCTGGTACGCGACATGTTGATGGGGGGCCTCATCCGCCCCGGTGTCAGCCCCTTTTGCAGCCCGGTCCTGTTGGCCAAGAAAAAAAATGGCAGTTGGCGTTTCTGCGTGGACTATCGGGAACTCAACAAAGCCACCGTCTCAGACGAGTACCCGATTCCGGTGATTCAGAAGCTTTTGGATGAGCTCCACGGTGCGATCGTCTTCACCAAGCTGGACCTCCGAGTCGGCTACCACCAGATTTGCGTTTGGCCGACCGACATCGTCAAGACGGCTTTTCAGACACATGACGGCCACTGAGTTCCTGGTTATGCCTTTCGGCCTGACCAACGCACCGGCCACTTTCCAGTCCACGATGAACGACATTTTTATCCTGGTACTTCGTCAGCACGTACTTGTTTTTTTGATGACATATTGGTCTACAGTTCTTCTTGGCAGGAGCACCTCCAGCACGTTTGTCAGATATTGGTCACTCTGCGACGCCAACACCTAAAGCTCCACCCAACAAAGTGTTCCTTCGGGGTCCCAGAGGTGTGCTATCTGGGACACACCATCACTGCTGAGGGAGTCGTCATGGATAGAGACAAGACTGAGGCGGACCTCCAATGGCCGACACCATCATCTCTCCGTGATGTCTGTGGATTCTTGGGACTAACAGGGTACCCCTTCGAGTGGACGGTGACGGCCTCCGCCGCTTTTACCGCTCTACAACAGGTCTTAGTTCGTGCACCGGTGTTATCCCTGTCGGATTTCTCCCAGCCCTTCCTCGTGGAGTGTGAGTCGTATTGATGCAGGCCAGCCACCCTGTGGCCTACATCAATTGCGCCTTTTCGGACACGATCTGCAGCCGCTCCTCTTACGAGAACGAGCTCATGGGTCTCGTCCTCGCTGTTCAGCATTGGCAACCTTACATGCAGGTCCAACGGTTCATAGTCCGCACCGACCACCACAACCTTCGCTACCTCCTATAACAGAAGATTGTTACGCCCGCTCAACAAGTATGGGTGGCCAAGCTACTAGGCTACGACTTCAGCATCGAGTTCCGGCTAGGGAAGACGAATCGTGCGGTCGATGCCCTTTCGCGCAACCCCATACTCACAATCATCTCCCGCCCAGTCTAGGAGGATGCGGATACCCTCCAACGGGAAGTAGAAGCCGACCTGAGGCTCAACAGGATATAGATAGCACTCCTCGCGGACGCTACGGCCCACCCACCGTACTACTTGGTTGACGGCCGCCTACTCTTGAAGGGCCACCTCGTACTCGCCCCCACCTCCCTAAGCATTCCTCTGTTGTTGGTCGAGTTCCATGCTTCACCCACGGGGGTACACGTCGGGGATTGTCGGACGTATCATGGTATTATTTACTCAGAATTCGATGACCACCTCCTCCATTGTAGAATCAATTTGAAACATTTCTTCTTCAACTGGCGAACGCGCGTGGAGAGTTCGCTTGATCTCTGGCTACAGCTTGTGCGAGTACAACACTCGTATTCTTCCGGCCTCTTCTTCACTGTAACAGCTTTTTGCTTCCTATCTATGTAGCTCTTTTTCTGTTGTCTGTCATTTTCTCTTGTACCCGGGCAGTTTTCTTTTAAGCATGCCTGCTGGAGCAGCCTCTTACTCGTATAAAAAGGGGTGCAATATTGTGAAGGGAACCCAAAAAATCGCGCTAAATATCTGCAATCAGGCAAGCTCGATTTTTACTATCTACGGTGCGAGAGAATTTTAGCATTTCTGAACAATTGTTCTGTAGCTGCAAATTATATCAATAAGAACGCGCACAACTAAAATATTGCGTTGTGTGAAACCTAGCCTAGTTGCTCTCGCGTGTGCATTCATAACCCGGATTATTCTTCATACAGCACCTCCCCATCCACCTCATAATCCTCTGGGTCTGGAGTTGAGACACTTTTTGCCGCATATAGATATCTATTATGGTCCTGCTTGGTCGTGTATATTGTGGACCCGTATCTAGTTCTACTTTATGGTTTATTATGTGTATTTAATCCTCTGCGTCTAAACCCAAGGAGGGGGCATTTTGGTGTGACTATTAATACCCGATTGGGAGCCAAGACTAGTAGGCAAATGCAAATTATTTTCAATTCTCTCTCTAAACTCCCTCATATTCTCATTTCTGGTTTACGGTTCATGTGTTAACTCTAGATGCATCCCGTATCACTGAATCCCACGACTCCCGATATCCCGCTCCTCGTAAGCCTGCGTTGTTGCCTCCGCCAAAGCCGATTATATCCCCCTTCGTTGGCGTTTTCCCTCCCCGCCGCCACTGCTCCCTAGGGCTCCAAGAAGGATATCTCATCCTCCCTCAAAGACTTCCCTTCACTTCTCCCGTGTACGTGCTCTCAATATAGGGCATGTAACAACTTGATATTAGAGGGAACCTTCCTCCCCGCCGCTGACACCCCAGATCCGAAGATTTCTGCCTTCGCCGAGGACGACACAGTCATTCCAGCGTCGCTACCATCAGTCCAGCCCACCCACTCGACTTTTTCGCGCCAACCAGCATTGCTCGGTCCCAATCGTGTCGTCCAGCCGCTACTGCCACATCGTCCGCCATCCAGCCACTCTTCCTCGCAGCCTATTTTACTCGAATCCTCCATCGACGGTCGTTCTTTGTTCGCGGCCTCTACCGAGCTGCTTCCTCCGCCAGTCTCTCCTTCCTTCAATCCCCCTAACGTCGACAACCCACCAATTTGTCCTACAGCAATGGCCGAACCTCCCTCTCTCTCTCAAATTTTTGAGTCCCTCGCCAAACTCCTAGCGGATAACAACACCGCACTCATCAGCGCCGTCATTGTCCAACTTGCGGCTAACCGAACGGCCCAATAGGCAACGGACTCCTCCAATGTCATGTCGCTACTGTTGGTGCAACCATAGTGATCTGGAAGTGATCAAGCATGTAGACTCACTGTCAACTCAGTATGAGTCTATCAGGGTCGCACATAAGATTGTGGAGAAATTGGGATATTGGATCTGTATTATTTAGCTCATATGATGAGTTGAAGGATATTGAAAAGGGGCTGAAAATATTCTAAGGCATTTGGCGTTGAGTGTGTTTCGCTCACTCAACGCCATGGGGATGTTGGTGTTGAGTGTGTTTTGCTCACTCAATGCCATGGGGCAGATAGCGTTGAGTGTGCTTAATTCACTCAACGCCATAGAGGTTGTAAGATTCTAAGGCATTAGGCGTTGAGTGTGTTTAGCTCACTCAACGCCATCGGGCTGAAAGCGTTGAGAGCGTTGAGTGCAGTCAACGCTTTCGCGGGTTAAGTGTTAACTCTGCGAATGTTGGCGTTGAGTGTGTTGAGTGCGTTTACTGTCGCATTTAAGCGTTGAGTGCGTCGAGTCCACTCAACGCCTTCGTCGAGTAAAGGGTTTACATGGCGAATCTGGCTCTTAGGCGTTGAATGTATTGTATTCACTCAACGCCGTTCGACGAATGAAGTTTAACGTTCTGGTTTGCGCCGCAGATTTCGTCGAGCTGAGTTCGTCGAATCCAGTTCGACGTTCTGGCCTTTGGCGCAGATTTCGTCGAGCTGAGTTCGACGAATCCAGTTCGACGTTCTGGCCTTTGGCGCAGATTTCGTCGAGCTGAGTTCGACGAATGCGTTCGACATTCTGGCCTTTGGCGCAGATTTCGTCGAGCTGAGTTCGACGAATTGTTCGTCGAGCTGAGTTCGACGAATTGTTCGTCGAGCTGAGTTCGACGAATGCCCGTGCTGAGTCAAATGTTGACTTGTTGGATCTATCTCCTGGGATATAAATAGGATGTTTTAAGGTTTTTTGTGGACGGTTCCTTTGATTCAGCACACGAGCCGATACTGTGCGATAAGAAGAAAACCTAGAAACCCGACAGAAGTGTTCCGTCAATCCTGTCGCCGATTCCGATCCCGATCCCGGTGAGTGTCATCGCCGCCTCACCTACAACAGATCTAGCAGTCTATGGAGACGCTGAGAGTGCTCTCCCGACCTAGCGCTTGTGTGACAAGTTGTTGTGGGTTCTCCCGATCGTGTGGATTACTGTAGAGACGCGGATATACTTTCTGCGCTCAAGACTCCAGCTGCTGTGTGGTCGGCCTGATTTTTCTGGAGCTTCTAGGTTGAGTTCTGACTCAATCCCTCAAAGGAAATTTTATTATAGCATGTTTTACTTCTTGATTCATGAATATTGCTAGATCCGAACTCGTTTAGATTTTTATTACTTCTTTTTTCGCTGCGTGCACAAGTATTGTGTCATCCCCAAAAACCCAATAGTGGTATCAGAGGGAGGTTGCCGACAATATTCATTGTTTTAGAAGTTGTTGAATCCATGGCGTGTAGATTTGGTGATTTTGAAGGGTTACAAATGCCCAAATCTAGTCTGGATCTTTCCAAGAACGCATGTGATTTCTTTGAGTTTACTCCTTAATAGTAACCGTCGCTGTGTTGGTTTATGAAACTAAGTATGTGTTAGATTTTGAATCCCACATAAAGTGACGTGCTTGTCTACTGTGTAAGTGGAGTTGGTGTTGCTCATGTCCCGTGCATGTAGGTCTGAAGATTTGGACATGTTCTAGATGTTCAGACTTAGCCCAGTTCATCAAGTGTTGATGATTCTTGTGTACATCTGGGATGCATTTGGATTATGCTTGTTGTATTTTTTTATTCTTGATATGCACGTTGGTTAAGTGTTAACCATGATTAAAGAGTTAATCAACTATTTATAATCTCTTAAGCAATATTAAGTATTCAGATGTCTTCTGATGGATGACAATTTTCTTGCCTCGAACGATGAAGTGTGGGCTTGCCAAAGCAAGGTGCATTAATCTATCTTGGTGAGGGCACGAGCGGATAATTGTGATATCCAACTGTCGACATCGGGTCTAGCTTAACTGGGTGACCTCAAAGGTTGACTTCCCAGAGGCATGGAGTTGACATGCATCATATGATGGATGCGAATAAAGAGTTATTCACCAGTCATACAAGAATTGCATTGTGATGCAATTGGCAAGCGTTGTCTACCTAAATAGCTGCATTGTGAGAGAAAAGTCAAAAAGCTCACTCATAGTGTTTGTAAAATATGGATCTTGTCCACTAAGAGAGTTACTAGCCAAACTCTTCGAATTGATATCAAGGGTTATCAGTTTGATAAAAATAGTTGGAGCTTTTGATTAAAGTCCTAATTGAAAGATAAATTGTATTTTAAAATGTGGTACTAATTTGCTTTGCTTGTATTCTTGTAGAATTTTCATGGCAAGTGGTTCACACTCCACTCTGTCCCTCAGAGCGATCCTTGAGAAGTAGAAGCTGAGTGGTACAAATTATTTGGACTGGTACAGAAACCTGAGAATTGTTTTCAGGCAAGAGTGCAAGCTCTATGTTTTGGAAGAGGTATCCCCTGATGAGCATGCTGGGAATGCACCCCGTGCTGATAAAGATGCTTATAAGAAGTATCTTGACGACTCCTTATATGTCGAATGTCTGATGTTAGCGACCATAAACTCTGAGCTTCAGAAGCAACATGAGAACATGGGTTGTAAAGACATTGATGAGCATCTTAAGAAAATGTTTCAAGGACAAGCTCGTCAAGAGAGATTCAACGTCACCATGGCGTTGTTCAAGTGTAAAATGGGAGCTCGGGACCTAGTAGGGACTCACGTACTCAAGATGATTGGGTATATCGAGATCCTTGAAAGACTAGGTTTCCCTCTAGGCCGAGAGTTGGCTACAGACTTGATCCTGCAATCGTTGTCGGACAGTTATGAGCAGTTCGTCTTGAATTATAACATGAATGAAATAGACAAGACACTGCCCGAGCTCTTAGGCATGTTGCGAACTGCCGAGATTAATATGAAGAAGGCCAAGTCTGCTGGTCCCATATTGATGGTGCAGAAAGGCAAGGGCAATGCCAAGTGCTTCAAGAAGACGAAGGTGGGACCTAAGTCTGAATTGGAGCCCAAGCCTTCTACACTGAAAAAGAAAGGCTCGGGGAAAGAAGGGAAGTGTCACCATTATGGCAAGGCTGCTCATTAGATGAGAAATTGTGCTTCATACATTGAGGTTCTGTAGAAGATAAGAGGAGATATGACCTCCACTTCAAGTATATATGTTATAGATATAAACATTTCTGCTCATTCAACTTGGGTATTGGATACCGGATGTGATTCTCACATTTGTATAAATGTGCAGGAACTGGGAAGGAGAATAATGTTGAGTAAAGGAGAGGTGGACCTGCGCATTGGCAATGAAGCAAGAGTTGTTGTCGTTGCCGTGAGGGTTTATTATCTTGCTTTGTCTAGTGGGCTTGTAATAGAACTAGATAATTGTTATTTTTTTCTTTCATAACTAGAAATATTATATTCATTTCATGTTTGGACATGGTGGGTTTTTCTTTTATTATTAAGAATAACTGTTGTTCAATATTTAAGAATGATGTTTGTTATGGTATAGCCCAAATGTTTAATGGTCTGTATGTTTTGAACTTATACCATCCGATCTATAATAATGAAAATACTAAAAGACTAAGAACAAATGACTCGAACACTACGTATCTTTAACATTGTCGTTTGGGCCATATAAATGAGAAATGTATATTCAAGCTCCATAGAGATGGACTGTTGGACTCATTTGATTATGAATCATTTGAGAGATGCGAATCTTGTTTGTTAGGCAAGATGACTAAAGTTCCTTTCACTAGCTTCAATGAGAGGGTTGATGATCTCTTGGGTATAGTACATAGTGATGTATGCGGACCCATAAGTCCTATGGCTAGAGGTGGGTTCTTCTACATTGTTATATTTACTGATGATTTCAGTAGATACAGATACGTGTATCTTATGAAGTGCAAATCTGAAACCTTTGAAAAGTTCAAAGTGTTTAAAAGCGAAGTAGAAAATCAGCTGGGTAAGAAGGTTAAAGCACTCTGATCTGATCGATGTGGTGAATACCTAAGTCGTGAGTTCCGTGATCATCTGATAGAGTGTGGTATTGTATCACAGCTCACTCCACCTAGAACACCACAGCATAATGGTGTGTCTGAGAGAAGGAATCGTACTTTGTTACACATGATACGGTCGATGATGATTCATACAGATCTGTCTATTTCCTTTTGGGGATTTGCTCTAAAAACTGCTGCTTTAACATTAAATCGTGCTGCAACGAAAGCGTTTCTAAAGACACCATATGAGATATGGACTGGGAAGCGTCTCAGTATGTCGTTCATTAAGGTTTGGGGCTGCGAGGCATACGTGAGACGTCAAATATCAGATAAGCTGGAACCCAAATCAGATAAGTGTTATCTTGTGGGGTATCCTAGGGAAACCAAAGGGTACTACTTCTACCTATCGTCCGAGGGCAAAATGTTTGTCGCAAGGACTGGTGTCTTTCTTGAGAATGAGTTTTTAAGAAGAAAGACAGTCATGGTAGAACTTGAAGAAGTTCAGGAACCACAAACTGTTAATGGACCGGAATTGGGACCTGAGTCAGGACTACAAGTAGTTGTAGCTAGAGAACCTGTTCAGGAAACACAAGTTCCACGTAGATCTGGTAGACCAAGGTTTGAGCCTGAGAGATATGGATTTCTCGTGTCTCAAATAGGTAATGTGTTGCTTATGGATCATAGTGATGAGCCTGCAAACTACCAAGAGGCTATAGGTGGACCGGACTCCGAGAAGTGGCTTGAGTGCATGAAATCTGAAATGAACTTCATGTATGGAAACGAAGTATGGACTTTGGTGGAATCACCTGAATGGGTAAGACCCATAGGGTGCAACTGGGTCTTCAAGAAGAAGACTGACATAGATGGGAATGTACAGACATTCAAAGGCCGACTGGTGGCAAAGGGTTTTAAGCAAATTCATGGTGTTGACTATGATGAGACTTTTTCCCTTATTGTCATGATTAAGTCCATCAGAATTCTGTTTGTTATTGCTGCGTATTATGACTACGAAATCTGGCAGATGAATGTCAAAACGGCTTTCCTTAATGGGAACCTCCTCGAGGAAGTGTACATGATACAACCTGAGGGTTTTGTATCTCCAGGTGAACCCACTAAAATATGCAAGCTGCAGAGATACATTTATGGTTTGAAACAGACTTCTCGAAGTTAGAATCTTCATTTGAATGAAACGATCAAATAGTTTGGTTTTATCAAGAATGAGGATGAACCTTGTGTTTACAAACGGATTAGTGGGAGCATTGTAGTCTTCCTGATATTGTATGTAGATGACATACTGTTGTTCGGGAATGACAAACCGACCCTACAAGTTGTTAAGAACAACATATAGGACTGTTTTTTGATGAAGGACTTAGAAGAAGCGACTTATATACTTGATCTATAAAGATAGATCGAAGAAGTTGTTGGGTTTGACCCAAAGTACATACGTTGATAAGGTGTTGAAACGGTTCAGCATGCTTGAGTGCAAGTAAGGATTTTTGCCCATGTTTCATTGTCTTAGTCTCTCTAAGGAGCAGTATCCTAAATCTTGTAAAGATAAGGACCGCATGAAGTTGGTTCCATATGCTTCGGCAATTGGATCAATCATGTATGCAATGTTATGTACTAGATCTGATATCTCTTATGCTTTGAGCATGACTAGCAGGCATCAGTCTGATCCCGTTGAAGGTCACTGGATAGTCGTCAAGAATATCCTCAAGTACTTACGAAAAACTAAGGATATGTTCTTGGTATTTGGCGGCGAGGAAGAGCTCGTTGTAAGTGGTTACACGGATGCTAGCTTCCAAACTGATAAGGACGATTCAAAGTCTCAGTCAAGATTTGTGTTTTGCCTGAATGGAGGTGTTGTTAGTTGGAAGAGTTACAAACAAGATACAGCTATCGATTCTACTACTGAGGCCAAGTATATTGTCGTTGCAAATGCAGCGAAGGAGGCTGTATGGATTAGGAAATTCATCGGCGAGTTAGATGTATTTCTAGCATTGTTCGTCTTATAGATCTCTATTGTGACAACAACGGTGCAATTGCACTTGCTTTGGAACCTAGATCTCATCAGCGCTCCAAACACATACTCTGGTGGTTCCATCTAATTCGAGAGATTGTCGATCGAGGAGATGTGAGCATATGCAGAGTGCCGACTGAGGAAAACATTGTGGATCCACTGACAAAGCCTCTTGCACAGAGAAAACATGATAGTCGTGTTAGATTTATGGGTATGCGATACCTAAATGATCAACTCTAGTTTGAGTCTTGTGCATTGTATGTTTGTTGGTTGTATAATATTTCATTTGATTAATAAAAGTACTATATGCATTTCATTTTATATATTTTGGCAAGTTCTTTTATTATGAAGTTATTTCTATTGTGATAGAGTAGTTCAATTTAATAAATGTGCTTAGAGTGTTTGTTTTCATAGGTCAAGTAGTGACTTGATGTGAGAACCTATGATTTCAGAAGCTTCATTTTTAAGGGTCTCTGGTCGTTGTATCATCTTAGAAGCTAAGGGCGATGATGATATCTTTAAGACTAACATGTGCGTTGACTGATGACCCGTCCTCACGGGTCATGATATTGTGATATCAAGTCTACAAAAGTAGCAAACACGCAGCTAACAAGCAGCTAACAAGAAGCTAAGAAACAGGCAGAAATTTGAATAATTGAAAGTTTTATTATCCAAAAAGATATCATTTACAAATGTATGACCTCATTTTTATAGAATGGAGGAGATAGGAGAGAGTACAAACAAACAATGTGGGACTAAAAATTTACAAGGCTGGGCGGCTAGAAATTAAAGAGACCGCACAGGCCGCGTGGTTAGACAAATAGGCTAACCGCTCGGCAACTCCAGCAGGAAGAGAACATGCCGCAATAAGAGACCGATAGACCGCCCGGTCTCCAAGCTTCTGAGAGAGACCGCCAGACCGCTCGGACTACAAACAGCAACAGTCTGAACACGAACCTGCTGGAAAGGAACCGCTAGACCGCGCGGTCAACAACCCGCCAGACTAGACCGCCAGGCCGCCCGGTTTAATACTTCAGCACTCCCCCTCAAGCTGGAGCATAGATATATCATGCTCAGCTTGTCACAAATGTGGAAGAAGGAAGTAGAGACCGGTTTTGTGAAGATATCCGTCAATTCTTTGTCGGAGGTGACAAACGGAGTACAAATCTGTTTCTTCAAAATCTTTTCCCGAATGAAGTGGCAGTCAACTTCTATATGTTTTGTTCTCTCATGGAAGACCGGATTTTTGGATATGTATATAGCGGGCTTGTTGTCACAGAACATCGGAAGAGGATAGTCGTAGACCTCTCCTAGGTCAAGCATGAGAGCCCGCAACCATTTTAACTCACACGTGGTTGACGTCATACTCCGGTATTCGGCTTCTGCACTGGATCTGGAGACAACAGACTGTTTCTTGTTCTTCCAACTCACATGGTTTCCTCCAACAAAAGTACAAAAACCTGATGTGGATTTACGATCGTCTTTATCATCCGCATAGTTTGAATCTGAGTAGGCTTCAACCCTCAGATGACCATTCCTCTGAAAGATTAGCCCTTTATCTGGTGCTGCTTTGACATACTCTAAAATCTTCAAGGCAGACTGAATATGACACTCCCTGGGAGCTTGCATAAACTGACTAACCTTGTCTACAGCATAGGAGATGTCGGGTCTGGTCACCGTGAGATAGATGAGTTTGCTCACCAAACGTCTGTATCTCGTGACATCAGATAGAAGAGGCGAGTCATCTGTCCATGTTTTGTCTTCTCCAATAGCCATGGGAAACCGGGCCGGTTTGGCACCTGTCAATCCTGCCTCTTGTAGAAGATCAAGAGCATACTTCCGTTGGGAGAGAACCAACGAGTCAAGCTTCTGAGAGATTTTTATCCCCAAAAAGTATTTTGGGGAGCCCATATCCTTCGTGACCAGGTGTTGACGGAGGTGTTTCTTCGTCAAGTCCACCCCAGCTTGGTCATCGCCAGTAAGAAAAATATCATCCACATACACTGTCAAAACCACCAGTCCCGAGGCGGTTTTGCGAATAAATAAGGAGTGATCGGCCGAACTCCTTGCAAAGCCGATGGTAGCCACAATGCCACTGAACTTGTCGAACCATGCCCGAGAGCTCTGCTTAAGGCCATAAATGGCCTTCTTCAAACGGCATACTCTTGTCTCCCCCTGAGCAACATACCCAGGAGGTTGCTCCATGTAGACGTCCTCCTGAAGATCCTCATAGAGAAAGGCATTCTTGACATCAAGCTGGGAAATAGCTCAATCCCTGTTGACAGCCACAGAGAGAAGAACCCGGATGGTGCTGAGGCGAGCAACCGGAGAGAAAGTATCAAAGTAATCAACGTCATAAGTCTGAGTGAAGCCTTTGGCCACCCGCCGGGCCTTGTAGCGATCCACAGTGCCGTCGGGGCGAAATTTCACAACAAACACCCAACGACAGTCAACCACATCAGTACCCACTGGTGGAGGAACAAGGGTCCAGGTACCCCTTTCAGTAAGAGTAGTCATCTATTCATCCATGGCAGATTTCCAATGAGCAATAGCAAGAGCCTCCTGGTAGGTGTGGGGAGTGGCAGTAGCGGAGATAGCCAAGGCAAAACACCTGCGAGAAGGAGAAAGCCGATCATAGGAAACAACTGCCGCAAGCGGGTGTTGAGTACACGCCCGCACCCCTTTGCGAAGAGCAATGGGAAGATCCAGGTTGACGCGTGCCTCAGTGACCGGAGCGTCCGTGGCGGAGAAGGCTGACCCGGGACTAGAGAGACGGCTGCGGAGAAGAGGGAGAAGGTGGAGGGGGTAGGACGGACAGAGGAGGAGACGGAGGAGGAGATGAGGTAAGAGGGGAGACGTCGAGAGGCGTGGAAGGAACGGAGAGAGATGGTGGAGAAGCAGAGACATCAGGAGGAAGAGGGGATTCAAGAGAGAAGTAGAATGCATTCTCGAATAAGGTCACGTCTGCGGACACAAATTGTTTCCGCAGAACGGGGTCAAAACAACAATAGCCTTTTTGAGTGGTAGAGTACCCCAAAAAGACACACTTGGTGGAACGGGGGGAAAGCTTGTCGCGGGTAGCAGACGGAGCGTGTACAAAAGCCGTACACCCAAAGACACGGAGAGGGAGAGGAAATGGTTCCTTACTGGGGTATAGAATGGAGAAGGGGGTCTGGCCGTGGAGAACCGCGGAGGGAAGACGATTGATGAGATAGCAGGCGAGGAGCACAGCGTAGCCCCAGTAGGAGCGGTGCACTTGCATCTGCGTCATGAGAGTGCGAGCGACATCAAGGAGGTGATGGTTTTTACGCTCTGACACCCCATTTTGTTGGGAGGTGTAAACACAGGTGGTCTGATGAACAAGACCATGTTACAGAAAGAAGGAGGAAAACTCATGACTAAGATATTCCTTAGCATTATCAGAACGAAAGACTTTAATAGAAATGCCAAATTGAGTTTTAATCATATAATAAAAAGATTGTCAGACAGAAAAGAGTTCAGAACGATCTTTTAACAGATACACCCAGGTACATCTAGAAAAATCATCAATAAAAGTTACAAAGTAGGAACTACCCCGACCAACGGTGAGGGTAGGAGCAGGACCCCAGACATCAGAATGAATGAGATCAAACGGGCGAGAGGAGTCATGGCCTTGCTTCGGCGGGAAGGAGGAGCGATGATGTTTACCAAGCTGACACGCATCACAGTTGAGCGGAGGACTGGTCGGAGATAAGTGGGGCAGAAGTTATCGAAGAATCCGAGGAGGAGGATGTCCAAGGCGAAGATGCCATTGAAGCAGATCTGTAGAGGAGGAGTAGGCGGACATAGCGGAAACATTATCGAGGAAGTAGAGGCCGCCGCTCTCAGTCCCAGTAGCAATCGTCCGCTGGGTCCTCGGGTCCTGGAAAGAACAAGAAGTGGGAGTGAATAAGACGGAGCACTGAAGTTGCCTGCATAAAGTAGTAACAGATAATAAATTGCACGGGAACTTCGGGACAGAGAGTGTCCTACAAGCGAAGCGACGGGGTGACTTGAACCATGCCCGTCCCATGAACCGGGGAGGGTGAACCATCCGCCACACGAACCAGGGGCAATCGGTCATGCGTTTCATGGAGAGAGAAGCAATGAGGGTTGTCGGTCATGTGATTTGTAGCACCAGAGTCAATAAGTCATTTACCTTGGGTAACGACGTGGGCACTACCTGAAGTCGTGGCCACAGAGGCAGGCGGCCGAGAGGAGGCGGGGGTAGAGGAAGATGCATCACCAGAAGGGCAAAGATGAGGATGTTTCTGCCAGCAACGGTCAACAGAATGGCTGGTACGACCACAGTGAGAACAGAGGAACCTGGACGAACCGCGCCCGCCTGAGTGGCTGCGGCCACTAGCCCCCCCCCCCCCCCCCCCGGGAAGGAGGGGAGGACAACAGAGGACGCTGGAGCAGCGAAGTAACAGCGGCAATGCGAGCCGCGGTGGCATCCAAAGTGGGAGACTCCGCCTCACCCAAGATCTGCTGGCGGATCATATCAAAGGATTCAGGAAGGCGGAGAAGATAACAAACAACCAGGAGTTCCTGAAAGTGTTTGTGTTGTTCGGCCAAGTCCGCGGAGAAGGGGCGATTCTGGAGGATCTCTGCGCCAAGGGCTGAAACTGCTGATAAGCCGCAGCAGGAGACATGGAAGGGCGGGCGAAGAGGTCCGCATAGAGAGTATAAATGCGGGACGTCTGACCCCCCTTCGAATAGAGAGCAGCTAGGTGAAGCCAAGCAGCCTTGACCGTCTCATCATGGCGAATGACGGGAAGGCACTCATCAGAAAGGCTGTTGGCCAGCCAAGTGCGGACAAGCGCATCACTCGCATCCCAGTTATCAAATTGAGCAGAGTTAAGAGAAGGAGGGTCATCGGTGAGGTGATGACGCTTGCGCTGAGAGTGGAGAAGAAAGGTGAAAGAAACGCTCCAATCCGGATAGTTGGAGCCAACAAGTTTAGAAAGCGTGCCAAGGTTTTCAAAAGGAGTAGGAGGAGGAGGAGCCGCAGGGGTGGTGGAGGTAGAGATAACGGGGGTGGAGAGACCGGAATTGTCCATAGAGAGGGCAGGAAACCGCGTGAATAGAAGAGAAGCCGCGGGGAGAGAAAAAAAGAGAGAAAGCCGCACGACCTAAGGAGTAGGCCGCGACACGAGAAGGAGACCGCAGCGAACAAGGATGAAACCGCAGCGGGCTAAAGAGAAGAAGCTGCAACGGCACGGTGGCAGAACACCAGCGGCCAGGAAGCAGACCAAGGCACAGGGAAAGAGGTCGCGCGAACTGAAAGAGGCCGAGCGAACAGAGAGAAGAGGAAGCAAGGGACCCGTGAGAACAGGTCGACAAAAGACCGAAGGAAGTCGCGCGAACAGGGCAGCGACAAGGCAAAGAAGCCGCTTGGATAAGCCGCGCGGACAGAAGAGCCAAAGACGGAATCAGGTCGAATCGAACCTGCCTCTGATACCATGTAAAAGTAACAAACACGCAGCTAACAAGCAGCTAACAAACAGGCAGAAATTTGAATAACTGAAAGTTTTATTATCCAAAAAGATATCATTTACAAAGGTATTACCTCCCTTTTATAGAATGGAGGAGATAGGAGAGAGTACAAACAAATAATGTGGGACTAAAAATTTACAAGGCTGAGCGGCTAGAAATTAAAGAGACCGCACAGGCCGCGCGGTTAGACAAATGGGCTAACCGCTTGGCAACTCCAGCAGGAAGAGAACATGCCGGAATAGGAGACCGCTAGACCGCCCGGTCTCCAACCTTCATTCAACACACGAGCTGATACTGTGCGATAAGAAGAAAACCTAGAAACCCGACGGAAGTGTTCTGCCAATCCTGTCGCCGATTCCGATCCCGATCCCAGTGAGTGTCGTCGTCGCCTCTCCTACAACAGATCTAGCAGTCTGTGGAGACGCTGAGAGTCCTCAC
The DNA here is from genome assembly GCA_039583875.1 of Platanthera guangdongensis. Classification (NCBI taxonomy): domain Eukaryota; kingdom Viridiplantae; phylum Streptophyta; class Magnoliopsida; order Asparagales; family Orchidaceae; genus Platanthera; species Platanthera guangdongensis. Next base: position 114,423,056 of record CM077158.1, read on the forward strand.
CCGACCTAGCGTTTGTGTGACAAGTTGTTGTGGGTTCTCCCGATCGTGTAGATTAGTGTAGAGGCGCGGATATACTTTTTGCGCTCAAGACTCTAGCCGATGTGTGACCGGCCTGATTTTTCTGTAGCATCTAGGTTGAGTTCTGACTCAATCCCTCAAAGGTAATTTTATTACAGCATGTTTTACTTCTTAATTCATGAATATTATTAGATCCGAACTCGTTTGGGTTTTTCTTGTTCCTTTTTTCCGCTGCGTGCACAAGTGTTGTGTCATCCCCAAAAACCCAACAGCTACCGCCAACCCCGCCAGAGTTTTATCCCCCGAGGCATGAGATCAATAGTGTGTCACGATACATGCGGCTGGACTTTCCAATATTCGATGGCCATGAAGACCCCTTGGCCTGGCTCACTCGTTATGAGCAGTTCTTTGCCCATCAGCGCACCCCTTGGGAAGAGTGGCTCAACATTGCTTCCTTCCACCAGATGGGCTTCGCCCAATTTTGGTTTTCCCAACTGCACTAGGAGAAACCAATCCTATCTTAGGAGGATTTCAAAGTGAGTTGCACCCTACGTTTCGTCCCCCCCCCCCTCCACAACAATATCTTGGGGGATTTCATGTCTCTCTGGCAGACCAGTCCGATCGATGCGTACCTCGAACAGTTTCAGGTCTGCCTGGCCCGCACCCCCTCAGTTCTTCCTACATAGCAGGTGCTCATCTTCACGACAGGACTCCATGAGCACTTCTGCATGGACGTGGAATTTCAGGCCCCGCAGATCTGATGCAATGAGCTTGGCTTGCATCTGCGAGAAACATCTGATCTTGAATCGTCGTCATATACATCACCCAGACACTGAGGGGTCCATTTGCACCGCTCGCCCACAGTCACTCTTCTCGCTCTGGATCGCGATGCAGACCGCCCAGCCACCATTTGCTGACTGTCTACGCAGGAGATGAGTGACCGTCGTGCCAAGGGCCTCTGTTACAACTACGACGAGCCATTTTTCCGTGGACATCGCTGCAAGCGCCTCTTCTGGTTGGAGGTCGACGGCCCTGCCGCAAAATGAGATGCTGACACGGACACAGGGGATCTGACACTGACCTTCACAACAGAACAAGCTTGAGGGAAAACTTGTCATCAGGCAGGTGGAAATGTTATGGTCCTTCTTGGTCGCGTATATCACGGACCCGTATCTAGTTCTACTTTATAGTTTATTATGCGTATTTGATCCCTCGAAGACTTCCCTCCACTTCCCCCCGTGTACACACTCTCAATCTAGGGCACGTAACAATATCCTAAGGATAATGTATGGTGTGATGGTGGGTGAGACTCAACTAAACAAATAAAGATGCACACAGACATAAAGATGGTATCTAACACAAATTGAGAGTAATAAAACAAATTAATAAGAACTTACGATAATTAACAAACAAGATGTTATGACACACACTAGGGGAGAACAAATCAGCGTCGAGTTCAGCCCACTAAGGAGTGATCGTATTTTATCTTGCATGTTACTGAATCTTAATGTTTAATTCATGCACGTTATATTTTAAACCACTTATAGTATTGCCCGGGTGAGGGGCCCTTGAGCCGGGTTGAACCCCTACATGGAAGGGGTTTGGACTCTTTGGGGGTAACAAGTTATTATTCCAAAATCTTCTCTTTCTCCTCTCTTTCTCTCCCTCTCTCGCCATTTTCCCGATTCCACTTTTTTTCTCCTAACTTCCCCAGCATCTCACAAACGAACCCATAGCTCCTGCTGCAATCCGCACTAGTACTCGTCGACTTCCTCCATTTCATCCTCAATCAAGCTCCTCCGCCACCATAGCTCCACCAATCTAGGAGGGAATATATGGTTGATGCTCTGAAGGGGAGTCAAGGCATGGGATCATATACTCATATGCCATGTGATAAAGGGTCAATTTTCAACATTGAATATGGGGTGAAACCTCATTGTATTTGGGATATCAAGCCCGTAAATATTTACCTTGATCTTTCTTATGATTGCATAAGAGCTCATTTGTCTTGTGGTTAATTCTACAGTAATTCCTTGAGAAAACATCTCAACTTGCACATGACCTCAGTTGCTCATCGTCTCAGAGGCTCAGCTCTCTCAGGTTGCTATCGGCATAAGCTTTATATATTGTACTATTACTAGAAATTTTACGCTAGATAGGATTATGTAAATCATGCAATATTGCAAATGATGAACAATACACTCGACAGATTTCCTACCATGGGACTCTATAGTGCGCTAAAAGTCACTCGAGAAGGATACAATATAAGGAGGTTCTGTTGGTAGGGTGTAGAAAGATTCATCGTGAATTTAATAATCACTTAAATGATCATCTGAGATATCAGTGGTAAGATACAAATGTATGACATACCCAATGTCTCCCAAAGGGGGTGACTCAGTGGGCAGCTCGTCGGACAGGGTATCAAAGATCCCGCCATGAGTGCAAGGAATTATGGAAAAAGCAAGTACCATTGTTTATTTTAGCTTGCAGTGACCTGTGCTAGAAAATATGTGTATAAAATGGATATACATCTCTAATCCTCACCTAGGCTGTGGGTAGATAATAGAAATCAACCAACACTTACCTTTAACGCTCTATCACCACATCACTTTTCTAATCTTCCTCAACAGTCAGAGGGAATCAACTAACCTAGTGTTGTGGCTAGACTCCTCAATAGGTTGATTCCTAGTAAGGCATTTGATGCCCATGAAACAAAATAACACTCTAAAAGATGTTGCAAGAATCTTCTCAGGATATACAAGTTGTTCCATATTAGAACTCAAATATCCAACCTAAACAAATTAGTATAAGGTGGGGAGGCCAAAAAACAAATAGAAAAAAAAGGCAACCCAGTGCACAAACAATCCCCACGCCGCGAGGGTCAAGGGAAGGGTCCCGCCACAAGGGTGAAATGTAGGCAAACCTTACCCTACATTTTTGCAAGAAGTTGCTTCCAGTACTCGACTCGTAACCTCATGGTCACAGGGCAACACCTTAATCGGTGCGTCAAGGCTCCCCTTCCCAAAAAAACAAATAGATGACGTAAGAAAAATGATAAAAGTTTGTGTTGTCACAATTACAAACGGGATGTATTATGAGATCATTGTCTATGGAATTGATGATGATGATGATGGAAGAAAAGCTAAAGAAGTGGATAAGTCAACAAAGAACGGTATATTCATAATCATAATGAATCAAAACCAAACCATTGACCTTACAACAATTTCTCTGGAAATAACTTGTTTTATTTTGCTCATACTTTGAGTAAAATTCATAATGTACGGCTATGGTTTGTAAAGGGATTTCCTCTTCTTGCCAAACTTGGAAGCCAGGTATGGAAGTGGGAAAGAAAATTTAGTATTGCACAAATTTTGGTGGCTCACCAAAAACTAATGCTTGCCCAATTACGGTCATAAGCCATGGTATTTAAAAACTAGACCCAATAACTTGCAATCTCGCATTATACCAGAATATAAGAAAATGATGGTTAGTAATTAATGATAAGGTAATTTTTTTTGTGTCCAGGCCCCGTACACAGATCTGTGTTCGGGGCCGATATGATTTTGCCACGTGACGACCGTTTTTTTCTTCTCATTAGCGGTGTTCTTCTTGGCTTGCCTTCTCACATTTTCCTCCGGTGAAATTTTTGACTATCTTCAAAATCTCCTGCGACATTTTGCGGTTGTTAAACATTAATCTCTTGTTCGAAAGATTAATGATATTATAGTGATTTGTTTCTATTGTTCAACATAAACTCCAGCTTTTGTGATGAAGTTATCATTGAAGATGAACGAGATCAACATAATTTTTTTGTCCAACCTCATCTGTATTCTATAGTAATGTCCAAAAAGACGAGTTATTTTAGAGAATATAAACAACAGTTATGAACATTGTCTGTTTCGGGAAGAAGAACAGAAAAATATTTGATATATTTGTGTTATCTCAGCTAGTACTACAATATCTAGAAGATAACTGAAATATTTGAGATGCTTATGTAATATTTAGGATATTTATGTAATATTCAATATGTTGGTCTTTGAGATACTTATGTAATACTTATGATACTTAATTAATATTAATTATCTGGGATAACTAAAATATCATAGATAAGTAGATAATTGCAATTTTTAGATACTTGCACCTTCATTACTAGAAAATTTTAGTTGTATGGAGTTAATAATGAAGCTTATAAGCTAAGTTCATTGTATACAAGAGATTTTATAGGGTCATTAATGAGCTAAAGGAAAGAATAATAATAAGTTATTTAACTGAGATGCAAGAAAATTAATGTTAGCATATAAAACTAATCACCAGATACAATTATATTATACCAGATACAAATAAATTCTCTCAGATACAAATAAATTCTCATATATACAAGAATAATAGCTGAGATACAATAATTTAAAGGAGGAGAGAAAGCAAAAAAATATAAAACATAATAGGCATAAATAAAGAACCACGTGTCATAATTTGAAGGAGGGGAGAAAAAATTTCGCCACCAACTGATATGCAAAAGGGTAGAAACTATTTTTAAAACATAGCTTCTACTCTTAAACGAGAAAGTGATTTTAAAATTCATTGCTTGCATAGCTATGTTTAGTTGCAAAACTAGATTTTTTAAGTTAATCACTGCATTAATTTAATGAGTTTTTTTTATAACTTTACAACCTTACTATATATAACATTATGCTAGGGCGTTGCCACTCCGCGTAGAGGATTTTTGCGGTTCTCAGCCAGCTGCCCAAGCTTCAGCTGGCGATTGCCCTTCGGGCATTGGGGCTTCGTGGCCACCGTCAAACAAAACAGAGCCCAGATCCATCACAACCTCGAAGGGTTAAGACATGTTGCGTTTCTGAAAACTTAGTAGACAAATGGGAATATGGAATTGACAATAAAAATAAAAACATGCGCGAAATAAGAGCTACGTAAATTAAAAGTTCTGAATATATATAGAAGAGAGATTAGATTCTTTGGAACCCACCTGGCATTTGCTGAGTCAGGCGATAAGCAGCATGCGAGAAGACGAGGAGGTGCTGACTGGAAATTGCATAACGAAGGGGATGCAGGCATAGAAACAGAAGAGAGAGGAAGGAAAGAGAAATAAGAAGAAGCAGAGGAGAAAAGCAAGGGAGAATAATTGTGACGAGAGGCGCAAACAACGGGTGATAGAGGAAGAGAAGAAGAGAGGAAATCCATCTGAATGGAGGTAGAAGAGAATCGAGGAAGGAAGTACAAATATCATAAAACCCCTCTCCTTCGCTGGCCGCTTGAAGGGAGAAACGCGAGGTTTTTCCGACGAGGCTGGCCACTTGAAAGGAGAAACGCGAGGCTTTCCGACGAGTTTTCAGGCCAATACAGTCCAAAATTGCCAAAATAACTGTCCAAGTAAATTTGGGGCATTCCGAGATTTGAACTCGGGACCTCTCGCACCCTAAGCGAGAATCATACCAATAGACTAAAGGCCCAAATTTTGTGCTGTTGTAGTGGTATTGATAATCAATATTTATTGGTCTGATTCCCCAGTTAGGTCTCGGAAACGTTCAAATGGCAGGAATTTCAATTACAAGTAAAATACAAATTTCATTATAAATTAGAATTCAGTAATTCATTTACGGATCCGAATTAACCAATTCCATTGTTTAATTGCAAGAAAAATTTAGACAAAAGTTAGAATAAGAATAATGAAAATATGTATATTAAATTTGTAGGTTTGTATACTTTAATTTTTTAAAACTTATTAGAAATAAAAAATCATGGACAAAGTCCATTCACTAGAGAGTAGTCAGGTGGGAGCAATGTTAGAGCAAAAAAAGTGTCACCAACCACTGTCAGTAACCTCTCGAAAAATTGGGGAGACCAGAAACCGCAAGTAACTGGTTACTAGCCACATCAAGCTGGAGCAAACAGACGAGAACAGAGGGGGCTCGGGAGAAAGGATGTCACGAGCAGATACACCGAATTTGTCTACAATGGCAAATACTACTTATTGCAGACGATATTATATCATCAAATGAGCTAGTACATATCTAATACAAATGAAATTCATTACAGAAGTAAGCAACCGAAGGCGATCCTGAACTTGTAACTGCACCTACTACGGGGTAGGCTCTGGCCAAAATTCAGTATTCCCTTATGGTCATCCCTGGCCCCCTATTTATACTGATAGAGGGGCACCGGGACCGATGGGTGCAATAAATGTTGCATTTAATGCAGGTTGCTTAGATATAGGAGAGTCCAGGCAGGGGAAAGAAAGAGAAAGGGGAGGTACGGTTACAACACCGCTCCAACCAACACTGACTTAAGAGATGGGGAGGACACAATGAGTGTTTGCCCACACCTCCCAAGGCTTGGGCTGGCCACTAGACCTAACCAAGCTAGTCGGTTGTTGAGATTGGGGAAGAGGGTGTGGACACATGGCGAGTAACCACACACACTTCTGGAGTTTGATGACTTGACCTGGATGTTGTCGCAGGATTCGGGGTTAGCAAAATCCATATACTATTTAAGTTTGTACTGACTTCGAAATTGTACAATGGTAACCGTGGATACTACGACCCGACTCTTTCGTTGTTGAAAACTATAAATAGCCTGAGATTGGGCTCGATAGGGTCACTTTGAAATTATCTTCAATGTCTACCGTGAATACACTTTTGAGCAATGACTAGTCGCAACATGTCCTTGTTTGAAACTCTGCTTAAGTAGAAAATCGTGGAGCTGGAGGCCAAAGTCATGGTTAGCACTTCCAAGGCTCCCGCACCTCACTTTTAGAAGGGGCGGTCAGTCTTCCCGCAAAGACCCCAGCCGTTGCGACTTCTTCAAAAGCATTTGATCCCCCCCCCAGAGGTTGGTGCATAGGTTTCCACATAGGAAAAGATAAGATCAGACCTGGAGTTCACAATGACTGAGATGAGCGTACTCCTACAAGAGGACCCCTCGTAAGATCTCACCTCCCAAGGATCAGGAGTGGGGGACATCCAAAAAATAGGGGGTGAGCCATAAGAAGCTCTCAAACAACTTCCTACCGAGATGCAGAAGTCGAAGCCATAGAAGAAAAAGGTCATTGGGTTGGATGGTGAAAGCCTATAAACAGATGTTATTTATTTGAAGGGGATGGCGGAGACTTGCCCAGGACGAGCATTGATTCTAAGGAAATGAAGTTGGCTATGGAGAACGCCCCTGAGGAAGGCGCAGGATCAGCTGGGGTTGTGGCCAAGGAGCCGACTATTGAACGGACTCTTTAAGGTGATGTAGTAACTCGAACGAGTTTCCTTCAGAAAAAGACATCAATGAATCCTGAATTGAATAAGAAACTAGATGCAGATGACGTCACACATTCTAAATTATGTACTGATGGAGCCACACAATCTATTTTTGGGTCTGAGAAAGAGTGGACTACCAAGGATGTCAAGGAGGAGGTTTCGGATGAAGATATGCAGCTGGATTTGGAAGCAAAGAAGGTGTATAAGGCAAAGTTGGCGGAACTCGAGAAGTGTAACATCCCTCAGACTTCTAGACCCCTAGGATGGTTTTGTCATGACTGGGTCATGACAAAACACTGGGAAGAGTTAAAGGGTCTAGTGACACCCAATGTAACACCCCAAAAGTACGGGTTGGAGTCAAGCAGAGCTCGACGAAATCGTCGAGCCGAGCTCGACGAAATCATCGAGCAGACCGGTGGCGTTTTTGGGAGGAGAGCATTCACGGTCTAGGGAGATCAAGGGCCTCTCTCTCCTCTTCCAAAGCATTGTTTCAATTCCCAATTCAGTATAGAGAAGACCAGGGGTCGTTTTGGTGGTTGTTTAATGGCCGGAACAATGCATTCACCCATGGTCGAAATTTCCATTAAGTGGTCATTAATGGAGCCATGATGAAAGACCCCTCACCTCCCCTTTCTGTTTCCTTTAAAAGCTTCACTGGACACCAAGGCATCGTTTCCACCCTTTCCCTGATGGTTTCAAGCTACTTGGCTGTGTTGTTGCAGAATCCCGACTGCCTCCACCACCGGCCATGGAACACCAACACCAAAACCGTCGGCAAGCACGATTAAAGGTCGATTTCTCCCCCTCTACCTCGGTGCTAGGTTCCTAGATCAAATATGAGAGATATCAGGCTCAAATGAGACTCATCCAGTGAGCTTTTTCCAAAATAATTCGGGCTTTTCTCACCTCTCGGGTTTGCCAAAAATAGCCTCTTTGGAGGTCGTGTCGTCGCCTGGCGAGAGCCACCACCTCAACGAAGGTGGTGGTGGCGGTGGCCGGTCGGGGAGACGGCCGGGTGGCCGGCGTCAGGGCTTGGAAAAGACCCCAGGTCTGGGCAATCTGCGTCGTTGGCTCAAGGAAGAAGAAGTTGGGATGTCGACCGTCCCATCTTTAAGATGTGTGTTGGCTAATTATAATATCATTGATATACTATTCATTTATTTCATCCTTGTCACACTAAGTGCATGAGATAGAATTAATTATTAAAAATACATAGATGTGTTTCCTGGAAAAGTGGTGAATAAGAAAGTTATATCCCTTGAAGTCTACTTTATTTTAAAATTTGTTTCAACCATTTTGGCTTAGTGATCTGACCTCAGCACCCAAAATGGTGTAGTCTATACTTAGGGCTAGTCAGAGATTAAAATGAGTGCCCCCACTTCACCACATGTCCAAATGACCTGAAATTTGGAAAGGGAGTCGGTCTTGTCTATGCCTATGACATATCCAAAAATGAAAATTTTTGGAGAAAACTTTTCTATAGTTCTGGTAAAAATTTAATAATCCTAGTATAATTTAATTAAGGGGCCTAATGACATCACAAACCCCCAAAATTTTGTTGGATGGTCTTAGGGGTCACTGGTTAAAATCTCAACCCATTTGAGTATGATTTGACTGGGTTTTGATGTGACTAAAGTTTGGGCCCTTAAGGTGAGTTTAGGGTTTAGGATTCTTGGGGAATGAATGGGCCAATCCTCACCCAAATGGGTTGGACCTCTGGCCAGAGTCCCAAGGTCAGTAGGGGCACAATCTCTTAGAGTTTGGGATGAGTTAGGGTGGTTGAGACCTAGTGCCCTAGTTCAAGCCATGGATTGATCCTGTTAGGGTTTGTGAAGGACCTAGGGTGCTTAGGCTTTGTCTGGGCATGGGGTTTACCCCATGGGTTTTTAGGGTGGAGCAATACCCTAGGAAATAATTTCGTAGTAATTGAACACATGCACTCCACTTAAATCTCTTGGTAATTATTTAGGTCTATACACCTTAAGGAATAAATAATGGGCCTTATGACCTTGGAACCTTATGAGATTTTGGTAGAAGTAATTTTATAGTGCTATTGACCTCTGAGATTAATTATAGGATGTTTAGAAAACAGGAGCTCATACTTGTAGGTATAATATCCACCTTGCCCTTTTTGATGATTTTGAAGTAACCATGGTTAGGTTAACTTAGAATGATATGGAACTCTGGAAAGGTTAATTAAATATCATTTTGAGGCACTAGTAAATTATTTGGATCATTTGGGCATTTTCTCTTGTTACTTTACGTAAAAAGTAAACTAGTGCACCATATTTTAATAAATAGATAATAAATAGTATACCTTGCTATAAAATTGTGTTACTTGGCCAGAGAACTTTTTATGTCAAAATGAAGTTTAAAAAATTATCACATATCATTTGGATGAGTTTATAAGAATGTTTCTTCACAAGTGCACTTTAATGGAATTATTGAAAGTATTTTTATACATGCTCACTGATATTGGAATTGCATGAAACTTAGTTAGTAGTCTTTTATGATCATTATAAGGCTATGACAATTTTTATATAATTTCTGGACTATAATTTATGGTACTCCCTTCATTATCTAAAATTATATGAATTAACTTAAATTAATTATTTGGAGGTTATTACATTTATAAAAGTATGTGAAATTTGGAATTCACTGATATTTTGCTATTATATACTGCTCCCAATTTTTGGTTGCCCATAACTTAAGGAAATCTAGTACCTCATGTTCAAAATTACCCATGACCTAACTTTTGGGAAAATCTAATAAATGCTAAATTAATTAGGAAAATTATAAGTTTCTGAATTTAGGCTAAATGTTTCAGATAGGCCCACAATAATTATATTAGGGCATTTGGATGAAAATTTGGAGTACCTCCTGTAACGCTCCAAAACTCGGAAATGATCTGGTAGCGTCTTAAGGCCAATATGAGGTCTGTTAAGGGTCACACGGCTTGGGACACGGGCGTGTCCATGGTTGTGTCCTGCTACAAGTTCGACGATCTTCGTGAGGTCGACGAAATGCATTCGATGATCCTCGGAGTCAAGCCAGGTCGGGCATACGGCCTGGGACACGGGCGTGTCCAGGGTCGTGTCCTTCTCTGTGTTTGACCAGTCTGTGTCGACTGTTGAACACGGTCTGGGACACAGGCATGTCAGAAGCTTACACGGGTGTGTCATAGTGTCGTGTCCTGGTAGAGACATGATGGTTTCCTGTGTCGCTTGGGGATCACGCCTTGCGATACGGGCGTATTAGAGGCTGACACGGGAGTGTCAAGCAGTACACGGGCGTGTCGAAGCCCGTCTCCTGCTCGGTGTTCGACGATCGTATTCAGATCGTGAGACACGGCCTGTGACACGGGCGTATCATAGGCCGTGTTCGGCCCAGGAAAGTGATTTTAGGTGAGAATCGTGGATGTTCATTTCCTTCAAATGTGATCCAAGGGTCCATATCTGTCCTTGCGTTATAAGGCCGGGAATAGGGGTGAAACCCTCATTTATCTTAAGGCTTTCTCTTTCTAAAGTGTTAGAGAGAGGGGAGAGCAAGGAAGAAGGAGAAGGAGAAATTCGGCCGCCGGTGGAGCTTCGGAGCTCTGAATCGCAAACCGAGTCCAGATCCGTGGAGGCGAGGCTGTTGCGGTGCTTTTCATCCATCTAGTTTTCCATGGGGCCGAAACGAACCTCTAGGGTAATGATTCTCTTCTTGGACATGTGAAGTCCTCTTTCTTTTTGGATAGGAAACCCGCTCTCGCGAGTGTGTAGTGAGTGTGTGGTATTTCCTTCGGGTGGACATGAATAGTCCTCGTAATCTTGCATATAGAGTCTGGAATCGAAGTACGGACATAGGCATGGTGTGTGAAGCCTATCCGAACAAGTTGGTCTAGATCGGTGATGTTTTCATTATGCTTGTATTGCCGGAGAAGACTCCGTGTCGTTTGTTTTGCGGGATTTCTATGTGGTAGATTGCAACAGGGAGCCTTGGGGATTAACTCCAAGGTGCTCCCGGAATTCTGGGCAGAAGCGAAGTTTTGCCGTATTGGTGGCCTGAGAGCCAACTGATGAAATGTAAATATACCTAGTTTTATGTACACTATATCAGTCGTTTTACTTTATTTTTGTCATTTTTACTTATTTTTGTTCAATAAAATGTTTCTTTTATTGTAAATATTTTGCGAATTTATTTTATTTTGTTTTGCAGATAAAAAACAAAAAATCTGCCCAAAATACACATGTCACGCCCGTGTACTGATGGTCACGCCCGTGACCGGGGCGTGACCCGTTAAATGCCAGTGAAATCAAAGATTTTTGAAGAGAAAAGCTTGACATGCCCGGCCACACGCCCGTGTCCATCCGACACGGGGCGTGACCAGGCCCGTGCCAGCCAGGTTGACATTTTGCGCTCAACGTTCGTTGAAGCCAAGAGGGACACGCCCGTGTTCAATGATGCGACAAGCCCGCGTCAGCCCGACAAACCGCCGCCGGCGACTCCCGAAGTCAACAACGCCTTTAATCGCCACACGACACGCCCACCGTCACGCCCGTGACCGGGGGCGTGACCGCCGTGTTTTCAGCCGCAATGTCAAATCCGTCACTTCATCGAATTCTGCTGTTTAATAGAGCTGACACGCCCCCCCCCCCCCCAACACGCCCGTGTCGGAGGGCGTGTACTTGAAAATTTTTGCCTATTTAAGGGCAGCTGCTGTATGAGTTCAGGGTTCCAAATTTTTGAACCGTTTTGATGCTAAGGGCTGCCGTTTGGAGCTTGTTTTGGGGTTATGTAAGGATCTTTCCCCCTCCTTTTCAAGTTGTTTTAAGCATTGTAATCAACCTTTTTTTGTTAATAAAATCTTTTCTTTTCATCCTTTTAATGCTTTGAAAAATCTCTAAAGGCCTCCTTTTTATCAATCCCAAGTACTTTTAATTTCATTTTCTTATGAGTGTGTGTGTGTGTATGAGTTAAACATTGCAAAATTTATGTTTTAAAATGAAAAACAATTTATTTTACTATCATAATAACAAAATTTATAGCCGTTATTATGACCGATTTCATTCTCAAACTCTTAAAAATTAGTTAGACTTAGGATTTTCATGCTTTAAAATGCGTTCTTAAGAACTTGTAAAACGTTAAAAAGGTGGTTTTCATCCCTCTTAACTTAGCTTTTACTTTATTTTAATTATAAAACTATTGCTTCTTTTTAGCTTACTCTCACTTTTTAAACCATTTTACAAGACTATAAGAATGTATAAATTGTTATTTTTATTTTTCATCAACTTTCATTTTAAGTAATTACAAAAAAATATTTTTGCTCAAATAATTTTTATTTTCACTTTTTATGCATTTCTATCAAAATCTAACGATAAAAATGTAAATGTTTTAAATTTTCGGGCACTTGCCTTTCTCACTTTAATTTGAAAACTTTTTGCTCAAACAATTTTAATTTTGCCTTTTTTATGTATTTCTACTGCATTCCAGCAGTGGAAATGCAATCATTTTAATTTTTCGATAACTTTGTTTTTCTTATTTCTCGCCCGAGTGCGTGAGTGTATGAGATAATCTTTATCGTCTTAGTTAATTCATGCAAGTGTGTGTGTGTGTGTGTGTGTGTGTGTGTGTGTGTGTGTGTGTTTATTTATGTCGAGTGCGTGAGTAGTTATATTCAAGTAGAGTGCGTGTGTTGTTTTTATTTTTCTGACTACTCATTTGAGTTAATTGGCTGGATTTTATTCAAGTAGAGTGTGTGTGTTGTTTTTGTTTTTCCGCCTACTCATTTGAGTTAAATGGCTGAATTTTATTCAAGCAAGTGTTTGTAACTTTTATTTTTCCGCCTATTCACTTGAGTTAAATGACTGGATTTGATTTTCCTCCTACTCGCTAGGAGTTAAATGGTCGGACTTTATTTTGATGTAAATATTTAAGAAAGCCCTATAATCGCATTTATTTTCTCATACTCGTTTGAGTAGGACTCGCTTTCATTTCAGTCCTACTCGTTTGAGTAGGACTTGTAATTTTCAGCTTTTATTTCCCGCCCCCACTCGTTTGAGTGGGACCTGCAAATTTCAATTATGCAATTTTCTCTTATGTGTAACTTAGTTTTATTTCTGTCTCTTGTTATATGTTTGAATGAGTGCGGGTGTGTTTAATTGTAATAACTTTTCTAATGTTAGGGTATTTTACTTTTCTTCTTATTTTCTTTATAACCTTTCAGCGAATAGTTTAGAACGCTCGCATAACCAAACATATAAGCTATCCACATTCCGATGAGTGGCTAATTGCTTTTAGCCCTCGGTATCGAAGAGCTTTGGGATCTAAAATGTTTTAAATAACCAAATGTCTAATTTTTCAATTTAATTAAAAACTTAAGGTTTACCCCGGGTTAACGACGCGTAAAACCACATATCGATGTGTGGGCTTTATTTCCGTTATCCATACGCTAGCTAGCCGAGAGGCCGTGTGTATGGACAGATCACCCCTAGGTAAATAGAGTTCCGCACTAACCCTCGAGAGAGGAGGCTCGCTTACTCTACCGGATTGGGTTCCCCACCCAATAGCGGGGTTCTTAGCATATTGCGGGCATTAAGGGGAATCATTCGTCGGACGAGAGCCCGGTCGAATAGCCTTAATGTCCAGGTGAGCGATATTCCTAGAGATAGGTGAGCTCATTATTTTGAACCTCCACGACCAAGTTTCCGCTTTAATTAAATTGAAACTTTAGATATCTAGTTATTCAAATCTATTTTTAATCCTAACGTAATTCGATACCGGGAGTTATCTCTTCATCGACTATTTTCTTAAATCTATTTTCGTCCTATTTTTATTACAAACCCTCAACTTACTATTTAGGTAAAATAATAGTGTTTTCGGAGTAGTAGGGGTAATCAACCCGTTCCCGGGAATAATACGGCCTCGGTATTCTCCCGAATATCGAGTACTACTTGCGATAGGTGCACTTGCCTCATCTAGCAAGCCCGCGGCGATCGACTCACCGAACCAACCACAGTAAGAGTCTGTTCGCGGGCCAATCAAGTTTTTGGCACCGTTGCCGGGGACCTCTTTGAGTTTTTATTCCGAATCCGAAGTCTATTACTTTTACCTTTATTTCAAAAACTAAAAAAAAAAGCTTGAAAACTTTTCTTCAAAATCCAATCTAACAAAAAAAAGAAGTTAATTTTCTACTTTCTATTTTAGGGTGTATGACCCGTGGACAGCCTTCGGAGTCCGAAAATTTGGATTTAGATCTTGAGATCGAACGCTCGCTTGCGCGTATTTGGTCGCAACGCCGAAATCCCTCTTTGGATCCCGAAGAATCCATAGGAGAACCCTCTGCCGTTGCTATGGCCGACCCCAATCCGAACGAGGCCGTTGAGCGTACAATGTCATATTACGCCCGACCGAATTTGGACGATACTGGGTCCAGTATTGTTCGCCCGACGGTGGCGAACAATAATTTTGAGATCAAATCGAGCGTTATCCAAATGATCCAAAATGCCGTGCAGTTCGACGGACAGCCGGATGAGGACCCAAACGTTCATTTGTCTAGTTTTTTGGAGATTTGCGACACTTTTAAGATCAATGGCGTCACTGATGACATCATTCGTTTGCGCCTTTTTCCATTCTCCCTCAGATCCAAAGCTAAGGTGTTGAAGCCAAATTTGACCTCTGTGGAGTTCGGGGTCCCAAAATAGGGGTGACCGCGCACCTACTACCCTCAAGCGAACGATCTAGGCACAAGATTAGGAACACAAGGGACAGACCCAAGGTCTCAGCGTGGAGGACCCGCCGCATACCCGGAAGACTAACAAACTCTTCCCCTCCCAAGCCAAAGGCTGAGCTAAGACACCTTCGGAGGGCACTCTCGGCCGACCGGAGTATCTAAGGAGGATCTCGAGATCGACTCTCTCCTATCCAGATGTGTCTCCTTGGGTCTACACAAAAATGCTCCTCACCCGCCCTACTGATGGCGCAAACTCGCCGAGCAATGCCACAACACGCTGCCCAAACTGGGCCACTAACAGCGTAATTCCGCTATTCTGACTGGCTGTCAGGATGCCAAGAGGGGCTTCCCGGCAACTATACCTCGGGGCCCCTACGGGGCGAGCGGTTCTCGAGAACGCCGCCTGCCTAATACGAAGAAGAAACCTACACATCCTCAGAGCATCACAGATATTAAAAGAATATTACAGGAATATGAATTCCATACTTCGGCACGCAGGCCGGCAATATAAACAAAAAAGGCCTTCGAGGGCCGGCACAAGCTTGGGCTTAAGCCCGCTACTCCCCGCCTAGTACTGCAGCACCTGTACGCCAACGTCTCGGCAAGCGGCGGTCAGCTAAACGCCAGTTGGTCAACATAAGCTGGCCGAACATATTGCGCGTACCCCTTTTTCGGGGCTACGGTGCGCATTCCCTGCAAATGGAAAATATACAACATCCTCGGAGTCTTCTCCGGGATCCCCAGAACATCACCAATCCGGCTCACACGTCCGGATGGGCTTCACACAGCATGCCTAAACCCGTACTCACGCTTCCGGGTGCTAACACAGTTAATTGTGGGGACGTACACGTCAACCCGTCGGAGAGCTCCCTTCCTCCACCCATTGGTGGAGAGGGGCTTCCATGCAAATATGGAAACTGAGGGCTTCACCTGCCCAAGTAGAAATTTCGTTACCCTTGACGCGTGTTTGGCGGGGCCGCAACCGCGCTCATTGCCCGAGGCTCCACGTCTAGCATCCGTAGTGGTTGTCCGTGCCCGGATCCGACCACCGTTAACTGTTGAAAGCGCCGAATGACTTTTCCCCTCCATGGTCGAGCCTCTCCAAGGCCGACCGTGCTCCACGTGACACCGAGGAAGTCAATCCCGGCCTCCACGACTTCAGGCGGCGTCGGGGAAGCTGATCCCGACTGGCCTAGCTCCAAACGGCGCCGGGAGAGGAGCTCCCGGTCGACCTAGCTGTAGGCGGCGCCGGGAGAGGAGCTCCCGACCGGTCTCGCTGTAGGCGGCGCCGGGAGGGGAGCTCCCGGCCGGCCTCGCTGTAGGCGGCGCCGGGAGGGGAGCTCCCGGCCGGCCTCGCTGTAGGCGGCGACGGGAGAGGAGCTCCCGGCCGGCCTCGCTGTAGGCGGCGCCGGGAGAGGAGCTCCCGGCCGGCCTCGCTTTGCCCTAGGCGGCGGCGACGAAGAGGGAGATAAAGAGAGGGGGCGGGCTTGCTGTTGGCCGAGAGAGAGAAAGAGGGGGCGGGCTTGCTGCTGTAGACGGGAGAGGGGATTGCGCGGGGGCGGCGGGCTGTCTTCTTCAGCCGAACCCTAGCGGGGAAGCAGAGCCGGAAAACCCGCTCCATTCCTCCTTCTTTCCCTTTTTTTCTGTACCCCCCCTTTATTATTTTTCATCTTTTATCCTTTTTTCTCCCTGGCTCCACACACCCACCTCCTGCTCTCATAATGCCGCCCCTTCCTCCTTTTTTCTCTTTTGCCCATCCTCCCTGATCCGATCATCTAACGTGTGTGTGTATATATATATATATATATATATATTAAACTTATGCATTAAAAGTCTATACAGATAAAACCTTTGCACGCACGCACGAGCACCTGCAGGTCTTCGAACGGGGCGGCACCACATTGCCGCTCATAGCACGTCCCGAGCGCGCCGTTTGGGGAGGATCCCGCTCGACCGGATACGGGGTTGTACATAAGGCGTGGTTGAATTCCCTCCCACGAGGATGTATCACCACCTGGGCCGACCTTGCAGAACGGTTCTTAACGAAGTATTTTCCGCCCGCCAAAACTGCAAAGTTGCGGGCGGACATTTCTTCGTTCGTGCAGAACGATTCTGAGTCTCTTTTTGAGACTTGGGAGCACTTTAAGGAATTCCTCCGCAAGTGTCCGCACCACGCGCTGCCTGCGTGGTTGCAGGTCCAAATCTTCTACAATGGGCTTAATTATCAGACGCGTCAAATGATTGACGCGGCTGCCGGGGGTACCTTGAATAATAAGACCCCCGAGGCTGCCCAAGCTCTTATTGAAGAGATGGCTATGAACGCCTACCAATGGAACGTCCCGCGGGGACATCCCAAGCAGGCGGCCGGCCTCTTTGAAGTGGATGTCACTGCCCACTTAGCCCTTCAAGTTGAAAGGCTGACGAAGCAGGTGGCGGAGATGTTTGCTGCCTCCACCACTCCGCCTTGGGCGATTCCCCCTAATGTCGGCGTAGCAAATGAATTCGTAAACTACGTGGGAAATGCTGGACGACCTTCCTTCAACCCCAATAACAACCCTTATAGCAATAACTATAATCCGGGTTAGAGGAACCACCCCAACTTCTCATGGAGCATTGCGAATAATGCGCAGCGCCCCCCCAATTCTTTCGCGCCCGGATTTCTGCCGCCTCCCCCTCTTCCAAAACCCTCCCCGACGGAGGATAATTTTTCTAAATATATAGCTTCCAACGAGTCAAATATCCGGAACATCACCGGATCGCTAAAAAACTTAGAACTCCAGGTTGGACAGCTTGCGCGAATGATGTCCGAGCGCGCGCTCGGGGCGCTGCCGGGAAACACGGAGCCCAATTCGCGGGAAAATATCAACGCTATAACCCTCCGTAGCGGAAAGGAGGTGATCGATCCAAAACGGACCGATCCTCAGGTACATATTTCACCTCCGACCCCTCTTCCCCCTTCTTCGATTACGCCGCCTTTACAAATTTTAAATGAAAAATTTATTAAAACGCCCTTGCCGTATCCGCATAAACTTAATAGTGAGCGTAAGGCCGCGCAATATGAAAAATTTATTTTATTATTAAAACAAATTCATATTAATGTTCCCTTCTGCGAGACAATCTCTCAGATGCCTAAATATGCGAAATACTTAAAACAACTTCTTTCCAATAAACAAAAATTAGAAAATATTTCGCATATTTCTCTTAATGATGACTGCTCAGCGGCTCTTACTAATAAATTGCCCCTAAAAAGAAATAACCCGGGACGGTTCTCCATCCCGTGCCTTTTTGGCAATATATTAGTAAAATACGCTCTTGCAGATTTAGGCGCGAGCCTTAATTTGATGCCGTTCTCGCTCTTTCAAAAATAAGGTTTGGGCACTCCGGCCCCTACAAAAATGCAAATCCAACAAGCGGATCGCTCGGTTAAGTTTCCCGCCGGGGTAGTGGAGGACGTACTTGTCCGAGTTGATAAGTTTATCTTTTCGGTAGACTTCGTCATCTTGGACATCGAGGAGGACACCGATGTACCAATTATACTCGGTCGCCCTTTTCTCGCTACCTTCCGCGCATTAATTGATGTCAGTAACGGTCGTCTCCTCCTTCGGGTAGGAGATGACGAAGTTACTTTCTCTATTAATCCCTCCATAGGAGACTCGTCATCGAACGATGACTTTTGTTATAATTTAGACACATATATCGGAGATTGTTCTTCCCCTATTTTTGAGTCTACTTTTTTAAACGACGATCTTTATGCACTCGAAAATTTTAACTGCGATGAGGAAACCTCTATAGACTTGCCTTTCGAACCAATTAGTAAGAAAGACAGGAATTAAAACCTCGTTAGAAGAACCGCCCTGCCTTGAACTCAAACCCCTACCCGATTCACTCAAATACGCCTTTTTGGGAAAAGATGATACACTCCCTGTTATCATTTCTTCGCATTTGAGTGAATCGGAGACTTCCGATTTATGGGGAGTTTTGCTTAAACATCGCCACGCAATTGCGTGGCAAATTTCTGATCTCAAAGGGATTAACCTGTCTTTCTGCACCCATAAGATTTTCCTTCTCGATAATTGCCGCAAAACTATTCAGCCGCAGCGACGTCTTAACCCAAACATGAAAGACGTCGTTAAGGCCGAAATTATTAAATTATTAGATGCGAGGATTATTTATCTCATATCAGATAGTACGTGGGTTAGTCCCATTCACGTGGTGCCCAAAAAGGGCGGTCTTACCGTAGTGGAGAATGAGCACAATGAACTCGTCCCAACTCGTACTGTTACGGGTTGGCGGGTTTGCATCGATTATAGAAAACTAAATGACGCCACCCGTAAGGATCATTTCCCACTACCATTCTTAGACCAAATTTTAGAGCGTTTGTCTGGTCATCCGTATTTTTGTTTTCTTGATGGATTATCGGGGTTTTTCCAAATCCCCATTTCCCCCGATGAGCAAGAGAAAACAACGTTTACATGCCCGTTTAGTACCTTCGCATATCGAAGAATGCCATTTGGCCTCTGCAATGCGCCCGCAACATTCCAAAGATGTATGCTGGCGATCTTTGGCGAGCTGGTAGGAGACATTATGGAAGTCTTTATGTATGACTTCTCTGTTTTCGGAAGCTCTTTCCCGTCCTGTCTTCGTAATTTAGATCGTGTCCTTCAGCGATGCGAGGACACGCATCTTGTTTTAAATTGGGAAAAAATGTAACTTTATGGTTCGAGAAGGTTTGGTTCTCGGCCATATAATTTCGTCTAAGGGGATGGAGGTCGATAAGGCCAAAGTTGAAATTATCGAAAAACTTCCCCCCTTCCAACGTTAAGTCTATTAGGAGTTTCTTAGGGAACGCGGGCTTTTATAGGCGTTTTATTCAGGATTTTTCAAAAATAACAAAGTCGCTTACACCCCTCTTGGAAAAGGAATCAAATTTTGTCTTTGATAGCGAATGCGAGCCTGCCTTTAATTTCATAAAACAAAAATTTATCAATTCACCTATTTTAGTGGCGCCCGATTGGACCCTTCCGTTCGAGATTATGTGTGACGCTAGTGATATTGCCGTAGGTGTCGTTCTTGGCCAACGTATAAACAAATATTTTCATCCTATTTACTACGCTAGCAAGACACTCACTTCCGCACAAGGAAATTACACGACAACGAAAAAGGAACTTTTAGCCGTCGTATTTGCTTTCGATAAGTTTCGCTCGTATATTATGCTTTCCAAAGTTATCGTATTTACCGACCATTCCGCCTTAAAATATTTTGTTAGCGAAAACGGACGCCAAACCCCGCCTTCTTCGATGGATCCTCCTCTTGCAGGAGTTCGATTTAGAGATCCGGGATAAGAGGGGCGCGGAAAATTTAGTCGGCGATCACCTCTCCCGCTTAGAAAATCCCGTTGCGGAAGCGCTCGTCGAATCTGACATAAATGACAGATTCCCCGAGGAACGCCTCCTAGCCATAACTACCAGTTCTTCTTCCCCGCCTTGGTTCACAGATTTTGCAAACTATTTAGTTGCGAGGGTACTTCCAAAAGACTTTTCAAGCGAGCAAAAGAAGAAATTCTTTTTTGACTTGAAATATTTCTTTTGGGAGGACCCTTTTCTTTTTCGTATCTGCGCGGACCAAGCGGTCCGAAGATGTGTCGCGGGTGTGGAGTGCACGCAAATCCTTAGGCACTGCCACGAGGGTCCGGTTGGTGGGCATTATCAAGCTAACCGGATCGCGCGGAAGGCGCTAGAGGCGGGCTTCTTTTGGCCCACTCTATGCAAAGACGCTCACAATTTTGTGCGCGCATGCGATAGCTGTCAGCAGCCGGGTAACATCTCTCGTCGCGACGAGATGCCCCAAAACATGTTTTTAGAGTGCGAAGTCTTCGATTTATGGGGCATAGATTTCGTTGGCCCCCTACCTCCATCTTTCAAAAATATGTATATTTTAGTAGCGGTCGATTATGTATCGAGGTGGGAGGAAGCGCAAGCTCTCCCCACCAACGATGCGCGAGTCGTCGTTACATTTCTTAAAAAACTATTTTCGCGCTTCGGCACTCCGCGCGCTATTGTAAGCGATAGGGGGACGCATTTCTGAAACACCCAGATGGCTAAGACGTTAGCTAGATACGGCGTCACGCACAAACTTACCACCCCCTACCACCCGCAAACTAGTGGCCAAGTAGAGGTAGTAAATCGAGAGATAAAGCGCATATTAGAGAAAACCGTTTCACTTAATAGGAAAGATTGGCCCATCAAACTCGACGATGCGTTGTGGGCTTATCGTACCGCATACAAAACCGAAATTGGTAGTATGTCGTATCGATTAGTCTACGACAAAGCGTGTCATCTCCCCGTAGAATTAGAACATCGCGCACTTTGGGCTTTAAAACTTTTAAATCTCGACGCTAGCTTAGCCGCCCAAAATAGAAAACTGCAACTAAACGAGCTCGATGAATGGCGTGCCAACGCTTACGAGAGCAATAAGTTCTATAAGGAGCGTTCTAAGTTTTATCACGACCGCAAACTCAAGCCCCACAAAACTTTTTCTCCGGGCGATCTTGTCCTTCTTTATAATTCACGACTTAGACTTTTCCCCGGGAAACTTAGATCACGCTGGTCCGGCCCCTTCAAAGTTGAAGAGGTTTGGCCATATGGGATTATACTCGTCTCCCACCCGGATAAAGGCTCATTTAAAGTGAACGGTCATCGCTTAAAATTATACATAGCAGGCGATCCTGTGGGCGGTAATTTCGAATCCATAACCCTCCTCGATATATAAACCGCCAAAATAGTCAAGCTACGTGACTATAAACAAAGCGCTCCTGGGAGGCACCCCATGTTTATCTTTTTCGCTATCTCTTTACATTTTTCTTTGCTATCTGTCTTCATAATGCAGGGTTCCTAAACTGCGCCTTCCCCACCTCCTGTTAGTGAAGCTTCTACTCCCCCCCCCTCTATTTCTTTTCTTTGTATATCCTCTCTTCCATGTTTTGTTCCGCATACTTACGTTACAACATTGGGGACAATGTTGGACTTAAGTATGGGGTGTTTTCTCGCTTTCTTTTTCACACTTTTATTTTCTGCACTGTATTTCTATTTTCTGCACTACCAAAAAAAACATATATGAAAAAATTATATAAAAAAACAAAACAAAACAAAAAAAAATTGAAAATGAAAAGCTTAAATCCCAAAAACTTAAGTTTTTTTTTTTTTTGTCTTTAAAATGTTTTTTTTCTTTTTTTTTAAAAAAACCAAAAATTCCAACAAATTTTTTAAAACAAAAATTCCAAAAAAAATTTGTAAAAACAAAATTTCAAAAAAATTATAAAACAAAAACTCCAAAAAATTATGAAACAAAAATTCCAAAAAAATTTTATTTTCATTTTGTACAAATCTGTGTAAATATTTTTGTAAATAATCTTCTCTCCCCCGCTTCCTTTTCTCTCTCATTCTTGTAAATACCGTCTCTTTTTCTCGCACTTTCCGCAAAACCTTAAAAATCTAAAAAAAAAGAAAAAAAAGAAGATAATAAGTTCAAAAAAAAATTAAAAAAAGAGGAAAACTAAACAAAAATTTAAATTCTTTTTGAGTAAAACAAAAAAACACAAAAAAAAGAGATAATAAATTAAAAAAAACACAAAAAAATGATGAAAAAACTCTAAAAAAAACCAAAAAAATATTTTGAAACCAATAAATCAAATATACCATCCTTAATTTTTTTGCTATCCAAAAATTTTGCTTTGAGTTTATTTATATGTGAATTTTATTAATTCTCTGTTTGCTATTCATTTGTGAATTATAGATTGAAAAATTTAACTATTCGGGGTTAAGTTTTAAAGAATTCATTATGCTTTGTTAAAAAATAGCGAACTCGTTTTAGGCACTACTTCTAATTTTTCATTGATAGGAGCACGTGTATTATGTTAGAAAATAACGACTATAGGATTCAATTATGTTTACTTTTAGCTTTCTGAAAAATTGGAACTTACAATTTATTAAGGTTGCTCTCAAAATTATTTTTTAATAAAAAATCTAGTTTTCTTTTCTCACCTTCCTTATCATTCCCTACTTGGCATGATAAAATTGTTATCCTTAAAAGATCCTATGTCAATGGGAATAAGATTTCGTTCCGTAAACATAGGTACCAAATAGATTAAAAAGATTATATGTTATGTAGTAAGAGGATAAAATTCATTACTCCTACACATATACATTGAGTTAAAATTTATTATGAAGTTGAAACAAAAAATGATATTAGGAAAATAAGATTTCATTTTCCTAATAATCTAAAAAGAAAAAAAATGGAGGTTTGAGAAAAAATTACATCGTCTCAAAATCAAAACCCTCTTCATAAACCAACATCAATCCCCTTGCCAATTTCACGATTCTAGATTTAATTCAAAAAATCTTTTTGAGAGTGAAATATATGGTACCTAAACACCTAGAGGGGGGGGGGGGGGGTGAATAGGTGACCTAATCCTTTTCTAACTTTGTTGGCAGCCAAACAGTTATATCACAGATTTCTAACTACTTTTGCACAGCAAACAGCAATAACAAAACATACACAGCTAATCCACAGCACAATCACAACACAGCACACAGTGTTTTATAGTGGTTCCCCAAGATATGGGTACATCCACTTTCCCCCTTCGCCTATCTAGCAGTGTACTAGATTCGGCCAAACTTCTCCACTGTCTCAGAACCCAAATTGGTTCCTACACCTCAGGCCCAAAGCCTTACAACTCAGCTTTATCCCAAAGCCTACACTCAGCCAATCAAAGCCTACACTCAGCCAACCAAGGCCTACACTCAGCCAACAAGGCCTACACTCAGAGATCTCAATCTCCTACACTCAGGCTCACAAGCCCTACCCTCAGCCTTTATAAATATAGGCTTACAATTCACTCAGATCCAATGGATCCTACAAGTTAAAAATGTAATACAAATAATAACTCTACAACTCAGAATTAAAGGAGGGGAGTTGAGAGATTCTTGATGAGTTCTTGGAAGAACTCAGCTGGATTCACCCTGACTTAGCTTTCTTCAAAGCTTCTTGAGTAGAACTGAATAAGACTGAATCCTCCTGCAGTAGTTCCTTGACCTCTGCTACTTAAGATCCAGAATTGAATCTGAATCCTTCTTCTCAGCCTAGTTCCAGAGGCTGATTTCTTTGAAGGAGCCCTCTCTCTCCAACTTCTTAGATCTGCACTTGGACTGCAAGATCTTCTTGTGTTGATACTCTTGGTACCACTTCAATAATTTGTTTTTCAACAAACTAAACTTTTGAACAACAATCTGATCTAGTTGATCTTCAACCTTTCTTTCTGTAAACTGTAGATGCCTATTTATAGGCTTTCTTCATGGTAACCGGCTGGTCCGGTCCATAACTGACTTCTAATATCTCTGACAGGTGCTGTAGACCGGCTGGAACGGCAGCTGTCAAGTCATCCAGTCATTTCTTGAAAATCTCTAACTGTCTGTAAGTGTCGAGACTTTCTGTCTTTAAGTGTCGACACTTATAGTCCAAGTGTCGACACATGTTGTGTAAGTGTCGACACAAGTCTACAAGGTGTCGACACATTTCCTTGTATGTCTCGACACAGATTCTTCTGCATGTGTCGACACTGAAATTGAGTGTCGACACAAGTACTTGTTCTTCTAGCTTTTGCTGAATTCTTCTAAGTGTCGACACATCTCCTTTGTGTCGACACAACTTCTTGTGTTGTATCTGTTAAGTGTCGACACTGCTTCTTGGTGTCGACACATAGTCTTCTATGTTGATTCTTGCTGAGTGTCGACACAGCTCCTTGTGTCGACACTTGATTCTTCTGTTGAGACTTCAGCTGAGTGTCGACACATTCCTTTAGTGTTGACACTTGTACTTAGAATATTTTGGAAATAATTATGTTCTTTGCTAAGTGTCGACACAGCTCCTTGTGTCGACACTTTCTTCAAGTGTTGAGTCTTCAGCGGTGTGTCGACACATTGTTCTGGGTGTCGACACATACTTCAAATGCTGACTCTTCTGTTGAGTGTCGACACATTGTGCTGGGTGTCGACACTTACTTCAAATGCTGACTCTTCTGTTGAGTGTCGACACATTGTGTTGAGTGTCGACACATGTACTTAGTCTCTGCAGACTTTTGCTGAGTGTCGACACAGCTCTAAGTGTCGACACTTTCTGGTGTAGACACAGCTTCACTGGGTGTCGACACAGCTCCTTGTGTCGACACTTTCTGTCTGCACTTTTCTTCACTGAGTGTCGACACAGCTCCAAGTGTCGACACTTTCTGTCTGGTGTCGACTCTGCATCACAGATGTCGACACAATGACTCCAAGTGTCGACACTGCTTGTCTGGGTGTCGACACAAGCTTTCTTGAGTGTCGACACTTTCCCTCTGGGTGTCGACACATGGACTTAGAAACTTTTTGCTTCAGTCCAGTGATTACTTAACCTGCACAAGTAAACTCAACATACATCAAATACATTATGATGTATATCATTGAGTTAGGTGAGGCTTCTTCAAATCAGGTACATTTGACCAATGTACCCAACAATCTCCCCCTATTTGGAGAAGTCATAACCCTTAGTCAATGATATACACCATTCATAATTAAAGATTACAAAATAATGTAAAGCAGATTATTTACAGCAGGGTAAACATAAACATGTAATAAATCACACATGTATACACATTTATCAGCACAGAACAAATAAGAAATAGATACATTCACAGAACAAACATGAAATATATGAATCATATATTGTTCTAATATTTGTCCTTATACATTTTCAGCAGTTTACAAAAATGTTTAACATTAAAAAGATTGCAACATAATCTTCAGGTAAAATCTTAATCTATTTCTGATCAGGTTCCTTGATAATTATTCCCTTGCCAGCTTGAACTTGAGCTTTGACAGGGGCATCAACAGTTGCAGCATCAGCAGGCTTCTTGCCTTTTAAGTCCTTCTTCTTCAGCTCTTCTGCTTTGATTTTCTGCCTCTCAAAATAGTGGTATGGCTTAGGAAAGTACTTGCTAGGCTCCACTGCAGTAGGAGGTAGCTTTCCCATCTTTGCCTTCCTTCTATACTGAACTATGGCTTCTTGTCTGATCTCATGTTTCCTCCATTCAGCTTCAGAAAACCATTTGTTCCTGTCATTCATGTTGTCTTTGGCAGCTTTCCAGGCAGTTAAAATTATATTTCTAGAGGTAGGGCTCCACTGTTCAAAGTCTGGCCTTTATTCTGCTTGTTCCCTAAACCTCTTCTTTGACAACCTTGCCTCTTCTTCTTTCTCTAATGTCTCTTGCATAGCTGCAGAAATAGGTTGAACAACCTTTTCCAGAACAACATTTGACTTCCTTGTAGTTGGGCTATACATCTGGTGAATATCAGCTTGCACCATGTCAAAATCTGGTGGAGGATATATGACCTGAGCTACCTCTGGTTGCTCACCTCCAAGATATGCACTTTGAATCCCAGATTCAGCAATATTATCATCATCACAGAGTGGAGGATAGCCCAGTGTAGCTCTGATGGAGTTAGATATCCATTTGGCATGGTCAGAGCTAGCTTTGACTAATACTCTCTCCCCCTTTATGACTTCTCTGGCCATATGATCTCTGACATCATCCTTTTGAAATCTTATTTGACTGTCCAAATATCTGATTCCCTCTTTAAAGAATGGTTTTAGCTTTTGCAGTTGTGCAGAGATAGCTTTCTGAGAATCTTGAATGGCAGTCTTGACAGCAGTAATCTCAGCTTGGAATACTTTATTAAAGTCAGCCTTAACTGCAGCAGCAACAGATGTAGAAGGTTCAGCAGTTTTATTCTTCAATTCAGTGACTATAGCATTGTGAGATTGTGTGAGATTGTCATTCATTCTTAATTGATTTTCAAGCACATATCCTTGTTTCAATGCTATATCATCTACTTGGGCTTTGATCTTCTCCTGGTGTGTTGCCTAGATAGACCACTGCATTCCCACCCTTGTGGAAGCAGTCAGTCATCTCCTTCTTGTTCAGGTTCATCTCAAACCTTATTGACTTTATATCTTGAGCAAGATCAAACTGTAATGACTTCTGTCCTTCATCTACATACTTCTCTATGGCCTGCCTTTGCTCATCCAATTTTATCTGTAGGGCAACCATTAAAGCACTATAATCAGCAGTTGGAGCTTGCTGAACTATAGGCTGTGGGGCAATGGATTGCAAAGCTTTCTTATAACTCTGACTTCTCCTCTTGAAGACATAGAGTTTCTTCTTCTTAGCCTTTGCAGCCTCATCTTCTTCAGATTCTGAAGTGCTGGCTATTTCAACCCTTTTCTTAGGGCTTGGAGGTTTGTCAGCTTGCACATCAGGTGCCTTCACAGTTTCTGGCCTTAAAGGCTCTTCCAGAACTGTCATTTGCTCCCCCTCAGCAGCAGCACTCTTATCTTCAGCAGCAGCATCCTTGTCCATATCAAAATCTTCTTGATCTAGATTTAGGAATAAATCCTCCATGGTGTATTCTGGTGGTGAAGAAGCTGGAGATGTTCTTGGTTCTTCAACCACAGGATCAGGAATTACTTCTTGTACAGCAGATGTGTCTTCTCTAACAGCATCTGGTTTTTGAGTATTCAGCTGAGTTTGCTGAAGATCATCAGACAAATCAGCATCTTCTATAATATAGTCTAAAGTTTTTAGGTCAGTGAGTACCTCTTGTATGATGGTGGTGGCTTGCTCACTGTCTAGTGTAGATGCTGCTTCTACAACTGGATGCTCCCCCTGGCTTTGATCCCTGTGGATGGGGCTAGCTGGAGGCAGCTCCCCCTGGATCTCAGCATCAGCTGGAGGAGCAGGAGACTTCACTGCTGGAACTTCCTCTTGGTCATCAGGAGTGAAAACAATATGTTTCTTCACTCCCTGAACTGCTGGAGGACTCTTGTGTCACTGGAGCAGTTTTTCTCTTTTTCTTAGGAGGAATCTCCTTCTCAGTAATTGTCTTCTCTGGAGTTGATATGTCCTTGGACAACACCCTGTCCCATCTGGAAAATATCCTTTGATCCATCTTCCTCATGTGGTTGATCTTACTTCCTGCAGCTGAACTCATGACTTCTAGTATGGTACCAGCTAGGTAGAGACTAAGTATTCTGCCCAGGTTGGGCTTCTTCAGACTCTCCTTGATCTTGTCAAACACTATCATTGACCAATCAGTTTTAATAGTGAAGATAATTCTTGTCATGATTTCAAACATGTAGGCAGACACTCTGTCATGCCCTCCAGTCTTGCTGAGTAAGACTTTTCCTACAATTTCAGACATGAACTTTCCTTTGTTATTCATGCCTTTTCTGTTGAATACAGATCCTATCTTCATCTTAGGATCAAGACCACACCAGGTTAAAGCTTCCCTGGTCTTTGAAGCAGTAACCTCTTCTTCATCTTGAATTTTGGGTAGCTGGAGCACCTTCCTCAGATTCTTTGGTGAAACCTTGACCTTAGTCCCATGAACTCTGGATTTGATTCTGAATCCAGATTCATCAACTGCAGCTCCATTAAGGAATTCAAGCACTTCCTTCTTCCAAATCTTGTAGGTTCAGACAAAAGATATTCTAGTCCAGAATCGGTGACTAGGGTTACTACAGCCTGAATTTCTGCATCTGCTTCGTCGAACGCGCCGCGCACTAGCTCATAGCCCTCGTTAACGTTCTCCTCAAGCTTAGGAGCCATTAGGGTTTGGAGAATCTGTCTTTAGAAAAGAGAGGTGTCGACACAGGAGTTTTGGTCTCGAAACTTTGAAAGCGTGTCGACAAACAAAGACAGAACCCTATTTATACCTTTCTGATTTTGAAGATGAACAGGCGGGACAGCTAGCTTAAAATGTGTCGACACTGGCAATAAGTGTCGACACTGACTTATAATGTCTCGACACATATGTGTCGACACAAGTTTAGTCAACAGATATTATGTGTCGACACATGTTTATGTGTCGACACCACACTACTCGACGAATAGTCGAGACTTTACTTAGAAAATTCTGAGTAAAACATAAGTGTCGACACCACATTGGATGTGTCGACACCTACTAGACATGTGTCGACACTAACATTCTGAAGTGTCGACACCAACATCCTAGATGTGTCGACACCTTTTTCCTGAAGTGTCGACACCACTATTCTGTGTCGACATAAACTTGTCTATATGTCGACACCTTTTGACTTAGTCATTTTCAAATCTGTAAACTTACTCTAAGTTTATCATTCCTAGTTCAATTTTGAATCTATTGAACTTAGCTTCTTCTAGTGGCTTAGTAAACATATCAGCTACTTGTTCATCTGTTTTAACATATTCTAATAAAATATCTTCTCTTTCTACATGCTCCCTAAGAAAATGATATTTAATCTCAATATGTTTTGTCCTACTATGGGATACAGGGTTATTAGCTATTGAAATAGCACTTGTAGAATCACAGAAAAGTGGAGTTCTACTTACCTGAAATCCATAGTCCTCTAGCTGATGTTGAATCCACAGAAGTTGAGCACAGCAACTTCCTGCAGCCACATACTCTGACTCTGCTGTGGAGATAGCCACACTGGTTTGTTTCTTGCTACTCCATGAAATTAGTCTCCCACCTAGGAATTGACAGGTTCCAGTAGTGCTCTTCCTATACTCTTTGCATCCTGCAAAGTCTGCATCTGAATAACCTGTTAGATCAAAATCTCCATTCCTAGGGTACCAGAGGCCTAGATAGGGAGTGCCCTTTAGATATCTCAATATTCTTTTGACTGCAGTCAAATGAGACTCTTTAGGGCATGCTTGATACCTTGCACAAACACATGTAGCATACATGATGTCTGGTCTACTAGCAGTCAAGTATAATAGGGAGCCAACTATCCCTCTATATAAGGTTTCATCTACAGGTTTCCCTGCATCATCCTTGCTAAGAGACATACTTGACCCCATAGGAGTCTTCATGGTACTGGATGAATCCATACCATACTTCCTTATGAGTTCTAGGGTGAACTTTGACTGACAAATGGACAAACCACTCTCAGTCTGTTTAACTTGGAGACCCAAGAAAAACTTCAGCTCTCCCATACTACTCATCTCAAACTGACCTTGCATAAGTTTTGCAAACTTTTTGCAAAGGCTGCTTTCAGTAGACCCAAATATAATGTCATCTACATATATTTGGACTAGTATGACTTTGCCTCTAGATTCCCTAAGGAATAGAGTCTTATCTATTTTCCCCCTTGAGAACTTGTTCTCAATGAGGAAACTAGATAGGGTTTCATACCAAGCCCTAGGGGCTTGCTTTAACCCATATAAAGCTTTCCTAAGTCTATAGACATAATGAGGTAGAGTTGGATCAACAAAACCTGAAGGCTGCTCCACATAGACTTCTTCTTTCAAATTACCATTTAGGAATGCTGACTTGACATCCATTTGGTATACCTTGAATCCTTGATAGGTTGCATAGGCCAAGAACATTCTTATGGCTTCCAGTCTGGCTACTGGAGCAAAGGTTTGATCAAAGTCAATACCTTCTTCTTGCCTATATCCTTTAGCAACCAGTCTAGCCTTATTCTTAATGATGACTCCTTGTTCATCCATCTTATTCCTGTAGATCCACTTAGTTCCTATTACATTGTGGTCTTTAGGTTTGGGAACCAATTCCCAGACCTTGCACCTCTTGAACTGATTAAGCTCTTCTTGCATTGCTTCAGTCCATTGTGGATCTTGTATTGCTTCTTCAAATTTCTTAGGTTCAACTTGTGACAGAAAGCTGGAATAGATTGCTGCATTCATGTTTCTACTCCTGGTTTGTACTCCTTGTCTTGGATCTCCAATAATCAGCTCTACTGGATGATCTCTTAGATGCCTGTTGGCTGGAGGCTATCTTACTTCTGGTTGAACCACTTCAGCATCTGCATCAGCTGTACTCCTTGTATTTCTTCAGCAATTGGCACATGTAGTTCTCCCCCTGGACAACAGCTACTGTCTTTACTTGCTGTCTTGCAGCAGGCACCTCTTCTATAGTAAGCTTGTCCATTGTCTTTGTCAAACCTGTGGGGCTGCATACATTGCTAGACAACTCATTATTAATAAGTTTGTCTCATCAAAAACTACATGCACTGATTCTTCTACAACTTGTGTAGTCAAGTTGTAGACTCTATAAGCCTTACTATTATTGCTGTACCCAACAAAAATTCCCTCTTGGGACTTGGCAGCAAACTTAGTTAAGTAAGACTTCCCATTGTTAAGTATGAAGCATTTGCAACCAAAGATCCTAAAATAGGATAGTTTGGTTTCCTGCCTTTCACAACTTCATAGGGGGTCTTGTTAAGCCTTTTAGTGATGGTAGCCCTATTTATAACATGGACATGCAGTGTTAACTGCTTCAGCCCAGAAATACTCTGGCAGTGATGTATCACTTAGTAGGGTCCTACCAGCCTCTATCAAGGTTCTATTCTTCCTCTCAGCAATGCCATTTTGCTGAGGTGTTCTAGGTGAAGAGAATTCTTGAAATATCCCAAAGTCTTCACACAGTTTTGTCATGCTATCAGACTGAAATTCAGTACCATGGTCACTTCTAATTTTGACCACTGTACTATTTAGTTCATTCTGAATTTGCTTGACAAAGCTATAAAAGACACTAGGTGTTTCAGATTTCTGTCTTAAGAAGAACACCCAGGAAAACCTTGAGTAGTCATCTACAACTACAAAGGTAAAGACCTTCCTACCTAAGCTGTGAACTGGCATTGGACCAAAGATATCCATATGCAAGAGGTATAAACACCTCACAGCATCTTTGTTTTCTATGCTTCTAAAGGTGGATTTGGTCTGCTTGTCCTTTTGACAAGCTGAGCAAATACCATCTTTAACACGCTTAACTTGAGGACCATTCCTCACTAACTCTTTGCTAAAGAGTTTGCTAATAGTCTTGTAGTTAAGATGGGCAAGCCTCTTGTGCCATTTGACACAATGAGAGACTGTCTCATCAGCTACAAGACAAACTGGAGAACCATTGTTCTCAACCATAATGTCTAGGCAGTAGACATTCCTCTTCCTATAACCAGTCAAAATGATCTCTTGATCACTTGACCTCTTGATATGACAACCATTTTTAACAAATGAGATGTCATACCCTACATCACTTAATTGACTTATACTTATTAGGTTGTGTTTCAACCCTTTAACATAAGCCACTTGAGTAATGGTAACTAAGTTTGAAGAAATATTACCAAACCCTTTGATGATTCCTTTTTCAGAACCACCAAAGGTCACTTTAGGACCATTTTTGATTGGAATGTAGTCCTTCAGTAGTCCCCTTGTTCCAGTCATATGTCTGGAACATCCACTATCCAAGTACCATGTTGGGGTATGGCCACTTGGACTCACCTGCAAAACAAATTAATGAACCTTAGAACCCAAAGTATTCTTGGGTCCTTGGTGATTGTTAGTTTGCAATTTGACAAACCTACCTACTGGCATTCCAACAGGTAGTTTGGAACTCACTTTGGCACTCACATTGTGCCAACAGTCTACTGCAAAATGACCAACTTTGCCACAACACCAGCATTCAAACTTATTGTACCTTTGCTTAGGTACTGCCTTGGCTGTCTTGACTACAGCAGGCTTGTTGAATGTTGGGGCTTTGCCCTTGGACTTAGACTTGGACTGCTCAGTCCCTGCAGGTCTAACAAAACCCAGTCCAGCCTTGCCTTTATGATGAACAAATTCATCAATTAAAGGTAGCACTGATTTAGGTTTGAAAACCTAGCAACAAGCTCTCTCTCTTTCTGAAGATTGATCTCCAGTCTCTTAATTTGATCATTCTTATAGGTGATAGTTCCCATCTGAATCACAGTAATGTGTTTCAGCCTGGCTACCTCATTCAGTTTTGATCAAATTGCTTCTCAAAATCTGTTGCAGCAGCTTTAAGATCAGCAATTTCCTTTGCCTGACTTTTGGCTAGGGTCTTGCTTTTCTTGTAGGCTTGCAACAGTACCTTATATTCATCTATAAGCTGATGAATATCTTCCTCAGACTCAGATATATTCTCATCACTTGATGAAGAAGAATCTGATTCTGAACAAGAACAAGAACCTGAATTTAAACTTGAACTTAGTACCTGACTGGGTCCTGGCTGCTCCAGGATTTTGGCACTCTCTGTCAAAGTCATTAGCTCTTGGCAATGACTGTCTTCTTGTTCATAAATTGACTCCAAGATCTGCATGAATTCTTCCTCTTCTTCTTCAGCAAAAGCCCTATGTAGGCTTCAACCTCAGACTCAGTTTCTGAAGAAGAGATATCTGATAGAGTCTTCTCCTTCTTAGCAACAAAAGACTTTTCTTTCTTTCCTTTGAGGTGAGTCTTTTTCCTGTCACCAGATTCCTTTCTCTTCTCTGGACAATCTGCAATAACATGGCCCTGTCTATTACAGTAATAGCAAACAATCTTTGAACCAGTTGCCTTGCTTGATTTTGTCCTTTTCTTGTCATTCTTTGAAGACCTCTTTTTCTGATAAGAGTCTTCCTTTCCTTGTGATGTAGAAGGCCTTGACCTCCACTGTTTCTTTTTCAAAAACTTCTGAAAGTGTCTAGTGAAAGCAGCAAAGTCTTCATCACTTTCACTGCTCTTAGACTTTGTGCTGACAGACTCATCAGACTCTGATTCAACTACCTCTGGAGGTGAAGTTGAAGACTTGTTCCTGCACTTTCTGGGAACTTCTGTTTTGAAAGCAACAGTTCTTTCCTTATGCTCAGTCCTTGTTGATTTCTCCTCCTCTTTTCTTACTGTCAACTGCATCTCATATGACAATAACTTGCCAAACAGTGTAGGGGAGGAATTTCCCCCAACTTAGCCATTTCTCTTATGGCACAGATCTTGGTGTCCCAATCTTTGGTTAGGGACCTTAAGAACTTGTCATTTAGTTCATAGTTACTGAACTCTCTTCCATAAGACATGAGTTCATTAACTATTCTGTAAAATTTCTTATAGCACTCAGTGATGCTATCACCCTTTCCTTGCCTAAAGCTTTCATACTCCTGATTTAGCAAGGACTTTCTATCTTGCCTAACTTCTTCAAATCCTTCCATATACATTATAAGAGTGTCCCACATCTCTTTGGCTGTCTTACAGTGTATAAGTTCTGAAAAGTTGCATCATCAATGGCACTCACTATTATGTTTTGTGCCCTCTTGTCCATGGTGGCCAGGACAATTTCATCCTTAGTCATCTCAGAGAAATCCTTTGGAGTTCTCTGATTTGCATCTAGAACTGAAATCTTCATAGGCACATAAGGCCCTTCCTTTACTGTGATGTAGATTCTAGGGTCAGAGGCTTCCATAAATAGCCTTACCCTTTCTTTCCAGATCCCAAAGATCTCTTTTCTGCATATAGGTAATTTCATGGAACCCAATTCCTTATGATTCTCAGAAGAACCCATGTTTCTTGATTTTCTTGAATCTGTGTTGCCTTACACTGAATCTGCCAAATAGGATCTCCTCAGACTGTTAGTCCTTGTTTTGAGGAACCTCCCTCTGATACCACTTGAAAGATATGGTACCTAAACACCTAGAGGGGGGGGGGGGGGGTGAATAGGTGACCTAATCCTTTTCTAACTTTGTTGGCAGCCAAACAGTTATATCACAGATTTCTAACTACTTTTGCACAGCAAACAGCAATAACAAAACATACACAGCTAATCCACAGCACAATCACAGCACAGCACACAGTGTTTTATAGTGGTTCCCCAAGATATGGGTACATCCACTTTCCCCCTTCGCCTATCTAGCAGTGTACTAGATTCGGCCAAACTTCTCCACTGTCTCAGAACCCAAATTGGTTCCTACACCTCAGGCCCAAAGCCTTACAACTCAGCTTTATCCCAAAGCCTACACTCAGCCAATCAAGGCCTACACTCAGCCAACCAAGGCCTACACTCAGCCAACAAGGCCTACACTCAGAGATCTCAATCTCCTACACTCAGGCTCACAAGCCCTACCCTCAGCCTTTATAAATATAGGCTTACAATTCACTCAGATCCAATGGATCCTACAAGTTAAAAATGTAATACAAATAATAACTCTACAACTCAGAATTAAAGGATGGGAGTTGAGAGATTCTTGATGAGTTCTTGGAAGAACTCAGCTGGATTCACCCTGACTTAGCTTTCTTCAAAGCTTCTTGAGTAGAACTGAATAAGACTGAATCCTCCTGCAGTAGTTCCTTGACCTCTGCTACTTAAGATCCAGAATTGAATCTGAATCCTTCTTCTCAGCCTAGTTCCAGAGGCTGATTTCTTGGAAGGAGCCCTCTCTCTCCAACTTCTTAGATCTGCACTTGGACTGCAAGATCTTCTTGTGTTGATACTCTTGGTACCACTTCAATAATTTGTTTTTCAACAAACTAAACTTTTGAACAACAATCTGATCTAGTTGATCTTCAACCTTTCTTTCTGTAAACTGTAGATGCCTATTTATAGGCTTTCTTCATGGTAACCGGCTGGTCCGGTCCATAACTGACTTCTGATATCTCTGACAGGTGCTGTAGACCGGCTGGAACGGCAGCTGTCAAGTCATCCAGTCATTTCTTGAAAATCTCTAACTGTCTGTAAGTGTCGAGACTTTCTGTCTTTAAGTGTCGACACTTATAGTCCAAGTGTCGACACATGTTGTGTAAGTGTCGACACAAGTCTACAAGGTGTCGACACATTTCCTTGTATGTCTCGACACAGATTCTTCTGCATGTGTCGACACTGAAATTGAGTGTCGACACAATTACTTGTTCTTCTAGCTTTTGCTGAATTCTTCTAAGTGTCGACACATCTCCTTTGTGTCGACACAACTTCTTGTGTTGTATCTGTTAAGTGTCGACACTGCTTCTTGGTGTCGACACATAGTCTTCTATGTTGATTCTTGCTGAGTGTCGACACAGCTCCTTGTGTCGACACTTGATTCTTCTGTTGAGACTTCAGCTGAGTGTCGACACATTCCTTTAGTGTCGACACTTGTACTTAGAATATTTTGGAAATAATTCTGTTCTTTGCTAAGTGTCGACACAGCTCCTTGTGTCGACACTTTCTTCAAGTGTTGAGTCTTCAGCTGTGTGTCGACACATTGTTCTGGGTGTCGACACATACTTCAAATACTGACTCTTCTGTTGAGTGTCGACACATTGTGCTGGGTGTCGACACTTACTTCAAATGCTGACTCTTCTGATGAGTGTCGACACATTGTGTTGAGTGTCGACACATGTACTTAGTCTCTGCAGACTTTTGCTGAGTGTCGACACAGCTCTAAGTGTCGACACTTTCTGGTGTAGACACAGCTTCACTGGGTGTCGACACAGCTCCTTGTGTCGACACTTTCTGTCTGCACTTTTCTTCACTGAGTGTCGACACAGCTCCAAGTGTCGACACTTTCTGTCTGGTGTCGACTCTGCATCCCAGGTGTCGACACAATGACTCCAAGTGTCGACACTGCTTGTCTGGGTGTCGACACAAGCTTTCTTGAGTGTCGACATTTTCCCTCTGGGTGTCGACACATGGACTTAGAAACTTTTTGCTTCAGTCCAGTGATTACTTAGCCTGCACAAGTAAACTCAACATACATCAAATACATTATGATGTATATCATTGAGTTAGGTGAGGCTTCTTCAAATCAGGTACATTTGACCAATGTACCCAACAGAGAACATAATTTGTAAATTGCATTATTTCCTATAAAAGTCCTATAGGCTAAAATTTCATATAATTCCAAACTATTATTGTTAATCTAACTATTACAATTATTGCTTTCTATTTGATTATATCAGGAAGTCTTTTGGCCAAAACTTTTGCGCTATTTAAATCATCTTCATAAATTTAGGACTTAACTCTTACACCCCGTTTATTTATTTAGATCTCTCTTATAATTGATTAAGCGGTAGCTAAACTTTGAGTTTTTTCTATTCCTTATAAGTTCACCTCAAACTTTTGCTCTGGAATAGCAAAAGCTTAAGTATGGGGGTATTTGATGAAATGTAAATATACCTAGTTTTATGTACATTATATCAGTCGTTTTACTTTATTTTTGTCATTTTTACTTATTTTTGTTCAATAAAATGTTTCTTTTATTTTAAATATTTTGCGAATTTATTTTATTTTTTTTGTAGATAAAAAGCAAAAAATCTGCCCAAAATACACATGTCATGCCCGTGTACTGATGGTCACGCCCGTGACCGGGGCGTGACCCGTCAAATGCCAGTGAAATCAAATATTTTTGAAGAGAAAAGCTTGACACGCCCGGCCACACGCCCGTGTCCATCCGACACGGGGCGTGACCAGGCCCGTGCTAGCCAGGTCGACGTTTTGCGCTCAACGTTCGTCGAAGCCAAGAGGGACACGCCCGTGTTCAATGATGCGACACGACCGTGTCAGCCCGAAAAACCACCGCTGACGACTCCCGAAGTCAACAACGCCATTAATCGCCGCACGACACGCCGACCGTCACGCCCGTTGAAAGATATTGTACCTAAACACCTAGAGGGGGGGGGGTGAATAAGTGACTTGAATCTTTTTAACTTTTTATGGCAGCAATCAGTTTCTAACATAGATTTATATCTACTTTTGCACAGCAATCACACAACAATCACAGCAAACCACAACACACAGTAGACACACAGTTTTATAGTGGTTCCCCAAGGTTTGGGTACATCCACTTTCCCCCTTCGCCTATCTAGCAGTGTACTAGATTCGGCCAAACTCCTCCACTATCTCAGAACCCAAAACAGGCTCCTACACCTCAG
Source organism: Platanthera guangdongensis (assembly GCA_039583875.1). Lineage (NCBI taxonomy): Eukaryota > Viridiplantae > Streptophyta > Magnoliopsida > Asparagales > Orchidaceae > Platanthera > Platanthera guangdongensis. The sequence continues at coordinate 114,460,809 of CM077158.1, forward strand.
GCCCAAGGCCCTACAACTCAGCTTCTTCACAAAGCCTACACTCAGCCACAAAGGCCTACACTCAGCCACCAAGGCGTACACTCAACCACCAAGGCCTACACTCAGAGATTTAAATCTCCTACACTCAGCCTTTATAATTACAGGCTTACAAGACTCAGATCCAAAGGATCCTACAAGAAAATATGAATATAATAATGTTAACTCAACAACTCAGAGACAAGAGAGGAGAGTTGTGAGTTTCTTGATGAGTTCTTGGAAGAACTCAGCTGGAATCAATCTGACTTGGCTTTCTTCAAAGCTTCTTGAATGTAGAACTCAATAAGATTGACTCCTTCTGTAGTTGATCCTTGATCTCTGCTACTTAAGATTCAGAATAAATCTAAACCCTTCTTCTCAGTCTGGTTCCAACAACTGATTTCTTGGATGGAGCTCTCTCTCTCCAACTTCTTTGATCTGCACTTGATTCTTCAAGGAATAGCTAGATCTTCTTTGTTAAATACTTGATCAATAATCTGAACTTGGACTTCTGTTCTATCAATGCCTTTCTGTAGACAACATAGACCTATTTATAGGACTTCTTCATGGTAACCGGCTGGTCCGGTCCATAACTGAATTCTGACAACTCTGACAGGTGCTGTAGACCGGCTGGAATGGCAGCTGTCAAGTCATCCAGTCAGTTCTTGAAAATTCTGTAACTGTCTGCAAGTGTCGAGACTTTCTGTCTTTAAGTGTCGACACTTATAGACCAAGTGTCGACACAAGTTGTCTAAGTGTCGACACTAGCCTACAAGGTGTCGACACAACTCCTTGTGTTGTAGATTTTATATCTCGACACTGCTTCTTCTTCATGTGTCGACACAGATAATGTGTGTCGACACAAGTCCTTGTACTTCAGTATTTTGCTGAATTCTTGTAAGTGTCGACACATATCTTTGTGTCGACACATCTTCATGTGTTGAACTTGTATTAGTGTCGACACATCTTCTTGGTGTCGACACTTGCCTTTAGTGTTGATACTTGCTGAGTGTCGACACAGCTCCTTGTGTCGACACATTCTTTCTTGTGTTGAGACTCTGGTTGAGTGTCGACACATCTCCTTAGTGTCGACACTTGTACTTAGAATATTCTTGAACTTTGCTGATCTATGCTAAGTGTCGACACAGCTCCTTGTGTCGACACTTTCTTCAAGTGTTGAGTCTTCAGCTGAGTGTCGACACATTCTTTCTTGTGTCGACACTTTCTTCAAGTGTTGACTCTTCTGTTATGTGTCGACACTTTGTTCTGGGTGTCGACACTTGTACTTAGTCTCTGCTAGCTTTTGCTGAGTGTTGACACAACCTACAAGTGTCGATACTTTTTGATGTAGACATAGTTTCACTAGGTGTCGACACAACTGCTAAGTGTCGACACTGCTTCACTGACTTTTCTTCATTGAGTGTCGACACAGCTCCTTGTGTCTACACTTTCTGTCTGGTGTCGACTCAGCATTCCTGGTGTCGACACAAATACTCCAAGTGTCGACACTGCTTGCCTGGGTGTCGACACAAGTCTTCTTAAGTGTCGACACTTTCCCTCTGGGTGTCGACACATGGACTTAGAAACTTTTTCTTCTTTCCTGCAAATACTTAGCCTGCACAAGTAAACTCAAAACACATCAAATACATTTTGATGTATATCATTGAGTTGGGTGAGGCTTCTTCAAATCAGATACATTTGAACCAATGTACCCAAGAATCTCCCCCTATTTGGAGAAGTCATAACCCTTAGTCAATGATATACACCATTCATAATAAAATTACAAAATGATGTAAAGCAGGATTATATATAGCAGGACAATCATAAATATGTATCAACCAAACATGTATACATAGACATCATCACAGAACAAATATGAAATAGATTTAACATATAACACATTGTTCTAATATCTGTCATATTCATTTTCAAAAGTTTACAGAATGTTTTACATCAAAAAGATTACATAGTAAACTTTAAGAAAATTCTAATTCTATTCTTGATCAGCATCATTGATCACTATCCCTTTTCCAGATTTTATCCTTGCTTGCACAGGGGCTTCAGCATCTTCTGTTTCAGCAGGCTTTTTGCCTTTCAAGTCCTTTTTCTTTTGCTCTTCTGCTTTGATCTTTTGCCTCTCAAAGTAGTGATAAGGCTTGGGAAAGTACTTGCTAGGCTCCTGGGCAGTAGGAGGTAGCTTTCCCATCTTGGCCTTTCTCCTGTATTGGACTATAGCCTCCTGCTTGGACTCATGTTTTCTCCATTCAGCCTTAGAAAACCACTTGTTCCTGTCATGTACATTATCTTTTGCAGCTTTCCAGGCAGTCAAAATGATATTTCTTGAGGTAGGGCTCCACTGCTCAAAGTCTGGTCTTTGTTCAGCTTGTTCCATAAACCTCTTCTTAGACAATCTAAGTCTCTTCTTCTTTCTGCAGTGCTTCTTGCATAGCCTCAGATATTGGCTGAACAACTTTTTCAATAATGACATTATCCTTACCCCTAGGTGGGCTATACATGGACTGTACATCAGCATGTATCATGTCAAAATCTGGAGGAGGGTAGATGACTTGAGCTACTTCAGGTTGCTCCCTCCTAGATATGCAGGATTAATTCCAGATTCTGCAACATTATCATCATCACAAAGAGGAGGATATCCAAGAGTTGCTCTGATAGAATTTGATATCCACTTGGCATGATCAGAGCTGGCTTTGACTAAAACCCTCTCCCCTTTATGACTTCTCTTTCTATATGATCTCTGACATCATCTTTCTGAAATCTCACCTGATTATCCAAATAATTAACTCCATCTTTAAAGAAAGGTTTTAACCTTTGGAGTTTGTCAGTTATCAACTTTTGAGAATCTTGGATGGCAGTCTTAACAGCAGTTATTTCCTCTTGGAATACTTTGTCAAAATCTGCTTTTGCTGTAGCTGGAGTCTGCCCTGCAGCTAGATTCTTCAGCTCTGTGACTATAGCATTGTGAGATGTAGTCAAATTATCATTCATCCTAATTTGATTTTCAAGTACATATCCCTGCTTGACTGCAAAGTCATCAACTTGTGCTTTAATCTTTTCTTGATGTGTAGCTGAGTACACCACTGCATTCCCCCTTTGTGGAAGCAGTCTGTCATCTCCTTCTTATTAAGATTCATCTCAAATCTTATTGACTTGATATCCTGGGCTAGATCAAACTATAATGATTTTTTCCCTTCATCCACATATTTCTCTATGGCCTGCCTGTGCTCATCAAGCTTTATCTGCATTGCAACCATTAAAGCACTATAATCAATAGTTGGTGCTGGCAGTGATATAGGCTGTGGAGCAATAGTTTGCAAAGCCTTCTTATAACTTTGGCTGCTTCTTTTGAAAACTTGAAACTTCTGTTTCTTAGCTCTTGTAGCCTCCTCATCTTCAGATGCTGAGGAGCTGGCTATGTCTACCCTTTCCTTAGGGCTTGGAGGTAACTCCTTCTGAACTTCAGGTTCTTTCTCAGGTGCTTGCCTTACAGGCTCTTCCAGAATTTGCACTTGCTCCCCCTCAACTGGAGCATTCTCCCCTTCAGCAACTGTACTTTCTTTTCCAAAGTTTTCTTGATCCAAATTTAGGAAAAGATCTTCCATGGTATACTCTTGTGGAGAATGAGCTGGAGAAATTCTTGGCTCTTCAACCACTGGATCAGATACAACTTCATGATCTACAACAGATGTGTCTTTCATTACAACATCTGTGACTTGACTATCAGTCTGTGGTTACTGATAAACATCAGACAAATCAGTATCCTCTAAAGGAAAATCTAAAGCATTAAGCTCAGTGATTACCTCAAGGATGATGTTTGTAGCTTGCTCACTCTCAAGAGGAGTGGGCTCTTCCACAACTAGTGGCTCCCCCTGGATTTGATCCTGGTGTAAGTGGCTAGCTGGAGGTAGCTCCCCTTGCTTCTCAGCAATTACTTCAGTTCCAATGTCTTCAACATCAGGTGTGAAGACCACTTATTCTTCACTGTCAGAGCTGCTAGTGGACACTTGAGCCACTGGGGCAGTTTTCTTCTTCTTCCTTGGAGGTGATACTTTCTCAGGAGTGATCTTCTCAGGTGTTGGCATCTCTTTAGACAACACCCTGTCCCATCCGGAGAAGATCCTCATGTCCATTCTCCTCATATGATTTATTTTAGTGCCAGCAGTCTGACCCATAACTTCTGGTATGCTTCCAGCTAGGTATAAGCTCAAGATTCTGCCCAAGTTGGGCTTTTTCAGGCTTTCCTTGATCTTTTCAAAGATCACTACAGTCCAGTCAGTTTTCAGATTGAAGATTATCCTTGTCATAATACCAAACATATGGTCAGATACCCTGTCATTCCCTCCTGGCTTACTTAGAATTACTTTGCCTACAATCTCTGACAGGAATTTCCCCTGACTGTTCATTCCTTTTCTATTGAAGACTGAACCAATCTTCATCTTAGAATCTAGTCCACACCAAGTTAGAGCTTCCCTGGTCTTTGAAGCAGTAACTTCATCTTCTTCTTTAGTTCTAGGCAACTGAAGTACTTTTCTCAGACTTTTTGAAGAGACCTTAACCTTCTCACCATGGACCCTGGACTTGATCTTGAATCCAGTGTCGTCTACCTTAGCTCCATTGAGGAATTCCAAGACTTCCTTCTTCCAAATCTTTGTTGGCTCTGAAACAAGATATTCTAACCCTGAGTCTATTACTAGGGTTACTACAGTCTTGATTTCTTGGTCGGCATCATCAAAAGCATTGCGCACGAGCTCGTAGCCTTCGTTGATGTTCTCCTCAAGCTTTGGCGCCATAAGGGTTTGAAGAATATGACTGGAGAGAAGAGAGGTGTCGACACACAAGTTTTGGTCTCGAAACTTTTGAAAGCATGTCGACAGACTAAGGAAAAACCCTATTTATACCTTTCTAGTTTTGAAGATGAAAAGGCGGACAGCTAACTTAAATTGTGTCGACACTGGCGATAAGTGTCGACACAGACTTATAATGTCTCGACACCTATGTGTCGACACAAGTTTAGTCAACAGATTATATGTGTCGACACTTGTTTATGTGTCGACACCACTTAACTCGACACATATTCGAGATTTTACTTAGATAATTCTGAGTAAACACTATGCGTCGACACCACCTTGGTTGTGTCGACACCATCTTGTCATGTGTCGACACTAATATTCTGAAGTGTCGACACCAACTTCCTAGATGTGTCGACACCTTTTTCCTGAAGTGTCGACACCACTATTCTGTGTCGACACAGAGATCTCTGTGTGTCGACACCTTTTTACTTAGCCATTTCCAATTCTATAAACTTACTCTAAGTTTATCATTCCTAGTTCAATTTTAAACTTATTGAACTTAGTTTCTTCTAGGGGCTTAATGTACATATCAGCTAGTTGATTATCAGTTTTACATATTCTAGTAAAATATCCTCTTTCTCTACATGCTCCCTAAGAAAATGGTATTTTATCTCAATATGTTTAGTTCTACTATGGGAAATAGGATTATGTGCAATTGAAATAGCACTAGTAGAATCACAGAAGAGTGGAGTTCTACTTACCTGAAATCCATAGTCCTCAAGCTGATGTTGTATCCACAGAAGTTGAGCACAGCAACTTCCTGCAGCCACATATTCTGATTCTGCAGTGGAGATAGCCACACTTGTTTACTTCTTGCTACTCCATGAAATCAGTCTCCCACCTAGGAATTGACAGGTTCCAGTTGTGCTTTTTCTGTCTTCTTTGCATCCTGCAAAGTCTGCATCTGAATAACCTGTTAGTTCAAAATCCCCATTCCTAGGGTACTAGAGGCCTAGATAAGGAGTGCCCTTTAGATATCTCAATATTCTTTTGACTACTGTCAAATGAGACTCTTTAGGGCAGGCTTGATACCTTGCACAGACACATGTAGCATACATGATATCTGGTCTACTTGCAGTCAAATATAATAGGGAGCCAACTATCCCTCTATACAAGGTTTCATCCACAGGTTTCCCTACATCATCCTTGCTAAGAGACATACTTGACCCCATAGGAGTCTTCATGGTGCTGGATGAATCCATACCATACTTCCTTATGAGTTCTAGGGTGAACTTGGACTGGCATATGGATAAACCATTCTCAGTCTGTCTTACTTGGAGACCCAAGAAGAACTTTAGCTCTCCCATACTACTCATCTCAAATTGACCTTGCATTAGTTTTGCAAACTTTTTGCAAAGGCTACTTTCAGTAGACCCAAATATTATGTCATCTACATATATTTGGACTAGTATTACTTTGCCTCTAGATTCACTAAGGAATAGAGTCTTGTCTATTTTCCCCCTTGTGAACTTATTCTCAATGAGGAAACTAGACAGGGTTTCATACCAAGCCCTAGGGGCTTGCTTTAACCCATATAATGCTTTCCTAAGTCTATAGACATGATTAGGTAGAGTTGAATCAACAAAACCTGATGGCTGTTCCACATAGACTTCCTCTTTAAGATTACCATTCAAAAATGCTGACTTAACATCCATTTGGTAAACTTTAAATCCTTGAAAGATTGCATAGCCCAGGAACATCCTTATGGCTTCCAGTCTGGCTACTGGAGCAAAGGTTTGATCAAAGTCAATACCTTCTTCCTGCCTATATCCTTTAACAACCAATCTTGCTTTATTCTTAATGATGACTCCATGTTCATCCATCTTATTCCGGTAGATCCACTTGGTCCCAATTATATTGTGGTCTTTAGGTTTAGGAACAAGTTCCCAGACCTTGAACCTCTTGAACTGATTCAGCTCTTCCTGCATTGCTTCAATCCAATGTGGATCAAGGATGGCTTCTTCAAACTTCTTTGGTTCAACTTGGGATAGAAAACTGGAGTAGATTGCTGTATTCAGATTTCTGCTCCTTGTTTGTACCCCTTGTCTTGGATCACCAATGATTTGTTCTACTGGATGATCTCTAAGATGCCTATTGGCTGGAGGCATCCTTACTTCAGGTTGAACTTCTTCAATTTCATCATCTTGCTGTACTCCTTGTACTCCTTCTGCATTTGGTACATGTAGTACTCCCCCTGGACAACAGCCATTGTCTTCTACTTGCTGTCTTGCAGTAGGTTCTTCTTCTATAGTGAGCTTGTCCATCTTCTTTGTTAAACCTGCGGGGCTGCATACACTACTAGATAACTTATTGTTAATAAGCATAGTTTCATCAAATACTACATGTACAGTCTCTTCTACAACTTGAGTAGACAGGTTGTACACTCTATAAGCCTTACTGTTGTTGCTGTACCCAACAAAAATTCCCTCTTGGGACTTGGCAGCAAACTTAGTCCAGTAAGATTTTCTATTGTTAAGTATAAAGCATTTACAACCAAAGATCCTGAAGTAGGATATGTTTGGTTTCCTGCCTTTCACAACCTCATAGGGGGTCTTGTTGAGGCTTTTAGTTATGGTAGCCCTATTAATAACATGGCATGCAGTATTGACTGCTTCAGCCTAGAAATATTCTGGTAGTGATGTATCACTTAATAGGGTCCTACCAACCTCAATCAAGGTCCTATTCTTCCTCTCAGCAATGCCATTTTACTGAGGTGTTCTAGGTGAAGAAAACTCTTGAAATATCCCAATTCTTCACATAGTTTTGTCATGCTATCAGACTGAAATTCAGTACCATGGTCACTTCTTATGTTGACCACAGTACTAGCTAGTTCATTCTGAATCTGTTTGACAAAGCTATAGAAGACACTAGGTGTTTCAGATTTCTGTCTTAGAAAGAACACCCAGGAAAACCTTGAGTAGTCATCTACAACTACAAAGGTATAGACCTTCCTACCCAGGCTGTGAACTGGCATTGGACCAAAGAGATCCATATGCAAGAGGTATAAGCACCTCACAGCATCTTTGTTTTCAATGCTTCTAAAGGTGGATCTAGTCTGCTTGCCCTTTTGACAAGCTGAGCAAATACCATCTTTAACACACTTAACTTGAGGACCATAACTCACTAACTCTTTGCTAAAGAGTTTGCCAATTGTCTTGTAGTTTAGATGGGCTAGCCTCTTGTGCCATTTGACACAATGAGAGACTGTCTCATCAGCTACAAGACACACTTGAGAACCATTGGTCTCACACATAATGTCTAGGCAGTAGACATTCCTCTTTCTATAACCTGTCAAAATGATCTCTTGATCATTTGACCTCTTGATATGATAACCATCCTTAACAAATGAGATGTCATATCCTACATCACTTAATTGACTTATACTAATTAGGTTGTGTTTCAAACCTTTAACATAAGCCACTTGAGTAATGGTAACTAAGTTACTAGAAATGTTACCAAACCCTTTGATGATTCCTTTTTCAGAACCACCAAAGGTGACTTTTGGACCATCTTTGATTGGAATGTAGTCCCTTAGTAATCCCTTTGTTCCAGTCATATGTCTGGAACATCCACTGTCCAAGTACCATATTGGGGCATGGCCACTTGGACTCACCTGCAAAACAGATTAGTGAACCTTAGAACCCAAAGAATTCTTGGGTCCTTGGTACTTGTTAGTTTGCATCCTGACAAAGCTACCTGCAGGCTTTCCTACAGACAGTTTTCTACTCACTTTGGCACTAGCATTGTGCCAACAGTCCATTGCAAAGTGGCCCATCTTGCCACAACACCAACACTCAAACTTATTGTACCTTTGCTTAGGTACTGTCTTTGCTGTTTTATCTACAGCAGACTTGTTGAGAGTTGGGGCTTTGCCTTTGGACTTGGACTTGGACTGAACAGTCCTTGCAGGTCTAGTAAATCCTAGTCCAGCTTTACCTTTGTGATGAACAAATTCATCAATCAAGGGTAGAACTGACTTAGGTTTAGAAAACCTAGCAACGAAGTCCTTCTCCTTCTGAAGATTAATCTCCAGACTCTTGATTTGATCATTCTTAAATGATATAGTCCCCATCTGAATCACAGTTATGTGCTTCAGTCTGGCTATCTCATTAAGCTTTTGATCAAATAACTTCTCAAACTCAGTTGCAACAGCTTTGAGAGTAGCAATTTCCTTTGCCTGACTTTTGGCTAGGGACTTGCTCTTCTTATAAGCTTGCAACAGAACTTTATATTCATCTATCAACTGATGAATATCCTCTTCAGACTTAGATGCACTCTCATCATTTGATGATGATGAATCTGATTCTGTACTGGCACAAGAAACTGAACTTAAAGTTGAACTTTGTACCTTACTAGGTCCTGGCTGCTCCAGGAATTTGTCACCTGCTGTCAATGCCATTAGTCCTTGGCACTGACTCTCTTCTTGTTCATATATAGAATTCATAATCTGCATGAACTCTTCTTCTTCCTCCTCAGCAAACAGTCCTATATATGCCTCAGCATCTGACTCAGTTTCTGATGAGGAAATATCTGACAGGCTCTTGTCCTTCTTGGCAACAAGTGACTTTTCCTTCTTGCCCTTGTATTGAGTCCTTTTCTTGTCACTAGACTCCTTCCTTTTTTCTGGACAATCTGCAACAACATGGTCTTGTCTATTACAGCAATAGTATACTATTTTTGAAAGAGTTGCCTTGCTAGACTTGGTCTTTTTCCTGTCTTTCTTTGAAGGCTTTTTATTCTGATAAAAGTCTTCTTTTCCTTGTGAAGTTGATGGCCTTATCCTCTTTTGAGTAACCTCCCTCTGATACCACTTGAAAGATATTGTACCTAACCACCTAGAGGGGGGGGGGGGTGAATAGATGACTTGAATCTTTTTAACTTTTTTATGGCAGCAATCAGTTTCTAACACAGATTTATATCTACTTTTGCACAGCAATCACACAGCAATCACAGCAAACCACAACACACAGTAGACACACAGTTTTATAGTGGTTCCCCAAGGTTTGGGTACATCCACTTTCCCCCTTCGCCTATCTAGCAGTGTACTAGATTCGGCCAAACTCCTCCACTATCTCAGAACCCAAAACAGGCTCCTACACCTCAGGCCCAAGGCCCTACAACTCAGCTTCTTCACAAATCCTACACTCAGCCACAAAGGCCTACACTCAGCCACCAAGGCGTACACTCAGCCACCAAGGCCTACACTCAGAGATTTAAATCTCCTACACTCAGCCTTTATAATTACAGGCTTACAAGACTCAGATCCAAAGGATCCTACAAGAAAATATGAATATAATAATGTTAACTCAGCAACTCAGAGACAAGAGAGGAGAGTTGTGAGTTTCTTGATGAGTTCTTGGAAGAACTCAGCTGGAATCAATCTGACTTGGCTTTCTTCAAAGCTTCTTGAATGTAGAACTCAATAAGATTGACTCCTTCTGCAGTTGATCCTTGATCTCTGCTACTTAAGATTCAGAATAAATCTGAACCCTTCTTCTCAGTCTGGTTCCAACAACTGATTTCTTGGATGGAGCTCTCTCTCTCTAACTTCTTTGATCTGCACTTGATTCTTCAAGGAATAGCTAGATCTTCTTTGTTAAATACTTGATCAATAATCTGAACTTGGACTTCTGTTCTATCAATGCCTTTCTGTAGACAGCATAGACCTATTTATAGTCCTTCTTCATGGTAACCGGCTGGTCCGGTCCATAACTGAATTCTGACAACTCTGACAGGTGCTGTAGACCGGCTGGAATGGCAGCTGTCAAGTCATCCAGTTAGTTCTTGAAAATTCTGTAACTGTCTGCAAGTGTCGAGACTTTCTGTCTTTAAGTGTCGACACTTATAGACCAAGTGTCGACACAAGTTGTTTAAGTGTCGACACTAGCCTACAAGGTGTCGACACAACTCCTTGTGTTGTAGATTTTATATCTCGACACTGCTTCTTCTTCATGTGTCGACACACATTCTCCTTGTACTTCAGTATTTTGCTGAATTCTTGTAAGTGTCGACACATATCTTTGTGTCGACACATCTTCATGTGTTGAACTTGTATTAGTGTCGACACATCTTCTTGGTGTCGACACTTGCCTTTAGTGTTGATACTTGCTGAGTGTCGACACAGCTCCTTGTGTCGACACATTCTTTCTTGTGTTGAGACTCTGGTTGAGTGTCGACACATCTCCTTAGTGTCGACACTTGTACTTAGAATATTCTTGAACTTTGCTGATCTATGCTAAGTGTCGACACAGCTCCTTGTGTCGACACTTTCTTCAAGTGTTGAGTCTTCAGCTGAGTGTCGACACATTCTTTCTTGTGTCGACACTTTCTTCAAGTGTTGACTCTTCTGTTATGTGTCGACACTTTGTTCTGGGTTTCGACACTTGTACTTAGTCTCTGCTAGCTTTTGCTGAGTGTCGACACAGCCTACAAGTGTCGACACTTTTTGATGTAGACACAGTTTCACTAGGTGTCGACACAACTGCTAAGTGTCGACACTGCTTCACTGGCTTTTCTTCATTGAGTGTCGACACAGCTCCTTGTGTCGACACTTTCTGTCTGGTGTCGACTCAGCATTCCTGGTGTCGACACAAATACTCCAAGTGTCGACACTGCTTGCCTGGGTGTCGACACAAGTCTTCTTAAGTGTCGACACTTTCCCTCTGGGTGTCGACACATGGACTTAGAAACTTTTTCTTCTTTCCTGCAAATACTTAGCCTGTACAAGTAAACTCAAAACACATAAAATACATTTTGATGTATATCATTGAGTTGAGTGAGGCTTCTTCAAATCAGATACATTTGAACCAATGTACCCAACACCCGTGACCGGGGGCGTGACCGCCGTGTTTTCAGCCGCAATGTCAAATCCGTCGCTTCACCGAATTCTGCTGTTTAATAGAGCTGACACGCCCCCCCCCCCCCCCGACACGCCCGTGTCGGAGGGCGTGTACTTGGAAATTTTTGCCTATTTAAGGGCTGCTGCTGTATGAGTTCAGGGTTCCAAATTTTTGAACCGTTTTGATGATAAGGGCTGCCGTTTGGAGCTAGTTTTGGGGATATATAAGGATCTTTCCCCCTCCTTTTCAAGTTGTTTTAAGCATTGTAATCAACCTTTTTTTGTTAATAAAATCTTTTCTTTTCATCCTTTTAATGCTTTGAAAAATCTCTAAAGGCCTCCTTTTCATCAATCCTAAGTACTTTTAATTTCATTTTCTTATGTGTGTGTGTGTGTATGAGTTAAACATTGCAAAATTTATGTTTTAAAATGAAAAACAATTTGTTTTACTATCATAATAACAAAATTTATAGCCATTATTATGGCCGATTTCATCCTCAAACTCTTAAAAATTGGTTAGACTTAGGATTTTCATGCTTTAAAATGCGTTCTTAAGAACTTGTAAAATGTTAAAAAGGTGGTTTTCATCCATCTTAACTTAGCTTTTACTTTGTTTTAATTATAAAACTATTGCTTCTTTTTAGCTTACTCCCACTTTTTAAACCATTTTACAAGGCTATAAGAATGTATAAATTGTTACTTTTATTTTTCATCAACTTTCATTTTAAGTAATTACAAAAAAATATTTTCGCTCGAACAATTTTTATTTTCACTTTTATGCATTTCTATCAAAATCTAACGGTAAAAATGTAAACGTTTTAATTTTTCGGGCACTTGCCTTTCTCACTTTAATTTGAAAACTTTTTGCTCAAACAATTTTTATTTTGCCTTTTTATGCATTTCTACTGCATTCCAGCGGTGGAAATGCAATCATTTTAATTTTTCGATAACTTTGTTTTTATTATTTCTCGCCCGAGTGCGTGAGTGTATGAGATAATCTTTATCGTCTTAGTTAATTCATGCAAGTGTGTGTGTGTGTGTTTATTTATGTCGAGTGCGTGAGTAGTTATATTCAAGTAGAGTGCGTGTGTTGTTTTTATTTTTTCGCCAACTCATTTGAGTTAATTGGCTGGATTTTATTCAAGTAGAGTGCATGTGTTGTTTTTATTTTTCCTCCTACTCATTTGAGTTAAATGGCTAGATTTTATTCAAGCAAGTGTTTGTAGCTTTTATTTTTCCGCCTACTCACTTGAGTTAAATGGCTGGATTTGATTTTCCGCCTACTCATTAGGAGTTAAATGGTCGGACTTTATTTTGATGTAAATATTTAAGAAAGCCCTGTAATCTCATTTATTTTCTCCTACTCGTTTGAGTAGGACTCGCTTTCATTTCAGTCCTACTCGTTTGAGTAGGACTTGCAATTTTCAGCTTTTATTTCCCGCCCCCACTCGATTGAGTGGGACTTGCAAATTTTAATTATGCAATTTTATCTTATGTGTAACTTAGTTTTATTTCTGTCTCTTGTTATATGTTTGAATGAGTGCGGGTGTGTTTAATTGTAATAACTTTTCTAATGTTAGGGTATTTTATTTTTCTTCTTATTTTCTTTATAACCTTTCAGCGATTAGTTTAGAACGCTCGCATAACCAAACATATAAGCAGTCCCCATTCCGATGAGTGGCTAATTGATTTTAGCCCTCGGTATCGAAGAGCTTTGGGATCTAAAATGTTTTAAATAACCAAATGTCTAATTTTTCAATTTAATTAAAAACTTAAGGTTTACCCCGGGTTAACGACACGTAGAACCACATATCGATGTGTGGGCTCTATTTCCGTTATCCATATGCTAGCTAGCCGAGAGGCCGTGCGTATGGACAGATCACCCCTGGGTAAATAGAGTTCCGCACTAACCCTCGAGAGAGGAGGCGCACTTACTCTACCGGATTGGGTTCCCCACCCAATAGCGAGGTTCTTAGCGTATTGCGGGCATTAAGGGGAATCCTTCGTCGGATGAGAGCCTAACGTAATTCGATACCGGGAGTTATCTATTTATCGACTATTTTCTTAAATCTATTTTCGTCCTACTTTTATTACAAACCCTCAACATACTATTTAGGTAAAATAATAGTGTTTTCGGAGCAGTAAGGGTAATCAACCCGTTCCCGGGAATAATACGACCTCGGTATTCTCCCGAATATCGAGTACTACTTGCGATAGGTGCACTTGCCTCATCTAGCAAGCCCGCGGCGATCGACTCACCGAACCAACCACAGTAAGAGTCTGTTCGCGGGCCAATCACCAACCTTGTACATAACCGGGCTATGTACTGTTGTTTGATCGATACTTTGGGATTCAGTGAAGCTTGTCCCGCGCCGATGGCTAAATGGTCGTGGTGAGGTGAGCAACGAGCCAGTGGATCCTTACCCACTCCAAGTGGTTTGGTTAAAGCGAACTAAGGTAAATGGGACTTGTCGATGGCTTGGAGAGCGAGTCAAGGCTTCGGCTGAAAGGACTTTAATGCTCACGTTGTTTGTCATCCTGGGGGCGGTGATGGTCTGTGGAATGAGCTGGGTTCGGACCGGGTTCACCGAGTAAGTGCCCTGAGAGCACGGGGTGTGTGGCCGTGCGGGCCTACACCTGTGTTGAAGTGTGCTGATGCTGTACTTTCACTTTAATATTTGGCTATGCTAATAAATTATAGGGAAGGAGCACCGCTGTTGGAACCGGAATCCAGTCTCCTGTGTAGTTCACCCTTGGGGAGGGGGTGGTCTCGCGCTTACTTCACTCCTGCAAGCAAAACAACAAAGAAGACAAGGTGACACAGACCCAAGGGCTCGATAGGGAGGTCCCACCACAAACCCGGAAGATCTCAGAGCGCTTCCCATCCTTAGCCAGAAGCCGAGCTAAGATATCCTCAGAAAGCTCTTGAAAACTGGAGCAGGGAGGCACTGGAAGCGTGCCTCCTGAGGTACCCCTTGGGTCTTATTTATAGTTTTTGGAATCTGAACTGCCAATAACAAGAAGAACTGACCTGAAAGTACCAAAAAGCCCTTGGTTGGGTCTGCCAACAGCCAAACTCCGCTGTCCCGAACAGCTATGCGCAGTCCAACCTGGTCTGCCAACAGCGTGGCTCCGCTGTTCTGAACAACTATTCGCACCCATGGGGGGGGGGGGGGGGGGGGGTCAGCTCGCCATCAATCCCTCTCCGCGCGAGGCGGGCGTGACCTGGTTCTAGCGGCTCGCCTACTCCTCTCGGGCGAACGCGAGCCGGACCGCCGCGACCTGCCAGTCCTCTGCCGAGGCGGATAGGTGGCCAGGTCGCGTATAAGGGACGGACTGGCCGCCATTGTGGCCCTCCGAACGGCTCGCAGATCGCGGGTCGTCGAGCCCATCCGCGAGTATCAGTTCGACGATTCTCTGAGCGAGCGGGAGGGATAGTGGAGTCGCCTCGCCTGGCTCGCTCGCCTGAACCGAGCGGGAGCAGACCAGCCTCTTGCCGCATGTCTGCTTGTTGCTTGGGTGCGGGTCGCGAGACTGGGTCCGCTCGATCTTCCAGGTGGGGCCCGTCCGACGAACACGGGGTTGTACACAATCCCCGCTCTTTTTGAGCTTGATAAAGCTCGGAAAGAACCATCCAACCCGCGTGTTCGGCGAGTACTGTGCTGAGCTGGCAGGGAATCTTCTGGTGGGGCCCCACTACTCAGCTATAAATATACCACTGAGCCCAGGGGGTGGGGGTCTCCCCAGACCATCTCGTTTTTCAAGCGGACTGCAGCTTCCTGATGCCGGTCAGCGAAAAGGTGCTAGCCCGCCTGGCGGCCTCGGGCCAAAAAACTCGGGAGGAGGCCCTCGAGGCTGCCCCTTGGTTAGAGAGTGGGTCTCCCGGCCCTCTCTTTAGGCCGGTGAAGGGAAAGATCGTGATGCGGTCCCCGACGAATAACTTCCCGGGTTCCAGCTCGGCGGCTGGTGTTGAGGTCGCTTCTGAGGTACGTGACCTTACTTCTCTGCTTGTTGCTACATCTCTGATCCTTCGACTTGCAAGCACTGCCTCGTGAAGACGAGGAGGATGGGGGGGGGGGGGGGGGGATGTGCACGCTCGCCCGTTCCTCCCGGATTAGGGAAATCTCTGGCGGCCTTCGAGGGAGATCCCTTTCAGGGTCGGCCGGGCTCCTCTTGTCCTTCCATCGGTATGGACGACGTGCCAATCCCTGGTAAGCTCGTGCTCAGCGCTTGACTTGTCCTCGCTCGTTCCTTCTGAATCCCCCTTTTGCAGGCTACAACATGATCTCCTCCGAAACGGAGATGAGTGAAGGGTACTCGCCTCCGCCTGACGTGGATGGCGTTTCAGATTACCTGGGCGACCTGACTGATGCGGTGGGGATGAAGAGGCAGGTGACGCGGCTGTTCCAGAAACACACTCTGCTGCTTCAGGAGCTCGTGAAGAGGGTCGACCAAGACAAGGCCGACACCGAGGCTCGGCTCGCGGCCCTGGAGGGGGCCCCGCGCGCAGCAGAAGGTGGCAAGGTCACTTCGCCCGGCGTGTACATTACGCGGGCCGAGGAGCGCCTAAGGAGTGCCTCGGAACAAGTTGGCCTGGCCCAGCAGGGCTGGTGGCGGTGCGTGATTATCACTATCCTCGCGTGCCGCCGCGAACCGGAACACAACGGCGGGGCAGATGGAAGTGGATCCAATACTGATCCACCCTTCCTCCCCCCTGTTCGCGGGATGTCGCTGGATTGCTACTATTTGAAAGACTTATTCTGTATCTGTAATGATTTGCGACTCTCTTTGCCCGCCTGTGGGCCTAATTTTTGATTCCTGATGCATGTCAAAATTACCATATTGCTGCTTTTATTCTTCGCGGGGCGGGCTCGAGGGTACCCGCGTCCTCCGCCCGCCTTACCCCTGCGGGCGAGGGCAGGACAGGGGATGGATTCGCTCAACCCGCCATCCCGATCGTGGCGGGAGCGAGCCGAGGGGCTCGCCAGCCAGGAGTCTCCCCGACTCGCTCGGAATCCTGGGCGGGTGTGGGCCGAGACTCGCCCGCTCAATTCTTATGCGGATGCGACCGGGCGAGGCCCGCACCTGATCGGCCTTGGCGGTGCGATTACGCGTCGGGAAGTCGAACCGTCGGGCCTGATTTTTGTTACACGCACCCCTCCATTCGGCGGGAAATTTCCCGCCCTTTCTCTCTCCCTATAAATAGGTCGTGCCGGTTCTTATCCTCCCACCGCTTCAAAACACTCCCCCGTTTTCTGCTCTTCACGAGGCACGGCTCATGTTCGCCTTCTAGATCTGTCTCGCTCGAACGGCGACAGTTCGGCAGAATGGGCGGCGGCAGCGGCGATGCGGACGGGCAAAGCAAATGCGCCTGGACCTTCTCAGAGCACGACTTTCCCCACGCTGTCATCTCGGAGCGTGAGTACCTAGATGCCCTCGGCGACCACGTCCCGCCGGTATTTTCGGCGAGACGGCCCGGGGAAGGAGAGAAGATCAATGATTTATCCAGGGACGAGCTCGCCATACCCCTGGCTCACTTTGAGGTGGGTTTGCGGCTTCCTCTGTGGCCTGAGGTACACCAAGTGCTGAAGTACTTCGGGGTCGTCCTAGGTCAGATGACCCCGAACTCCATAGTTGTTATGGTAGGGTTCTCCTGCTTTCTGTGGGAGGAGCGAGTCGAGTTCAGTCTCGCAGTTTTCCGCAAGCTATTCTCCTTCCGCGCGAACCGGGACGGGACCGCCTACTTCTCCAGTGCCCACCTCAAGGTGCAGGAGACCGTTAATAAGAGTCACAACTGGCTCAAGAAGTTCTTGTTCGTCAAGGGGGATTTCGACAACGTCCCCTTCTCTCCGGTGCAGCTCTGCGAGGCGAGTTACCGCCCGCCCAGCCTAGGGGGCCACGAGGCCGACCTGTGCCGGTTCTTCACCGGGAAGAACTTCGAGGTCGCGTACTTGCACCGCAACCTCGATGACCTTGCTGCCGTCCCGCCTGGGGGGAGGTTTGCCACTCGCCACTGCTCTGCCTTACTTTTTTCTTCTTTGGTCTTACCCTCTCTTCGTGGCAGGCGAGCGGGATGTTCCCCTTCATCCCCCCTATGAGAGTGCGTGGATTCCCCCCGGGGTCCTCGCCCGGGCTCAGGCCACAGACGCCGCTCAGCGCGATGCCCCGTCGGTCCCTGCTAAGAAGCGGTTGGGCGGCGTACAACCCGTTCCCCCGCCCAAGATGGCGAAGACTACGGGGCAGCAACTCGCCGGGGGCCAGAGAAAAGGTAAGGCCCCGACGGATCAACCGGCCGAGGGTCTTCCCCCTTTGGTCGCTTCGACCAGTGACACCCCTAGCGGGGCGGCGGGCACCTCCGCGCCGCCGGACGGGTCGTAAACTGCTGCGAAGCCTGTACCGAGAGGGCACCACAACTTCAGTTACGGCGAGAAGTACCTGGACGAGCTCGGCGTTCCACTTCTGTCATGGGACAAGGAGTCAAATCGCGCGGTGGTCTCGACCCTGTTGCCGAGTTGGTTGGAGCAGGATACCATCGGCAGGGAGGCCTATAACTTCTCCTTCGGCCTCTACTCGCGAGAGGACGCCGCTATCTACGACAAGGAGGCAACGCGAGTACTGGTGCATGAGAGCGCGCGGGCCCAACTGCGCGGCTTGGAGCTGGCCCACATGGTTGGGAGGCGCTGCACCCAGCTGGAGCGGAATGCCACCTCCCTCCAGAAGTTGGCGGACGAGAAGGAGGAGGCCCGAAAACTCGCTCAGGAGGACGCGGATCTCCAGAGGAAGCGGGCCGACGCGGCCGAGGAGACCCTCGCGCAGTACTTGGGAGGGGTGGTATGTGTTTACTCTCAATCACCGCTTTTTCTCGTGAATCCACCTTACGATTCCTTTTCCTTTTCTCAGGACGCGGCGATGGCCAGTCGGATGGGTGCCGAGATCGCCGCCCTTGGTCAAGACAAGTCAGCGCTGGAGGCGCGGGTGCGCGAGCTGGAGGCTGCCGCTGCTGGCCCTCCGCCGGATAACAGGGGCTGCCCGCTCGAACACCATTCTGACCACGAGTTGGATGTGCTGATGCAGAAAAATGCCGCCAACGCCGCGAAGTACATGATGTAGATGTTGCGACGTGCGGATCTCCTCAAGAGCGAGGCCGCGGAACTCTCGGCGAGCGACGTGGTGCCGGCGCTGTTCCTCCCTGTGCCGGATCCCGGGGATAAGTACTTCCAGCCCATCTAGGACTCCCCGCCCAGGATCTTGCATCGCCCTCGCTTCTTTGTCATTTGCTTTTTAAATGTATACACCATGTATTTTTAGTTTTTTGAGATATAAGCGCGAGCCGCGCCTAGACTGTGGTTTTCATCTATTAATGCTCTTATAAATGCTTCTTTGCCTGCCTCACACGCATACTTGCTACTACTACGTGGGGCGACCTGCCTCCGCGGCCCAGCCCCGCTGAGCTGGCTACTCGCCCGCAAAGCGAGGCGAGCCGGCTCGTCGCTCGCCTATGTCATCAGATTTCTCGCGAGTTCTCGCCTCCTTTCGGCCGTCTTTTTGGGGGCTGGATAATTATGCTATACCCCCCCCTTCGGTTAACCTTCGCGACTCCATCCCATAATCGACACCGTCGAGTGGCTTCCCTTCCTTCCCCCGCCAGCTAGGTGAGAGCCTGGCAGCAGGATCTTCTCGAGGCCCACGGATGACACCGAGTGACTTCCGGCCCTACCATCTAGGTGAGAGCCTGACATCGGGATCTGCTTGGGGTCCACAACTACCGCCATCGAGTGACTTCCGGCCCTGCCAGCTAGGTGAGAGCCTGGCAGTGGGATCTTCTCGAGGCGAAGGATGACAGCGAGTGACTTCCTGTCCTGCCAGCTAGGTGAGAGCCTGACAGCGGGATCTGCTAGGGGTCCACAACTACCGCCATCGAGTGACTTCCGGCCTTGCCAGCTAGGTGAGAGCCTGGCAGAGGGATCTTCTCGAGGCCAAGGATGACACCGAGTGACTTCCTGCCCTGCCAGCTAGGTGAGAGCCTGACAGCGGGATCTGCTCGGGGTCCACAACTACCGCCATCGAGTGACTTCCGGCCCTGCCAGCTCGGTGAGAGCCTGGCAGTGGGATCTTCTCGAGGACAAGGATGACACCGAGTGACTTCCGGCCCTGCCAGCTAGATGAGAGCCTGACAGCGGGATCTGCTCGGGGTCCACAACTACCGCCATCGAGTGACTTCCGGCCCTGTCAGCTAGGTGAGAGCCTGGCAGCGGGATCTTCTCGAGGCCAAGGATGACACTGAGTGACTTCCGGCCTTGCCAGCTAGGTGAGAGCCTGACAACGGGATCTGCTCGGGGTCCACAACTACCGCCATCGAGTGACTTCCGACCCTGCCAGCTAGGTGAGAGCCTGGTAGCGGGATCTTCTCGAGGCCAAGGATGACACTGAGTGACTTCCGGCCCTGCCATCTAGGTGAGAGCCTGATAGAGGGATCTGTCGGGGTCCACAACTACCGCCATCGAGTGACTTCCGGCCCTGCCAGCTCGGTGAGAGCCTGGTAGCGGGATCTTCTCGAGGCCAAGGATGACACCGAGTGACTTCCGGCCCTGACAGCTAGGTGAGAGCCTGACAGCGGGATCTGCTCGGGGTCCACAACTACAGCCATCGAGTGACTTCTGGCCCTGCCAGCTAGGTGAGAGCCTGACACCGGGATCTTCTCGAGGCCAAGGATGACACCGAGTGACTTCCGGCCCTGCCAGCTAGTTGAGAGCCTTACAGCGGGATCTGCTCGGGGTCCACAATTATCGCCATCGAGTGACTTCCGGCCCTGTCAGCTAGGTGAGAGCCTGGCAGCGGGATCTTCTCAAGGCCCACGGATGACATCGAGTGCCTTCCGGCCCTGCCATCTAGGTGAGAGCCTGACAGCGGGATCTGCTCGGGGTCCACAACTACCGCCATCGAGTGAATTCCGGCCCTGCCAGCTCGGTGAGAGCCTGACAGCGGGATCTTCTCGAGGCCAAGGATGACACCGAGTGACTTCCGGCCCTGCTAGCTAGGTGAGAGCCTGACAGCGGGATCTGCTCGGGGTCCACAACTACCGCCATCGAGTGACTTCCGGCCCTCCCAGCTAGGTGAGAGCCTGGCAGCAGGATCTTCTCGAGGCCAATGATGACACCGAGTGACTTCCGGCCCTGCCAGCTAGTTGAGAGCCTGACAGCGGGATCTGCTCGGGGTCCACAACTACCGCCATCGAGTGACTTCCAGCCCTGCCAGCTAGGTGAGAGCCTGGCAGCTGGATCTTCTCGAGGCCCACGGATGACACCGAGTGACTTCCGGCCCTGCCAGCTAGGTGAGAGCCTAGCAGCGGGATCTGCTCGGGGTCCAAACAAATTCCATCGAGTGACTTCCGGCCCTGCCAGCTCGGTGAGAGCCTGGCATTGGGATCTTCTCGAGGCCCACGGATGACACCGAGTGACTTCCGGCCCTGCCAGCTAGGTGAGAGCCTGGCAGCGGGATCTGCTCGGGGTCCAAACACATTCCATTTCTCTATGCAGGCTGGCTATGACAGTACTAGAGCGTTGAATAAATTTATTATAACGAAAGTATCGCTTACATGCTTCAGGGGAAAAAACGTTTCAAGTCGTCACCACTCCAGGTGTGACTCAGGGTCTCGCCCTCTACACTTTGGAGTCGATAGCCTCCCGACTTCAAAGCTTCCTTTACAATAAATGGTCCCTCCCAGCTGGGATTGAGCTTCCCTACGGATGCCGACCTCCCTGCTGCATCCACCTTATTCAGCACCAAGTCTCCTTCCACGAACTGCTTGACCCCGATATGCTTGTCAAAGTACTTGGGCATTCTTCTTTTCACGTCCTCCTGTCGGATAGCGGAAAGGTCCCTCAGCTCCTCCACCATGTCAAGGGAGAGCCTCAGCTCCTCCTAGTTCTCCGCTTGCCACTCCTCCCGGCCTTCCTTGGCCGCAATGACTCGAGGCGTTTGGACTTCGAATTCCACGGGGAGCACTGCTTCGCACCCGTGGGAGAGTTTGAAGGGGGTCTCTCGCGTAGCCGTGTTGGGGGTGGTTCTTAGGGCCCAATGAACCGCGGGAAGCTGCTCCACCCAGCTACCCTTCAAATTCTCCACCTTCTTCTTGAGGAGGTTGACGATGATCTTATTTACGACCTCTACCTGCCCGTTGCTCCTAGGGTGATGGACCGAGGCGAACCTGAGGTCGATTCCAAGCTGTTCGCAGAAGCTGGTGAATTCGTCACTGGCGAACTGGGGCCCGTTGTCCGTGACGATGGCCTGGGGCAGCCCATGGCGACAGATGATCTCCCCCCAAACAAAGTTCCTGATCACCTGGGAGGTCACCTTGGCCAGCTCCTTCACCTCCATCCACATTGAGAAGTAGTCAATCATTACTAGGAGGAACCTTCTCTGACCGCTGGATTGGGGGAATGGTCCAACCAAATCCATTCCCCAAATTGCGAAGGGCCATGGGGCCATGACACTTCTGAGTCGTTGGGCCGACTGTAGCTGGAGAGGGGCAAACAGCTGGCACTTATGACATCTTCTTGCGAACTCTGCGGCATCTCGGCCCAGGGTGGGCCAGAAATACCCTTGCCTGACTATCCTCCCTTCCATGGTCCGACTCCCAGAGTGACTCCCACATTCCCCGAAGTGGACTTCCTCCAAGATCCTACGTACTTTGCCCTCGGTCACGCAGCGAGCCAGCATCCCTGAGAGGGTCTTCCTATATAACTGCCCGTCCTGGAGGAGGTAATATGCTGACTTGTGCCTCAGTTTCTTCATATCTACCCCCTCCGGATACTCTCCCGTGGAGAGGAAAACCACAACTGGATCCATCCACGAAGCTTGTTGATCGATTTTCATGAGCTCTCCCTCTTCGATGGAGGGGCGGAACAAGTCGGTGATGGTACCCCCCGCCTGGGGACCATGCTTTGCTAGTTGGTCGGCTTGTTCATTTTCTTCCCTGGGTACGTGTCGGATGGAGAAGGTTTGGAAAGTTCCGATGACCCCCTTCACCTTGGCCAGGTACGATCGCAGGGTGGGCTCCCTTGCCTCGAACTCCCCGTTGATCTGGGAAGCTACTACCATGGAGTCAGTAAGGACCTCCACATCTGACACCCCTAGCTCCCTGGCCAGGTGTAGCCCTGCTATCACGGCCTCGTACTCGGCCTGGTTGTTGGTAATGGGAAAGTGCACCACCACCGTTTGCTCAATTCGAGTCCCCTGAGGGCTTTCCAGGATCACCCCCACTCTATGGGAATGCCTCCCTGAGGCACCATCCACCCTCACCTTCCAAGGAGTCGGGCGGGTGAGTTCTTCCTCCACTATTTCAACCACATAGTCGGCCAAGAAGTCGGCCATCGCTTGAGCTTTGATCGAGAGCCGGCGAACGAAGGAGACATCGAACTCGCTGAGTTCCACCGACCACTTAGCCAGCCTTCCTGAATGCTCCACCCCCTCAAAGATGTTGCGGAGAGGATGGTCGGTCACCACTCGGACTGTGTGTGCCTGGAAGTAAGGTCGCAGCCTCCTGGCCGAGATGATCAGGGCGAAAGCTAGCTTCTCCAAAATCGGATACCGGAGCTCGGCCTTCCTCAGGACCCGGCTCACGTAATAAATAGGGAGCTGCCTCTTCCCCTCTTCACGAACTAAAACCGAGCTCAAGGCCTCCGCCCCGACCCCTAGATATAGGAACAGGTCCTCCCCCTCCTTCGGCCCTTGGAGCAGCGGAGCCTGTGTCAACTGCACTTTGAGGGCCTGGAACGCCTCCTCATACTCCTTGGTCCATTCAAACCTCTAACCACCCCTCAATGTTTTGAAGAAGGGGGAGCATTTCTCCCCTACCCGAGAAAGGAAACGACTCAGCCCTGCTAGCTTCCCCGTCAGCCGTTGGACCTCCTTAGTATTCTGTGGGGACCCTAGCTCCAAGATTGCCGTGACCTTATCTGGATTCGGCTAGACCCCCGCAGGGGTGAGGAAATGGCCCAAGAACTTTCCCCTGCTGGCCCTAAAGACACATTTTATGGGATTCAATCACATCTTGTATTTGTGCAGGGTGGCAAAGGTCTCCTCCAGGTCCCGGAGGTGGGAGTCCACATCCCGATTTTTGATCATGAGGTCATCCACATACACCTCCAAATTCCTCCCCCTCTACCCCTTGAAGACCCTATCCATCATTTTCTGGTAGGTTGCCCCAACATTCTTCGGCCTGAAGGGCATCATCTTGTAGCAGTAGCATCCATCCCCTGTGATGAACGAGACATTCTTGATGTCTGGGGGGGTGCATCCTGATCTGATGATAACCTGAAAAAGCATCTAAAAAACTCATTACAGAATAACCGACGACTGAGTCAACCAGCGCGTCGATGCGAGGCAAAGGATAACAGTCCTTAGGACAAGCTTTATTAAGGAAAAATCGATACACATCCTCCATCAGCCATCTCCTTTTTAACCATAACCACGTTGGAGACCCAGCCGGGGTACTGAATCTCAGAAACGAAGCCGGCCTTGAGGAGTTTCGCCACCTCCTCCCTGATGGGCTCGTCCAGCTTGTCCGCAGTGGACCTCTTCTTCTGCTGAACGGGGCGTGTTCCCGGGTCCAGGTTGAGGCGGTGGCAGGCCACATCCACGTCAACCCCCGGCTTCTCCGAACAGCTTGACACCGAGTGACTTCCGGCCCTGCCATCTAGGTGAGAGCCTGACAGCGGGATCTGCTCGGGGTCCACAACTACCGCCATCGAGTGACTTCCGGCCCTGCCAGCTAGGTGAGAGCCTGCCAGCGGGATCTTCTCGAGGTCAAGGATGACACCGAGTGACTTCTGGCCCTGCCAGCTAGGTGAGAGCCTGACAGCGGGATCTGCTCGGGGTCCACAACTACCGCCATCGAGTGACTTCCGACCCTGCAAGCTAGGTGCGGGATCTTCTCGAGGCCAAGGATGACACCGAGTGACTTCCGGCCCTGCCAGCTAGGTGAGAGCCTGACAACGGGATCTGCTCGGGGTCCACAACTACCGCCATAGCTCGGTGAGAGCCTGGCAGCGGGATCTTCTCGAGGCCAAGGATGACACCAAGTGACTTCCGGCCCTGCCAGCTAGGTGAGAGCCTGACAGCGGGATCTGCTCGGGGTCTACAACTACCGCCATCGAGTGAATTCCGGCCCTGCCAGCTAGGTGAGAGCCTGGCAGCGGGATCTTCTCGAGGCAAAGGATGACACCGAGTGACTTCCGGCCCTGCCAGCTAGGTGAGAGCCTGACAGCGGGATCTGCTCGGGGTCCACAACTACCGCCATCGAGTGACTTCCGGCCCTGCCAGCTAGGTGAGAGCCTGACACCGGGTTCTTCTCGAGGCCAAGGATGACACCGAGTGACTTCCGGCCCTGCCATCTAGGTAAGAGCCTGACAGCGGGATCTGCTCGGGGTCCACAACTACCGCCATCGAGTGACTTCCGGCCCTGGAAGCTCGGTGAGAGCCTGACAGCGGGATCTTCTCGATGCTAAGGATGACACTGAGTGACTTCCGACTCTGCCAGCTAGGTGAGAGCCTGACAGCGGGATCTGATCGGGGTCCACAACTACCGCCATCGAGTGACTTCCGGCCCTGCCAGCTAGGTGAGATCCTGGCAGCGGGATCTTCTCGAGGCCAAGGATGACACCGAGTGACTTCCGGCCCTGCCAGCTAGTTGAGAGCCTGACAGCGGGATCTGCTCGGGGTCCACAACTACCGCCATCGAGTGACTTCCGGCACTGCCAGCTAGGTGAGAGCCTGGCAGCAGGATCTTCTCGAGGCCCACAGATGACACCGAGTGACTTCCGGCCCTGCCATCTAGGTGAGAGCCTGACAGCGGGATTTGCTCGGGGTCCACAACTACCGTCATCGATTTACTTCCGGCCCTGCCAGCTCGGTGAGAGTCTGGCAGCGGGATCTTCTCGAGGCCAAGGATGACACCGAGTGACTTCCGGCCCTGTCAGCTAGGTGAGAGCCTGACAGCAGGATCTGCTCGGGGTCCACAACTACCGCCATCGAGTGACTTCCGGCCCTGCCAGCTAGGTGAGAGCCTGGCAGCGGGATCTTCTCGAGGCCAAGGATGACACCGAGTGACTTCCGGCCCTGCCAGCTAGTTGAGAGCCTGACAGCGGGATCTGCTCGGGGTCCACAACTACCGCCATCGAGTGACTTCCGGCCCTGCCAGCTAGGTGAGAGCCTGGCAGCGGGATCTTCTCGAGGCCCACGGATGACACCGAGTGACTTCCGGCCCTGCCAGCTAGGTGAGAGCCTGGCAGCGGGATCTGCTCGGGGTCCAAACACATTCCATCGAGTGACTTCCGGCCCTGCCAGCTAGGTGAGAGCCTGGCAGCGGGATCTTCTCGAGGCCAAGGATGACACCGAGTGACTTCCGGCCCTGCCAGCTAGGTGAGAGCCTGACAACGGGATCTTCTAGGGGTCGAAACACATTCCATTTCTCTATGTAGGCTGGCTATGACAGTACTGGAGCGTTGAAGAAATTTATTATAACAAAAGTATCGCTTACATGCTTCAGGGGAAAAAACGTTTCAAGTCGTCACCACTCCAGGTGTGACTCAGGGTCTCGCCCTCTACATTTTGGAGTCGATAGCCTCCCGACTTCAAAGCTTCCTTTACAATAAATGGTCCCTCCCAGCTTGGATTGAGCTTCCCTACGGATGCCGAACTCCCTGCTGCATCCACCTTCTTCTGCACCAAGTCTCCTTCCACGAACTGCTTGACCCTAATATGCTTGTCAAAGTACTTGGCCATTCTTCTTTTCACCTCCTCCTGTCGGATAGCGAAAAGGTCCCTCAGCTCCTCCACCATGTCGAGGGAGAGCCTCAGCTCCTCCTCGTTCTCTGCTTGCCACTCCTCCCGGCCTTCCTTGGCCGCAACGACTCGATGCATTTGGACTTCGAATTCTACGGGGAGCACTGCTTCGCACCCGTGGGAGAGTTTGAAGGGGGTCTCTCCCGTAGCCGTGTTGGGGGTGGTTCTTATGGCCCAAAGAACCGCGGGAAGCTGCTCCACCCAGCTCCCCTTCAAATTCTCCACCTTCTTCTTGAGGAGGTTGACGATGATCTTATTTGCGGCCTCTACCTGCCCGTTGCTCCTGGGGTGATGGACCGAGGCGAACCTGAGGTCGATTCCAAGCTGTTCGCAGAAGCTGGTGAATTCATCACTGGCGAACTGGGGCCCGTTGTCTGTGACTATGGCCTAGGGCAGCCCATGGCGACAGATGATCTCCCCCCAAACAAAGTTCCTGATCACCTGGGAGGTCACCTTGGCCAGCGCCTTCACCTCCATCCACTTTGAGAAGTAGTCAATCATTACTAGGAGGAACCTTCTCTGACTGCTGGATTGGGGGAATGGTCCAACCAAATCCATTCCCCAAATTGCGAAGGGCCATGGGGCCATGATACTTCTGAGTCGCTGGGCCGGCTGTATCTGGAGAGGGGCAAACAGCTGGCACTTATGACATCTTCTTGCGAACTCTGCGGCGTCTCGGCCCAGGGTGGGCCAGAAATACCCTTGCCTGACTATCCTCCCTTCTAGGGTCCGACTCCCGGAGTGACTCCCACATTCCCCGGAGTGGACTTCCTCCAAGATCCTTCGTACTTCGTCCTCGGTCACGCAGCGAGCCAGCATCCCTGAGAGGGTCTTCCTGTATAGCTGCCCGTCCTGGAGGAGGTAATATGCTGACTTGTGCCTCAGTTTCTTCATATCTACCCCCTCCGGATACTCTCCCGTGGAGAGGAAAACCACAACTGGATCCATCCACGAAGCTTGTTGATCGATTTGCATGAGCTCTCCCTCTTCGATGGAGGGGCAGAACAAGTCGGTGATGGTACCCCCCGCCTGGGGACCATGCTTTGCTAGTTGGTCGGCTTGTTCATTTTCTTCCCTGGGTACGTGTCAGATGGAGAAGGTTTGGAAAGTGCCGATGACCCCCTTCACCTTGGCCAGGTACGATCACAGGGTGGGCTCCCTTGCCTCGAACTCCCCGTTGATCTGGGAAGCTACTACCATGGAGTCAGTAAGGACCTCCACATCTAACACCCCTAGCTCCCTGGCCAGGCGTAGCCCTGCTATCACGGCCTCGTACTCGGCCTGGTTGTTGGTAATGAGAAAGTGCACCACCACCGTCTGCTCAATTCGAGTCCCCTGAGGGCTTTCCAGGATCACCCCCACTACAAGGGAATGCCTCCCTGAGGCACCATCCACCCTCACCTTCCAAGGAGTCGGGCGGGTGAGTTCTTCCTCCGCTACTTCAACCACGTAGTAGGCCAAGAAGTCGGCCATCGCTTGAGCTTTGATCGAGATCCGCGGAACGAAGGAGACATCAAACTCGCTGAGTTCCACCGACCACTTAGCCAGCCTTCCTGAATACTCCACCCCCTCAAAGATGTTGCGGAGAGGATGGTCGGTCACCACTCGGACTGTGTGTGCCTACAAGTAAGGTCGCAGCCTCCTGGCCGAGATGATCAGGGCGAAAGCTAGCTTCTCCAAAATCGGATACCGGAGCTCGGCCTTCCTCAGGACCCGGCTCACGTAATAAATAGGGAGCTGCCTCTTCCCCTCTTCATGAACTAAAACCGATCTCAAGGCCTCCGCCCCGACCCCTAGATATAGGAACAGGTCCTCCCCCTCCTTCGGCCCTTGGAGCAGCGGAGCCTGTATCAACTGCACTTTGAGGGCCTGGAATGCCTCCTCGCACTCCTTGGTCCATTCAAACCTCTGACCACCCCTCAGCGTTTTGAAGAAGGGGGAGCATTTCTGTAACGCCCCCGGTTTTTCCTAGTATTATTCTTTTATCTGCTGACGTCATAATAGCGGAAGGGCGTTACGTGTCCGTGAGTTGACGGTGCGACGCCGTTTGTGTTTTTTTTTGGCGTCCGTTAGGTTTGACCGGCTAGATTTGGGATATGCGTCGGAACCGAAATTTCTTTTACATCGGGAAGCTGAGTTATATAATTTCTGACTTGCTCGTAGAGTTTCGTCGCAATCCGAGCTTTGTTTTTTTGGAGTCTCGGCCCACGTTTGAAATTCGGATAATTAAAAATTACCGTAACTTCGTTAGGCCATAACTCGAGTTCGGTGCGTCGGATTTTTGATTCCGACTTCGTCGTTGGGTTCGTAGCGTCGACATTCGCCTGGGACGCGAATTTCGTCCGTTTTGGCGCGCGTTTGGGTCTTCGTAATAGTATAGAAATTTTAATTAAATTTCCCCTTTTTAGATTTTCTGCGCTCAGAGATCTCCGAGCGGAGCTCAGAGATCTCGGCGCTCAGAGATCTCCGAGCGGAGCTCAGAGATCTCCGAGCTCAGAGATCTCCGAGCTCAGAGATCTCCGAGCTCAGCTCAGAGATCTCCGAGCTCAGCTCAGAGATCTCTGAGCCATCTTTTTTCCTTCTTTGGTTTTATAACATTATTAAGTTTATAATAATAATAATAATATTATTATTATTATTATTATTTATACTTTAAGGTTTTTCCTCCTGAAGCAAAAAAACGAGCCCCCCCATTTCCTTTCCCCTGTTCTTTTCGGCCGAAGCAGTGTAGCGAATTCCTTTTTCTCGGGAGCCTTCCGACCGCCGCCGACGGAGCTCCGGTGCTCGGAATCGCGAGCCGAACATAGATTCGGAAAGCTCTCGCCGAGATCTACGCGGTCGTGGTGAGTATTTCTACTTTCATGGAATTTCTCCGTTAGGGTTTTTTGGCCCTAAACTTCCGTTTCAACCTTAATGTTGTAGATTTCTTTTTCTCGCCTTCGCTAGGGCCGATCTGCGTCGTGGTGCCTTCCGAAGTGCGGTTTCGGGTGGTTGAGGCAAGTGGTGATCTTGCTCTTCTCCCTTTTGTTGCGTTTTCTTTTTTCTCCTTTATGCTCCTAGCGAGTTTTCAAATGTTAAGTTCTTTTTTGTTCGTTTAGCCCTTTCTCATTACAATATCATATCTTGTTTCTTAAAATCCTAAATTATTATCTGGTAGGCCTTATCTCTTGCCTTTGTTGAGTCAGAAAATGATAAATCTGTTGGAGGTCGTACACGATGTTGGCGGTGCCACCGGTGCGATGCTCTTTTAAAATGATAAATCTGTTGGAGGTTGTACACGATGTTGGCGGTGCCACCGGTGCGATGCTCTGAGGGCTGTGACGATGTGTGATGGTATTATCCCCGCACAGTTTCTCTTTTGTTTTCTGATGAGCTGATCAGTCTCTTTAATTTGAATAAGATTAATGATCTCAAATGAATGTTATTTGCCTGTGGTGAGTTTGATTTTGTCCGTCTCCACTCATCTTTTGGCGGGCTCTTTTCCGATTGATTTTTATTGCTAGTTATGACTAGTTTTGTTTAACCTGACCCTTGCAGCTAATGTTTCCCTCCGGTCTCGCGGAGGTTTGCTTACTTTCCTATTTTTCTTCGTCGTTTGTAACTTGTTTCTGAGGTGTTCTTTCTTTGAATGCCTCAGGTTCTGGACTATAGCAGGTGTTGGTGGGGAGCTGCGTCAGTTGCTGTTTTCTGACCCTCTTGGGGTAGGGTTTCCTATGAGCTTGCCGACCCATGGGTTCGTGTCAGGTGTTGACGCCCATGGTGCCGTTTTGTTAAACTTTCTGCTACCTTGCTGCTGCTACTCTTTGATTGCTTTTGGACACTTGTTCTGGAACGATTAGTTATGGCTTGGCTTCGGAGCCCCCTTGCTTAGATATGCTAAGGCAGTTGGAGCATTGCATACCATGATTTGAAATGTTAATCTCATTACTTTCTGCGCATGATAAATCTACTTTTATGTACAGTAAATCTAGATATCTGATACTGCATGGTGCACCTCACTTGGTCTACACGAGCATTAGGTCACCAAATGAATAAATTAAGTATTTTTTTTCACTGCGTAAAACTATATTTTCAAACCGTGGACTAGTTGATCCACCTAGCCGAGGGACACGGCTTCGCATATTGTGCATAAATTATATTTGGATCATTTTGAGTTTAAAAAAAATGATTTCTATAAGTTGCGAGAGACGATGAGTTGCCTTAACGTCAGTAGATGTCCCCTACGTGACGTGGCATCACAATGCGTAGTTTCCCCTACTCTGATAGTGTTTTAAATGCTGGGAAAATGCGGGTTGTGACAATTTCTCCCCTGCCCGAGAAAGGAAACGACTCAGCCCTGCTAGCTTCCCCGTCAGCCGTTGGACCTCCTTAGCATTCCGCGGGGACCCTAGCTCCAAGATTGCCCTGACCTTATCTGGATTTGGCTCGACTCCCGCAGGGGTGAGGAGATGCCCCAAGAACTTTCCCCTGCTGGCCCCAAAGACACATTTTAGGGGATTCAATCGCATCTTGTATTTGCGCAGGGTGACAAAGGTCTCCTCCAGGTCCCGGAGGTGGGAGTCCACATCCCGACTTTTGATCATGAGGTCATCCACATACACCTCCAAATTCCTCCCCCTCTGCCCCTTGAAGACCCTATCCATCATTTTCTGGTAGGTTGCCCCAGCATTCTTCAGCCCGAAGGGCATCATCTTGTAGCAGTAGCATCCATCCCCTGTGATGAACGAGACATTCTTGATGTCTGGGGGGTGCATCCTGATCTGATGATAACCTGAAAAAGCATCTAAAAAACTCATTACAGAATAACCGACGGCTGAGTCAACCAGCACGTCGATTCGAGGCAAAGGATAACAGTCCTTAGGACAAGCTTTATTAAGTAAGGAAAAATCGATACACATCCTCCATCAGCCGTCTCCTTTTTTAACCATAACCACGTTGGAGACCCAGCCAGGGTACTGAATCTCAGACACGAAGCCGACCTTGAGGAGTTTCGCCACCTCCTCCCTGATGGGCTCCACCAGCTTGTCCGCAGTGGACCTCTTCTTCTACTGAACGGGGCGTGTTCCCGGGTCCAGGTTGAGGCGGTGGCAGGCCACATCCGCATCAACCCCCGACATCTCCGCGGCGTTCCAAGAGAAGATGTCCACGTTCTTCTGGATGCACTCCAGCATCCTGCCTTGGTCCTCCGGGGTCAGCCCCCCGCTGACGC
The DNA here is from genome assembly GCA_039583875.1 of Platanthera guangdongensis. Taxonomy (NCBI): domain Eukaryota; kingdom Viridiplantae; phylum Streptophyta; class Magnoliopsida; order Asparagales; family Orchidaceae; genus Platanthera; species Platanthera guangdongensis. The sequence goes on from CM077158.1 coordinate 114,492,583, forward strand.
GGATCTTCTCCATCCTGCCTCCTCTGGTGAGCACTTCCAGCTCCACCACTTCCTCTACAGCCTCCAGCCTAGACTGCTCCCCCCATCCTTCAGCATCCCCTTCCTCCGGAACGGGGACCTCTACCTCCATCTCTTCTCCCACGACCCTCACTTTGGCCACTTCCTCCGGATCTTCTCCTGCCGCCCTTTCTTCTGCGCGGTTCTTCATTTCCAGCTCCCCCTCTCCTGCTTCCTCCCCTGCCTCCTCCATCATTCGCCCCATCTCTTCGGCTCCCTCCATCCAAGAGATGGTGTCCACTGCGGTGACATAGCACTCCCGCGCCACCTTGGGATCCCCTCTAACCCTGACCTGAATCCCCTCGGTGTTGAACTTTAAGCACTGATGGAAAGACGAGGGGACGCAGCGGAAGGCGCTGATAAGGGGCCTCCCGAAGATGGCGCTGTAGCTGCTAGGAGCGTCCACGATGACGAACTTGCAGTTTCGGGACTGCCCCCCCAGGGTAACATGGAGGCCAACTCCTCCCTCTACTTCCTTCCTTTCTCCTGAAAACCCGAACAAGGGTCCATCTGAGGCCAGCACCCTCTTTGCCTCCACTTTCATCGCGTCAAACGCCTTGTTGCAGACGACGTTGACGGAGCTCCCGTTGTCCACGAGGATTCAGGAGACAGTGAAATTCTCGATGGCTGCCTTGATGACCAGCGCATCGCAAAATGGGTCCTCGTGGTCTGGCATATCGCTCATAGAGAAAGTGATCCTCTCCTCCGGGGGTGGGGTTTGTGATGTGGAGGCGATGATTCGCCGATACATGGTGTGGAGGCTTGCCTTGCGGGAAGCCTCGACCCCTACTCCCCCGTGGATCACTTCGATCCCCCCTCGGGTTCCAACATCCACCCGGTCTTCGCACCGATCCTCCTCCGCCCGAGGCAGGACCTTCTCAATCCTCACTTCTTGCTGACCTCCCTGCTGCTACTACTGCTGTTCCCTATTCCCTCTCATCTCGATGAATTCCGGGCAGGTGGCTGTGGCATGCCCCTCTTCCTGATGGAAGTCGCAATAGGGTAGCTCCACCCTGACCTCTCTTCTCCTCCTCCTCATAATCCCCCTCCTTGCTCCCAAGGCTATGGCCATGGCCTCCTCCTGATCGGGGAGCTGGGGCCTCTGGCCCTGCCTCCAGCCCGGAGGGTGGAACTGATCTTGCCTCCCCTGGTGGTGACCCCTTCCGTAGTACCCCCTCTGTGGCCCCTGCCCCTACCACTCGGGTCTCCAGCCCAGCCGACGGTCGGGCTCCTGATGCCCCCACCTTGGATGCTGCTGCCCCTGGAGCTACCTTTGCTCCCTCTGCCTAGGCTCTCCTCTTCTCTCCTCCTGTACCTTACCTCCTCTTGACTCCTTCTCTTCTTCCATGGCCCACCCGGCCAGCTTCCTTGCAAACTCCAGGTTCGACGCCTCCCCGTCGACCTCTCTCGCCGCCCTTTCCATCAAATCTTCGTAGGAGAGGGGAGGAACTCTCTTCAGCTCCATTCGAAAGAACCCCTGCTGCAGGCCCAGGGTAAAGGCCATCATCAGACTATGGCCTGACATCTCCTGGATCTGAGTAACTTCCTCCTGAAATCGGTCCACATAGCTCCCCAACGTCTCGTTCACTCCCTGCTTAATGTGGAACAAAGACTCGGACTCCTTCTTCCTCTTCTTCGAGGTGGTGAATCTCAGCATGAACCCTCGGCACAGGTCCTCGAAGCAGTAGATGGAGCTGGCCGGGAGCTGGTGGAACCGCTCCCTTGCCTTCTCCCGGAGGGTGATGGCGAAGAGTCGACATTTGAATCCGTCCGACATCTGACGGATGGAGACCACATCCTCGAACCATTGGACATGCTGGACTGGGTCTCCCTTCCCGGTGTAGTAGGACATCTCGAGCTCCCTGAACCCGTCTGGAACTGGAGCTGAGGAGACCATCTCGATGAAAGGACTGCCTCCCTCCACTGGGCGAGCCGGCGAGTCTCGAGAGCCCAGCTCGCCGAACTGGCCTCGGGCTGCCGAGCCGGGGAAGAGCTCGCGCACGGGGAGCTCGCACCCCCGGCCTTCCTTGGCCACTTCCTTCCCAGCTCACCTGCCGGGGGCGTCCTCGCCCAAAGAGGGGGCGGCCGCGATCTGGGCTGCCGGAGTCGAGCACTCGGCCCGCGCGCTGAGTGCGAACTTGACGAGGCCCAACACCTCATTCCTGAAGTCTTCCAACATCCCCACCGTTGCGAGAGGCGGGGGCGGCGACGAGTTCTGCCCGTCAGATCCCTGTCCTCCTGTCATTGAACTCGCTAAAGCTTTTCTGCACTGACCATTTTCCACGCTCACCGCACCAAAATGTTGGAACCGGAATCCGGTCTCCTGTGGAGTTCACCCTTGGGGAAGGGGTGGTATCGCGCCTACTTCACTCCTGCAAGCAAAACAACAAAGAAGACAAGATGACACAGACCCAAGGGCTCGGCAGGGAGGTCCCACCACAAACCCGGAAGATCTCAGAGCACTTCCCCTCCTTAGCCAGAAGCCGAGCTAAGATATCCTCAAAAAGCTCTTGAAAACTGGAGCAGGGAGGCACTGAAAGCGTGCCTCCTGAGATACCCCTTGGGTCTTATTTATATTTTTTGGAATCTGAACTGCCAATAACCAGAAGAATTGACCTGAAAGTACCAAAAAGCCCTTGGTTGGGTCTACCAACAGCCAAACTCCGCTGTCCCGAACAGCTATGCGCAGTCCAACCTGGTCTGCCAACAGTGTGGCTCCGCTGTTCTGAACAGCTATTCGCACCCATAGGGGGGGGGTCAGCTCGCCATCAATCCCTCTTCGCGCGAGGCGGGCGCGACCTGGTTCTAGCGGCTCGCCTACTCCTCTCGGGCGAACGCGAGCCGGACCTCCGCGACCTGCCAGTCCTCTGCCGAGGCGGATAGGTGGCCAGGTCGCGTATAGGGGACGGACTGGCGACCACTGTGGCCCTCCGAACGGCTCGCAGATCGCGGGTCGTCGAGCCCATCCGCGAGTATCGGTTCGACGATTCTCTGAGAGAGCGGGAGGGATAGGGGAGTCGTCTCGCCTGGCTCGCTCTCCTGAACCGAGCGGGAGCGGACCAGCCTATTGCCGCATGTCTGCTTGTTGCTTGGGTGCGGGTCGCGAGACTAGGTCCGCTCGATCTTCCAGGTGGGGCCCGTCCGACGAACACGGGGTTGTACAACCGCCACCCCATATAAGGGGGTGAGGTCGTTATAATTTGGTCAGCTTTAGCTGACCATTGCTTTTGTTTGCCACCGCTGCGGTGGAATGTTTATTGCAGGTGTTGCGGAGCCTAGTGGCAAGTATGAAAGAATTGTTTCCTAAACACCTAGAGGGGGAGGGGTGAATAGGTGCAATTCCTTTTTCTTCTAAGGTAGAATATTAATTCAGATAATCAAATTAAATCTAACAGTTCTACAACTATCACAGCACAAAAATAATAATACCACACACGTTCACAGATTGCACACTGATTTATAGTGGTTCCCCAAGATCTGGGTACATCCACTTTCCCCCTTCGCCTATCTAGCAGTGTGCTAGATTCGGCCTAACTTCTTTCCTTCTTCTCAGATCCTCAGATCTTATAGCTCAGAACCCAAACAAGGCTCCTACAACTCAGAGTGAGTCCACACTCCTACAGCTCAGGCAATCTGCCCTACCTCAGCCTTCAACAAGTCCTACAACTCAGAGATCAAAATCTCCTACAACTCAGGCTCACAGCCCTACCTCAGCCTTCAACAAGGCCTACCGCTCAGAGAACTTATCTCCTACAACTCAGCCTTTATAAATCAGGCTAACAACTCAGATCTTAAAAAGATCCCATAGAAAATAGATGTAAATCTACACTTTAACCACCACCCTGGTTGAAAGAAAAAAGATGGACAGTTTCTTGATCAGTTCTTGAAAGAATCTGACGTTAGAGATCGACCTGACTTAGCTTTCTTCAAAGCTTCTTGAATCTGAACACAATAAGGTTGATCTCCTTTGAAGTTGATGTTCAATCAGCTTCTTTCTTGAAATTCAGAAATCAGTCTGAATCCTACTTGGCAGACTGGTTCAAACTCTGCACTTGAGATACTTGTTGATGTAAGTCCATTTCTTCACTTGAATAGATGGAGCTCACTCTCTCCAACTTCTTCTGAAGATTCTTCTGAATTCTTCTTTGGATTCTCTAGATAAAATCTGAGTAGATCACCACTTCAGAATGTCTTCTTAGATCTTCTGTTGAAAATCTTCTTCTGGTTTTTCGTTTTTCTTATATGTATAATACTTCTCATATATCACTATCTTTCTGTTGATAGAGAATGTCCTTATATAGACTTTCTCCATGGTAACCGACTGATCCGGTTTCTAACAAACTTCTGACAGCTCTGACAGTTGCTGTAGACCGGTTGGTTATGGAAGCTATCAATTCTTCCAGTCACTTCTTGAAACTCTGTCTCTGTCAGCAAAGCGTCGAGACTGAACTTCATCATGTGTCGACACAAGTAGACTAAGTGTCGACATAAGCCTTGATGGTGTCGACACAGCTACCTTGGTGTTGACACTGCTTCTCGACACAGCTTCTGTAGAATGTGTCGACACTAGTTTTGTTGTGTCGACACAGTCACTTCTTCTCTTTACAAAAATCAACTTTATTGAAACTCTGCTATGTGTCGACACAAGTCCTGTGTGTCGACACAGCTGATGTCGATAAAGTCTTCTGTGTGTCGACACTGCCTCTGTGTGTCGACACAGTTGATGTCGACTAAACTTTTCTGTGTGTCGACACTGCCTCTGTATGTCGACACAGTTTCTTCTGGTGTCGACACAGCCTTTCCAAGTGTCGACACAATTGACTCCAGGTGTCGACACAGCTTTTCTCTAGTGTCGACACAAGCCTTCATAAGTGTCGACACAGCTTTTCTGGTGTCGACTCATGAACTTAGAAACTTTTCCTACATTCTTGCATATTCTTAACCTGCATATATAAACTCAAAACAACATCAAATACACCATGATGCATATCATTGAGTAAGGTGAGGCTTCTTCATATCTGGTACACATTTTCCAATGTACCCAACAATCTCCCCCTATTTGGAGAAATCATAACCCTTAGTCAATGATATACACCATTCATAATAAACACATTATGATGTATAAAAACATTATATGACAGTGTAACTTATAAACAAAACATGTATAGAATATCATCACAGAATAATGACGCAATCATAATGAGTATTAATCATTGTTTTGTTTAACCTTGCAAAAGTTTCTTAACAATAGTTTACATAGATTTTTAACACTAAAGATTACAATGTTGTAAAATCTAGTAAATCTCTCCTAAGGTTGCTCAGGCTCCTTGATGACTATTCCTTTGCCTGATTGGATCTTGGCTTGTACTAGAGCATCAATATCTTCAGCTGGCTTCTTGCCCTTCAGAACTTTCTTCTTTTGTTCTTCAGCCCTTATTCTTTGCCTTTCAAAATAGTGAAAAGGCTTTGGGAAATACTTGCTAGGCTCCTGAGCATTAGGAGGTAGCTTCCCAGCTTTTGCCTTTCTTCTATATTATAGAATAGCTTCCTGTCTAGCTTCATGCGTTTGCCATTCTTGCTCTGTGTACCATTTGCCGCTGTCATGGGTCTTGTCTTTTATAGCTTTCCAGGCAGTCAAGATAATATTCCTTGAGGTAGGACTCCACTCCTCAAAATCAGGCGTCAACTCAGCATGTTCTCTGAATCTCTACTTTGACAGTTGAGCTTCTTGCTCCTTATTCACAACTACCTCTGACATTTCTACCTTCTCAAGGATAACATTTTTAGTACCCTCTGGAGGGCTGTACATAGACTGTACTTCTTGCTGAATCATATCAAAATCTGCTGGAGGGTAAATAACCTGAACAACTTCAGGTTGACCACCTTCAAAATAAGCAGGTTGCACACCTGACTCAGCTACATTATCGTCATCATAGAGGGGTGGATATCCAAGGGTGGCTCTGATGCTATTAGATATCCATTTAGTATGATCTGAGCATGCTTTGACTAATACTCTCTCCCCCTTTATGACTCAGGTTCCGCATTAGATATCCATTTCAAATACTAGAAATTCCAAACCATTTTCTACAATTAGGGTTACTACTGCTTTAATCTCAGGTTCCGCATTATCAAAAGCGTTGTGAACCAGCTCATAGCCTTCGTTGACGTTATCTTCAAGCTTTGGCGCCATTGGGGTTGAGTGAAAGCTTGGATTGAGAAGAAAGAAGTTGTCGACACAGGGTTTTGGTCTCGAAAAGATGGAGAGTGTGTCGACAGAATATGTTGTTGACCTATTTATACCCTTCTAAATAATGAAGGTCAAAAGTCGCGTCAAAAATCTCTTAATATGTCGACACAGTTGAAATGTGTCGACACAGACTTCTAATGTCTCGATAGAAGTGTTGACTTCTATATGTCGACACAATTCTATTTGTCTTGGTCGTGTTCGATGAAGAGCCCGTGAAGTCGACGATCTGAGGTCGACGAATCTGTGCTCGACGATATGTGTTGATTCTGCGCTCGACGAAATCTGTGTATTGATTCTATGTGTCGACACCACTTCTGGATGTGTCGACACTACTTCTCTGAAGTGTCGACACCAATTTTTTAGATGTGTCGACATCACTTCCCTGGAATGTCGACACAGACAACTTTTTGTGTCGACACCATTTTACTTAGCCAAATTTGTTAAACTAATTTGTGTTCAACATTCCTAATTCAATTTTGAAATTATTGAATTTAGTTTCATCTAAAGGCTTTGTGAACATGTCAGCAATTTGTAAATCAGTGTTAACAAATTCTAAAGAAATATCTTCTTTCTCTACATGATCTCTAAGAAAATGGTATCTTATTTCTATATGCTTTGTTCTGCTCTGAGAAACAAGATTATGAGCAATAGAAATAGCACTAGTAGAATCACATAATAATGGAGTTATACTTACCTGAATAACATAATCTTCCAACTGATGCTGTATCCACAATAGCTGTGCAAAACAACTTCCTGCAGCAACATACTCAGACTCAGCTGTGGAAATTGCCACACTAGTCTGCTTCTTATAGCTCAATGACACCGGTCTTCCTCCTAGAAATTGACAGGTATCTGTTGTGCTTTTCCTATGTACTTTGTAACCTGCAAAGTCTGCATCTGAATAGCCTATTAGTAGAAAATCTCTATTCCTAGGATACCAAAGGCCTAGATTAGGTGTGCCCTTAAGATATCTCAAAATCCTTTTGACAGTAGTAAAATGAGATTCTTTAGGGCAGGATTGGTACCTAGCACAGACACATGTAGCATACATGATATCTGGTCTACTAGCAGTCAGATATAGGAGGGAGCCAACTATCCCTCTATATAAAGATACATCTACAGGTTTCCCTGCATCATCTTTGCTTAGAGACATACTTGTCCCCATTGGAGTTCTCATGGTAGTGGATGATTCCATACCATACTTCTTAATTAACTCCAGGGTGAACTTAGACTGAGATATGGACAAGCCATCATCAGTCTGTCTTACTTGGAGTCCCAAGAAGAACTTAAGTTCTCCCATACTGCTCATTTCAAATTTCCCTTGCATAAGTTTTGCAAACTTTCTACAAAGGTTACTTTCAGTAGAACCAAATATTATGTCATCAACATATATTTGGACTAGGATGATCTTTCCTTTGGATTCTCTCAGGAATAGAGTCTCGTCTATTTTCCCCCTTGAGAATTTGTTCTCAATGAGGAAAGTAGACAAGGTTTCATAACAAGACCTTGTAGCTTGTTTTAACCCATACAAAGCTTTCCTAAGTCTATAAACATAATTAGGTTTGAGAGGATCAACAAAACCTGAGGGCTGATCTACATAGACTTCCTCTTTTAAGTCTCCATTTAAGAATGATGACTTAACATCCATTTGGAACACTTTGAAGCCTTGATATGTTGCATAGGCAAGGAATAGCTTGATTGCTTCTAACCTTGCCACTGGAGCAAAAGTCTGATCAAAGTCAATGCCCTCTTCCTGTCTGTAACCTTTGTCAACTAGTCTTGCCTTATTCTTCACTATGATCCCACTCTCATCAAGCTTGTTTCTATAAATCCACTTTGTCCCTATGACATTTTGGTCCTTTGGTTTTTGAACCAACTCACAGACCTTGCACCTTCTGAATTGATTTAACTCCTCCTGCATAGCATCAATCCAGTGTGGGTCTTGAATAGCTTCTTCAAATCTCTTGGGTTCCAGCTGAGATAAGAAGCTTGAGCAAAGAACTGGATTTAAGTTTCTGCTCCTTGTTTGTACTCCATGTCTTGGATCACCAATGATCTGGTGTGCATGATGATCCTTTAACTGTCTAACTGCTGGAGGTAATCTATCAACAGTTTGACCTCCTTCAATCTCTTCATTATGCTGCACCTCATGATATTCATTTTCCTCTTGAGTGTATTGTACTCCCCCTGGACAGCAACTACAATTTTCCTCATCTTGCTTTGTAGTTGGATCTTCTCTAATAGTAAGCTGGTCCATCTTCTGCTGTATACCTGTGGAGCTACAAGAACTACTTGGCAACTCACTGTTAATAAGTCTAGAATCATCAAATGTGACATGAACAGACTCTTCTACAACTTTAGTAGCCAAATTGTAGATCCTATAAGCCTTACTATTGTTGCTGTACCCAACAAATATTCCATCTTGGGATTTGGCAGCAAACTTAGTTAGGTGAGACTTGCATTGTTAAGCACATAATACTTGCAACCAAAGATCCTAAAATAGGATAAGTTTGGTTTTTTGCCCTTCATAACCTCATAGGGTGTCTTTTTGTGGCTTTTGGTGATGGAAGCCCTATTGAGCACATGACATGCAGTGTTTACTACCTCAGCCTAAAAATATTCTAGGAGAGTAGTGTCACTCAATAGTGTTCTTCCAACCTCAATCAATGTCATATTCTTTCTTTCAGCAATGCCATTTTGCTGTGGTGTTATAGGTGAGGAGAATTCCTGATGAATCCAAAATTCTTCACACAACTTTGTCATACTTTCAGATTGGAATTCAGTTCCATGGTCACTTCTGATTTTGACCACTGAACTATCTAATTTATTCGGAATTTGTTTGACAAAATTGTAGAAGACATTTGGGGTTTCAGATTTCTGCCTCAGAAAGAATACTCATGAAAATCTAGAATAGTCATCTACCACCACAAAAGTATAGACCTTCCTACCTAGACTATGAATTGGAATAGGACCAAATAAATCCATATGCAAGAGGTATAAGCACCTCACAGAGTCTTTGGTTTTTAGGCTATGAAAGGATGATCTGGTCTGCTTGCCTTTTTGACATGCTGAGCATATCCCATCCTTATAGCACTTAACTTGAAGACCATTCCTCACTAACTCTTTACTAAAGAGTTGGCCAATAGTCTTGTAGTTAAGATGAGCTAGCCTCTTGTGCCATTTGACATAATGAGAGGCTTTCTCATCAGCCACAAGACAGATAGGAGAAATTTTATTCTCACACTCAAAATTTAGGCAATATACATTTCTATTTATATAGCCAGTCAATATGACTTTTTAATCACTATACCTCTTGATATGACACCCATTCTTGATAAATGAAATGTCATATCCAAGATCACTCAGCTGGCTAATGCTTAATAGGTTGTGTTTCAAACCCTTCACATAAGCCACTTGAGTGATAGTGATTGAGTTGTTAGAGATATTACCAAACCCTTTGATGACTCCTTTTTCAGAACCACCAAAGATTACTTTAGGCCCATTCAATACTGGTGAGTAGTCCTTCAGCAATCCCCTTGTTCCAGTCATGTGCCTGGAACATCCACTGTCCAAGTACCATATAGGGGCATGACAACTTGGACTCACCTGCAACAAAGATTACTTAACCTTAGAACCCAAATAACTTTTCGGTCCTTGGTTCAAGTTAGCCTGAAACTTGAAAAATTTGCCTGCTGCTCTTCTAACAAGTAGACTGCTATCCTTCCTGATACTTGTATTGCGCCAACAGTGTAAGGCATAATGACATATCTTGCCACAACACCAGCACTCATACTTATTATACCTCTTTTTAGGTACAATCTTAGCTGTATTGTTAGCAGCAGATCTCTTGTTTTGTGCTGGGGCTTTGCCTTTCTTATTGGACCGTGCAGCCCATGCAGTTCTCTTAAAGCCTAATCCTGCCTTACCCTTTTGTGACACAAAGTCATCAATTAGGGGTAGGACAGATTTTGGCTTAGAGAAACTAGCCACTATCTCCTTCTCTTTCTGAAGTCTGTCTTCCAGACTTTTGATCTGATCATTTTTGAATGTGATTGTACCCATCTGAATAACAGTAATGTTTTTCAGCATGGCAATCTCATTCATCTTTTGATCCAGCAGCTTCTCTGAATCAGATGCAGCCAACTTAAGAGTTGCAATTTCCTGAGCCTGAATTTTGGCCTGGTTTTTGCTTCTCTTGAGTGCCTGCAACAAATCCCCATATTCATCTAACAGGCGATGAATATCTCCTTCAGAATCAGACCCATCCACATCTATTGATGTTGATGTATCTGATTCTGACCCAGTGAAGTAATCAGAATCTACAGATGAACTTTTTACCTTACTGGGGCCAGGTTGATCCTGACACTGGTCTTCTTCAGACATAGCCATCAGTCCTTTGCACTGATGGTCTTCTTGCTCATAGATAGAGTCCAGTAATCTTAAGAACTCATCCTCTTCTTCTGTTGCAAACAGACCAATATAGGCCTCAGCCTCAGATTCAGACTCTGAAGTTGATTGATCTGTCCAACTTTTCTCTTTCTTAGCTACCAAGGATTTCTCCATCTTGCTCTTATGCTGAGACTTCTTTTTATCAGTAGACTCTTTCCTTTTGTCTGGACAGTCAGCCACAACATGTCCAGGTTTGTTGCAGCAGTAGCAAATAATCTTTGATGTAGTTGACTTGCTAGGCTTTGTCCCACTCTTGTCCTTCCTGGATGATTTCCTCTTCTGATAATAGTCATCCCTGGACTGAGATGAGGATGGCTTAGATTTTCATTACTTCTTCTTTAAGAATCTCTGAACCTGCCTAGTGAAAGCAGCAAAGTCTTCATCTGAATTACTACTGTCTGAACTGGGATTATCAGAATTTTCTGAGTTCACTTCTGCATCTTTCTTAGGAGAAGATGAAGACATTCTCCTATTCTTCCTTATGGCTTCTACCTTGAAGGCCACAGACTTTTCTCTATGGTCAACCTTTGTATATTTTTCTTCCTCCTTTCTGGCCAACAGCTGCATCTCATATGACAGCAATTTACCAAACAGTGTTGGAGGTGAAATCTCTGCCAGTCTGGCCACTTTCCTTATGACACAGATCTTTGTATCCCAATCCTTAGTTAAAGACCTAAGGAATTTGTCATTCAGCTCATAAGCACTGAAGATTCTTCCATGGGACATTAGTTCATTTACAATTCTGTAAAACTTCTTATAACATTCAGTTATACTATCAGACTTGGCTTGTCTGAAACTCTCATACTCTTGATTAAGCATAGACTTTCTATCTTGCCTAACCTCTTCAGAACCCTCCATGTAGACAACCAATGTGTCCCACATTTCCTTGGAAGTTTTGTAGTGAATTAGATTCTGTAATGTTGAATCATCTATGACACTTACTATAATATTCTGTACTCTTTTATCCATTGTAGCCAAGATGATCTCATCCTTTGTCATTTCTGAAAAATCCTTAGGAATCCTCTGATTAACATCAAGAACAGAAACCTTCATTGGAATATAAGGTCCTTCCTGAACTGTTATATAAATTCTAGGATCAGATGCCTCCATAAATAATATGACCCTCTCCTTCCATATTCCAAAAATTTCCTTCCTACAGATGGGCAACTTCATTGAACAATGTTCTTTATGGTTTTCTCCTGAACCCATCTTCTTTAACTTAGTTCTGCAATTTGTTCTGTCTCACAGATCTTACTCAGACTATTAAGTCTATCTTTGAGTAACCTCCCTCTGATACCACTTGAAAGAATTTGTTCCTAAACACCTAGAGGGGGGGGGGTGAATATTTGCAATTCCTTTTTCTTCTAAGGCAAAATATTAATTCAGATAATCAAATTAAATCTAACAGTACTACAACTATCACAGCACATAAATAATAATACCACACACATTCATAGATTGCACACTGATTTATTGTGGTTCCCCAAGGTCTGGGTACATCCACTTTCCCCATCCCCTATCTAGCAGTGTGCTAGATTCAGCCTAACTTCTTTCCTTCTTCTCAGATCCTCAGATCTTACAGCTCAGAACCCAAATAAGGCTCCTACAACTCAGAGTGAGTCCACACTCCTACAGCTCAGGCAATCTGCCCTACCTCAGCCTTCAACAAAGCCTACAACTCAGAGATCAAAATCTCCTACAACTCAGGCTCACAGCCCTACCTCAGCTTTCAACAAGGCCTACCACTCAGAGAACTTATCTCCTATAACTCAGCCTTTATAAATCAGGATTACAACTCAGATCTTAAAAAGATCCTACAGAAAATAGATGTAAATCTACACTTTAACCACCACCCTGGTTGAGAGAGAAAGGATGGACAGTTTCTTGATCAGTTCTTGAAAGAATCTGACACTAGAGATCGACCTGACTTAGCTTTCTTCAAAGCTTCTTGAATCTGAACACAGTAGGGTTGATCTCCTTTGAAGTTGATCTTCAATCAACTTCTTTCTTGAAATTCAGAAATCAATCTGAGTCCTTCTTGGCAGACTGGTTCAAACTCCACACTTGAGAGACTTGTTGATGTAAGTCCCTTTCTTCACTTGAATAGATGGAGCTCTCTCTCTCCAACTTCTTCTGAAGATTCTTCTGAATTCTTCTTTGAATTCTCTAGACAAAATCTGAGTAGATCACCACTTCAGAATGTCTTCTTAGATCTTCTGTTGAAAATCTTCTTCTGGTTTTTTGTTTTTCTTATGCGTGTAATACTTCTCATATATCACTATCTTTCTATTGATAGAGAATGTCCTTATATAGACTTTCTCAATGGTAACTGGTTGATCCGGTTTCTAACAAACTTCTGACAGCTCTGACAGTTGCAGTAGACCGGTTGGTTATGACAGCTGTCAAGTCTTCCAGTCACATCTTGAAACTCTGTCTCTATCAGCAAAGTGTCGATACTGAACTTCATCATGTGTCGACACAAGTAGACTAAGTGTCGACACAAGCCTTGGTGGTGTCGACACAGCTACCTTGGTGTTGACACTGCTTCTCGACACAGGTTCTGTAGAATGTGTCGACACTAATTTTGTTGTGTCGACACAGTCACTTCTTCTCTTTACAAAAATCAACTTTGTTGAAACTCTGCTATGTGTCGACACAAGTCCCGTGTGTCGACACAGTTGATGTCGACAAAGTCTTCTGTGTGTCGACACTGCCTCTGTGTGTCGACACAATTGATGTCGACTAAACTTTTCTGTGTGTCGACACTGCCTCCGTGTGTCGACACATTTTCTTCTGGTGTCGACACAGCGTTTCCAAGTGTCGACACACTTGACTACAGGTGTCGACACAACTTTTCTCCAGTGTCGACACAAGCCTTCATAAGTGTCGACACGAATTTTCTGGTGTCGACACATGCACTTAGAAACTTTTCCTGCATTCTTGCATATTCTTAACCTGCACATATAAACTCAAAACAACATCAAATACACCTTGATGCATATCATTGAGTAAGGTGAGGCTTCTTCAATTCTGGTACACATTTTTCAATGTACCCAATAAAGTAGCACGCTGAAGCCCTGGTTGTTTTGTCAGCCCTTGAAGGCCAAAGCGAATGTTTACTTTTATCCTCATGTGTGACCGACCCATGTGCCGATGTTTGTAAGTCATTTAATGTTTAAGTAAACTCTTGTAAGTCCAAAGTTTTGGTGTATGTATTTCATTTCTACTTTGGGTTTTAGTGGACATTCGTGCTGTGGTATGGGTTCTTTACTCGTCAACCTTTAACATACTTCCGCTAGAATGTACTCTGTGTAGGACGCGCTTATTGGATGGATGGTTTCATTTAGTAACTCTTCGGTCTATTTGTAGTATATGGCGTCGGGCCCCGGCCGGACCTACTACTATATGCTATGTGACGGATCGGGGTGTTATAATTTGGTATCAGACTACCAGTTTCGGTCTTGCTTATTTGAATTCATGGGCGAATTTTTTTAAGGGGTGGTAAGAACATGTATGTGTGTCATCGTTATAGCATGAAAAGAACCCATGAATGTCCACTTAGGAATGAAAATACACTTGTTTGAGGAACCTGAGCGTTCCAATGATTGCCTTTTGGCAATTTGTGTGTCGCCTAATTGAGCATTTTTACAATTATAGGTGACTAGGAGCGGTGCGCGACAGTCGCAACTGCAATATTTTCGTGGAGAGTAGTGCACCCAACGACGTGCCAGAGACCCCTCCTTCTGTTGAAATCATAAGAAGGATAGTTGAAGCGGTGTTCGTTGTGAGTAATGCTCAAAATGGAAGGAATATGCAACCCTTTGTCCTTGAGGTGGCTTCAACACCGGGTGGTGTGATGGAGCAAATGGCATTTAGAAGACCATTGGGTCAGCAGTTGAACATGCTTTTAGTGTAGGGAGCGCACTCAGTTGATGAATATTTGCAGGCATTTCTTATGATAAGGCGCTACCCAGGATTTGAGTTGGAGAACGAGCAGTCTATAGTCGATAGATTTTATAATGGTCTGTGTGCCGAGTTACGAGTTCTACTGCTAGGACCAAAATTATTGGGATTTTGAGCCTTGGTGGAGTCGGCTAGATGTTTGGAAGTAGATTTGGGGAAAGCCCACCAGATGCCAGTGTGTAGGGTACCGAACCCTGCAGGTCTTATAAAGGCTGCATATCGTAGAACGCTGAAAAAAGGGCTAGAACATCTACTAGCAAAGCTACTTACGCTTGTCATACTTGTGGAAAGGAAGGGCATCTTGCCCGTGATGGTTGGGATGGTGCACAAAAGTCAAAGAAGGACTTGAGTGCGAAGAATATGGAGTTCAAAATGCCGAACTCCTCAAAATCTGTGTTTCGTAAGTTGAATAAGAAGGCTAGGACTTCGGGTCCAGCCCCATCTTCTTGTGCATCTGGGGCAACTATATGCCGAACCACGGGCGCTTGTTGTAACTGTGGAAAGTTGGGACACTTTGTCTGAGATTATTGAAGCGGACGTCCAAAGTTAGAGAAGAAGCCTGGAGCAACTTATGAGGAGAAAGGAAAGGCGGTGGAGTCAACCACATCCCACTATTCTCCAGCTCAGCCCAAAGTGTACAATCTTGGCCTTCTGGAGGCCATAAAGCAGTCTAACGTGGTGACATGTATGAGTTAATTAAAAGCAGATTAGCTTTATATATTTGTTACCTTTTGCATGTTAGCTTATGACTGCTTGTACTAGGCTTTATTTTGGTTTTCAATTATCCGGCGAGAACACTATTAGATTCGGGAGCTTCGCATTCCTCTTTGTTCGAAGGAGTTGTATCGTGCAACGGAGTACCCTTTTTCGATGGCAATGGACAAATTGGATGTGTTGCTACCTAACGGGTGTTCTACGCGCACAGATAAAGTTGGTTGTATGTAGATACAGTTTGGGAGTCAAGAGTTTGACTTGCAAATATCGCTACTACCGATAGTGGAGTTCGACGTGATCTTTGGTACGGACTGGCTCTCGGAGCAACGTGCGTACATTGATTGCAACCATAAGGTGGGTAGTTTTATGAGTATCACGTGTTCCCTGACGATCTCCCTGGAGCCCCGCCTCAACAAGAGATCGACTTCAGCACTGAGCTAGTGCCAGGTGTCAAACCTGTGTCATGCTCGCCATATCAGTTAGCACCTAAGGAGATGGCAGAACTGAAAGTACAGCTTCAAGAGCTGTTGGAACAAGATTTTGTGCGACCAAGTTCGTCGCCTTGGAGCGCATCGGTCCTCTTTGTTAAGAAGAAGGATGGAAGCTTACGACTTTGTATCGATTATCGGGAGTTGAATTAGCTAACGAAGAAGAATGAGTATCCGATCCCAAGGATTGATGATCTGTCCAATCAGTTAGTTGGGTCAACGGTGTACTCAAAATTTGATTTTAAATCTGGATACTATCAGTTGAAGATAAGAGAAAGTGACATCCCCAAGACAGCTTTCAGCAGTAGTATGGGTATTATGAGTTCACCGTCATGCCGTTTGGGTTGACTAATGAGCCATCTGTGTTTATGGATTTGATGAACAGAACATTCAGAGAGTACCTGGACCACTTCGTGATAGTCTTTATCAATGATATATTGGTGTACTCGCAGTGCGAGGAGGATCATTTCAAGCATCTGCATATGGTGTTGGAGATATTGAGGAGGAATCAACTTTACGCCATATTCTCCCAATGCGAATTCTGGTTATTCTCGGTAGCATTCCTTGGTCATATAGTGAGTGGAGAAGGGATTGCGGTAGATCCGACAAAGATAGTTGCTATACGGGAGTGGCATGTGTTATCTACAGTGGCAG
This sequence comes from Platanthera guangdongensis, assembly GCA_039583875.1. Taxonomy (NCBI): domain Eukaryota; kingdom Viridiplantae; phylum Streptophyta; class Magnoliopsida; order Asparagales; family Orchidaceae; genus Platanthera; species Platanthera guangdongensis. Next base: position 114,509,155 of record CM077158.1, read on the forward strand.
AAGTCCGAAGTTTCCTTGGACTTGTCGGCTACTACAGGTGCTTCGTAGAGAACTTCTCGCGGATAGCGTTACCCCTCACGACTTTGACAAGGAAAGATCAAAAGTTTGTGTGGTCGCTGGAGTGCTCGCAAGCTTTCGAAGAACTGAAAAGTCGGTTGACCACGACGCCTATTCTATGTTCGCCGAGTGGGACCGAAGTATTTGAGATTTACAATGATGCTTCGGGCAGTGGCTTAGGTTGTGTTCTACTGCAGCATGGGAGTGTAATATCTTATGGATCGCGCCAGATGAAGGTATGTGAGAGGAATTATCCTGTCCATGACTTGGAGTTAGCGGCCGTGATATTTGCCCTGAAGCTGTGGAGGCATTACCTGTACGGTGTGAAAGTCGATATCTATACCGATCACAAGATCCTGAAGTACTTGTTGGATCAAAAAGACCTAAACATGCGTCACCGGAGGTGGATGGAGTTCCTTGGTGACTACATATTAAAGATATATTATGTGCCTGGGAAAGGCAATACTGTGGCGGATGCGTTAAGTCGCAGGGCCCCCGCGCAGGCCAACTGATTGTCGGTTCATGACGAGCGTTTAATTCGGGCTTTAGAGGCATTAGAGATCTCTTGTGTTGACAAGCAGACGAGTGTCGAAGCACAATTGAACTGGACAGAGGTGAAGTATGACCTTGCTGATAGGATTCAACAGGCTCTGGATTTGGATAACATCATGAAGCAGACCATGGATGAAGCTTTGGATGGGTCAAATTCCCAATTTAGTGTTGTTGATGGACTGTTATAGAGGGACAGTCGTCTGTGCATCCCAAATATGGGTAAACTGCGGGAGGAATTAATGTACGAGGCTCATCATACCAAGTACTCGATTCACTCAGGGAGCACAAAAATGTATTGTGATATGAAAAAGTTGTTCTGGTGGCTAGGACTTAAGAAGGATGTGGCACTTTATGTGGTGAAGTGTCAAACGTGCCTTGGTGAAGATGGAGTGCCAGAAGCCCGGAGGTTCCTTGGAGTCCTTACCTATCCCGGAGTGGAAGTTTGACGATATTTCAATGGATTTTGTGCATGGGTTGCCAAGGTCGCAGAAGGGAAACGACACCATCTGGGTCATCGTAGATCGATTGGCGAAAGTGTCGCACTTCATTCTGAATAGGAATGATGATTTGGTGGATAAGCTAGCAAAACTTTATGTAGATAACATTGTTCGACTGCATGGTGTGCCCCGCAGCATTGTGAGTGATCGAAATGGGCGCTTCACATCCAATGACTGGAGGTTGGTGCAACAAATGTTGGGAACCAAGCTGAGTTTCAGCCCGGCCTTTCATTCGCAGACGGATGGTCAGACCGAGAGCGTCAATAGGACGATGGAGGACATGCTTCACATGTGCGTCTTGGATTTCGGAAAGCGGTGGGAACATCACCTGTACCTGGTAGAGTTTGCTTATAACAACAACTACCAAGCGAGTATTTAAATGATGCCTTTCGAGGCCCTATACGGTAGAAAACATCGCATGCCATTGTCATGGTTGGAGATAGGTGAGTCGAAGCTGTACAAATGTCAAGAAGTGGAAGACACCAATTCGTTAGTTCAAACAATTCGAGAATGATTGCCGATCGCTCAGGACATGCATGCTAAATACTATAATGCCAAGCATAGGAACGTTGAGTTCGTTGTTGGTGATTGGATATATTTGAAAATTAAGCCGTTCAACGGTGTCTCACGGGTACGACGCTTAAAGAAGCTGAATCCGAGGTATCTTGGATCGTTTGAGATGCTAGAGAGAATTGGTGAAGCGGCTTATCGACTGAAGTTATTAGTGGAATTGAGTGGTCTACATGACGTATTCCATATATCGGTGTTGAGGAAGGCGGTGCAAGAGCCTTCACAAGTGATTGCGGTCGATCAGGTACCTGTTGATCATGGGTTGACGACAAAGGTCAAGCCCTTTCGCATTGAGGACTTTGAAGTCAAGCGACTTCGTAACAAAGACATTAGGATGGTCAAAGTCCGTTGGGACAACTGCGGTTGGGAGGAGATTTCATGGGTGCGAGAGCAGACCATGTATGAGGAGTATCCCGAGTTATTTCGCTCAGGTACCATTTAATTTTGTGTACCTTTCCATTATATAATTTCGGGACGAAATTCATTTAAGGAAGGGGGGGGGGGGAATTGTAATGCCCCAAAACTCATAAATGATTCGGTAGTGTCTTAAGGCCAATCTAGGGCCTGTTAAGGGTCACACGGCCTGGGACACGGGCTTGTCCACGACCGTGTCTTGCTATGAGTTCAACGATTATCGTGAGGTCTACAAAATGCATTCGACGATCCTCGGAGTCAAGCCAGGTAGGGCAGACAGCCTGGGACACGGGCGTGTCCAGGGCTGTGGCCTTCTCTGTGTTTGACCGGTCTGTGTCAACTGTTTAATACGGTCTGGGACACGGGCATGTCAGAAGCTTACACGGGCATGTCATAGGGTCGTGTCCTGGTCGGGACGTGACAGTTTCTTGTGTCGCTTGGGGATCAAGCCTTGCGACACGGGCGTGTGAGAGGCTGACACGGGCGTGTCAAGTAGTACACGAGCGTGTCGGAGCCCGTGTCCTGCTCGGTGTTCGACGATCGTATTCAGATCGTGAGACACGACCTGTGATACGGGCTTGTCACAAGCCGTGTTTGGCCCAGGAAAGTGAGTTTAGGTACGAATCGTGGCCGTTCATTTCCTTCAAATTGGATCCAAGGGTCAAGATCTCTCCTTGCTGTTATAAGGCCAGGAATATGGGGTGAAACCCTCATTTCTCTTAAGGCTTTCTTTTTTTAAAGTGTTAGAGAGATGGGAGAGCAAGGAAGAAGGAGAAGGAGTAATCCGGTCGCCGATGGAGCTTCAGAGCTCCGAATCATAAATCGAGTCCAGATCCATGGAGGCGAGGACGTTGCGGTGCTTTTCATCCGACTAGTTTTCCATGGGGCCGAAGCAAACCTCTAGGGTAACGATTCTCTTCTTGGACATGTGAAGTCCTCTTCCTTTTTGCATAGGAAACCCGCTCTCGCGAGTGTGCAGTGAGTGTGTGGTATTTCCTTCGGGTGGACATGAATAGTCCCAGTAGTCTTGCATATAGAGTCTAGAATTGAAGTACGGACATAGGTATGGTGTGTGAAGCCTATCTAGACAAGTTGGTCTGGATCGGTGATGTTTTCATTACACTTGTATTACAGGAGAAGACTCCATGTCGTTTGTTTTGCTGGATTTCTACGTGGTAGATTGCAGCAGGGAGCCTTGGGGATTAACTCCAAGGTGCACCCAGAATTTTGGGCAGAAGCAAAGTTCTGCCATATTGGTGGCCTGAGAGCCAACCTTGTACATAGCCTGGCTATATACTGTTGTTTGATCGATACTTTGGGATTCAGTGAAGCTTGTCCCGCATCGATGGCTAAATGGTCGTGGCGAGGTGAGCAACGGGCTGGTGGATCCTTACCCACTCCAAGTGGTTCGGTTGAAGAGAACTAAGGTACATGGGACTTATCGATGGCTTGGAGAGCAAGTCTAGGCTTCGGCTGAAAGGAATTTAATGCTCACGTTGTTTGCCGTCCTGGGGGCATTGGTGGTCTGCGAAGCGAGCTGGGTTCGGACCGGGTTCACCGAGTAAGTGCCCTGAGAGCACGGGGTGTGTGGCCGTGCGGTCCTACACCTGTGGTGAAGTGCTCCTTCCCTGCAATTTACCTGTGCCTGAGAACCAACCTTATACATAGCCGGGTTATATACTGTTGTTTGATCGATACTTTTGGATTCAGTGAAGCTTGTCCCGCACCATGGCTAAATGGTCGTGGCGAGGTGAGCAACGGGCTGGTGGATCCTTACCCACTCCAAGTGGTTTGGTTAAATAGAACTAAGGTACATGGGACTTGCCGATGGCTTGGAGAGCAGGTCTAGGCTTCGGCTGAAAGGACTTTAATGCTCACGTTGTTTGCCATCCTGGGGGCGTTGGTGGTCTGCGGAGCGAGCTGGGTTCGGACCGGGTTCACCGAGTAAGTGCCCTGAGAGCATGGGGTGTGTGGCCGTGCGGTCCTACACCTGTGGTGAAGTGTGTTGATGCTGTACTTTCACTTTAATATTTGGCTATGCTAATAAATTGCAGGGAAGGAGCACTGCCACCCTATGTAAGGGGGGTGTGGTCATTATAATTTGGTCAGATTTAGCTGACCATTGCTTTTGTTTGCCACCACTGTGGTGGAATGTTGATTGCAGGTGTTGCGGAGCCTAGTGGCAAGTAGCGAGCTGAAGCCCTGGTTGCTGTGCCGGCCCTTGAAGGCCAAATCGAATGTTTACTTTTATGCTCATGTGTGACCGGCCTGCGTGCCGATGTTTGGAATACATTTAATGTTTAAGTAAACTCTTGTAAGGCCATAAGGCCAAAGTTTTGGTGTATGTATTTCATTCCTACTTAGGGTTTTAGTGGACATTCATGCTGTGGTTTTGGTTCTTCACTCTTCAACCTTTAACATACTTCCGCTAGAATGTACTCTGTGTAGGACGCGTTTATTGGATGGATGGTTTCATTTAGTAACTCTTTGGTCTGTTTGTAGTATATAACGTCGAGCCCCTATCGGACCTACTGCTATATGCTATGTGACGGATAGGGGTGTTACACCTCCTATCATATACATCATATAGCTTAGGTTGGTCTTCATTTAGTAAAGTTATGGGGATTGTGATAACATGGGGGATGGTCATAGGAAGTAGGGAGTATTGCATGCTGATTTGGTAAGATGAAAAAGTGACTTTCATTAAGAGTCATGATGAGGGGAATGTTGGGTTGGCTAGTATTAGGTGGTGCTCGGGATCGATGAAAGGTCGTCTTTCCTGTAGAGAGAAAGAGTCAAAATATGAAAGTCCACTTAGTGTCAACTACCTTCACCTATGGGGGGGGGGGAATAGGTGTCTTGCAGCGTTTTTGCGGAATTAAAGGCGTACCTTCACAAGAAAACAAAACAACACAGCACATAAAGGACACAATAAAATTATAGTGGTTCCCCGATTTGGGTACATCCACTTTCCCCCTTCGACCTATCTCCCAACCAGGGATGACTCGGTCACTTCACCAACAGGATTGAAATCCAATCCTTGCACTAACGGAAGGAACCCTTCCACACGTAGGAGTCACCACTCCCACAACACGGGTTGCACCCAACCCTTACAACTAGGGACCAATCAGTCCGTTACAAAGAAATTGAAAATAGATTGTATAAGAAATACAAACAACTTATGTAGACTAAGGTGTCCCTCTTCGTTCGATGACGTGTTCTTGAAGTCAACGAAGAGTCCACAACCCTAGATCTCACTTGGAGAGAATCTCCCCAAAACCGGTGGTGGCAAGAAGGGCGGCGGCTTGGTTCTCGGGATCGGCGGCGACAACGGCGTGCTACGGCTGTTCTTTGGAGATTCAATCTTCGTAGCAAAGCTAGCAAGATCTTCCAACAGTCACACTAGGATCGATCGTCTCGATCGATTCCGAAGGGGAAGGTTTTCCCGATCTACGAATCAAGAGACAAAGGATCTCTGGTTAGACGCGTGAGACGCTGTGCTTGGCTGAGCTTCTGTCACCGGGAGATCTGGAAGAAACCACGATCAATGACGGCGATTAACTGCACGAGCGGCGACGACGGCGGCGGAGAAAGATTTCCGATCTAGGTCACGTCGGCGGCTCAGATTTTTTTTCTTTTTCAAATCGCTGGCCCACTATTCAAAACTACGCGAGTATTTATACAGTAGAATACTTCTTTATGACCGTTGTGGGTCCCACCAGAAGAAACCCTAAAACCGGTTCAAAACAGCGCCTTGACATTTGATCCGGTCCAGCGTGCTTCAGAAATTCGCCTAAGGCAAAATCAGCGAGAATCGAAGGTGATTCTCGTCGAAGAAGTTATAGCACTGGAGCTCGACTATCATCAGTCATAGGTCGACGATCGTCGAGGGAGCAAGACCTCGGAGATCGACGATCGTCGAAGGAGTAACGACAAAGCAGAGCTCGACGATCACTTATTCGGAGATCGACGATCGTCGAGGGAGTTAAGACAACAAAGCTCGACATCATCAATCAAAAATTCGGCGAGAATCAGCCAGTGATTCTCGACGATTTTGACTTAGCGACAGATTTGCACGCTCTGATTTAGCCGGATAGAGACGGCGAGAATCAGCCAGTGATTCTCGACGATTCGGCGAGAATCAGCCAGTGATTCTCGCCGAATCACTTGGTGATTCTCGTCGATTTTTCGTCTTTCCACCCATGAGCTGCTCTTTGACCCATCCTTGCTCCTTGTTTGCTCTTGCATTATCACATCCCTGTACTTGAAAATAAGTACACTCCAATAGAGAGAGTACACGTAGGCCAACACACTGATCTGCTCAACGAGGGATTACGTCGCGCAGACCCGTGTATATTGACCTACTGCACCCTGACATTGGTGTGTACTTAGCGTGGAATAACTGCAAGCACAACTTGAAAGATTTCATCAAATACAATGTGAATTCATCTTAGCTTGACAGGTGGCTTCCTCAAATCCAGGTAATTGTGGATACAATACCCAACAATCTCCCCCTATTTGACGAAGCCAAAATCCTACTAGCTAAGATGAATACCACCATCCAGATAATATACACAACATATAGAATTTAAAGATACGACACAAAGAAATAAAGGCAAACAGATCAAAGCTTGACTCAATCATAAATTCATATAAATATATATATATATATACCAAAAATTGTTCATATAACAATAAGAAAATATAAATATGCTCTTGAGAAAATGACAAGCTATAAACTTATGTCTATTTCTCTTTGGCTAGGTCATCCTTGTGTTTTTGAGCCAGGAACTTCTTTCTTTGCCTCTCAACGTACTCCTTGGGCTTTGGATAATATCTTGGAGGAGGAGCTTTGTCTGCCACAGTGCTGGTGCTAAAGAAGATGTTCCGTTTAGCTTCATATGTCTTGTGCAGCTCCCACTCATGCTGGCTGTATACGTCGTTCCGATTGATTTCGCCTTTTTCTTGTAGCCAGAACGTGTCCAAGATAATACTCTTTGATACCGGACTCCACTTTTCGTTCCTCACTTCATCCACCTTCAATCTGATTTTCTTTTCAGCTTGCGTTTCCTTAGATGTCCCTTCTTGAGTTTTTCTCTTGTCCCTAGCTTTTGCTAGGACTTCTTGGTCAAACATGGCCATCAATTTTGCTTTGGAGGTGGCCCTAGCAGCCCTTTGAGCATCAGCTTCACTTAAAGGAACTTCTTCAGCACTTGCTCCCTCATCAGCCGCAGTATTATTCTCAGGAGCAGGATTACCCTCAGGATTTTCAGGGATATTGGATTTTCAGGGATATTGGTGTAAGACCCCCCTCCCCCTTACCAAGGAGGGCTACCGGATCTTATGCCCAGAACCGCCGTCTTACGGTGGCACTAACTCACGGGTTAGTCGACACCGCAACACGCCGATTCTGCCGGCTAGTACGATCATAAACCTGTAGGCCAATATGAGAAATAAGAAGTAAAAATGAGTATAAAATACCATCAGTCCACAAGTCACAGTGCAATCATATAAAAGAGATGAATGGTACATCAACAGTCCACAGAATAGTACAGAAGAAAGAGTAAAAAGGGCTTATGCCCAGTACATCAAAATCTCTCTCTCTCACAAAATCATAAGTGCGGAAGCTAAACTAGAACATCAAGTCTCGTCCCACCTGAGGACGCCCAGTAGTAGTGGTAGCCTGCTGAAGCGGTATCTGCTCCTCATGTCCTGCCTCCTCGACGTGCTGGTGCTCCATCTCCACGGGCTCCTAAAAATAGTTGGTCACCGACCATTAGTCAAAAAGACTAAGTCGTTTCCTCCGCACCTCGCCCCGCAGCTCCTAGGCACCGGGCGGGAGGACGAAGCGGAGGACAACAAGGGGTAGCAAAATGGAAGCAGGTGACAATATCTATCTAAAGTGGTACTAAGTAATGAAATTCTACACTAGCAATGCTAAGTACAGTACAAGTAGTAAGTAAGTAAGTACGGTGCAGTAAAGGAGAGTATAGAAACAGCAGTATAAACAAGTAAATAAGCTAAGCTACCACTAAGCTATCATCACAAACGTACCCTAACTTATATAAGTGCCCATACAAATATATAAGTTAGGATTTCCAGGAAATTTAACTTATCATATAAAAGAGCCCATACTAATTTATATGATAAGGATCTATGAAGCGTATGACCTAATATGAATGAATGATATGATGCAATTTTATGCGCATGCAAGTGCAACTCACACACAACGACTCTGTGATCACAGACCTTTAGTTCCCACTTTTTGAGAGCTAGCATCACTCTCGGGTACCACCGCTGTGGCTACGGCAGCAGCGGAGCGGGCGTCTCCGCTTCTAGACCGGTATGCACACTACCAAGCCTTAGACCCCTCTCATACGCCTCTGTACACGTCCAAGGTGCACTCTAGAGTCCCGCGTACGTACTTTGCTGACAAACCCGTCAGTCTTGTTGGGTCGGATGTGTGTTATCGGGGGTCGTCCTCCAGACCGCAGTGTAAAACAACCCACTGGCCCCTCTAACTCCCACAACCGCCTGGTGCACCGTACTGCCATCGGTGTGACGAACGGCCAGTACCGCATGCCCCGCCACGATATTTATGCACATGCAAGTAATTCACACCGAGCCTTCCGCTCGCAGGACCAAAACCCGTCCTGAATCCCTCAAACCCAAACCCGGGTGAGAACGCACATTAGTGCCTTTATGTCAATTCCCTCCAACCCTAAACGGGTGAGCATATATCATGAAACTCTCCAACCCAAAACACGGGCGAGAAGGTACAACCATGTCCTAACCTATTAAGCTACTCTTGTCTACGGTTTATTATACTTAGAGATTTAAGGTTAATCCCAGGACTGCCCCCGGTATTCCCTGTGAAGGGCTCTCAAGGGGCACTAGGAACTGTGTTGGGATTACGCCCAGCGTTCCCTTTCGCAAGGATACTTATTTTAGTTGATGACTACCCATGTATCTCCCCAGCTCTCCTTATTGCTTAAGTATAACCCTAGTGACTTAAGGTGTTACCGGGTACCGACGGTCTTCCGCCGATCCCCCACTCCAGTTGATGACCAAGACTTGCACTTTTGATCCCTCACTAAGACAACTCTACCCACCAGGGTCACTCATGTTGAACTCTCTTTTATTTCTGCCGATAATCAATCCCCTGGTAATTCCCTAAGGCAAGACCTATTTGTGTTATATGCAGACCATGACCTATGTCTACCCTAGAAATGTGATCTTCCAAAACTTAAGGCATCTTGCCTCTAAATATTTATCCTAAGGTATTATGGACTAAGAGATCTACCCTAAGGATTCTCATAATTTTTCCTGGTCAAATGGTCATTAATTAATTCTCTTAATTTAAATGCTCGGCCACTTTACACATGAAGTGATTTAATTAAGCATCCACTGACTTAGGGAATTTTTCCTGAGATGTATATTGTCCAAATATTGCTGTCTTCAAAATTTCACAATTTTCCTTAAATTATTTATTGTCATTTTCTATTTAATTACAATCCCACATAAATTCCATTTTACACATGAAGTATAAGCATTACATATTCAAAAATTCCAGAAAATTTACAGAGCCTTTAAGACACTAAATTATGGCTATTGGCAGAGATTCATCTAAATTGAATGTAAGATGGCCTATGGGATTCCATTTTAAGGTATTTACCAAAATGCCATTGTACTAGTTTAACACAAGTAATGTATCCAATAAATTCTGAGAAATTCATGATAAACTAATAACAATATTTTATGACAGTAGAATAAATCCCAAATTTTTCAGAGGTATATATATATCATTTCAAGAATTATCAAGATAAGGGTAAAATGGGAAATTTTTGGGTATCTACTCCAAGGTTCTTCAAAACAGAGAAATCATAATTTTCCTAGGTCAAGTGTGATGTAATCTATGCCTTGGTAATGTTGTTTGGATTTGTTCTTGAATAAATCCTATTTTCCAATTTTAATTCCAAAATAGCTATTTATAAAGTAAATTCCAATAAATGGAATTTTGATTCCAAAAATTACAATATTAATTTGAAGGGTGAAATTTACCCTAATGAACCACTGGAAATAATTTCATGACACTTGCATGTCACCATTGGGCTAAATACACAAATTTGCATTTTTGCTATTTGCACACCAAGCCTTAACATAGGCTAGCACATGCAAGTGGATTCTCCCACATGCAGTGATCCCAAGGTGCTGAAAATTTTATCATGCACCAAGGGTGACCCCACTGACCCACCACCAAAATTTGGGGCCATGGGGAGGAGTAGAACTCCATATATACCATTAATTTAAATTTTAACATTTTACCAAAAACTATAGGAAAATGTTTTCTAAAAATTCCTAAATTTTGGCAGGAGGTAAGTAAGCCCTAATAATGCATGTGCCCAAAATTTGGGATCATGGTGACTAACATTGAGACTAGGGCACTCAATATAATTTTTGACCTAGTCTAGGACCAGTCCTAGGAGAAGGGTCCTACAGGGCTGTACCCTACACCAAAATGTATGTTTAGGGTGGCATTTTAAAGGTAAGACCCTAGGCTACAATTTTCATTAAGGGCCTAAGCTCTGGAAATGCCTCTAAGAGGCCTAAATTTAACATGCAACAATACTGAATATGTGTGACAGAAATGTTACTATTCATTTATTAATCTGATTTATAATAATAAACGGCGCACGAATCTTAAAGCATGAATCGACGGGATCCGTTCATCGTCTACCTCCAGCCAACGGCTGAGATTGAGCCGACCTGGAGCGACTTTGCCGGCGGTTTCCGGCCAGCTGAGGCGTCGCCACCTCCGGCCAATGGTGCCATCACCTTCACGGTGGTGGTGGCTATCATTTCCCGGCGATGGGGCGGCGGGAGACGGCGGCGACGGCGATCCCGAGCGGTTTCAAAAACTTAGAAATTTCTAGATTTTCTCACATGGCATCGGGCTCAATTGAGCCCGATCTCTCGCCTATTTGATCTAAGAAGCTAGTGCGGGTAGAGGTGAAGTGAAACGCACCATAATCGGGGCTTGGCTGCGGGTCAGGCGGCGGTTTGCCGTGGTGGTGGTGCGCCGGCGAGCTCCTCCCCGAAAGTTGCATTCTCCACCGTTCTCCATGTGTAAGTAGTCGAATTCCACTCCTCTGGACCTTCTGAAGCTAATGGAGGGGTCTGTTTGGACTGAGGTGGGCTATAAGTGGAGTTAACTCCAAGGTGAGCTCGGTTTGAGCTTTGGAGGCTTCACCCATGGTGCCATGTGGCTCTCAACTCAGGAATTCTGCTGGAAATGAGGAGGGGAAGTCAGCCACCTGGTTTTGGGCAGCCAAAACCAGCTGGTGGGGTGGCCATGTGGCCATTATTCCCTTCATTCCTCTTTCTCTCTCCTCTTTTCCTAAAAATCTCAATTTTACCCCTTGCATGTACTCTCTCTCCTGATTTAGGGGGGTAGGGTTGGTCTTGTTCACTTGGGCTGACTTTGGGCCAATTTTAGTGGGCTTGGTCCAAGGGAACTTGACTTGGCCTTCATTTCATTCTTTAGGTCAATTTGTTGACCAAATTGACTTTTAGGGTTGACTGGTCAACTATGGTGGGTGGACTGACCCCACTTGGTGGAAATGGGTCTAGTGGCACCACCCAACTTGGTTTGGGTCAAGGGGGTGCCCCACTTAGGTTAATTTGGTCTATAAGTGTGGGTTTGACCAAATTAAGCCCAAGGTTGACCTTGGTCAACTGGGGTCAAAATGTTGACCCAGTGACATACCCTAGGGTCCACTTAGATTGTTTTTAGGGTTAGGGCAATGTGGTGGGGTCATGGTGTGGCTAGGGTCCCTAATTAGGCTAGTTTGACCTAGTTTGACTAAGGTCTTATAGTGGGCCCCACATGGCTACCACCCACTTCCTAGGGTCAAACTTAGTTGATCACCTTAAGTCTCACTCATGCCTAACCCAATCTAAGTTGAGGGTCCAGAAGTAACATGGGATGTTACAAATTCCAATAAACAAGAAAATAATTTCGTCCCCGAAATTTAAGTTCGGGTCTACGGGGTTTTATTTGCAAGAATCATCAAGAAATTTAAAGACATAACTTAAATATACCTGGTGCGAATAGCTCCGGGTGTTGCTCCAGCATCAGATCCCTCGGCTCCCAAGTGTGCTCCTCCCGTCCATGGTTGGACCACAGCACCTTCACAAGAGGGACCTTCTTCTTCCGCAACACTCGGATGGCTGTATCGTCAATCCGGATCGGCTCCAATCTCACTGATCTGTCAGGCTCTACTGGTCCGGCTGTAGTAGTAATGTGCTGCTCCGGCCGAAGGAGAGCCCTCCGTAAGGAAGAGACATGAAAGACGTCATGTAATGCACCCAACTCCGGTGGCAGCTGCAGTCGGTAAGCCAAGGGGCCGATCCGCTCCAGGATCAGGTATGGCCCCATGTATCGTGGACTGAGCTTCTTGTGCCTCCGCACTCGAGAAACACCGTGTACTGGACGTATCTTCAAGAATACCCTGTCTCCAACCTGGAACTCCACCTTCCGGTGCCGAGCATCATAATACTTTGCCTGCCTGCTCTGGGCCTCCAGTAGCCGATCCCTGATCAATCGAATCTGAGCCTCTGTGTCCTCTATATAATCAGATCCCAGAGCCCTGGTGTCCACATCCTGTACCCATGATAGCGGAGTCCGGCATCTCCTCCCATAAAGCGCCTCGTACGGAGCCATCCTGATGCTAGCCTGGTGGCTGTTATTATACGAGAACTCGATCAAAGGTAGCAGCCTCTCCCAAGGCCTCCCCGTATCCAATATGCATAATCTGAGCAGGTCCTCCATGGTCCGGATGGTCCGCTCGGTCTGTCCGTCGGTCTGCGGGTGGAAGGCGGTGCTAAAGGTAAGCCGAGACCCCAAGTGAGCATGCACGGCCCTCCACTCGCTCGAAGTGAACCGACCATCACGGTCCGAAACGATAGTCCTGGGGATACCATGATATCTGATGTACTGCTCCACAAATAGTCTCACCAGAACTGCAACTGGGGCATCCTTCCGAACTGGAATAAACCGCGCGACTTTGGTCAATCTGTCCACTATAACCCATATAGAATCATGTCCGGAGTGGGAGCGAGGCAATCCGTGTACAAAGTCCATAGCAATGTCCTCGAACTTCCACTCTGGAACTGGCAGTGGCTGTAATAAACCCCCCGGGCTCTTGCATTCTGCCTTCACACGCTGGCAGGTCTCGCAATGGGTCACAAAATCCGTGATCTCCCTCTTCATCCCGGGCCAATACATAGATCTCCGCAAATCTGCCCACATCTTGGTGATGCCGGGGTGCACTGAATATCTCGAGCAATGTGCCTCTCGGAGTATGTCATCTCGAATACTGCCCCCTGCTGGTATGTAGATGCGCCCCCGGAACCGAAGAAGATCATCCTGTAGTGTGTAGTCCTCGACCTTGCCCCTCTCTAGGGCACTGAAAATCGGCTGTAACGCAGCATCCAGCCTCTGATGTGCTCGGATGCGCTCCTGTATATCATCGCAGCTGATCACTGAGCTCAAATACTCTCTATATACCACTGGCTCGGTCTCGGACACCACGGTAATGTGCATGTCCTCCATCATCTGAAGCAGCTCTATGGACATCAATCGGGGCTCCGGTCCAGAAGTGCCGGCCCTCCTGCTCAAAGCATCCGCAACCGTGTTCGCTTTTCCCGGATGATAGTGGATCTTGTAATCATAATCACAGAGAAACTCCAGCCACCTCCTCTGTCTCAGGTTTAGGTCCTTCTGAGTATCGATATACTTGAGATTCTTGTGATCTGAGAAGATGTCACAATGAATCCCATATAAGTAATGCCTCCATATCTTCAGGGCGAAAACCACAGCCCCGAGCTCTAGATCATGTACTGGATAGTTATGCTCATGCTTCTTCAACTGTCTCGAAGCATAAGCGATAACGTGTCCATGCTGCATCAAGACTGCACCCATCCCCTGATAAGAGGCGTCCGTGTAAATCTGGAATCCTTCGCTCCCGGATGGAAGCGCAAGAATAGGGGATGAGATGAGCCGGTTCTTCAGCTCCTGAAAAGCCATCTCACACCGCTCTGACCAAACAAAATCAGCATCCTTCTTCGTCAAGGACGTGAGGGGGAGTGCTATCCTTGAGAACCCTTCCACGAACTTGCGGTAATAGCCTGCTAGTCCCAAGAAACTGCGGATGTCAGATGCGGTCTTCGGCCGTGGCCAATCCCTCACCGTCTCTATCTTGGCTGGGTCCACAGCCAACCCAGCCCCACTGATCGTGTGCCCCAGGAATGCCACCTCCTGCAACCAGAACTGGCACTTCGAAAATTTTGCGTACATCTGTGCCTCCCTCAACCTCTGCAGAACCTGTGCCAAGTGCTCAGTATGCTCCTCCCGAGTCCGAGAATAAATAAGGATGTCGTCGATGAATACTATCACGAAGCGATCCAAGAAAGGCTCGAAGACACGGTTCATCAGACTCATGAATGCGGCAGGAGCATTCGTGAGCCCAAAAGGCATCACCGTGAATTCGTATAGTCCATAGCGCGAACTGAAAGCCGTCTTTGGTATGTCTTCTTCCCTGATACGGAGCTGATAATAGCCGGATCGCAGATCTAACTTGGAGAACCAGAATGCTCCCTGTAGCTGGTCAAATAACTCATCTATCCGGGGCAGAGGATAGGTGTTGCGGACCGTCAACCGGTTCAGCTCCCGGTAATCTATACATAATCGCAGTGATCCGTCCTTCTTCTTCACAAATAGAACTGGTGCTCCCATGGCGATGAACTGGGTCGCACAAATCCTGACTCGACTAGCTCCTGCAGTTGAGTTCTGAACTCTGCTAACTCTCTAGGAGCCATCCTGTAGGGTGCCCGGGACACCGGCTTCGCTCCCGGCACTAGCTGAATCCTGAAATCCAAGTCTCTAGCAGGCGGTAGCCCGGGCAATTTCTCCGGGAATACGTCGGAGAAATCCCGAACCACCGGAATATCTGAGATAGTCGCCTCTGTCCCCACCATCTCGAAGCAGACAATATAGACTTCTTCACCCTGCTCATGGGCCTTCACAGCCTGTATAGAAGATAATAGTAGGTGGCAGATAGGCTGGATACCTTCAACGATAACATGGGAGTCGCCATGTCTCAGCGTGATCCTCCTGGACGGGCAATCTATCTGGGCATGGTTCCGATGCAACCAGGCCATGCCCAAGATCAAATCAAAGTCCTGCAGCTTCAAGATAGTCGCCGGCGCCTCAAATGCCTTGCCGCCGATCTCGGCCTCCATATCACAATGTGCAGTGGTCCGCAGCTCCGATCCATCGGGTAGGCGTACCCTCATCTCTAGTCCAGGGAACCTCTCCACGCCTTCGAGTCCGTCGATGAAGGCCTCGGATACGAACGAGTGTGACGCACCCGTGTCGAAAAGAGTATGGGCAGGTTTGCCGCTGATCATGACTATGCCTGAGGTTTGTTTACGTGAAGGTTAATTGTTACCCTAAGGTTCCAGGTACTATATATATATCATTGGGAAAAAAAAAAAAAAAATTTAAGAAAACTCAAAATTAACTTCAAGTACCTGTAATGACCTCCTCGGGATTCCTCGGCTCTGTGAGGTCCAAGGCGTAAATCTGTTCCTGCTCGCGCCTCCTGCCATGGTATCCCCGGCCTCGGCCTCGTCCTCGGCCTCGTCCTCGGCCCTGCTGTACTGGGGCCACTGGAGGTGGAGGAGGAGGAGGGGGATGGAATCGGTGCGGGCACTCCGACCTGATGTGCCCAGGCTGGCGGCATCCATAACAAACCACTTGTCGGTGGCCTCGGTCATCCTGTCTCCTCGGATCATGTATCTGTAGAGGTGGGGGAGCCAAAGCTGGAGGAGGCCCCTGCTCCTGCCTGAAGTTGGGACGACGACGTCCCCCACCCCTCCTGTATCCAATGGTCCTGCTCCTCTGAGAGCCCCTACTGCTCTCACCTGATGTCGATCCATCAAATGGTCTCTTCCCTCCGGCTCGCACCATCAGCTGGTCAGCCTCCAGCTTCTTCGCCATCTCGATGATCTGTCTGGATGTGCCATGAGAAATGAATAACAGAGCCTGCCTCAGATCATCCCTGAGGCCCCGGTAGAACCTCTTCGCATACCTCCTATCGTCGGTGTCCTGTATCCCCGCGAACCTGGCCAAGTGGGAGAACTCCCTCTGGTACTCTATCACAGATCTGGTCCCCTGCTTGAGGTTCAAGAACCTCTCCTCCAAAGCATCCCTGTCCGTAGTAGAGACGAAGTGCTCCAGGAACACATCGCCAAACTCCTCCCAAGAAATCTCTGACAACTCAAAGTCCGCATAAGTAGTCTCCCGGACTGACTTCCACCATCTCTTCGCGTGGGCCTCTAGCACGGAGGTGGCTAGAGGTACTGCCTGGCCGACTGGGCAGCTGATGCCCGCTAAGATCTCGTGTATGGCCTCCAGCCATTCTTCCGTCTTCACTGCATCCTCTGTCCCACGGTACGTCGGTGGGGACAGGCTCTTGAATGCACTCAGCCAGCTCGACCCCGGATTTGGCTGTGGAGCCGGGACTTGCTGGGCTCTAAAGGCATCCAAAATCGCCGTCAGGGTCTGCCCCATCTCCGTATGTAGGAATGGAGTGGCAGCTGGAGGGGGAGGAGCCGCATTTTGCGGCGCTGCGACCTGTGGAGGTTGCATAAAGGTAAGGTTAAGGCAAAATTGGCCTATCAAATTGTACTTTGTGGACCATTTCTGTGACTTTTGTACATGGGCACACCACTGCTTCCGCTGCATAGTTTGTCCGCAAACTAATGCTGGGGCGGGGGTGGTCCCATGTTGTGGACTTCTTTCTCATATGATCGTTGTTCAAGTGATACCAGTTTGTAAGACCCCCCTCCCCCTTACCAAGGAGGGCTACCGGATCTTATGCCCAGAACCGCCGTCTTACGGTGGCACTAACTCACGGGTTAGTCGACACCGCAACACGCCGATTCTGCCGGCTAGTACGATCATAAACCTGTAGGCCAATATGAGAAATAAGAAGTAAAAATGAGTATAAAATACCATCAGTCCACAAGTCACAGTGCAATCATATAAAGAGATGAATGGTACATCAACAGTCCACAGAATAGTACAGAAGAAAGAGTAAAAAGGGCTTATGCCCAGTACATCAAAATCTCTCTCTCTCACAAAATCATAAGTGCGGAAGCTAAACTAGAACATCAAGTCTCGTCCCACCTGAGGACGCCACAGTAGTAGTGGTAGCCTGCTGAAGCGGTATCTGCTCCTCATGTCCTGCCTCCTCGACGTGCTGGTGCTCCATCTCCACGGGCTCCTAAAAATAGTTGGTCACCGACCATTAGTCAAAAAGACTAAGTCGTTTCCTCCGCACCTCGCCCCGCAGCTCCTAGGCACCGGGCGGGAGGACGAAGCGGAGGACAACAAGGGGTAGCAAAATGGAAGCAGGTGACAATATCTATCTAAAGTGGTACTAAGTAATGAAATTCTACACTAGCAATGCTAAGTACAGTACAAGTAGTAAGTAAGTAAGTACGGTGCAGTAAAGGAGAGTATAGAAACAGCAGTATAAACAAGTAAATAAGCTAAGCTACCACTAAGCTATCATCACAAACGTACCCTAACTTATATAAGTGCCCATACAAATATATAAGTTAGGATTTCCAGGAAATTTAACTTATCATATAAAAGAGCCCATACTAATTTATATGATAAGGATCTATGAAGCGTATGACCTAATATGAATGAATGATATGATGCAATTTTATGCGCATGCAAGTGCAACTCACACACAACGACTCTGTGATCACAGACCTTTAGTTCCCACTTTTTGAGAGCTAGCATCACTCTCGGGTACCACCGCTGTGGCTACGGCAGCAGCGGAGCGGGCGTCTCCGCTTCTAGACCGGTATGCACACTACCAAGCCTTAGACCCCTCTCATACGCCTCTGTACACGTCCAAGGTGCACTCTAGAGTCCCGCGTACGTACTTTGCTGACAAACCCGTCAGTCTTGTTGGGTCGGATGTGTGTTATCGGGGGTCGTCCTCCAGACCGCAGTGTAAAACAACCCACTGGCCCCTCTAACTCCCACAACCGCCTGGTGCACCGTACTGCCATCGGTGTGACGAACGGCCAGTACCGCATGCCCCGCCACGATATTTATGCACATGCAAGTAATTCACACCGAGCCTTCCGCTCGCAGGACCAAAACCGTCCTGAATCCCTCAAACCCAAACCCGGGTGAGAACGCACATTAGTGCCTTTATGTCAATTCCCTCCAACCCTAAACGGGTGAGCATATATCATGAAACTCTCCAACCCAAAACACGGGCGAGAAGGTACAACCATGTCCTAACCTATTAAGCTACTCTTGTCTACGGTTTATTATACTTAGAGATTTAAGGTTAATCCCAGGACTGCCCCCGGTATTCCCTGTGAAGGGCTCTCAAGGGGCACTAGGAACTGTGTTGGGATTACGCCCAGCGTTCCCTTTCGCAAGGATACTTATTTTAGTTGATGACTACCCATGTATCTCCCCAGCTCTCCTTATTGCTTAAGTATAACCCTAGTGACTTAAGGTGTTACCGGGTACCGACGGTCTTCCGCCGATCCCCCACTCCAGTTGATGACCAAGACTTGCACTTTTGATCCCTCACTAAGACAACTCTACCCACCAGGGTCACTCATGTTGAACTCTCTTTTATTTCTGCCGATAATCAATCCCCTGGTAATTCCCTAAGGCAAGACCTATTTGTGTTATATGCAGACCATGACCTATGTCTACCCTAGAAATGTGATCTTCCAAAACTTAAGGCATCTTGCCTCTAAATATTTATCCTAAGGTATTATGGACTAAGGGATCTACCCTAAGGATTCTCATAATTTTTCCTGGTCAAATGGTCATTTAATTAATTCTCTTAATTTAAATGCTCGGCCACTTTACACATGAAGTGATTTAATTAAGCATCCACTGACTTAGGGAATTTTTTCCTGAGATGTATATTGTCCAAATATTGCTGTCTTCAAAATTTCACAATTTTCCTTAAATTATTTATTGTCATTTTCTATTTAATTACAATCCCACATAAATTCCATTTTACACATGAAGTATAAGCATTACATATTCAAAAATTCCAGAAAATTTACAGAGCCTTTAAGACACTAAATTATGGCTATTGGCAGAGATTCATCTAAATTGAATGTAAGATGGCCTATGGGATTCCATTTTAAGGTATTTACCAAAATGCCATTGTACTAGTTTAACACAAGTAATGTATCCAATAAATTCTGAGAAATTCATGATAAACTAATAACAATATTTTATGACAGTAGAATAAATCCCAAATTTTTCAGTGGTATATATATATCATTTCAAGAATTATCAAGATAAGGGTAAAATGGGAAATTTTTGGGTATCTACTCCAAGGTTCTTCAAAACAGAGAAATCATAATTTTCCTAGGTCAAGTGTGATGTAATCTATGCCTTGGTAATGTTGTTTGGATTTGTTCTTGAATAAATCCTATTTTCCAATTTTTAATTCCAAAATAGCTATTTATAAAGTAAGTTCCAATAAATGGAATTTTGATTCCAAAAATTACAATATTAATTTGAAGGGTGAAATTTACCCTAATGAACCACTGGAAATAATTTCATGACACTTGCATGTCACCATTGGGCTAAATACACAAATTTGCATTTTTGCTATTTGCACACCAAGCCTTAACATAGGCTAGCACATGCAAGTGGATTCTCCCACATGCAGTGATCCCAAGGTGCTGAAAATTTTATCATGCACCAAGGGTGACCCCACTGACCCACCACCAAAATTTGGGGCCATGGGAGGAGTAGAACTCCATATATACCATTAATTTAAATTTTAACATTTTACCAAAAACTATAGGAAAATGTTTTCTAAAAATTCCTAAATTTTGGCAGGAGGTAAGTAAGCCCTAATAATGCATGTGCCCAAAATTTGGGATCATGGTGACTAACATTGAGACTAGGGCACTCAATATAATTTTTGACCTAGTCTAGGACCAGTCCTAGGAGAAGGGTCCTACAGGGCTGTACCCTACACCAAAATGTATGTTTAGGGTGGCATTTTAAAGGTAAGACCCTAGGCTACAATTTTCATTAAGGGCCTAAGCTCTGGAAATGCCTCTAAGAGGCCTAAATTTAACATGCAACAATACTGAATATGTGTGACAGAAATGTTACTATTCATTTATTAATCTGATTTATAATAATAAACGGCGCACGAATCTTAAAGCATGAATCGACGGGATCCGTTCATCGTCTACCTCCAGCCAACGGCTGAGATTGAGCCGACCTGGAGCGACTTTGCCGGCGGTTTCCGGCCAGCTGAGGCGTCGCCACCTCCGGCCAATGGTGCCATCACCTTCACGGTGGTGGTGGCTATCATTTCCCGGCGATGGGGCGGCGGGAGACGGCGGCGACGGCGATCCCGAGCGGTTTCAAAAACTTAGAAATTTCTAGATTTTCTCACATGGCATCGGGCTCAATTGAGCCCGATCTCTCGCCTATTTGATCTAAGAAGCTAGTGCGGGTAGAGGTGAAGTGAAACGCACCATAATCGGGGCTTGGCTGCGGGTCAGGCGGCGGTTTGCCGTGGTGGTGGTGCGCCGGCGAGCTCCTCCCCGAAAGTTGCATTCTCCACCGTTCTCCATGTGTAAGTAGTCGAATTCCACTCCTCTGGACCTTCTGAAGCTAATGGAGGGGTCTGTTTGGACTGAGGTGGGCTATAAGTGGAGTTAACTCCAAGGTGAGCTCGGTTTGAGCTTTGGAGGCTTCACCCATGGTGCCATGTG
The DNA here is from genome assembly GCA_039583875.1 of Platanthera guangdongensis. Classification (NCBI taxonomy): domain Eukaryota; kingdom Viridiplantae; phylum Streptophyta; class Magnoliopsida; order Asparagales; family Orchidaceae; genus Platanthera; species Platanthera guangdongensis. Next base: position 114,530,109 of record CM077158.1, read on the forward strand.
GCTCTCAACTCAGGAATTCTGCTGGAAATGAGGAGGGGAAGTCAGCCACCTGGTTTTGGGCAGCCAAAACCAGCTGGTGGGGTGGCCATGTGGCCATTATTCCCTTCATTCCTCTTTCTCTCTCCTCTTTTCCTAAAAATCTCAATTTTACCCCCTTGCATGTACTCTCTCTCCTGATTTAGGGGGTAGGGTTGGTCTTGTTCACTTGGGCTGACTTTGGGCCAATTTTAGTGGGCTTGGTCCAAGGGAACTTGACTTGGCCTTCATTTCATTCTTTAGGTCAATTTGTTGACCAAATTGACTTTTAGGGTTGACTGGTCAACTATGGTGGGTGGACTGACCCCACTTGGTGGAAATGGGTCTAGTGGCACCACCCAACTTGGTTTGGGTCAAGGGGTGCCCCACTTAGGTTAATTTGGTCTATAAGTGTGGGTTTGACCAAATTAAGCCCAAGGTTGACCTTGGTCAACTGGGGTCAAAATGTTGACCCAGTGACATACCCTAGGGTCCACTTAGATTGTTTTTAGGGTTAGGGCAATGTGGTGGGGTCATGGTGTGGTTAGGGTCCCTAATTAGGCTAGTTTGACCTAGTTTGACTAAGGTCTTATAGTGGGCCCCACATGGCTACCACCCACTTCCTAGGGTCAAACTTAGTTGATCACCTTAAGTCTCACTCATGCCTAACCCAATCTAAGTTGAGGGGTCCAGAAGTAACATGGGATGTTACAATTGGTGCCTAACACTTGTTTGAGCATCCACCGGCAGCTGTCATATACATATATGTTTGACTGGTAAAAATTTTTGATTATGATTTCCTGAAGCCCGGCCATCTTAGCTGTATATTCTTGCTCCCCCTTTTTGGCTTCGACGACAATGGAGTTTGCATAAGAATGCAGTGACTCATCAATGTGCTTTGTAGTCTTGGAGAACTCGGTAATCAAGGCTTGTTGATTTCCATTAAGAAGCACCATGTTGGCATCAAATTTTTGGATGTTATTTGCCACTATATGAGCATTCTGATTAACTACTGCGAGAGTATCTGTGTTCTTTTTCAATCCTTCCATAAGAAGAGTTACAGCTTTGCCGGCTGCTGTATACTTGTCTTCGAACTTCTTTTCCATCAAATCCAGTTTGTGATTAATTTCCACAACGTTCTTGAGCATTAGATTCTCAGATTTCTTAATTCTTTTTAACACTTTATTTTGAGCTTGCTCAAAAGACACTTTGAGCTCATCCACTATACCTTGAATAACATTCACTGTGTGATTAGCTAGATCAGCTTGTGGTGTATGACCCTGGGGCATTCCTTGGCCTTGCTCTTCAGTAGATTCACTTGTAGAGCTGGACACTTGCACAGTCTCTAAAGGGGGAATATTTGCAGCCTCAGTAGATTCCTCAGAAGTACTTAGCAGCCTCTGCTGAGAGGACTCCCCCTCCACTATTGCACTAGTTTTCTCAGGAACTATCTCAGGAGCTTGCTTTTTAGATGGAAATTCAGTGTCGTCCTGAGGCTCTATTACTTCCTGTCTCTCATTTCCTTCTTCCTCATCCTCATCATCCATGATGTCATTCTCAACTGCATCATCTTCCAAACCTTCCTCATCATTCTCCTCTACATCACCTCCGTCTCCTAGATCATTCACGTTCAGGGCCGCCTCATTTTCCACCACATCTTCACTTTCTTCTTGCAGATCCGCAACTGTATCTCTAGCTATCTGAGAGATGCCAGATATGACATTAGCAGAAGCAGGTAGAGGCTCCCCCTCAATTCCTGCAGTCAGTGCATCAGGAACTTCACTGGGAATAGCCACGGAATCTGCTACAGTTCTGTCCTCGGCAGGAGATTCTTCTTGTTCTACTACCACTACAGCCTGCCCGATGCGTCGCTCCCATCTGTCAAATACGCTAGAGTCCATTTTCTTCAAATAATTCAATGGAACTCCTTTACTCATGTCGAACCTATCTCCGTTCAACTGATTAAGATATAGGCTGATGATTCTTCCAAAACTTGGAGATCTGAGAGTGTCCTTAGTCTTCTCAAAAAGCATAGCCCCCTAGTTGAATCTCTTTCTGCAGACAATCGCCACAAGAATCTTGAACATGTCAGCTGAGATGTGGTCATGTGAGCCGGGTTTGCATATCAGTACTTTCCCAATGATGTCGGACAAGAGTTTCCCCTCCTCATTCATTTCTTTTCTCTTTATTGATCTGGTTCATCTAGCTAGTCCACAGAATAATAATGTCCTTGCTTTATCATGTTCCTCCAGATAATCCTCGTGCTCAGAACTGGTGAGCTGCAAGTATTGGGTCAGTTTGCTTGCAGACATCTTGATCCTTGCACCTGCAACCTTACTCTTGATGATAGAGTCTTCATTCCGAAGTTTGGCGGTTACGAAGAACTCCATCACTTCCTTGTCCAAAATTTTGCAGGGGTGATCCAGTATAAAAGAGAGTCCAGCCTCTTCAAGCATGATGATGATGTTTCTGAACTCATCCGAGGCATGTGAGAACCCGGTTCGAACCAACTCACATCCAGTGACCAGGCCGGCGGTGGTCCTTGGAGCCATTGCAAACCTAGGGAGGGAATCCCAAGTCTACGCCTAATCAGAAATCAAGAGGGAAGCTACACTAACAGTAAGTCACTGCAAGGGAGAGGAGGTGGTTACCCAAAAGCGGAGGAAGCGAGAGTCGACGGAGACGATGGAAAACCTGGAGGAGCTCGCGTCCTTGTTTGATCGAAACATCGGAGAATGAATACCTGGACGAGCACCCTGGACGCGAGAAGAGAGGTCTACGGAATCCGGAACGAGGTCGACGTGATTTGGAACCTAAGATGCGGGAAGTCGCCGGGAGGAGGGAAGGAAGAGTCGGCGGGATTCTTGCGGGATATCGACGGGTTTCTTTGCGAAATGCGGAAGAGTTGGCGGGAGTTTTTATAAATAGAAATCGATGAGATTCTTCAATAGAAATCTACGGGTTAAGAGGCATGCTGGATTCTTGAAATCTTCTGATATTAAAGGGTTTAGAAATCTTCTAAATATATATTTCTTAATACCAATCTATTTAGGGTTTGAAAGGGGTTTTCCACACATTTCTTGATGTCAATTGTAAGTTTTAGTGACTTCCAATGACGTATCTTCTTTAATTTTCAGTGGACTGATTTATGCCTGTAGAGGTTCATTCTCGAATCTACCAGTGAATTTACAGATAAATCTTTAATAATGTATCTAAGGGTTATTTTTACAGTGTTAACCTTTCCTTAGGTGTACACACATATATGTGTATATATAAATATATATATGTAAATGTCGACACAATATGACTCAAGTATTGAAGCTGATCAAAAATACCTGGGATTATAAGATTTATCATTTAGCCCCTCTGGTTAAAGCATACCAGGTGTTCAATTTGAGTATACCATTGTAGATAGTACTTCTGTTATTCCAGATACTTGTTCCAATTCATTCTTGAAACATCTTCTGTCTAGTTCCCATCATATTTACGGGAACCTAGACTACCCTGCAAAAGAGTGTTACCTTACCTTAGGAACCCAATATATATTGGGTCCTAGGTTCTTGTTAGCATAAAATCTCGAATGCCTTCCCTCAGAAATCCTGTCAGGAAGACTACCTCTGCCCAGAAGAGGTGGATAAGCCCTTGCCCTTGACACAAAGGGGTTGTGCCAACAGTCTATGGCAAAGTGTCCCACCTTGCCACAGCACCAACACGTGTGAATGTTGTACCTCCGTTTCTGACCTGATCCAGTGACTGAGGTAGTCATGGTCCTAGGTCTAAATGGGATAGAGCCGGATCTGCTCACAAAATTGCCTCTTCCACCGTGACAATTGGAAGGGTGGAAGGAATGCATGTAGCGAGCGTCATGAGGCCTGGGAGGTGGTGCCTTCCTTTCAATCAGCACCCTTCCAGATGCCCCATGAGAACTAACTGCATGACTTCTAACCTCCCTTTCCTGTGTCCTAGGGTGGTGAGAAGCGCACTGAGAGCTGATACCAGCAGATTCATGCCGAGTTGGGGCAGTGGCCGAGAATACAAAGGGTTCAGAATGAGCCTTAGGTATTCTCTCAAGGGTGGCCATGACAGCCCTTGCACTATGGGTGTCTCCACATGAGGGCAGATCACCCTTGCAGTGACCACGGTTGTTCCTGTGATCATACCTGAAGGCATGATGAGTACCCTTCCTGCCTGGAGTGGGGGGGTCTGAATACCGTTTCCCCATTTCTCCATGAATTGATTATTCAGGAGATCCACGCATTTTCTTCCTTTCTCTTGATAGCATCAACCTTGGAAAAGTTGGATACTATCCTTTTCTCATTCTCTAGACTACTCTCTAGATATGAGATTTTAGAGTCCTTAACCTTGTTGGATGACAATTGGAGAACCAACAAGATCTTCAGCCGAGCAATCTCCTGAGCTTGCTCCTCAACAAGTAGGTTGCTTTTCTGAAGGGCTCTCTTCAGGGAATCAGGATTTTCTGAAGGGTGACAATTCCTGACTTCAGGAACTTCAAGAGAAAAGGGGCAAGATGAAGAAGTTACCTGCTCTTCAGAGTTACTGTTACTATCGCCAGAGACCATTGTGTCAGCTTCATCAGAACTGCTTTCCTCAATTTCTTCTTCAGTCTCTAACAAGGACACCGGAGCCCTGATGCTGTCCGATTGATCCTTGCCTTCATCTTCAGAGGCGAGGACCCCAACATAGGCTTCATCCTCTTGCTGACAGCAGATCCCTGCTTTCTCTGATCCCTCCATGAGATCTGAGATGGTTACCCACATAGAGTTGGCCGTCCCACACTTTTCCAATCTAGATCGAGAAGGTCCAGACCAGACATCCATGATGATCTGACGAATCATCTTGTCCAGATTAAATAATGAGAGTTCAGTCTTCGACATCTCAGTAATACACTTGGAATTTGGATATCCTTTCCAGAGCCGAAGGTATTCATAGGAATGAATGGACCCTCTTCCAAGATGAGAGATGCTCGAGGATCGATAGCCTCCAAGTGATAGGACACTCTCATCTTCCAGACGGGATAATACTCCTTTGTGCACGTGGGAAGTCTTAGTGGAGAGATCCCATGATCCAGCTCCATGCTTTTGACACTGGTGGCAGGATTCTACTCAAGGTGTGAACCTTTTTGATGAGTAACCTCCCTCTGATACCACTTGAAAGTCCACTTAGTGTCAACTACCTTCACCTATGGGGGGGGGGGGGAATAGGTGTCTTGCAGCGTTTTTGCGGAATTAAAGTCATACCTGCACAAGAAAACAAAACAACACAGCACAGAATGGACACAAGCAAATTATAGTGGTTCCCCGATTTGGGTACGTCCACTTTCACCCTTCGACCTATCTCCCAACCAGGGACGACTCGGTCACTTCACCAACAGGATTGAAATCCAATCCTTGCACTAACGGAAGGAACCCTTCCACACGTAGGAGTCACCACTCCCACAACACGGGTTGCACCTAACCCTTACAACTAGGGACCAATCGGTCCGTTACAAAGAAATTGAAAATAGATTGTATAAGAAATACAAACAACTTATGGAGACTAAGGTGTCCCTCTTCGTTCGATGGCGTGTTCTTGAAGTCAACGAAGAGTCCACAACCCTAGATCTCACTTGGAGAGAATCTCCCCGAAACCGGCAGTGGCAAGAAGGGCGGCGGCTTGGTTCTCGGGATCGACGGCGACAACGGCGTGCTGCGGCTGTTCTTTGGAGATTCAATCTTCATAGCAAAGCTAGCAAGATCTTCCAACGGTCACACTAGGATCGATCGTCTCGATCGATTCCGAAGGGGAAAGTTTTCCCGATCTACGAATCAAGAGACAAAGGATCTCTGGTTAGACGCGTGAGACGCTGTTCTTGGCTGAGCTTCTGTCGCCGGGAGATCTGGAAGAAACCACGATCAATGACGGCGATTAACTGCACGAGCGGCGACGACGGCGGCAGAGAAAGATTTCCGATCTAGGTCACGTCGGCGGCTCGGATTTTTTTTCTTTTTCAAATCGCTGTCCCACTGTTCAAAACTACGCGAGTATTTATACAGTAGAATACTTCTTTATGACCGTTGTGGGTCCCACCAGAAGAAACCCTAAAACCGGTTCAAAACAGCGCCTTGACATTTGATCCGGTCCAGCGTGCTTCAGAAATTCACCTAAGGCAAAATCGGCGAGAATCGAAGGTGATTCTCGTCGAAGAAGTTATAGCACTGGAGCTCGACTATCATCAGTCATAGGTCGACGATCGTCGAGGGAGCAAGACCTCGGAGATCGACGATCGTCGAAGGAGTAACGGCAAAGCAGAGCTCGACGATCACTTATTCGGAGATCGACGATCGTCGAGGGAGTTAAGACAACAAAGCTCGACGATCATCAATCAAAGATTCGGCGAGAATCAGCCAGTGATTCTCGACGATTTTGACTTAGCGACAGATTTGCACGCTCTGATTTAGCCGGATAGAGACGGCGAGAATCAGCCAGTGATTCTCGACGATTCGGCGAGAATCACTAGTGATTCTCGTCGATTTTTCGTCGTTCCACCCATGAGCTGCTCTTTGACCCATCCTTGCTCCTTGTCTGCTCTTGCATTATCACAGCCCTGTACTTGAAAATAAGTACACTCCAATAGAGAGAGTACACGTAGGCCAACACACTGATCTGCTCAACGAGGGATTACGTCGCGCAGACCCGTGTATATTGACCTACTGCACCATGACATTGGTGTGTACTTAGCGTGGAATAACTGCAAGCACAACTTGAAAGATTTCATCAAATTCATTGTGAATTCATCTTAGCTTGACAGGTGGCTTCCTCAAATCCAGGTAATTGTGGATACAATACCCAACAAAATACACTAGGCTTAGATCCAATATAATATTAAAAGGGATCAGAAATTGGGTATTAACCAATTATAAATAAGTATCTTGCGAAAGGGAGCTTTTGGATTCAGCCCATCTTAGTTCCTAGTGCCCTCGAGAGCCTTTCACGGGGAATGTCTTGGGCAGTCCAAGGTTAACGTAAGTCATAGGAACGAATGGAATGGAAGAGTAATTAGAAATACTCTAGGGTTACACTTACATTCACACTCCTCGGTGTTGTGGTAGTCAGGTTAGGTCTCACAAGCGGTAGGCTTGGTGGTTTTAGTGATGAGCAGGTTAGCCCGGCGAGCCGATGGCTCGGTAGGTGGTTTGACGAATAGGTTAGTCCGGTGAGCCTATGGCTCAAAAGTTCTGGTTTGCATGTGCATAATATAAGGTGGTGTGTCTTTGTTACTTGACGGTCGTTCATGCCGACGTCAGTATGATGACTCGGCGAGTGTGGTTCACACATGGCCGAGGAAAGACTGGTGGATTTCCCAGCATGGTACGCAGAGTCTCCGTGGTGTGTTCTTCACGTTGAGGCGTACAACGGTCTAGGTTGGGTGGCGTGAATGCCAGCCTAGTAGTGGGGTGGCCCGACCCACTGCCTCCGTTTACCACATCACGAGGTACCTAAGAGTTTAGCTAACTCCAAAATGGGGGAACTAAAAGTCTGTGCACATAGAGTCGTGTGCGTGAGTTGAACTTGTGTGAACATAACATTTCATGCATAACAAAGCACTACACTCATACTTGCATATAAAACCTGGCACCCCATCTTATAAAATGGTATGAGACTTTTTATACGATGTGAGCCTTGCAAAAGATCCCTTAACTTATAAGTTTGTATGATCATTCATATAAGTTAAGGTTATTCTTCATTATACTCTGCTCTCTCACTTTCTCTCTTTTCTGCCTTACTTTTGATATTATCATATTACTGCTATACAACTTTATAGTTTTGATATATCACTGCTAGCTTAGGTCCTCCGTCATCTGCTTTGACACGTTTCCACATCAATATCTTCCATATCCTCCTTCCCGCACGGTGCCTAGGAGTCGAGGGGGGAGGCAGGGATGATAGTTGGCTTAGTATTTTGACTAACGGTTGGTGGACCATTATTTTTCAGGGGCTCCAGATGGGAGACATGCAACAGTCGGAGAGACAGCACCAGCAGGGCACGATGCATATGGAGGTGGGCCAGTCTAACACAGGAGCACCCGCTTCTGGCTTTGTGAGTGTTTAGTTTTGTTAGCTTCCGCGAGTGACCTTGTAGTGAGGATTCTGATGTACTGGGCATAAGCCTGTTTACCTTTCTGTTCGTCTTTTCGATACTCTTTTATTCTGGGACATGATGTGATTCATGCTGATTACTTATATGTGATATGTTTTGTGGACTTGACATTTACTGTCTTCTTTCAAAAGCTTCCACATCTTTGGTGATTCTGTGTGCCGACAGAGTTTGCGTTTCATAGTGACGATCTTCCGAGCGAAGGAATCACTACGAAACGATGATTCTGGGCGTAAGACCCGGTAGCATAGCAAGAAAAAATGGGGTCTTACAAACTGGTATCAGAGCAACCTCGATCCAAAGAAAAAGAAGTCCACAAACCCTAGGCCACCCCGCACGAGCTTAGTTTAGGGACAAACTAGCAGCGGAAGCAATAGTGTGCCCATAAAGGGAAATCACTTGCAAAAGTCCCATCTCTTTCCTTCCTTTCCCTTAACGTCTAATAATTGGTTTTCTCCTTTGTAGCCTGCGACGAACCCCACTCCGCAGTAGGGGCATTTCAGGCTCAAAACATGATTTCACCCCCGCCAGCTCTGACTCTGTTCCAGCAGACAGAGATAGGCCAGACCTTGACTGCTATTCTGGAGGCCTTCAGGGCTCAGCAGGCTCCGGCTCCTCAGCCACATCCTGGGGAAAACTGGCTGAGCGTCTTCCGGGGGCTTTCTCCCCCATTGTATCTCGGGACAGAAACTGCAGTTCGTACGGAGGAGTGGATTTACATAATTTACAAGATGCTGGCCGGTATTAGATGCCCGTTAGAGGAGGCTATGACTTTGGCAGTGTCATGTCTGGAGTCGCATGAGAAGAGGTGGTGGAAGTCGCTACTGGACACCACCTTTGCTAGTGTGGATATTGCAGACATTTCCTGGGAAGAGTTTAGGGCAGCCCTACAGGAGCATTGTGTGTCTCAGTCAGCGAGTGATGAGTTGGAGGATAGGTTCCTACAGTTGAGGCGGGGAAGCAGGACAGTTTTGGAGTACTATCAGGAGTTTACTCATTTAGCCCGCTTTGCGGATTCGTACCAGCTGGATGATGTGGGCTATGCGAAGAGGTTCTACAAGGGACTTCACGACGACATGAGGCAGGCCCTCCTCTTCATCTCTGATGGGAGTTTGGCCAGGATCTTGGAGATGGCCAAGAAACTGGAGGCAGACCAGCTTGTTGTTCAGGGCCGGAAGAGATCGGCCAATGACGTTGTGATCGTTGGTAGGAGAGACCCGCTGAGAGGTCACGTTATTGGGGAAAAGAGGAACATGGATCAGTGTAACGCCCCCGGTTTTTTCTGGTATTATTCTTTTGCCTGCTGACGTCATAATGACGGAAGGGCGTTGCGTGTCCGTGAGTTGACGGCGCGATGCCATTTGTGCGTTTTTTTGGCGTCCGTTAGGTTTGACCGGCTAGATTTTGGGACATGTGTCGAAACCGAAATTTGTTTACATCGGGAAGCTAAGTTATATAATTTCTGACTTGCTCGTCGAGTTTCGTCGCGATCCGAGCATTTTTGGAGCCTCGACGCATGTTTGAAATTCGGATAATTATAAATTATTGTAACTTCGTTAGGCCATAACCCGAGATCGGTTACGTTGGATCGGGGTATCCGGGAGTGCCCTATTTCTTTGGGTGGTGTCCAAGTTCTAGCAGATTTAAAGATGCTGGATTTGGCAGATTTCGATGTGATTCTTGGAATGGACTGGTTGTCCAAATTTGATGTCGTGATCAAGTGCAAGGAGAAGCGGCTAGATTTCAAGTTGGGCGACGGACATCCATTGAGTGTTTATGACCTTCCTCGAAAGGGTTCTCCAATTATTTCTGCGGTATGTGCCCGCCGAGCTTTAGCATCTGGTTGTGAGGGTTTCCTGGTTTCTATTAGTGTAGTGGAAGCTTCTCGTATTGAGCCAGCCGTGGAGGGCATCCCGATGGTGCGAGAGTTTCCTGATGTTTTTCCTGATAAGCTTTTCGGACTCCCTCCTGAAAGAGAGGTGGAGTTTTCTATAGACCTCGAGCCAGGCACCCGACCCATTGCTAAGGCACCGTACCGCATGGCGCCTCGTGAGTTATAAGAATTACGTGATCAGTTGTATGAGCTGCTGGAGTGTGGTTTCATTAGACCGAGTACTTCGCCATGGGCCGCTCCTGTTCTCTTTGTGAAAAAGAAGGACGGTTCCATGAGGTTGTGTATCGATTACCGAGGGTTGAACAAGGTGACTATCAAGAATAGATATCCGTTGCCACGGATTGACGATTTGTTTGACCAGCTGCATGGGTGCATCAGGTTCTCGAAGATTGAACTCCGTTCAGGCTATCACCAAATGAGGGTTAGTGAGTCAGACATTCCTCTGACAGCTTTTAGATCCCAGCACGGACATTTTGTGTTCCTCGTGTTGTCATTTGGTTTGACTAACGAACCTTCTGCGTTCATGGATCTGATGAACCGTGTGTTCAACGATTTTTTTGGATCGTTTTGTGGTCGTCTTCGTCAACGACTTCCTTGTCTATTCTCGCAGCGATGAGGAGCATGCCCATCATTTGCAGTTGGTTCTGTCTGTCCTGAGAGATCATAAGCTGTACGCTAAGCTTAGCAAGTGCGATTTTTGGCTACCTCGGGTGTCCTTCTTAGGACATGTGGTGAGCGAGGATGGAATCTTTATTGATCCCACCAAGATTTCAGTGGTGATGGATTGGAAGATACCTTCTACACCAAAGGAGATCAGAAGTTTCTTGGGCTTGGTTGGATACTGTAGGAGATTTGTGGAGGGTTTCTCCACATTGTACACTCCGATGACTCGTCTGATGCAAAAGAATGCCGCCTTCATTTGGAGTGATAAGTGTGAGGAGGCTTTCCAAGAGTTGAAGAGAAGGTTGTGCACTGCACCATTTCTGATTCAGCCTATTGAGGGAGTGGAGTATGCGGTGTATGTTGATGCTTCCCACATTGGACTTGGTTGTGTTCTGATGCAAGAGGGGAAGGTGATCGCCTATGGATCTAGGCAATTGAAGGTTCATGAGAAGAATTACCCTACTAACGATTTGGAGTTTGCGGCGGTGATCTATATCCTGAAGCTGTGGAGGCATTTATTATATGGCGCCGTGTGTAAGATTTATACAGATCATAAAAGTCTGAAGTATGTATTCACACAGAAGGAGCTGAATTTGCGCCAGCGCCGATGGTTGGAGTATGTTGCTGATTATGAAGTGGACATCCTTTATCATCCTGGTAAGGCCAATGTGGTGGCCGATGATTTGAGTAGGAAGACGGCTCAGATCTTTAATTTATCGGTTCGAGCCTTTGTTGAGGAGTCTCTTTTGATGGATATTTCGGTGGTGAGCCGTGGCGAGCCCTCTGGCTTGGAAGCCGAGGTGCCTTCTTGGATTTCTCTGACGAGGTTGCATCAGAAGGACGACCCGGATTTGCAGCACTTGCCAGCTAGGACCAAGAAAGGAGAATTATCTGATTTCTCTATTGATGAGCTTGGCACCCTCTTGCATAAAGGTAGATTCTGTATCTCGGCGGTGGGAGATATTCGAGTGATGATTTGCAAGGAAGCTCACGGATCTAGTGTGGCTTACCTCCCAGGTTCCACTAAGATGTATAGATATCTGAAGCAAATCGTGTGGTGGTCGGGCATGAAGAACGACATCGCCAAATTTGTATCAAAGTGCTTCACGTGCAAGCGGGTGAAGGCCGATCATGGCAGGCCTGGAGGAAAATTGACCCCTTTGGAAGTTCCCATGTGGAAATGAGAGAGTATCTCGATGGATTTCATTACAGGATTGCCGAGGTCTCCTCGTGGACATGATTTTGTTTGGTTCATAGTGGACCGGTTGACGAAGTGTGCCCATTTTGTTCCGTTCAAGGTCAGTTATTCGATGGATAAGATTGCGGAGTTGTATGTGGATGAGGCCATTAGATTGCATGGCATGCCTGTAAACATTGTGTCAGATTGGGACTCAAGATATATTTCACGTTTCTGGCAGAGCTTGCATGGAGCTTTGGGCTCTGACCTCCGGTATTCTACCGCTTATCATCCGCAGACTAATGGTCAGACGGAGAGAGTGAATCAGTTCGTGGAGGATATGATCAAGTGTTATATTCTTGATCATGGTGGCGCTTGGGATCAACGCTTGAGATTGATGGAGTTTGCATATAATAACAGTTACCAAGAGAGTCTACATATGACCCCTTTTGAAGCATTGTATAGGAGGCACTGCAGGACTCCCTTGTTTTGGGCCAAAGTCGGTGAGAGACCGTTGTTAGGTCCAGAAGCTTTGGTGGAAATGGAAGAGGCGGTCACTAATATTCAGGAGAAGCTCCGCGTTGCTCAGGAGCGGTATGAAAGTATGCCAATCAAAGAAGGGCATATCTGGAGTTTGAGGTAGGGGACAACGTTTTTCTGAATGTCTCTCCGATGCCAGGCGTTAAAAGATTTGGAAAGAACCACAAGTTGGATCCCAGATATGTTGGGCCATTTCAGGTCGTTGAGCGCATCAGAGTGTCTGCTTATAGATTGGAGTTACCTGCTACCTTCCCTGGTGTCCATGATGTGTTTCATGTGACTGAGTTGAAGAAGTGTGTCTGCAACAATCGTCAAGTCCTCGATTTAGTGCCTCAGATTCAGCCCAATTTGTCCTATGTTGAGGAACCTGTCCGTATTCTAGAGACCCAAGAGCGTATGTTGCGGAGGAAATCCTTTCCCATGGTAAAAGTTCTCTGGCCAAATCATGACGTCGAGAGCGCGACATAGGAGTTGGAATCAGCTATGCGGGTGTCTCATCCACACCTCTTCATTTAATTATCCCAGGTGAATCTCTTCTCCCTGCACCGTTTATTTTGTCCCGATGATGTTTTCTGTTCGTACGTCAAGTTTCAGGACGAAACTTTCTTTTAGGGGGAGTGGCTGTAAGGCCCCCGGTTTTTTTTTGGTATTATTCTTTTCCCTGGTGACGTCATAATGACGAAAGGGCATTGCGTGTCCGTGAGTTGACAGCGCGATGCCGTTCGTGCGTTTTTTGGCGTCCGTTAGGTTTGACCGGCTAGATTTTGGGATATGCGTCGGAACCGAAATTTTTTACACCGGGAAGCTAAGTTATATAATTTCTGTCTTGCTCGTCGAGTTTCGTCGCGATCCGAATATTTTTGGAGCCACGTCGCACGTTTGAAATTCGGATAATTATAAATTATCGTAACTTTGTTAGGCCATAACTCGAGATCGGTGCGTCGGACTTTGATTCCGACTTCGCCGTTGGGTTCGTAGCGTCGACATTCGCCTACCGCGTGAATTTCGTCCATTTCGACGTGCGTTTGGGTCTTCATAATAGCATAGCAAATATAAATAAATATAAGCTAATAGTTTTCTCTGAGCTCAGAGATCTCCGAGCGGAGCTCAAGTTCTCCCTCCTCCCTGTAAAAAAAGGATTTAGACAAAAAAACTTGTAATAAAGTAAATTTATATATATATATATTTATATAATTGTTATAAATATATATAACTTAGAATATATATGTAAGTAAAACCCTACTTACCTTCATCTTCTCTCCACCGAAGAAAACAAAAAAAACCAGAGCATCAGTGACGGCGAGAACCTCCCGTTTGTGAAACTCCCGACCGCCGCCGACGGTGCTCCGGTGCTCGGAATTGCGAGCTGAACATAGATTCGGAAATCTCTCGCTGAGATCTACGTGATCGTGGTGAGTATTTCTACTTTCATGGAATTTCTTCGTTAGGGTTTGAAAGTGAGGGGTTAGATCAGGAATACTCTAAAGGGGGGTGAATAGAGTATGCGAAAACTTAAAACTTTTTGCTGTAAATTAGAACTTATGAATTAAACAATCCTAAGTTAAGTTAATCTACCACAGGTGCTGCAGAAAATAAACTAAACAAACACAAACTGCAAAACTAACTAGCACAGCCACAACAAGTATGAAAAGAATGAGCAACCAGACGACACAAGAATTTTATAGTGGTTCCCCAACCTGTGTACATCCACTCTTCTACCACCCTGGTAGGAATCCACTCAGATTTTTTATCAGATGCCTGACACCAATGAGCTTTTGATCAGGTGCTCAAAAACCAAACCTCAAGTCTTTTGGTCAGGTGACTTGCAACCAGGAATAACTTTTGAAGAGAGTTAAGAAGCCTTTATATAATGGGGGATGAGAGATTGATTTTGTCTTCTCTTTCTCAATGTACAACTGAGAAGACTTTTGTGGATATGATGTTAGCAAAAGGCTCCCCCTGATAAGTAAAATGGTTCAGGAAGATGGAGCTTTGCTGCAGGGTGATAGGCCTTCAAGCTATTGCTTTGACCAGATGAGTTCCAGGAACTTCTTAACAGATATTGTAGTTGTTGTCCTTTGAAGAATCCTGGAAGAAGACAGAAGAAGACTCTTGATTTTGATTAGCTGTTCTATTTCAGATTGCTTTGATGTTTCTGGTCTAAGTATGTTTCTCTGTGCTGTCAATAAAGAAGATTCTTATGTTCTGTATCTTTCTGACTACTGTACTATTGTGTGTCTGTCTGTATTCTGTACTCTGTTGTTGAAAGTGAAAAGAAAAAACCCTTTATATATTTTCCATATGAAATTCCTTTGGAATTTGAATTCTTCTCTGCATTCATTGCTAACGGCCCTGGGGAATATTTTGCATTGATTGAGTTTCCCAACTGTCTAATGGAAAAATGGGAAGCAATAATCCTCGAAAAGACCATAATTAATGCTCCGTCTAACGGTCATATTCAGAGAATATTTTAGCATTAATTACTCAGGAATTATTGCAATAGAATAAGGACAGAAAGATGAAAATAATTAAGTCTGGAATCGTCGAACAGAAAACATAATTCGTCGAGCTGAGATCCAAGATCGTCGACCTAAGAACAGACAACTGCTTTATCCAGAACCTTGCAAATGATGTGCATGAAGTTCGTCGAGCTGATAATCTAAGAACTGATTTCGTCGAGCTGATAATCTAAGAACTGATTTCGTCGAGCTGATAACTTCTTGACACAGCTTCTGTGGAATGTGTCGACACAAGTCCTGTGTGTCGACACAATTGCTTCTTGTCTCGACATAGTTGTTGTTTTGACATAAATCTGGAGTGTGTCGACATAAGTCCTGTGTGTCGACATAATTGCTGTGTGTCGACACAGTCTGACTTCAGGTGTCAACACAGTTGATGTCGATAGATGTTCTATGTGTCGACACAAGTCTTGTGTGTCGACATAATTGGGCTTTTGGTGTCGACACAGCCTTTCACAAGTGTCGACACGATCTAGCTTCTGGTGTCGACATAACCTTGCTTCTGGTGTCGACACAAACTTTCTTCTGGTGTCGACACAACCTTGCTTGAGTCTCTGGCAGTCTGTTGAAGGCTGGTCCAAGTGATGTTAATTCTAAGGACTTGGCTTAGACTCTAGGACACAATCATAACACTGGCTATACATGATGGGTCAAATGATCCTAACTTAGTGAACCTAGCCCAAATCTAACTAGGGATCCAACAATCTCCCCCTATTTGGGTGAGGTCATTAGTTACAGACTCAAACTAAACTTGAAAGCAAAGAAAGCAATAAAACATATATCTGGCAGAGAAAATTAACACATGCAGCAGATATATATATATATATACAATAAGTTTTGTACCAGAAATTAGAAAGCAGTTTTAAGCAAACTCAGAAAAACTAAAGATAATCAAAGTATCATTTCTTTTGCTTTTTCCCTTTGAGCTTCTCTTCTTTGCTTTTCTCTCCAGACTGAGTGAAAATGATTTCCCTATTTGGATCTGCAGCTTGCACCTTTGTCATTGATATATCAACAGCCCCTATGATCTTTAGAGATGTAGCCATGAGCACTACTGCTTCTGGATGAAGTTTCATATAGTCATCAACATTGAAAACTTTATTAACTTTTTCAAACCTGTTAAGCTCTTCCTTCCTGTATTTTGACATAGTATTATATTCTGACGGATCCTTCCCTTCAGCTCTGGCTTTGTTGATCATAGAAAGGCCAACCAGTTCTTGGAACATGGCCATCCTAGCTGTTGTTGCTGTTTCAGGATCTTCATATGGTACAGGTGGGGAAGCAGGTCTCTTGGGGCTTTCAGCTTTTTGATGTTTAGAGAGTTGTTACTATAGCTGTTGTTGATGCTGTTGCTGTTGAGGTTGGTGCTGCTTACCTGAAGAGTAGTATCTCTGCTGGCTGCTTCCTGAGGATGGGGACCTACCCTGATGCCTTTTATAAGTTTAAAACTGAGTAGTCCTTTGAGATGTTGTGCCTGAAGTACCAGCAGCTGGAGGAGGAGGTGGAGGAGGATCCTTTCTGTATCTTTGAGTAGGAGGAGGTGAATACCTTCTGCTCTTCTTTCTCTCTTTCTGTTCATTATTGGACAACCACATCCAAGCAGGCATTCCCTTGTAAGGAGTGATCTTTTGGAGAATATAGTAAGTGGTGTCATTTGCTGGATTGGGCTTTGGAGCAGGAGGTGGAGGTGCTTTCCTTTTCTTAGAAACATTCCTTTTCTTGGGATCTTCATCTGAGTTCTCATCTTCATCCTCATCATCATCAAAAGATTCTTGTGGATTATCATATAGTGAATCTAGTGCTTTGAGAGCCCTACAGAAATTAGAGGTTTCTTAGGCTGGGAGGGAGCTGGAGGAGGAACTGCAACTGGAGCTAGAACAGGAACTGGAAAGCTGTACATAACAGTGCTTTCAGCAACTGTCTTATTTTCTTCTTCAATATCAGCCATGATCAGAGCATCAAGATCAGGCATGGGAGAATCATCCATTATAAAACTTGGTGCAGAAATGGTTTCTGGAGGGGATGAAACACTGACTGAATCAGCCTTAGGTTGAGATGGAATGATTGTAGTCTTTGGAGCAGCAAAAATGTCTTTGAGTTGCTTGACAACTTTAGGACTTATTGGAGAGGAATAAGGAATAATAGCCATAGATGGCTTAGTACTGTCAGCTAGAGGAAAGCTCAAATAAGCTGTATCAAAAATTCTCAAAAGATTTACCAAATCTATTGTGGGATTAGTAATAAAATCACCAACAATAATTATTTCTTATGTTACTGACTCATCTATGTCTATGTTAGTTACAATAAAATGAACAAAATCAAATAAATCTTCATCATCTGCTGGAAATAAATCAACATCATCTGCTGCTGGAGCTGCTGTAGCTTCTTCATCAAGTATCTCCTCCTGCCTGGTTTCAGTGCTAACTAGAGCCAGACCCCTAACTGAAGAGGGGGCAGTAGAGAGGGCATTTATTTGAGCAGCAAGGGAGGATATAGAAGTAGTAAGAGGTGAAATAGCCTCTGCTATAAAATTTTTGAGGAGGGGAGTAAGTAGGGCAAGGAGAGAGGAAATGGTGGAGGGTTCGAAGCGTAGATTTGCAGATGGTAGAATGGAAGGTGTTTGAGTGGAAATAGATGGAGGAATGGAAGTTGATGGTGGAGTAGGATGGATATCATCTTGCATTGTTGTATCTTCTGGAGAAGGAGTTGTGAGAGGGGAGGAGAGTATATTGAATGTTGGCTAGATGGTGTGGTAAGGGAGATGAAGGTGGTGTTGGTTGTGGTGATGGAGAAGGGGAGGGTTGATGATATTCCTGAATAAGGGAAGAGGGTTATTGTATCATCTGATGTTGAGGAGGGATGACTGGAGGTGATGGAGGAGGAGGAGGAGGGATCTCTTTAGTAGGGTGGGGAGTGGCTAAAGCAGCCCTAGTACCTTCAGAAGCTCTGGTGGGAGAGGAGGAAGCCTTGAAGGGCTTGGAGATAGTCCTCTCCCATTTGCCAAAGAGGGCACAGGTTAGCCTCTTGCTGGCATTTATGAATATGGTCTGGGAGACCATGGATTCAACAGCTTTTGTTTTGAGTAAGATCCCTAAGATTCTTCCAAAACAGGCTTCCTTTTTATTATTCTTTTTCTTTATCAGATAAAACAAGATCTGAGCCCAGTTTACTGTCTTCTTATTAACCACTGCACACATGGCCAGGAATTGGTGTCTGGTGATGTAATCATGCACAGTGTGCTTGCCCAACAAGACTTTTCCCACAATGATGGCTAAAAACTTGAATTCAGCAGAAAGATGCTTATTTAGCAATTTATTAGGGTTTTGTCCAGAATAACCCATCAAACTTAGCATCTCATCATACTCTTCAGTATCCATTTCTAAATTTTCCTCACCATTGATTAATCCAAAAATTTCAGTGAGGACGGCGGGGGTTAGGGAAACATCGTTACCGGATATAATGCGGGTCATGGTATTGTCATATGTTGTGGCAGAGGTATACGCCCATTCCTTGATTTCTGTGACAGATATCTTGATTCTAGTCGACAGCAGATTCTTCAGTTGTTAGTCTTCAAGTAGTTGCAGTATTCCCTGGAAGATGGGGTCGGAATGTT
The DNA here is from genome assembly GCA_039583875.1 of Platanthera guangdongensis. Classification (NCBI taxonomy): domain Eukaryota; kingdom Viridiplantae; phylum Streptophyta; class Magnoliopsida; order Asparagales; family Orchidaceae; genus Platanthera; species Platanthera guangdongensis. The sequence continues at coordinate 114,548,685 of CM077158.1, forward strand.
GGAAAGAATCGAAATCCACATCGAAACCAGTATCAAATTTCATTCCGCCAGAGTTCTTGCTTGAATCGCCATTAGAATACCTGCAAGAGAGAAACGATGATCAAGTGCAAAGGAACTAAAAGCGCGGGACGGAGGTCGAAGAAACCCTAGATATAAGGTTTTTTGGAATATGAATCGACAAACTCTGTTCCACGAAAAATAAAAAGATCTTCGATCTGAGGTCGACGAAAAAATTTGGAGTTAAACAATTCGTCGAGCTCAGTCTGAAGATTTGAAGACATTTCGTCGAGCTCCGTTCGACGAAAGTCTTCTGAAGCAGATTCGTCGATCTGCGTTCGACGAAAACAACTTCACTCACAAAGAGTTCGTCGATCTCCGTTCGACGAATATCTCAAGAACTTTCCCCAGTTTGTCGAACTCTGTTCGACGAACTTTGGCAAATTCGTCGAATGCAGACAAAAGTTAGATCAAAGCTTCTCCATTTATCATGCCTAGCTGATTTATAAAGAACAAGCGATTCCTTTCATCCAAGGGTTTGGTGAAATATCAAATCTTTGTAAATCAGTGGAGATATAGACAAGTTTGATTTTGTTTTTGTCTACACACTCTCTAATTAAATGATGCCTAATGTCTATATGCTTAGTCCTATAGTGATGGACTGGATTCTGTGCTATGGATATATCACTTGTGTTATCACAAAGGAGAGTTGAATTATTTAAGTTGAAACCATAGTCTAGGAGTTTATTCTGAATCCACAATATTTGTGAACAGCAACTGCCAACTGAAATGTACTCTGCTTCAGCGGTTGATGTGGACACAGATGTTTGTTTCTTGCAGAACCAAGACACTAGTCTCATACCAAGGAACTGGCAAGTTCCTGAGGTACTTTTTCTGTCTACCCTGCATCCAACATAGTCAGCATCTGAGTATCCAGTTAACTCAAATTCTGACTCAGTAGGATACCATAGGCCTAGACTAGGACAACTCTTTATATATCTCAAAATTCTTTTTAAGAAAGTTAGGTGAGATTCTTTAGGGTTCACTTAGAACCTAGCACAAAGGCATGTGATAAACATGATATCAAGTCTGCTAGCTATAAGATATAATAGGGACCAAACAATTCCCATATATAACTTCTTGTCAACAGGTTTCCCATGTGGATCAAAATCTACTACAGTATTAGTAGCCATAGGTGTTTTCTGGGCTGAGACATCAGCCATCCCAAACTTTTTGAGAAGCTCTTTAGCATATTTAGTTTGGGAGATGAAGATGCCATCAGGTAGTTGCTTCACTTGGAGACCAAGGAAGTAGGAGAGCTCACCCATGCTACTCATCTCAAACTTTGAATGTATGAGTTCAGAGAACCTCTTGCATAGTTTGGGATCAGTAGACCCAAATATGATGTCATCCACATATATTTGTACTAACAAGATTTTATCCTTATGGTGCCTAGTGAATAATGTTTTATCTATTATGCCTCTAGTGAAACCATGCTCTAACAGGAAGCTGGCTAAGGTCTCATAACAAGCTCTTGGAGCTTGCTTTAGACCATAGATAGCTTTATGAAATTTAAATACATAAGAGGGATGAGTTGGAGAGACAAAACCTGGAGGTTGTTCAACATAAACCTCTTCTTTTAATACACCATTCAGAAATGCACTCTTCACATCCATCCGATACACCTTGAATTTCCTATAGGCAGCATAGGCCAGAAAAATTCTGATGGCCTCAAACCTTGCAACTAGGGCAAAGGTTTGATCATAATCTATGCCCTCTTCTTGCCTGTACCCTTGAGCTCAAGCCTAGCCTTGTTCCTCACAATTGCACCTTGGGCATCTAGTTTGTTTTTATATACCCATTTGGTTCCAATGATTGGGTAGCCTTTGGGCCTTGGAACCAAATCCCAAACTCTACATCTCTCAAATTGATTGAGTTCCTCTTGCATAACAATGATCCAGTGGGGATCCTGCTCAGCATCATGCATGGATAGAGTCTCAATTTGAGAGAGAAAACAGGCATGCATCAAGTCTTGGTTGAGTTGATGTCTTGTCTATACACCTACTGTTATGTCTCCAATCACTTGGGATCTAGGGTGATCCCTTAGTGTGACAAGATCAGTGGGTGGAGTTGGTTCAGCAACAACATTTTGAATTAATTCCTCTTGTGGAATTATATTTGCTGTTGGAGGAGGTTGAATTTCTTCCAGCTGTTCTTCTTCACTGTCTTCATCAACTTGTGGAGAAGGATGTGTTGGAACCTCTTGGGTGAGGTTAAGTCTATCCAAATTCTCACACAAGTGAGGCACCTGCAAATTATTACAGGTAGAAATCTCTTTCTCCTTATAAGACATGTTAGTTTCATCAAAAGTAACATGTATAGACTCTTCAATTTTTAAAGATGATTTGTTAAATACCCTATAAGCTTTGCTTACTTGGGAATATCCTAGAAAAATTCCCTCTTTAGCCTTAGCTTCAAACTTTCTAATGTATTACTTGTTATTATTATGAATATAGCGAATACAACCAAATACTTTAAAGTAGGTGATTTTAGGTTTCTTCCCTTTATGTAATTCATAGGGAGTCCTATTCTTTAGTTTATGTATTAAACTTCTATTCAGGACATAATTTGCTGTGCTTACAGCCTCTGCCCAAAAGGATAGGGGCATGTAAGCATCTGCAAGTAATGTACCTGCAGCTTCAATTAGGGTCCTATTTTTCTTTTCGACTATCCCATTTTGTTGAGGAGTTCTAAGAGCTGAGAAGCAGTGCCTGATACTTTCCTTCTCACAAAACTCATGCATAAGAAGAGACTCAAACTCTGTGTAACACCCCAAAGTCAATTGGAGTTCAGGCATGGGTGACACGGCCTGGGATGCGGGCGTGTCCTGCTCGGGTTAAGCAGATGGGCGCGTGGTCGATGAAATTCGTTCGACTTTTTGGGAGGTACACACCCATGACACGAGCGTGTCAGGGGGCATGACCTAGGGCGTGTCCTCCTTTGGTCGACACCAGAGTTTTGGTCGACGAACTGCGCTCGACGATCGTCGAGCATGGGGTACACAGCCTGTGACACGGGCATGTCACTGGGCGTGTATCGCTGTGTCAAGAGGTCGACACTTTTCTCTCGAGTAGGTGGAAAAGTACTCGAGTAAGAGGGGGTGACATGGGCATGTCATCCCTGTGACACGAGCATATCCAATCCTGGTACTCGAGTAGTTGGTTTTCTCTTGAGTAAGTCCTCTCGAGTGGGTCTCGAGTGGGTGACACACCCCGTGTCACGGGCGTGACCTGGCCGTCATGGGCGTGTACCCTGGCCGTGACCTGTTTCGGGATAAGGCGGTTTGTGCACCGCTTAGAGAACACGGCCTGTGACACGGGCGTGTCACAGGGCGTGTCGTACTCGAAAAGTGATTTTACAGCCTTTTATGGCCGTTCATTTTCTTCAGCTGGGATCTAAGGGCTGAGAGACCTTCCTGCTTCCCTAAGGCCGAGATTTGAGAAAGAAGTCTCATTATGTTCTTGCCTTCATCTTTCTAAAAAGCTTAGAGAGAGAAAGAGAGAGGAAGAAGGAAGAAGAAGAAGAGGGGCTGATCTCTGGTGGAGCTTGAGAGTGTCAAGCTGAGATCCGCGGCCATCTTTGTGGAGGAAAAGCTGTAGCGGTTCTTTCTAGCCAGCTAGGAGTTCATGGCACCGAAGCGACATTCAAGGGTAACGACCTTTCTTCCTAGCCATGTGAAGGCTTCCTTTTTGGCATATGCATGATGCCCCCACCAAAGGGTGGCTGATTTTGGGAGTCTTTTGGGTTAATTCATGGAATCCCCTTTTATATAGATCCGAACATGGAGTACGTAATAGGCATGCTGTGTGAAGCCCATTTGTCAAGGTTGGTCTAGATTAGTGATGTTGCATATATGATGCGTGGATATCGGCAAGCGCACTGGTAGTACAAGTAATAAAGTTTGGGAATAAATCCCCGAGTGTCGGTCTCTTGAGGAATGCAATTAGCATAGAGCGGCAACAGTTCAGAAAATATTGTTACGAGGGTTATACTTAGAAAATAGTAAAAAGGGGGCTTGAGAGATTGTGGTTTCTTGATCTACTAAACTAATTAAAGCTATGCAGGTCGAAGGCACCGCTTTGCAAGGTGAGGTGAGTGTATCGGCCGCGATGAAGAACATCGGTTGGGCGAGTGGCCGAAAAGCTAATGGGTGGAAGTGTTCTTGTGCGGAGTGCAATCGGGTGAAACAAGGGTATGGAGTGGATCTGGAGTGGGCGAGGCGCATTCACACACACAACTCACAAGCATAAGAAAACTACAAACATCCCATTAGATATAGAATAGAACATGTAGTTCATTACAATGTTATATCATTCCATACAACAGAGGAAGGGGAAGAGGAGTAAACCAATAGAGGGTGAAGATCCACCGTAGGTCGTGGCCGGAATAGCGAGTTGTCAATCCGCTTCCGGGCTAAGTCCGAGGAGGCTTCCGGTACCAACGAGCTATCACCTTTAAGGCCTTTGAGTCTGTTCTCTAGGCTTTCTTCTTTTCCAACTCCGGTGGAAAGTTTGGAGTTGAGGTCGTCAATGGCCGAGAGCTTCGCCGGAGGGTTTGGAAAGCTTCGGAATCACCGACTACGGACTTCCGATGAAGGTGGAGGTGATGGAGCAGCTGGAGAAGTAGAATGGCACTTCCCGCGTACTCCCTGATCGCAGAAATGACGAGTGTTGACCTAAATCGCGGAGCACGCCCTTAAATACGGAGGCAGCAAAAGCAGAGCGCACGATCAGTGGCGCACGACCAGTGGTCGTGCACACTGTCGGTCGATGATCGTGAGCAATTTCCAATTAAACTTGCAAATTGGAAAGAAACATCAGCAGAAATGCGCCCGATCAGTGGCGCACGACCGGTGGTCGTGCGCACTTAATCTACTGATCGTGCGATTGGTTAAGACAGAACTGCAGAAAGCAAGAGGTAAATGCGCACGAGCGGTGGCACACGACCAGTGGTCGTGCGCACTATGGCCAATGCTCGTGCGATTACCCGGGCAGAAATAGGCAAAGGAGAATGTAATGCGCACGATTGGTGGCGCACGACCAGTGGTCGTGCACAGTGAATCCAGTGGTCGTACGCAGTGTTACTGTATCGTCGGGGTCTCCTGAGCGGTTCCGGAGCACGCACATGACCCATGCACCAGCAGAAGAGGCAGATAGGCGACCAAAAGTGCACACCACATTCTCAATACATGGTTAAAGAACAAGTAAAACAAACAGAAATACCGAAACAACTAAAGCACACCGAAAACGGGACGAAAGTGCACTTACTCATAAAACGGACATAATAACAAATATGAACAAATAAAGCTCTAAAGTGTAGTGCATCAACGAGAAAACTAGCCCGGATGAGTCAAAAAATATGTATAAAACATGGACTCATCACAACCCCAGACTTACCCATTTGCACATCCCGAGCAAATCATCACTCTGTGGACTAGAAAATAGCTAGCTAGCTCAGAAATTTCAAACAAAAGTAAGACGAGAAATCAAATACATCATGTGCATAGAAGATATAATAGAAAAACTTTTTAATTATACTACGTAGTTTAAACTATTCGACAGGCATAAATAAATATTGTATTTGCTCAAAATTAGATTTTTGGAGAATCTTGCGGTCATGTGTAGGAAGAAAGTAGGCAGGCCACTAAGGTGAGCATTGCTAAAGATCGGAGCTCGTGATCACCTCCAAAGATATCCATCAATGTCGGGGACCATACGCTTGTACGTTCACACTCTCTCCACGGCGCGTGTTCGACTCAAGCGTGAATCAGTAGGACTTGTAGGAGAGAATGAGGCTTAGGCTAAGGTTTGGTAGTCAATGATAAACATGAAGGCTACACGCAACTAAAGAGAGCGGACAAAAACCTAAACCAATACAGCCACTTAGAAATGTACGTGTGACACACCCCCAGAATTAGCTTGAAAATCGGGCGTGTACACGACCTAACCCGACCAAAATCAATAAAGAGGATGGAGATATAATTCTCATAGCAATTCTTTCAGATTTTTCTTTTTCGCTTTTCTTCCTTTTCTTTTCTTCGTTTGCAATCCCCAACTTAGCAAACAAAAATTTTACGAATTCATCACCAAATTACACGATTTCCACATATCACAACATCATCAAAATAGTAAATTCAAACACGCTCAAGCATTTGATTGCCATGGTGGGTGTAGCTTCAGGCTTTGGTGAGTGTGAGTGGAGCTAAATCAAAGAAGTGGTAGACACAAATTTGGCATGCAACGGTTAACGGGTAGGAAATGTTAAACAAGGCTCAAACTAGCCAAAATGATGGCCTACGTCATGCTCACTCTTGACTAACCGGGCACCAATGCTTCAAGAGTAGCTTAGGGCAAGTTCTTAGCCATCGAGAAAGATGATCCTTCCTCCCGACTCGAGCAATACGAGTCTAGTGGAGGCTACACACATTCCTATATTATCGTTCGATTACTCCAGATTCATATTTTTGAGTAGTACAAACATTATTTACATCTGCAGAAAAATATAAATCTACGAGCATAAAGAAAAATTAAATCTATACTATTTCTACACAAACCATGAGTACTCGATTAGGAGCAATGCATGAGTTTCGAACTACTCTATCCTGAAATCCTAAGCCAGCACCACTATTTTAAAGTTTACACAAAAACAATACATTTGACTCGAGCTGCGCGCGTGGATAAGAGCGCACTCGTGTGGGTGATTCAGTGTGTGCTATAGAGATTATGAAATAACTAAACAACAGACTGGTATGCAATAAAATGAGTTGTGTAGTGACCACATGCATGTTCTCCCCCAGACTTAAATTCGACAACTAGTAAAAATAAGCATTCCAAATGTGAAAAAGAGCTAGGGTAAGAAGTACCGATGCTCAAAATTGAGCATACCGGTCATGCGACGAGATGTCCAAGTGCGGCCAAGTTGCCGCGCCTCAAAAATTCCTGCACCTGCGATTTAAATACATATGCAAAACAAAGCATGGAACACACATATATATAAATAGAAAACGAGCTCAAAACACAGCACAGGACCAAATGGTCCAACATGGGTTGTCTCCCGAAAGCCCTTTTGTTTAATGCCCTTAAGGTGGACCAAATACCTGTATTAGCAGTTATAATAGAGAGTTCTTTGCAGTTAAAAAAAAAGAAAGAAGAAATAAAAACAGAGCGAACCAGCGTTCCATACGCCGCAAGAAAACAAAAAGAGGAGGGTAAGTTGAATGAAGGTGTGGCAATCAGCTATAAGCAGATTTGTGGTAAGTCTCTTCGGTGGGGTGCGAGGAGACAGCAGATTGTCTTTTTGCGTTGGGGGTAGGGGTTTTCCCTTTACTTCGATTGCACTCTTTCTCGCGCTGGAAGGCAGCGTAGCACTCATCGCGTAAACGCTTTGCCTCCTTCAGTTTCTCCACCGTGGGAGACTTCCAATGGATGTAGTCTGTGGGTTTTCCTGTTTTTGTGGTTTGTGGCGTCTTGTCTGGCACCATGACGACGACCAGATCTGCCCAAGCTACAGATCTCTTTACAGAGTTATCAACAGTGTTATACAAATAAGTGTCTAGGGATTTCTCCCGAATAAAACTTGGTTCGCCATGCTCAAAAATAGAGTTGGTTGGAAGTAGAAAGGCAGCCGTGGCTTTGGCGCACTCGATCTCTTCTTTGACCAATAGCCCTTGATTCTCATCTATCTCCTTCGAGAGTCCTTTCTTTGTCTTCTCTTCCAGATGCGCTTCTTCCAATGTTGGGAGTCCTGAATCTAACTTGGTATCTGTGACACTCAGAAAATTATTATTTTGGATGGGAGAGGAATGTATGGATGTGATATCGAGGGCTGAATCTTCGGTCGACCAAGTGACGCGTCCTTTGGAAAAGTTGATGGATGCGCCGCTGGCCGTCAGGAATGGGACTCCTAATATAGGAATCGAGTTATTTTCCCTTGGTACCAAAACCTGGAAGTCAGTGGTCATACGTTTTCCGTTGACCTCGATTTCGACTTCCCGAACACCTCCCTCGGTGTCAACCAAATTTCCATTTGCTAAGATAAGCGACTTCCGGTTTTCAGTGTCAACTTGTAGGTGCATCTTCGCAACATCTTACATGGTGAGGATGTTGCTGGATGCCCCAGAGTCGCATAATGCCGGGGTTTCGAAGTTGTTTATTTTACAATTGATGACGAGTTCGTTGCTTTTTCCCAAATTTTCATTCCCAAGGCTTTTACCTTGTTCATGAGGGCTCTTTTCAGTGTTACTATGTAAGGTACCTTGGGAGCGCTCAGAGACCACTTGGGCTAATTGGCCCAATTGTGTCTCCAGTTTGCGCATCGAGGCGGCTTGATTTGTCATGTTGGTTTGAGAAATTTCAACGAATTTCTCGAACATCTCTTCCAAAGAACATTTTTTAACGGCGGGGGGCCCTTGAGAATAATTTGGTTGAGGCGGTAGCGGCTGGCTTCCGGAGGCATAGACATCATTTTGATGCTGCCCTGGTTTCCATCTTTGGTTAGATGCGTTAGGATTCCAAGAAAAGTTGGGGTGGTTTCTCACCCCTGGGTTGTATGTGTTTCCGTAAGGCACTCCCCTATTTTGATTTGTTACAAAATTAACTGACTCATTCAGAAAAGAAGATTCATCTAGTGCCTCGACTCCTAGGCATTCAAAGCTGTGGTGGTCGGTACTTCCGCAAACTTGGCATGAGATTGCCATCACTGGTGCAGTGGGATTAGGAATCTCCACGGCGAATACTCCACTTGTGCTTCGTGGGATGTTTCTTCCAGCGGTCCAGTAAGCGCTGTGGGTGGCGGTGTGTTGCAAGATTCTCAGAGCATAATCTGGAGCAAGGTTCATGATTGTTCCTCCGGAGGCGGCATCAATCATGGCTCGGTGGTGAGGATCAATAACGAAGTAGAAACTTTCGACCAGGTTCCACGTTTGGAATCCATGGTTAGGGCACTTCCTCAGTAGCTCGTTGAAACACTCCCAAACTTCAGCTAAACTTTCTTGATCGGCTTGCCAGAAGTTGACTATTGCTCGCCTCATGCTCACGATCCGATCTACCGGATGGAACTTAGCTAGGAATTTTGTGGTCAAAGCCTCCCAGGTGGTGGCTGTTCCAGGTGGGAGGGAATGAAGCCATATCTTTGCTTTGTCCCTTAGTGAAAAAGGGAAGATGCTGAGCATGACTGTGTCGTCCGGGATTCCAGCATAGCGGAACGTAGTGCAAATTTTGGAGAATTCAGCCAGGTGTAGATGGGTGTCTTCAGTAGCCATTCCTGAGAACTAAGCGTTGTTCCGAATGATATTCATGATAGCTGGCTTAATCTCGAACTGTTGGTTGGTGATCGTAGGTCCAAACATATGTATAAAACATGGACTCATTAATATATGAACCGGAGAAGACTCCGTGATAAACGTGTAGTTTAGGAGTCGACGGGTTGGACCTTTGAAAGGTAGTAGCAGGAAGTACTGGAGTGGTAGTCCAGGAAAATACCCGCATCAGGCTTGTGTTGCTTGTGTTGTTGGGTTCTATCTGTGAAAGGAAGTAGCAGGAAGTACTGGGTTGGAATTCCAGGAAATACCCTTTGTAATGCTTAATGTTCATAGGTGGTACCGAAATGGAGTAGCAGGAAGTACTGGCGTGGTAGCCAGGAAAGACCCCTGATATTTGTGATATTTGCGGTGTCCACCTGCGAAGAGAGTAGCAGGAAGAACTGGTATGCCCAGGAAATACCCGCTGATGTGTGCCATGAAATGGGTGTCAGAGATATACCCAGGCTTGAATGCTAGAACAGGATCAGTGAGACCTACCCACGACTTTATTTAGCCGCGAGTACGCCGTACTCGGTGATAGCAAGGCGATTTGAGCAACGGGGGGTGGAGGATCCGACCTGCATTATGTCCGTCCGACGTGAGACCAGAAGGTGCGGTCTGTTGGAGCGCATAGCAAGAGTCTTAAGCCTACGCGCCGTGATACAATGGGGGGCTACGGGCCAGTCCCGGTTCACTAAGACTATAAAACTCCGGCTGCATGCCATGGAGTAAATGCTCAAGTGATTTGCCGTTGGGTTGCGACCCTGATACGGTGGTGGGAAACTGGTTCGCCGGTACACCAAGAATGTGCCTTGAGTGCATGGACCGTCGGGCCGGGTGGCTGACGGTTGTGATGATATGTGTGTGTGAAAGCACATTATATGATATATATATATCCATGATTGTGATATGCTATGCCTGCAGGGAAGAATAACGCTACCCCGAGAAAGGGGTATGGTCGTTATAATTTGGTCAGCTGAACGCTGACCGTTGCCTCTGTTTGCCACCCTTGGGTGGAATGTACCTGTGTAGGTGCTGGAGAACCGAGCGGGACGCATAAGGGCTGAAGTCCATGCTGCTTTTGCTGCTGTCGCTGCTATCCCTCGAAGGCTAAAAGAAATGAAAGTGTTATGTTTTCTTTTGATGTGACCGGCTTGCATGCCAATGGTTAAGGCCACTATTTGAAAGTTCTGTAAGGCCATAAGGCGAACTGTTTATATGTGTTGTATAAAATGTGGAGGTTTTATATGTTATACATTCAGGTGTGGAGTTCAAGTGTAGTGCTATAGGCTTCTGCTAGAATGCAATGTGTCAGGATGCGCTGCGCTACTCTGGTATCATACCGTGCTGTGGGGCCCTAACCAGACCTTCTAGTATATACTATGTAAACGGATGGGGGTGTTACATTTTTGGTATCAGCTGTCTTGGTCTTTCCCTCTCGAAGTCGTGGTCGACTTCTTTTGTGGGGGTGGCGAGCACGTGTCTGTGCGAACCTAGTTAACACGATTGAACTCATGAATGTCCATGATAGGAATGCAAATACTTATGTTTGGGGAACCTGTGCATTCCTCGTATTGCTTTTGGCAATCTGTTTGTTGCGTACTTGTGTCCTTTTACGATTGTAGGCAACGAGTGCGACTGCGTGGCAACAGGAACCACAACACTCGATGGGAAGCATGATATCAACTGTGTTACCAACATCTCCTCCATCAATAGAGACGGCTCGACTGATTGCTGATGTGGTTTTTACAGTGCTCAAGGCTTACCATGAGGGACAGGTTTAACCCTCTGATCCGGTAATGCGTCCCATGCTGGTTAGTGAAATTGAGCAGACAGCAAGGGAAAGTGCATCAGCTTCATTGGTGAACGTGTGTTTGAGCCAAGGAGAGGACATGGTTGAGGACTATTTTCATGCATTTGTTGCAATGAGACAACAACTTGAGTTTGTCTTTGAAACCGAGGGGATGAAAATCAATCGGTTTTACGACGGGTTACGTCAGGAACTCCGTTTCTTATTGATGGGTCCTAAGCTATTGGGATTCCAACCACTGGTGGAGTCAGCTAAACGATTGGAGATGGACTTGACAAGAGCCCAGCAGATGCCTGCGACCAGGAAAGTGAGAACTCCAAAGGTTGGAAAGTCTGTTCACCGCAAGAGGCAGCGACTCGAGACTCGTACTTGTTATGCTTGTGTCCAGGTAGGACACATTGCTCGTGACTGTTGGGATGGTGTGCAACAGCCAAAGAAGCAAGACAAGTGCTATTAGTGTGGTAAAGCAGGACATAAAGCCCGAGATTGCCGTGTTGGCTCTTAGCAGGCAATACATACGAAGGACATGTCGACGTGATGATGTACATAAATAATGGGGCTTCTCATGTATGGTGGATTATACATGTATTATATGTACAGTGAGCCGTGTTGGATGGTAGTTCTATGATGATGGTTATGCTATGTGAATACAATACATGTATGTGTGGGATCAACGTGTTTGTATGATAGTCGTGAACACGAATAGATACTTGATGCTTGTGGATTTTGCCCAACCTTATCAGGAGTGGTCGACGTCTGGTTGAGCAGGAAATATCAGCGTTTTAGATGGAGACGGGAAAAGCAGAGGTGGAGTCATCTGCGTCCCAGGCGAAATCCCAAGTGTTACAAATGTACGATAACCGTTTTGATTACTTTTTGTTTGCATCTTGTGTATATAGCTTGTGTGCGTTCAGTGCACCACAGGCTTTGCGATGATTCGGAACACACTGGCGCGAGCACTGTTTGATCCGGGTGCGTCGCATTCTTTCTGTCTAAAGAGATCATAACGCGGCTTGGGATACCTAATCGTGTAAAGACAAATAGCGTCAAAGTGATGTTGCCAAATGGTTATATGATGCTTGCGGATCAAGCTTGCGATATGGCGGTGCAAATAGGAAGTCAGGATTTCTGCTTGACTGCATCTATATTGCTGGTATCGGCATGGGCAGATGTGTTTCCCAAGGATCTCCCTGGGCTACCACCCCAGCGAGAGATTGACTTCACGATTGAGTTAGTGCCAGATTCGAAACCTGTCGCCCGCTCTCCATATCGCGTCGCGCCAAAGGAAATGGTGGAGTTGAAAGTCCAACTGCAAGAATTGCTGGAGCAGAGTTATATACGCCCAAGCATGTCTCCTTGGAGCGCCCCTGTGCTTTTTGTGAAAAAGAAAGACGGTGGCTTGCGGTTATGTATTGATTACCACAAATTGAATAAGCTGACCGAGAAAAATAAATATCTGATTCTGCGGATTGATGAGTTGTTTGATCAGCTAGTGGGATCGTCTGTCTACTCGAAGTTGGACTTGAAGTCTGGTTACTACCAATTGAGGATATGGGAAGAAGATATTCCCAAAACCACAGTTGGAATACGGTACGGGCACTACGAGTTCACCGTCATGTCGTTTGGGTTGTGTAATGCACCCTCAGTATTGATGAACTTGATGCACCGAATATTCCGCGAGTACCTGGATCTGTTCGTGATAGTGTTCATTGATGATATCCTAGTGTACTCGAGATCGGAAGCCGATCATGAGAAGCATTTGTGGTTGGTGTTGAATATATTGAGGCAAAATCAGCTCTATGCCAAGTTCTCGAAGTGCGAGTTCTGGCTATCGTCGGTGGCTTTTCTGGGCCATGTGGTGTGTGGAGCGGGCATAACAGTGGATCCAGCGAAGATAAGGGCCATAGAGGAGTGGCCAGTGTTGTCTTTAGTGGCCGAGGTCCGGAGCTTCCTTGGACTAGCAGGCTACTATCAAAGATTTGTTGCATATTTCTCGCGGATCGCTTTGCCGCTGACCACGCTGACGCGAAAAGATCAGAAGTTTGTTTGGACGCCAGAGTGCGCACGAGCTTTTGACGAGCTGAAGATTCGGTTGACTACGGTGCCTGTGTTGTCATCGCCATGTGGTACCGATGGATTTGTAATCTACAGTGATGCCTCAGGGAGTGGCTTAGGCTGATGGAAAGGTGATTGCTTATGGCTCATACCAGCTGAAGGTGCATGAACGAAACTATCCCATCCATGACTTCGAATTGGCGGTGGTAATCTTTGCACTAAAGTTGTGGCGACACTATCTTTATGGTGTGAAGGTGGATATCTAACAGATCACAAGAGCCTAACATACCTATTTCAGCAGAAGGACCTGAATATACGACAACGAAGGTGGTTGGAGTTCCTCGGGGACTACACCTTCGAGATGCACGAGACTCCCGAGAAGGGGAATGTTGTCGCGGATGCCTTAAGTCGGGGAGCTCCGGCAAGGGCGAGTTGGTTGCAGCGGCATGATTAACGACTCATCCAGGAGTTAGAAGCATTGAAGATCTCCTACGCTATGCTAAAGATGGGCCAGGGGCAAGTTCTCCTGACGGTCTTTTGTGGAAAGAGGGCCGTTTGTATGAAGTGCATTATACGAAGTACTCAATCCACCCAGGGAGCACGAACATGGTCAGGGATATGAAAAAGCTGTTCTGGTAGCCAGGGCTAAAGAAAGATGTTGCTCATTATGTGTCCAAATGTCAAACATGTGCTATGGTGAAGGCGGAATACCAGAAATCGGGCGGTTATGTGAAGTCATTGCCGATTCCAGAGTGGAAATTTGACGATATTTCCATGGATTTCATGCACGGGTTGCCGAGATCTCAGGGCGAAAACGATTTCATCTGGGTGATTGTTGATCGGCATACGAAAGTGACACAGTTCCTACCAAACAGACGAGATGATTCAGTAGAAAGTTTGGAAAAATTGTATGTTGACCAGGTTGTGCGGCTACACGGTGTTCCTCGGAGCATCGTAAGTGATCGAGACGGGCGGTTCACATCGAATGACTGGAGGTTAGTTCATCAATTGTTGGGCGCAAAGTTGACATTCAATACGACCTTTCATACCCAAACTGATGGCCAAACTGAACGGACCAACAGAACGATGGAAGACATGCTTCGGATGTGCGCCCTCGACTTTGGGAAGAGATGGGAAGATCATATCTATATGGTGGGGTTTGCTTACAATAACAGCTACCAAGCAAGCATCGACATGGTGACGTATGAAGCTCTGTATGGTCGAAAGTGCCGTACTCCCTTAGCTTGGATAGAAGCGGGCGAAGCCAGCGTGTATAAGCGTAATGAAGTCGATGACGCAAATTCGACAATACGTACTATTCAAGAGAGGATATTGATCGCTCAAGATCGACAAGCGAAATACTACAACGCCAAGCACCAGAACGTGGAGTTCGCGGTAGGCGATTGGGTATCCTTGACGATCAAGCCCTTCAAAGACGTATCCAGGATTCGACGCCTGAAAAAGTTGAGTCCAAGATATTTGGGTCCATTTGGAGTGGTTGAGCGAGTCGGAGAAGCTGCATATCGACTAGCTCTGTCAGCAGACTTGAGTGGATTAGATGATGTGTTCGACATCTCGGTGTTGCGGAAAGCCGTTAAAGACCCAGCTCAAGTAATCGCAGACGATCGTGTGCCGGTGGAGTATGAGCTAACAATGAAGTGAGGCCCATTCAGATCGAGGACCGAGCCGAGAAACAGTTGCGGAACAAGACGGTCGGTATGGTCAAAGTCCGATGGGACAATTACGTCCGTGAGGAGCTTACATGGGAGCGAGATCAGTCCATGAGAGCGGAGTTTCCCGAGCTATTTTGTAAAGCGATTACTTAGTGAAAACTTTTGTTGTACCATGAACGTTGACTGTTATAACTTTTTGGTTGCTGGTTGTCTTCCCGTATACGAATTTCGAGGACGAAATTTCTTGTAGGAGGGGAGGATTTTATCACCCCAAACTCAATTGGAGTTCAGGCATGGGTGACACGTCCTGGGACATGGGCGTGTCCTGCTCGGGTTGAGCAGATGGGCGCGTGGTCGACTAAATTCGTTCGATGAATTTTTGGGATGTACACGCCCGTGACACGGGCGTATCAGGGGGAGTGACCTAGGGCATGTCCTCCTTTGGTCTACACCAGAGTTTTGGTCGACGAACTGCGCTCGACGATCGTCGAGCTTGTGGTACACGGCCTGTGAGACGGGCATGTCACAGGGCGTGTCCCGCTGTATCGAGAGGTCGACACTTTTCTCTCAAGTAGGTGGAAAAGTACTCGAGTAAGAGGGGGGTGACACGGGCATGTCCAATCCGGGTACTCGAGTAGTTGGTTTTCTCTCGAGTAAGTCCTCTCGAGTGGGTCTCGAGTGGGTGACGATCCCCATGTCACGGGCGCCAAACATAGCCAAAGTTCCCAACCTCAGAGGCACTGGATTATCCTTTACCTCGGGTCACAAGGAATTAATTGCTCCGGTAAAGTGGGACAAAACTGTCATTATCATAGAATGTATGTTTGGTATGACAAATGTTATTATCATTACCAAAAAAATAAACTAGTTTGAGGCATAACATTTTGGTATGAGAATGACAATTTTGTCCCAGCTCATCGGAGCAAATAAGCTGTGATAAGCCGCGCTAAATGCAACCTTTATCTTTGAGTTATAAGATTCCTTTGTGAAATCTGATTCCTGTGTGGAACCTGAGCTATAGGATCCTAAGCTAGGGGATTTGAGGTATGAGTCCAGTCAATGCCCCAAATATAGGAGACTTGGTCTATGAGTTGTAGGATTCGTAGATTTGTGTTTTGCTTGGAGCTTACCAAGGCTATCCCACTACTGATAGGTGGAGGTGGAAAGTGGGCATAACTAACTCGGGGAACCGCTATAGCTTGTTGTTTTATGTTGTACATTTTCTGTGATTGTGTGTTTGTTAATCATACTTTAACTATTCGTCGATAAACTTTGAAAAAGACGCCACCACCTATTTACCCCGCTCAACGTGAAGAGACATACCTTTACTTTTAAAATACTTAAAGAAGTAAAATATAGTGCTTATCTAAAAGCCTAGCTCCTTATCTTAGCGGAACACCCCCCCCCCCCCCCCACATGCGCCTGATGAGTCCACTTTATATACCTATTTTTGGACTCATCTGCGCTTGTTTTTCGTCGCTTGCACTTCACTTTTAGTTCATTATAATATATATTTCTTCTTGCCTATATTTCCATAGGAAGTGCACATTTATTCCCGTGGTTGTGTATTTTGTTTTTTTTTATAGTCTGTACTCCTTTTTGTGATTGCCTGGAATGTCTGCAAATATCAGTGATTGGTTTTTCCTTTCGGTACAGGGGTCGTGTGCGTGTTTCGGGATGGTTGTGAAACAGGAATACTGCGCATGATCATGGGATCTAATGCGCACGACCACTGGTCGTGCGCCCCTGATCGTGCGCACTACTCTTCGTTTTCCAGAATCTGCCTGGGGTATGCGCACTATCACTGGACACAGTGCGCACGGCCACTGGTCGTGCGCCACTGATCATGTGCATTGATTCCATATTTTTCCAAAATCTGCCTGGGGCAAACGCACTACCACTGGACATAGTGCACACTACCACTGGTCGTGCGCCACTGGTCGTGTGCATTATAATTTCTGCAATCTATAAATTCGCAGGTTCCGCCCTAATTCGGGATCGCTCATTTTTCCTCCGCCGTTTTCGTCTCCGAGGAGGGCTTCCGCCGTCCTCCTTTAATATCCACCCTAGGGAGGTGCTCCAGGCAAGCTTTCACCGCCAAATCCAAGCCGGAGCTTGCTCTCGGCCTCCTCCTTCATCCTTGAGCTTCAAGAAGGGCTTGACCTAGCTTTCTCCATCAAGCTAGGGGAAGTTGTGCCATCCTCCACCGGATTGTGACACAAAGAAGACGGGCCATTGGAAGGTGGTGACAACCCTTCTCTACCCCGGACGTAGTTTCGGACCGAGCTTGGACGCGGATTGACAACCCGACGATTCCAACCGTGAATCCTCAGCAAGGCTTTGGATCCGGTCGATTTCGCACACTTTTCTTCTCTTGTTGTTGATAGTTTAGTTGAACTCTTTGTATTTGATGAAGCTATGCTTTGTGTAATATACGTTTATCTGTAATCATGTCTATGTGATTGTATATTTTCATTATATTTACTTGAGGTGCGCCTATTTGTCCATCCACCATCCATCCGCCCTTGCCGCACTAGCAATTGCTAGTGGCATGCGTAGCGAAGAGGTGTTCACGACCCTCATTCCGCCGTTCTAACCACCTCATCCGCAAGCCTACTCGCCCATCCGCCTAGTGATTCGGTGCATCGCGGCCCGACTAGTCTTCCATCCCGCCTGGCGAAGAATCGTATAGCGGCGTTGCATAGGAGTAGTTGATAGCCTTTTATTTTCTGTTTCCGCATATATCAAAGCCCCCATCGTTACCGCCGACCCTAAGGACTTCAATCTCAAGTCCTCCTCAAAATTAACTCCAC
This sequence comes from Platanthera guangdongensis, assembly GCA_039583875.1. Taxonomy (NCBI): domain Eukaryota; kingdom Viridiplantae; phylum Streptophyta; class Magnoliopsida; order Asparagales; family Orchidaceae; genus Platanthera; species Platanthera guangdongensis. The sequence goes on from CM077158.1 coordinate 114,566,391, forward strand.
CTTACTGTGTTCCTTGTGAGATCGATACTTGGGAAAACCCCCATTTTATATTACTTGTGCGATCGGTTCACTGCCGTGATCTGACGCATCAAGTTTTTGGCGCCGTTGCCGGGGAACACAGTCGTATGAGTTTTTGTAGAGGAAGATAAGAGATAGAAACCCTTTTTCATTTGTTCATATCACTTTCTTCTTTGTTTTAGTTTTTAGCATTTGTGTTTGTATTTATTTGTTCCTATTCTAGTTTTAATTTTTCTGTAGCAGGTTTTCCTATTCTTTTATTTGTGGTGTGTAGTTAATTATTGCTTAGAAACTTTCTGTTGGTGAATTATTCTTGTTGCACCATGTATTCTTATATGAATATCCGTTGCCGATGGTGCGGGGATTATAGGCATGGTAGTGATGAGTTCCCCACTGAAGAATGGGAGCATAATTCTCGTGGTTCTGTGTATGGAGCACCGTCTTCTTATGGTACTTCATACACCCAACCCAGGTCTTATGGTCACTCCTCTTCTACGCCTTCATCTTTTTATTATTCCTCTCCGGTCCCACCTGTACCGAGGAGTAATGGAAAACGATGTTTGTGTTGTCGTAGCACCGGCCACGTGTTGAAATATTACGCAGAATTACAACGCCAGTTGGAGGAGGATGTCACAACCCGCATTTCCTCAACGAGCATATCGTATCAGAGCAAGAGGAACTACGTGTTATGATGCCACGTCGTGCAGGGGATAACTGCACACGCTCAGGCAACCCTTGACGCTGACTTTACAAGTTGAAATTCAACAGTTACATGCAGGAAAACTTTTGGTTTGAATGGCCGTATCCCTCGGCCTTAGATAGTAAAATTGTATTTGTACGCGGCAGAAATACTTTGTTTATTTATGCTGAGCTCCTATATGCATGCTATAGTGATATTACTATAAGAACTCCTCTTTGTTTACGTTATTTGGAAAGTATGTGTTAGTTAAACAAAACATGTATGCATGATCTACAATAGTACATATCATTTGTCAAAATAGCTAATGCAATCTACTAGAAAACCATCCCATAAGCAAGTACATGTCATTCCATCCAAAGGAGGTACATTAGCAGTCTCGTTCATATTTTACATAAAAGAAAACCACCAATGGGCGCCAACAAGCTGACACGAACCCATTGGGGCACATGTATGTCTGTACAACAAAAAGAAGAACTACCTCGCTATAAATGCTCGGCTAGTTCCCAGAAAACGCCACCAACCAACCTAGCCGCTCAATCGGCTACAACCTGCACCTGAGGCATTCAAGAAAGAATACCTCAGCAATCAACCAAGCTATACAAAAAGAGAGCATAACTGTTATATACTATAACGAAGGGGCTTACCGACCCCACAGAGATGTTTCATCAAGTAACATGAGTGAACAAATCAAGTGGAAAACGCACCCAAAACATATGCCAAACGCACCAAGTGCGTACAAGTTCATCAAATCCTGCTCAACCCGCAGGAACAAAAGGCAAAACGCATGTCCATTCCATCATTCATAAGCCACAAAATTACGATACTAGTGAAGCATAAGCAGCGGTTAAGTTCAATTTCGCAAGGGTCTTACCGGTGGCGGCCCTAAAGTGGAACGCACCAAACAAAACCAGCCCACATCGGGGCCAAAGTGGTCTCTCTAACCACAAAAACAAAACCCGGTGGCCACAGGCTGAAACCACACCACCCCTTGCAAAATTCTCACACAAACGCTCCCGCCATGCTTCACGAATTTGCCTCGCAAAACGCCCCATAACCCAAGGTAACACATTCCTTTCGTCGTCCTCACACACGAATTTCACATGATAGCGTTTGATTACCATGAGTACATAAACCACATATGGAAAAAAATCACCTCTCTTGATAGGTTACATGAATATGACAATAGCATAGGGAAAAGTGATAATTACATGAATATGACAAATTAGCTACATGAATTTATCTAGCATAGGTAATTAGCATAGGGAATGAGCTAATTTGAATTTAGCATAGGGAATTTACCATAGGGAATTAGCTAATTTAGCATAGGACAAACAAGAGGATTTATCATACTGTAAATCAAGAAGAACAAATAAGCATAGGGGAATTGAAAGAGCATGATAAAGCTAGTGAGGAAGGATCCAAAACAAGAACAAGAAGTTCATGAATCTTGAAAGAGAAACTAACTAATTGGTTTGCACAATTAAAAAAAATCAAGAAAGGAGATTGGCAAGGGTGAAGAACACCGCTTGCCTGAACCGAGACGATGCCGCGACGGCTGATTCTCTTTTTCCTTGCCTTGCTTGCTCCCTTGTTCTCTTGCTTTCTCTTTGGGAATGAAGAAGAAGAAGATGAAGATGAATTGAAGAACCAAATCTCTGTTTCAGACTTATATCATCCAGAACAGAGCTGAACCGTTCGATGCAGGATCAAGGAAATAAACGGCACAAAAAAACTGGAAAAAGTCGACTTTCGGGCCGGTCACGCCCTGTGTCACGCCCGTGACACAGGGCGTGTACCTAAAGCGGCGCCGAAAGTCGGCAAACCAACGTTTATCCACACGGTACACGGCCGGGTACACGCCCGTGACGGGTCGGTCACGCCCGTGACCTAGGGCGTGTAGCCCGTGTCTCGACCCCTTGTCGACAGAAAGTGTCAACACTCGACCCAGCCTGACACGCCCTGTGACACGCCCGTGTCACAGGCCGTGTCCCCTCTCTCGACGACTCGACACTCGATACTCGACGCTCGATACTCGACGATCGACACTCGATGAAGTGGGACACGGCCCGTGACATGCCCGTGTCACGGGGCGTGTACCCCATTCGTCGAGCTCAACTCGACGCAAGAAAAATCGTCGAGTCAAGGAGGTCACGCCCAGGTCACGGCCTGGGTCACGCCCGTGTCAGGGGGCGTGTCTCGCACAAAAACGACCATTTTTCCCTTTTGTGAAAAATGTTTCTGAGACGTCCTAGACCATTTTTGCCTCAAGCACTTTTTACCCTTTTTTTTTGTTTTCTGAACCAGCAACTTATTTTGAGCTACATTACCCGGGCGCGAAAAAGTGCAAGCATTCCCTAAGAGGCCTCACCGAGTCCCTCATATGGACTCCGGTTTGCTGGGGAATCGTGCAACTCGGCAAACAAAACAGCCACTCGCAAGCCCGCGGGAAAAACCATGCTCAAACTATAGTCAAAACCAACGTAACGCCCATCATGCGTACGTAATCAAAAATCCGGGGCGTTACAATCACTCCCCCTAACAAAAAGTTTCGCCTCGAAACTTTCTCAAACCAATTAAAAAACATGAATGCAATCAAACACCAAGTCACATACCAGCTTAGCTACGGGAACAACTGAGGATGAGCCGCCCTCATTATTGATTCGAGTTCCCATGTCGCGCTTTCCACATCCTGATTTTTCCATAACACCTTTACCATAGGAATCTTCTTTTTCCACAACACGCGATCTTGGGAGTCCAATATCCGGATGGGCATCTCCTCATAAGAAAGGTTGGGCGCTAATTGCGGCACAACGTCCAACACTTGCTTGTCATTCCGCAAACACTTGCGCAGTTGGCTAACATGAAACACATTGTGTACACCAGGAAAGTTCACGGGTAATTCCAGTTTGTAGGCGGATGCACCAACTCGCGCAAGAATCGTGAAGGGACCCACAAATCTTGGGTCTAATTTGCGCTCTTTCCCAAACCTTTTAATCCCAACCATTGGGGAGACTTTCAAGAAAACAGAATCCCCCACCGCAAACTCTAATTCCGACCTTCGTCGGTTGGCATACTTTTCATATCGCTCTTGGGCGATTCGAAGTTTCTCCCGAATAAGTCGTACTGCAACTTCCATATCCTCGAGCGCCTCTGGACCCAACAAAGGCCGCTCACCAACCTCAGTCCAAAAGAGTGGGGTCCGACATCGACGCCCATATAACGCTTCGAACGGAGCCATTTGCAAGCTTTCTTGATAGCTATTATTATACGCGAATTCCATAAGCCGCAAACGTTCATCCCATGCTCCGCCATATTCCAGAATGTAACATCAAATCATATCTTCTACAATTTGATTTACTCTTTCGGTTTGGCCATTCGTCTGAGGATGATAAGCCGTAGAGTATCGCAAATCTATTCCCAAACCCTCTTGTAAACTGCGCCAAAAACGAGAGGTAAAGCGGGAATCTCGGTCTGAAATAATATTCATAGGTACACCATGTAGTCGGATGATCTCGTTCAAATAGAGCTCCGCTATTGTCTTCATCGGGTAGTTGACCTTAAAGGGTATGAAATGAGCACACTTGGTCAACCTATCCACGATCACCCACACGGAGTCATGTCCTCGTGGAGATCTTGGTAAACCGGTAATAAAATCCATTGAGATACTTTCCCACTTCCAGGTTGGAATCTCCAATGGTGTCAACTTGCCACCAGGCTTCCCATGATCAGCTTTCACCCGCTTGCACGTATGACATTCTGAGACAAATTGCGCTATATCTCTTTTCATTCCATACCACCAGGCAATTTGTTTCAAATCACGGTACATTTTGGTTGAGCCTGGATGGTAGGCCATACTTGCGCTGTGTGCTTCCTTACACACCATCTCGCGAATATCCCCAACCGCAGGAATACAAAATCGTCCACGATACTTTAACGTGCCTGCACCATCAATCGCAAAATCTGGTATTTCATCCTTTTCAGTCCGAAGAAATAAATGTAAAAGATCAGGATCATCTTTTTGATGTTGTCTTGCAAGCACTAGCCATGACGGTTCTTCTATTGCCGAATGACTTTGCGGATCATATTTGCCCACCGCAATATCCATCAACAGAAATTCCTCTACAAGACGTTCGACGGAAAGATGAAATAATTTCCCCGTCTTCCGACTCAAAGCATCGGCTACAACATTCGCTTTCCCCGGATGATACTGAATGTCCACATCATAATCAGCTACATACTCAAGCCATCGCCGTTGGCGCAAATTAAGTTCTTTATGCGTGAAGACATACTTCAAGCTTTTATGATCTGTAAAGATTTTACACTGTGCACCATATAGCAAGTGTCTCCACAACTTCAATGCAAATATCACCGCTGCAAACTCCAAATCATGCGTTGGGTAATTCTTTTCATGAATTTTCAACTGCCGAGACCCATACGCAATCACCTTTTTGTCTTGCATTAACACACATCCAAGTCCAACGTGCGACGCATCCACGAACACTTCATAATCTTTTCCTTCTGTTGGCAAACTTAACACAGGAGCGGTACATAACCTGTTCTTGAGTTCCAGGAAGGAGGTCTCACACTTGTCATTCCATTCAAATGCTACATTATTCTGGGTTAATCGAGTCAAAGGTGCGGCCAACGTCGCAAAACCTTCGACAAATCTGCGATAATAGCCGGCCAAGCCCAAGAAGCTTCGAATCTCCTTGGGTGTTTCCGGTCTTCTCCATTCCATGACCGCAGAAATCTTTTCGGGATCCACTGAAATACCATGGTGATTAATGACATGACCCAGAAAAGCAACTTGCGGCAACCAAAACTCGCATTTGCTTAACTTGGCGAATAACCGTTGATCTCGCAAAGTGGCCAATACTAATCACAGATGTTGTTCATGCTCCTCAGCACTGCGGGAGTAGACAAGAACGTCATCAATAAAAACCACCACAAATTTATCCAAGTAGTCCTTGAACACCCTGTTCATCATATCCATGAAGGCTGATGGTGCGTTGGTCAAACCAAACGACATCACCAGAAATTCAAAATGACCATGTCGTGATCGGAATGCAGTCCGTGGAATATCCGACTCCCGGACCTTAAGCTGATGATAGCCCGAGCGGAGATCAATCTTCGAAAATACAGAACTGCCACGCAGTTGATCAAACAAATCATCAATTCTTGGCAGTAGGTACTTATTTTTAATTGTCACCTTGTTCAACTCCCGGTAATCGATGCAAAGGCGCATCGACCCATCTTTCTTCTTCACAAATAACACCGGTGCACCCTAAGGTGATGAACTCGGCCGGATAAACCCTTTTGCCAATAAGTCATCCAACTGTGTACGCAACTCTGCTAGCTCACGCGGGCCATCCTGTACGGCGCTTTCGCAATCGGTCGCGTACCCGGCTCCAAATCAATAACAAACTCGACATCACGATTAGGGGGTAGACCAGGAAGGTCAGTAGGAAAAACATCTGGAAATTCACGCACAACAGGAATCTCCGCTAAACGCGGCAAAACAGCACTAGTCCCCACAACGGAGACAAAACAAGCAAAACAGTCGGAAACAAACAACGTCCGAACACATACCGCCGAAATCCCTGGAGAATCCTGATAAGAATCACCATACACACTTCCTGGTTGACCATCATCCTTGATGAAATCCAAGCGCTTTCCTCTGTACTGGATGACGGCATCATAACGGGCTAACCAGTCCATGCCCAGAATGACGTCAAAATCGTCCAAATCGATCACCTTGCAATCAACTCTTGCTATGAAATCCCCCAACAAAATGGGACAATCAAGAAGACCCCAGTCAGCCACCACAGAAGCGCCGGAAGGAAATTTCACCAAAAACGCATTCCCCACTCGCTCTGGTGTCAAATGATATCGATCCAGAAAGTTTCGCGCAACAAATGAATGGGTCGCGCCAGAATCAAAGAGAACACGCGCCCAACGGTTCTTTACCTTAAAGTTTCCTATAAGGTATATATGCTATGCTAAGAACTACACATAAGAGGCATACACAAAACGAGAACCAGAGGAATGAATCGAACCTGAGATAACCTGAGGTGATGTATGCGCTTCCTCTGCAGAGACCACATTCAACTTTCCTTTGCCTTTGTCCAAGCGCGGAGGCGGAGGCAAAGCCTGGAGTGGTGCGGGTTGCAACACAGCTTGAACCTGTGGGCACCTTGCGCGAAGATGTCCTGGTCTGCCACACTGGAAGCATACCTTGTCTTTGGCCCAGCAGCGGCTCACATCATGACCTCTTCGCCCACAAAATGTACATTCCAAGTCTCTGGTTGGCGCACCCTGAATGGCGTGCACCTGCTCCTTCATTTGCAGCCCCAACCGTTTGAAACATTTCTCAAACGGGTGACCAGCTCGGCCACAGAAGCTACATGTCTCCTTGTTCCTCTTCCTTCCGTCTGAGTCTTGGGAGCTTTTCTCTCCCACCAGCTTCCTCTTACCCTGCCTCATCTGCTGCCCTCTTTGTTTGGCATTTTCGATCGCTTCCACCTTCAATGCTGCCTCAACCACAGTAGTGTAACTTGTCGCTCCATAAGCACTTGCGAACTGCTGCACGTCGCTGCGGAGTCCGCCCAAAAATCTCTTGACGCGGTCAGCTTCCGTCGTCACCAAGCTCGGAGCAAAACGACTCAACTTGCTAAACTCAATTTCATACTCACTCACTGTGAGTTTCCTCTGCTTTAAGTACAAGAAGTCATTCATCAGGCGGTCCCTTTCCACTGCCGGTAGGAACTTGCGACGTACCATTTCTTTAAACACTTCCCACGAACAGCCCGCCCCTAGTCCTTCCTTTTCTCGTAACCACCAACCTTTCGCCAACCCTTTCAGTTGATAGGCAGCAAGCATAACCTTCTGGTCCTCGGTCACACCAGCATACACAAACATTTCTTCCAACGTAATCACCCAATCATCCAAGATCACGAAGTCTGCCTTTCCATCATACGTCGGTGGTCCAAGTCGCTGAAACTGCGAGATGAAAGTCATCGCAGGAGGAACTACAACTGGGGGTGTCACTGCCACTGAAGGAGTCGAACTAGTGGGGCCTCTAACCGTCTCTTGTCCTCTTGGTACCAGCCCAGACATCGCGGATGACATAGCTTGGAGCTGGGACTGGACCTCCTGTACCTGCCTCGTCAAAGCCTCATTACTTTGGTGAAGACTATCCATCAGCGCATTATTCTGCGCACCCGAAGACTCGCCCTCGGATTGGGGAGTTTGCCTTGTCACTGGACGCTTCGACATCCTATTAACACGTTCACTCTTATCAAGCTCAAACCCAACAAAACACACAACGGCTATGTACAGACCATACAAAAAGAAATATGAACATCAACTGCTAACTTGCTTTGGGAGTTTAAGAATGATGGTATGCCTAGCCTAAAGATGACTCACCGTCATCCCATGAACTTGTTCCTAACCCATGAATGCATGACTTTCTTTGACCCAAAACCATGTGTGTCCAGGTGTCATCATGTAAGTCTTAGCTTGGCACGTTGTGCTCATGCAAGGTTATGTTATGCATGCTGTGCTATGCAATCTAGAAAAGGCCTTAATGCATGCCATGAGCGGTCGTACGCATCACAATGCTATGCATCCCATACTACATAGCATTGCATGCAACGAAGAAAAGAAAACGTGCTAGTCGCATCCATGTGGTGAGGTTATGCATCCCATACTACATAACCCTCACATGTTGCCCCTATGGTGGATCCATATACAACCACATATTATGCATCCCATACTACATAATATGCCCCGTATACTTCTGTTCATGCCATGAGTGTAGTGTACGTGCTTCGGCCAAGACATACATGATGCCACCTCGGTGTGTGTATGAGATGATGCTTACAAACACAAAAGACAAGGAAAAGTTTGCCCGACCAATGTCAAGCAAACCTGCCTCTGATACCAACTGTCACAACCCGCATTTCCTCAACGAGCATATCGTATCAGAGCAAGAGGAACTACGGGTTATGATGCCACGTCGTGCAGGGGATAACTGCACACGCTCAGGCAACCCTTGACGCTGACTTTACAAGTTGAAATTCAACAGTTACATGCAGGAAAACTTTTGGTTTGAATGGCCGTATCCCTCGGCCTTAGATAGTAAAATTGTATTTGTACGCGGCAGAAATACTTTGTTTATTTATGCTGAGCTCCTATATGCAGGCTATAGTGATATTACTATAAGAACTCCTCTTTGTTTACGTTATTTGGAAAGTATGTGTTAGTTAAACAAAACATGTATGCATGATCTACAATAGTACATATCATTAGTCAAAATAGCTAATGCAATCTACTAGAAAACCATCCCATAAGCAAGTACATGTCATTCCATCCAAAGGAGGTACATTAGCAGTCTCGTTCATATTTTACATAAAAGAAAACCACCAATGGGCGCCAACAAGCTGACACGAACCCATTGGGGCACATGTATGTCTGTACAACAAAAAGAAGAACTACCTCGCTATAAATGCTCGGCTAGTTCCCAGAAAACGCCACCAACCAACCTAGCCGCTCAATCGGCTACAACCTGCACCTGAGGCATTCAAGAAAGAATACCTCAGCAATCAACCAAGCTATACAAAAAGAGAGCATAACTGTTATATACTATAACGAAGGGGCTTACCGACCCCACAGAGATGTTTCATCAAGTAACATGAGTGAACAAATCAAGTGAAAAACGCACCCAAAACATATGCCAAACGCACCAAGTGCGTACAAGTTCATCAAATCCTGCTCAACCCGCAGGAACAAAAGGCAAAACGCATGTCCATTCCATCATTCATAAGCCACGAAATTACGATACTAGTGAAGCATAAGCAGCGGTTAAGTTCAATTTCGCAAGGGTCTTACCGGTGGCGGCCCTAAAGTGGAACGCACCAAACAAAACCAGCCCACATCGGGGCCAAAGTGGTCTCTCTAACCACAAAAACAAAACCCGGTGGCCACAGGCTGAAACCACACCACCCCTTGCAAAATTCTCACACAAACTCTCCCGCCATGCTTCACGAATTTGCCTCGCAAAACGCCCCATAACCCAAGGTAACACATTCCTTTCGTCGTCCTCACACACGACTTTCACATGATAGCGTTTGATTACCATGAGTACATAAACCACATATGGAAAAAAATCACCTCTCTTGATAGGTTACATGAATATGACAATAGCATAGGGAAAAGTGATAATTACATGAATATGACAAATTAGCTACATGAATTTATCTAGCATAGGTAATTAGCATAGGGAATGAGCTAATTTGAATTTAGCATAGGGAATTTACCATAGGGAATTAGCTAATTTAGCATAGGACAAACAAGAGGATTTATCATACTGTAAATCAAGAAGAACAAATAAGCATAGGGGAATTGAAAGAGCATGATAAAGCTAGTGAGGAAGGATCCAAAACAAGAACAAGAAGTTCATGAATCTTGAAAGAGAAACTAACTAATTGGTTTGCACAATTAAAAAAAATCAAGAAAGGAGACTGGCAAGGGTGAAGAACACCGCTTGCCTGAACCGAGACGATGCCGCGACGGCTGATTCTCTTTTTCCTTGCCTTGCTTGCTCCCTTGTTCTCTTGCTTTCTCTTTGGGAATGAAGAAGAAGAAGATGAAGATGAATTGAAGAACCAAATCTCTGTTTCGGACTTATGTCATCCAGAACAGAGCTGAACCGTTCGATGCAGGATCAAGGAAATGAACGGCACAAAAAAACTGGAAAAAGTCGACTTTCGGGCCGGTCACGCCCTGTGTCACGCCCGTGACACAGGGCGTGTACCTAAAGCGGCGCCGAAAGTCGGCAAACCAACGTTTATCCACACGGTACACGGCCGGGTACACACCCGTGACGGGTCGGTCACGCCCGTGACCTAGGGCGTGTAGCCCGTGTCTCGACCCCTCGTCGACAGAAAGTGTCAACACTCGACCCAGCCTGACACGCCCTGTGACACGCCCGTGTCACAGGCCGTGTCCCCTCTCTCGACGACTCGACACTCGATACTCGACGCTCGATACTCGACGATCGACACTCGACACTCGACGAAGTGGGACACGGCCCGTGACACGCCCGTGTCACGGGGCGTGTACCCCATTCGTCGAGCTCAACTCGACGCAAGAAAAATCGTCGAGTCAAGGAGGTCACGCCCAGGTCACGGCCTGGGTCACGCCCGTGTCAGGGGGCGTGTCTCGCACAAAAACGACCATTTTTCCCTTTTGTGAAAAATGTTTCTGAGACGTCCTAGACCATTTTTGCCTCAAGCACTTTTTACCCTTTTTTTTTGTTTTCTGAACCAGCAACTTATTTTGAGCTACATTACCCGGGCGCGAAAAAGTGCAAGCATTCCCTAAGAGGCCTCACCGAGTCCCTCATATGGACTCCGGTTTGCTGGGGAATCATGCAACTCGGCAAACAAAACAGCCACTCGCAAGCCCGCGGGAAAAACCATGCTCAAACTACAATCAAAACCAACGTAACGCCCATCATGCATACGTAATCAAAAATCCGGGGCGTTACAGAGGATGATGAACCGGGTATCCGATTCATTCCATCCACCTCTCAATCAGCTGCCCCTTCTGATTCTGATGATATGTTCGCAGCACCACCTTGTCTATGGGGGACTGCTACAGATATACTCATCAGACTTTCTACTGATCGGTGTGACGACATTGTGGCACGTCTCTCCCCATGCACTCTTCCCCTCTTGTTGATTCACCCCCGGAGGAACCTGCACATATTTTCTCTGATGCTGTTGTTCCTCTTCCTTCTTTGTAAGAATTATCTATCCCTATTTTTAGTGAGTCGGTTGATGATGTTCGGCTGGATTGTGATTCTGAGCCTGAGGATGTGCCCATGTTTGACGAGGATATTATTTTCATTAATGGACAGTATTACGTCGTGGAACATGTGGACGCACCGAGGTGTGTTGATGAGGATATCCTCTTTGTTGAGGAAGTTTCCACTTCCTTGATGGATGAGGAGGTCCAAACCACCACCGAGGACCTCGAGCTCGCGTATTCCCCTCGCCATGACTCATATGACGCCGTCGATGATCTATGTCGGGATCTTGCTGGGAGTGAGATCGGGACCACTCCCCCTATTTCTGATTCTTTTAGTTATTCATCTCCTTTATTTCTTGATCCCATTTCTGTATCTGAGCCTGTGCGGGTTGAGTCTTCACAGGTTCTTCAGGAGGACTTGGAGCTTTCAGCTCGAGTCATGGATGATAGCATCCTCTTTTGCGAGGAGGTTGATTCCTCCTCTGTTGAGGAAGCTCCATTCATCGCTTTCTCCTCCTGCAGACTCCCTGTAGACGATACCTTGCTAGGCAAGGATTTCTTTTGTGATAAGATGAGCGAGGACCAGTGCTCCTCCTCTTCTTATTTCTTATTTCCTCTACCTGTGTTGGGCAGGTATTACTATTTAGGTAGAGGGGTAACTGTTCTATCGCCGTGTCGGTACCCATTACCGAAACGGATATTGGAACAGTTACCTGTGCATTTTTCTTTTCATAGGCCCATTAGCTAGAACCTTTTCGTAGTCGAATAAGTCGTGCTGGGATGACAGTAACCCCAGTACTTATCTTTCATTTTCTGCATTTTATTTTTCTTGTCTATTTTAGTTTTAGCATTTCTTTTTGTATATTTTGTTTTGTTTTTGCAGAGCTCACCCCTGCAGGTATTTTTGCCAAATTGCATTGGCAGGGTTGTGATTCTTCGTATTGCGGGCCTGCTTCAGATTTCCACGCGCCTTCTGGTATGCTCACTGGCTGAGCATTGGGTAACCTCTTCCCTTAGCTCTTTGTGGTTTTAATTTCTATATCATCTGTTGTGTAGTTTAGTTTAAGTCTAGGGGAGAGATTTGTTACCTTTTGCACGCACACATTTCTTGTGCATACTGGAAGCCTTTATTGTTTTATTTTGATTAGTTCATTGCATCACACACCACTGCACCCACATGAGCGCGTGCTTAGCTTTTTACGTACTGCGAGTTAAACTCGTTTCTTTTGTATGATTTGGGAAAATTATTGTGCTGACATAGGATTGTGAGACAGAATAAAATGTTGACCTTGCTGTGCTCCTAGTCAACTGCTCTCGTCTCGTGTAGAAATTCGAGTAGATTTAATTTTTATGTATGCGTATGGTTTTATACTTTTCTATTTGCGTAAAGATCTTTCATTATACTCAAAAATTTGGTGAATCCGATGTGAATCTGACGGTAGCTTAGGGATGTGTGTAGACGACCGTTAGTTTTGTATTGCTCGAGTCTGGAGGATGGATAGTCTTTCTCGTTGGATAAGAACTTGCCCCAAGCTATTCTTGAAGCATGGGTATAGGTTAGTTCACTCGCATGAGCGTGATGTAGGCCATCATTTTGGCCCGGTTGAGCTTTGTACCATTCCTAACGTCTTGTCCTCGCTAGCTCCGTTGTGCCTACCCCTCCTTTTGATTCAGCTCCACCATGATTTCACCAAAGCCTCATATCCAATCCTAGTCGCACACCCAAGTTGAGCTTCAGAGTTTTTACATTTTAATGTTGGGATGTGATGTGGTGTTATTATTTGTGAAAATGTGGAAGTGCTCCCAAGTTTATATCTGCTGAATTGTGAAAAAAAATGAAGAAAAAAAGGAAGAAAAATATTCGTAAAGAAAAAAAAAGTGAAAAGAAAAAGTTTAAATTGAATTTTTTTTTGGAAATGTGATTATATTTGGAGTAGGCGGTGCACACACCCATATGTTAAAAGTTAAGTTTGGGGGTGTGGTGTACCCGTATATATTTTGGTTAGCTGATGGATTCATTTTATACTAGCTCATTTGGGCTTGGTGCTTAGCCATTCTTATTTATCATTGTTTACCTCACCAAAACCCAAGCCCCATCTCTTCACCTCAAGTCCTACTGATTTGTGTGTGAACCAAAGCAGTGCCGTGGATAGAATGCGAAAGGGCAAGCATATGGTCACTGACATTGGTGGATTCCTTTGGAGGTTATCCTGAGCCCTGATCTTTGGCAATGCTCGCCTAGCGATTAGTCTACTTTCTTCCTACGCATGACCGAATGATTCACCGTGATTCTATTTTTGAGTAATAATAAAATGTTGATACGTATTGTGAAAAGTATAAACTATTTTGTATACTTAGAAATTTCTTCTATTATATTTTTACGCGCGCGAGCATGCGACTTCGCATGGTACTTCGTATCACAATTTCTTTGTTAACTAGTATTTTTCCCTATCTGCTTAGATTTTGTTTGCTCGGGACGCGCAAACAGTTAAGTCTAGGGGTGTGATGAGTCCACTTTATATACCTATTTTTGGACTCATCTGCGCTTGTTTTTCGTCGCTTGCACTTCACTTTTAGTTCATTATCATATATATTTCTTCTTGCCTATATTTCCATAGGAAGTGCACATTTATGCCCGTGGTTGTGTATTTTTTTATTTTTATAGTCTGTACTCCTTTTTGTGATTGCCTGGAATGTCTGCACATATCAGTGATTGGTTTTTCCTTTTGGTACAGGGGTCGTGTGCGTGTTCCGGGATGGTTGTGAAACAGGAATACTGCGCACGATCATGGGATCTAATGCGCACGACCACTGGTCGTGCGCCCCTGATCGTGCGCACTACTCTTCGTTTTCCAGAATCTGCCTGGGGTATGCGCACTATCACTGGACACAGTGCGCACGGCCACTGGTCGTGCGCCACTGATCGTGTGCATTGATTCCATATTTTTCCAAAATCTGCCTGGGGCAAACGCACTACCACTGGACATAGTGCACACTACCACTGGTCGTGCGCCATTGGTCGTGTGCATTATAATTTCTGCAATCTATAAATTCGCAGGTTCCGCCCTAATTCGGGATCGCTCATTTTTCCTCCGCCGTTTTCGTCTCCGAGGAGGGATTCCGCCGTCCTCCTTCAATCTCCACCCTATGGAGGTGCTCCAGGCAAGCTTTCACCGCCAAATCCAAGCCGGAGCTTCCTCTCGGCCTCCTCCTTCATCCTTGACCTTCAAGAAGGGCTTGACCTAGCTTTCTCCATCAAGCTAGGGGAAGTTGTGCCATCCTCCACCGGATTGTGACACGAAGAAGACGGGCCATTGGAAGGTGGTGACAGCCCTTCTCTACCCCGGACGCAGTTGCGAACCGAGCTTGGACGCGGATTGACAACCCGACAATTCCAACCGTGAATCCTCAGCAAGGCTTCGGATCCGGTCGATTTCGCACACTTTTCTTCTCTTGTTGTTGATAGTTTAGTTGAACTCTTTGTATTTGATGTAGCTATGCTTAGTGTAATATATGTTTATCTGTAATCATGTCTATGTGATTGTATATTTTCATTATATTTATTGGAGGTGCGCCTATTTTTCCATCCACCATCCATCCGCCCTTGCCGCACTAGCAATTGCTAGTGGCATGCGTAGCGAATAGGTGTTCACGACCCTCATTCCGCCGTTCTAACCACCTCATCCGCAAGCCTACTCGCCCATCCGCCTAGTGATTCGGTGCATAGCGGCCCGACTAGTCTTCCATCCCGCCTGGCGAAGCATCATATAGCGGCGTTGCATAGGAGTAGTTGATAGCCTTTTATTTTCTGTTTCCGCATATATCAAAGCCCCCATCGTTACCGCCGACCCTAAGGACTTCAATCTCAAGTCCTCCTCAAAATTAACTCCACCTTACTGTGTTCCTTGTGAGATCGATACTTGGGAAAACCCCCATTTTATATTACTTGTGCGACCGGTTCACTGCCGTGATCTAACGCATCAGCGCCTCCACCAACAACTACACAGTCTTTTGGCCAAGGACTTTCTCCATGTTAAGCTCCTCTAGTAGCTTCCCAAGCTCAGTGCGAGAGGTAGATAAGTCAGAATCCATCCACTGGAAGTGAGAAGCGTCGCGCTCCAGCTTCACCTTCAGATAAGACAAAGCACACTTTGTCCCACAAAGATCCTCCTGAAGAACGAAGTACCTGAAAGTTCCTTAACTGAAGGTTAGCTACTCACCTAGCGAGGGGGGTAGGTGGGTGGGGGGTGAATAGGTCTTTGAGCTTTTATTGAATCTTTTGCTGATTTCTAATTATACTAACTATAGCTTGTCCTTAAGTCCTGCAATAATAAAGAAAAACAAGCACACAATAAAAACAAGGATTTATAGTGGTTCCCCAATTGGGTACATCCACTTTCCCTCCCACTTATCCAACTTATTTGTTGGACTTGGCACAAACTCCTCCACTTATGCTCCTCAAAGCTTACACCTCAGGCCCTCAGCCTTACATGCAGATTCGTCTCAGAATCCAACTCAGAACCACAAGGGTTCCTACCTCAGAGCTATGCAGAACTCCTATAGCTCAGTGATCTAGAGATCACCTTCCTCAGCCTTATTTCTAAGGCCTACACTTAGGCTTTTCATCCCTACAACGTCAGGCACACGACCCTACTCTCAGATTACTGCAGCACTCCTACAACTCAGTACCCTTTCAGGTACCTACAACTCAGTCTCCTCCAAGGCCTACAATCTCAGTGACAATCATGTCACCTACAGCTCAGTAAACCAATGATCACCTACCTCAGGCATAAGGCCCTTCACTCAGGCTGGGAGGACAGACCTACCTCAGATCCACACTTGGATCCTACCTCAGAGAGCAACACTCTCCTACCTCAAGCACTTAAGCCCTACAACTCAGATCCTCACTTGGATCCTACCTCAGTTCCCCAACAAGGCACCTAACTCAGTGACAAATTTGTCACCTACAGCTCAGGCACAAAGTGCCCTACACTCACATTCAGGAACCTTCAATCCTACAGGAAATGAAACAGTAAGTTGAAGAAAATAAAATAACTGACTCAGAGAAATAACTCTGAGTCAACTTTGTTGGACTGAGCAGATTTCAGACCAGCTTGTGTAGACACATTGATATCAGCCTTCTTCTATAACTATCACTTTTTCCCATTGCACAGATGAGCAGCTTCCACCTTGCTGATGAGCTGAATCAGCTAAACTGTTCTATTAAGAACAAACTTGCTGAGCTTTGAAGTGCTTCAGCTATCCTTCTTTGCCTTTAGGCTATCTTGGCTGGACTTTGGCTTTCAAGCTTGATGGAAGATCGTCCAGCCGCCTCTTTTCAATTTTTCTTCTTCTGTGTTCAATAACCCTAATCCGTTTTCAGTTTCCCCTTTTATGTGCATTGATTTGAATAAACATCAACATGGTATGTGGGCCCACCAAGGATTAGTGAGCGTCAACTCCATTATAAAGGGACAAACTGTTGGGTACACTATTTATATGTACCAAATTTGGAGAAGCCTCATCTTAATCAATGATATACATCAATTTGTATTTGATGTATGTTTGAGTTTCATTGTGCAA
Organism: Platanthera guangdongensis; assembly: GCA_039583875.1. Classification (NCBI taxonomy): domain Eukaryota; kingdom Viridiplantae; phylum Streptophyta; class Magnoliopsida; order Asparagales; family Orchidaceae; genus Platanthera; species Platanthera guangdongensis. The sequence goes on from CM077158.1 coordinate 114,583,504, forward strand.
GTTTAAGCATTGGAAGAAAATTTTCTAAGTACAAGTGTCGACACTTGTGAAGAATTATGTCGACACTTGTGAAGAATTATGTCGACACCTAAAGAAGAAGTTGAGTCGACATCCAGGCATTGTGTCGACACCAATAGAAGAAGCTGTGTCGAAACCCAGACTTGTGTCGACACTTGTGAAGAAATGTGTCGACACCTAAAGAAGAAGCTGAGTCGACACTCAGACTTGAGTCGACACCTGAGCCAGGAGTTATGTCGACACTGAAAGCAGAAGCTGTGTCGACACCCAGGAGTTATGTCGACACTGAAAGCAGAAGCTGTGTCGACACCCAGGAGTTATGTCGACAATGAAAGCAGAATTATGTCGACACAGAGGGCTTGTGTAGACACATTTAACAGATGCTGTGTCGAGTACCAGAAGAATTACTATGTCGACATATGGAGTGTTGTGTAGAAATCATCAAGACTTGTGTCACTTAGTCCATTTGTGTCGACACATGTGAAGCAGTTTGCTGAGTGGTTCATGCTGAGTTGGAAAGTCTTTGAAGAATCAACTGACATAACCAACCGGTCTGACACCTTTGTCAGAACTGTCAGAAGACTGTTACAAACTGGATCAGCCGGTAATGAGGAGGAAACTCTATATAAAGTACTGGTTCGATACAACACAAAAGAGAGACAATAGCAAGAAAAAAGAACATACAACACTAAGAAGTGAATCCTTCAGAGAGAGTTTTCTACAACAAGAAAAGGGGAAACCCTTAGGAAGGCAGATTCAGATCAGTCTGCAAGGAAGATTCAGATCTCATTCTGAATTCAAGGAGGAAGTTATCTGAAGATCAACTTCTGCATGAAGTGAAGATCAACCTTATTTTGTTCTATCAAGAAGCTTTGAAACGGCTAAGTCAGGTTGAATCTGAAGATCAGTCTATTCAAGAACTGATCAAGAAGCTCATCAGTGAAGAGATTCATTTGTTGAAATTTCTGTATCTCTTAATCAAACAATTTCTTGTAGGATCTGTTGTAAGATCTGAGTTGTAAGCCTGTAATTATCAGGGCTGAGGTAAGGCTTTTGCCCGAGTTGTAGGAGTGGGGTTTCACTCTGAGTTGTAAACCTAGTGACATAGGCTGAGGTAGGGATGAGGCCTGAGGTAGGGTTCTTGGGGAAGAATCTGAGGTAGGACTTGTATAAGTCTGAGTTGTAGGAACCATGATTGGTTCTAAGCTGTAAGATCTGCGGATCTGAGAAGAAAGAAGGAAGTTAGGCCGAATCTAGTGTTGAATTTTGTGAAGTGGAAGTGGGTGACAGGACAGGCCGGACGGCCTGGGGCGGACAACATTGGCGGACTAGGCAGAATGGGCGGACTGTGATGTGCGGCCTGGTGGTAGGTCTAGTGGGAAGCCGGCTGTCTTCTGAGCGGTTTGTTTGCATGGAGTCCGCGGACTATACAGCCTGGTTTCTACGGATAGGGTGTTTGCTGATTGGCTTTGCCAAGGAGCGGCCTGAGCGGATGTAGGCTTGCGGACTGGTGCATTGCTCAGTGGCCGCGGGTGCAAGCTTGTGCTGATAGGCGGTTTGGCTCGTGTCCGTGGGAAGCTTGCGGACTGATGCGTCCGCGGTGTGGGATGTTGCGGACTGAGCTTAGAGCTTGGCTGAGGCCTTGTCAAGTTCTGGTGACACAGCAGGTGATTTGCTGTGGAGATCGATTGGCAGACTGGTGTTTGGAGTCCGGGAGGAGGCTGCTGCGTTAGACGTGCGAGGAGCCTGCGGACTGCTGGCGGTCTGTGTTTTGGTGTTTGGCGGACGGGGGTTTGCGTCCGCCATGCTCGCATTGGCCCTTGATGGTTTTGGACTTGGTCACACTTTGTGTCAAGTTCATGGTGTCCGCCGTATCCGCCAAGTCTGCTGTGACCAGGCGGACTGTTGCTGTCTGCCTTTGGTCGTGGACTTGTGGCAGATTGAGGTGTGAGTCTTGCGGACTGCCTCGGGTTGGTGCGTACTGCCATCGTAGAGGGTTGCTGTCCTGTAGTGGTTGGAGCTTGCAGGCTGATGCCTTGTCCGCATAGCTTGGGCGGACTGGAGAGGGTTCGTCAATGGTTGCTTTGCTCCTGGCGGTTTTCCTCGGTATCTGGCTAAGTCCTTGCGGACTCAGCGGACGGAGGTTTGCTATCGCGCGGGCTGGGGCGGTGTCGCTATCTCTTGGGCGGTGACCACACTCCTCACCGTGCCTATAAATAGGACCCCCCTGGCACATCTACAGTAACCTAAGTAACTTGAGTGAACAATAAGTTGGGGTGTGCAAGGAGCTGCGGTCTGTGTTTGTCAGTCCGCGCAGATTGTTTCAGGCTGACGGTTTGCTGTGTGCAGGTTGCGCGGATAGCTTCAAGGAGCCAGGAGTTTGGCTGTGACTTCGGTCAAGTGCTTGGAAGTGTGCGGTCTCTGCGGACTCAGCAGGAGGTCGCTCTGCAGCTTGTCAGTTCTGTTTCATCTTTGCCAGCTTCAATAACCTGTCCGCCGGCTTCAGGCGGGTAGGGGTGTTCCTCGGTTCAGGTTCAGCAGGAGGCGAATAATGGTGTGTCCGCACGGCCTCGCGGCTTCTGCGGACTCCGTGGTGATTCGGCGGACTGCAGCTAAGTGCAGGCGATCTCAGCGGATTCGGCGACCTCGGCGACCTCGCGGTCTCGGCGGACTCCGGTGCTGTCCGCCTGGCTTGTTTTTGTGCTTTCTGTTTATAGCTGTTATACTAGCGAAATCATGTCTCGCTATGTATGCCTCGTGTTGTAAAGAAGTGAATGATAATAGACCTGCTTGTGATTCCATTGTTTGTTGGGATTTACCTCTATTCCTTGGTTTCCGCTGGTTCAACATGCGAACTGTGTAGTTCCGAAGATATTAATTTGGCGTTTGGGCTATCTTGCTGACCACGTTGAGAAAATTTAACATGGTATCAGAGGGAGGTTTCTGAGGTTCAGTTGCGTGAGCGGAAGTCAGCCAGTGTTGTTACTCAGTGATTGAGTGGTGCTCAACCTGTGTTGTTGCTCGGAGCTGCTGAAAGGTTTCCAACAGGTGTTACAATGGAAGGGAGTTTTACAAGAGGTCTGGGCATTGAACTCTTAACGCCGACTAACTTTAAGAAGTGGAAGTCGTGCATGAAGAGTTATCTTCTTGGAGAGGAGTTGTGGGAAGTCGTCGGTGGTGACGACAAACAGGAAGTCACTGCTGCGTTCGGTACTGCTGAGCAGGTTAGGCTCTGGAGAAGAACAAATGCTAAGGCAGAGTTCATTCTGAAGAGAGCCGTATCTCCGGAACTGTTTGATCACATCGTAGGGTGTGGGTCGGCTGCTGATATTTGGACAACCATTGATGAGTTCTTCAATAGGAAGAATGTGGCGCGGCTTCAGTTCTTGGAAAATGAGTTGGCCAGGGCAACTCAGGGAGACCTTTCCATCTCCAAGTACTTCTTAAAGATGAAGAGCTTGTGTGCTGAGCTGTCAGCACTGGATCCTGATGAGCCTATCTCTGAGGCAAAGATGAAAAGGCACATCATTCGCGGCTTGCAGAAGGAGTATGTGGCCTTTGTAACATCTATTCAAGGGTGGGCTACTCAGCCGTCATTGCTGGAGCTGGAGAATCTGCTTGCCTCGCAGGAGAGCTTAGCAAGGCAGATGGCTGGAGTGAATCTGAATCAGGAAGGCAGCGAAGCTCTCTTCTCAGGCAAGAAGAAAGGATGGGAAGGGAAGAAGAAGAAGAAGGTGCAGGCCGCTGGTGAGAAGGAGACTTCAACTTCATATCCGCCGGAGAGGAGCAATGCTCCTAAGGACTTGAAGAAGAATCTGAAGTGCTACCGGTGTCATCAGTGAGGGCACTTTAAGCGGGACTGCAAGGTCAAACTGCAGCCTGGGCATGCTGCGAGAAAGGAGGAAGCTTGCTCGAGAAGTGAAGAAGCAGGATGGGGCGGAGCTTTTATGACGGGCACTTGTGTCCGGGCCTTGTCTGCTGAGGACTTCAACAACGAGTGGATCGTGGACTCCGGGTGTGGTCATCACCTCACCGGAGACAAATCGAAGTTCACATCCATGCATGCGTACTCAGGTAATGAAGCTATTATCACTGCTGATAATACTGTTTATGCAGTAGAGAAGGAGGGGGTCGTGTCTTTGGGTAGTGATCAGGGGCCACTCACGTTAAGGAGTGTGTATCGCGTGCCGGGCATGAAGAAGAACCTCTTCTCGGTGACCAATACGGTGGACGCTGGGTATCACGTTCTGTTTGGGCCAACAGACGTGAGGTTCCTTTGCAACGTATCAGCGGTGAAGGCTGATGTTGCTCATGTTGGGAGGAGGGTGAAGAACTTGTTTGTTCTTTCCACCAATGCTTATGTTGATAAGATGAGAGCCAATGATAGCGCTGCTATCTGGCATGAGAGGCTGGTGCATGTTGGCATGGACAAGCTGAAGGCGATGGCTAGTAGAAGTCTGGTGAGGGGGTTGCCGAAGTTGTCCTCCTTTGGTGATGGGCATGTTTGTGCGGGCTGTCAATACGGTAAGGCACATCGCCTTCCGTTTGATAAATCACAAACAAGGAGCAAGAAACCATTGGAGTGTATTCATGGCGACCTAATGAGACCGACGGTTACTGCCAGCCTTGGTGGAAGCAGATACATGCTTGTCTTGGTTGATGACTACTCAAGGTATACTTGGGTGTACTTCTTAAAGGAAAAGTCGGAAGCCTTCCGTTTGTTCGTGGAGTTCAAGGAGTTGGTAGAAGGCCGGCTTGGCTTGCGGGTTATGAAGCTTAGAACTGATAACGAGGGTGAATTTGTTTCCTCCGAGTTTTCTAACTTCTGCAGGAAGCACGGGATCCAACAGGAGCTTACTTGTGCTCACACTCCACAACAAAATGGGGGTAGCAGAGCGGAAGATCCGTCATCTGACGGAGACCTGCAAATGCTGGCTTCATGCGAAAGATATCCCAAGGTCCTTTTGGGCGGAGGGAATGTCTTGTGCTGCTTATGTTATCAACCGGATGCCACTCAGCCCTATCAACATAAAGACTCCTATTGAGCTATTGCTGAAGGAGAAGCCGAGTGTGGGACACCTTCGGGTGTTCGGTTCAACTTGCTACGTGCATGTCCCGGATGCTTCACGGACATAGCTGGATGCGAAGGCAAGGAAACTTGTCTTTGTTGGCTATGATGAGCGGAAGAAGGGATGGAAATGCATGGACCCTGTGACGAAGAAGTTTGTGGTGTCAAGAGACATTGTCTTTGACGAGCTGACGTCATATGGAGGTGGCTCGGTGGAGCTAACCGGAAGTAGCAAGGTTGATGAAGCACCAGTGGAGGCTGCTGAAGGCTTGGAAGAGGAGCTTGCTATTTCACCAGTAGCTCCTGTTGCTTCGAACTCCGAGGCTGAGCCTTCTGGCTCAGGAAGCAGGGGGAGCACTACTCAATGCTTGCCCCAGGTAGGAGTGGAGCCTGAAGAAGCAACGGAAGCCATGAGCAAGGAGCCGATTCTTTAGAGATCGAAGAGGGTGGTTAAGACATCGGCTCGGTACTGTGATGGGAATGCAGTGAGCTTTGTCTCCTGCTTCTTTGTAGGTCCTCTGGATGAGCGAGAGCCTGCAAACTTCAACGAGGCCACTGGAGTGAAGGAGTGGGAAGGTGCCATGAAGGAAGAGATTGATGCTCTGAAGAAGAATGAAACCTGGGACCTTGTGCCCAAGGTTGATGGCATTACTCCGGTTACTTGCAAGTGGGTGTACAAGTTGAAGAAGAAGGCTGATGGGAGCATTGATCGGTTCAAGGCTTGCCTGGTCGCTAGAGGATTCTCACAGCAGTATGGAGAAGACTATGAGGAGACATTCAGTCCAGTTGCGAAGATGACTTCAGTAAGAGTGGTGATCGCCTTGGCTGCTAGCAAGGGATGGAGGTTGTGGCAACCCGATGTGAAGAATGCCTTTCTTTACGGAGAGATTGACAAGGACATCTTCATGGATCAGCCGCTTGGTGTTGTCTCTAAAAAGCATCCGGACTATGTCTGCAAACTCAGGAAGGCTCTCTATGGGTTGAAGCAAGCTCCTAGAGCGTGGTATGAGAAGATTGCAGAGTACTTGCAATTCTGTGGATACCTTGCTTCCAACTCGGATTCAAGCTTGTTCGTCAAGAAGGGAGAGCTACGAGTCTTGGTCCTACTATATGTGGATGACATGATCATCACATGGAACTCGGAGGGGGAAGTAGCAAGGCTCAGGGCTGAGCTTGCTATACGCTTCGAGATGAAAGACTTGGTAGAGTTGCATCACTTTCTCGGTCTGGAAGTGGAGAGGAAGGAGTGCGGGGTTCTCATTAGCCAGAAAGGGTATGCTGATCGCATTGTGAAGCGGCTTGGCATGGGCGAAGGGAAGAAGTGCTCTACTCCACTGGAATCTGGGCTGAAGCTTCGACGGGATGAGGGAAGGGTTCTTCATGATCCGTTGGTGTTCAGGGCTCTTGTTGGGAGCTTGATTTACCTGACGATTACAAGGCCAGATATTGCTTATGCTGTTGGCCGAGTAAGTCGGTATATAGCTGAACCAAGGCAATATCATCTAGTGGCGGAACAGGAAATTCTGAAGTATGTCAAGGCTTCTTCTGATATGGGACTCCTCTATAGAAGGGACTCGGAGTTTGCGTTGCTCGGGTACACGGATGCTGACTATGGAGGTGATTTGGATGATCGAAGGTCTACTTCAGGTTATGTGTTCACTTGCGGCTCAGCTAGCATCTCGTGGTGTAGCAAGAAGCAGGACTCGGTGTCGGTTTCAACTACGGAGGCGGAGTATAAGGCTTCGGCCTTGGCTGCTCGGGAAGCCGTTTGGTTTAGGAGGCTTATAGAGGATGTTCATGAAGAAGTGCAAGGGCCTACTTTACTCCGGGGTGACAATGAGAGTGCTCTCAAACTGGTTAACAATCCAGTGTGTCACGCTAGGACCAAACATATAGAGATTGATCACCACTTCATCAGGGAGAAGGTGTTGGAAGGGTCTCTGCTGGTCGGGCATGTTCGCAGTGAAGATAATCTTGCTGACATCTTCACGAAGCCACTGTCAAATGGGCCTTTTGAGCGCTTGCGCAGCTTGCTGGGCTTGGTCACCACTTCCCACTTCAAGGGGGAGTGTTGAATTTTGTGAAGTGGAAGTGGGTGACAGGACAGGTCGGGCGGCCTGGGGCGGACAACATTGGCAGACTAGGCGGACTGGGCGGACTGTGATGTGCGGCCTGGTGGTAGGTCTAGTGGGAAGCCGACTGTCTTCTGAGCGGTTTGTTTGCGTGGAGTCCGCGGACTATGCGGCCTGGTTTTTGCGGATAGGGTGTTTGCTGATTGGCTTTGCCAAGGAGCGGCCTGAGTGGATGTAGGCTTGCGGACTGGTGCATTGCTCAGTGGCCGCAGGTGCAAGCTTGTGATGATAGGCAGTTTGGCTCGTGTTCGCGGGAAGCTTGCGGACTGATGTGTCCGCGGTGTGGGCTGTTGTGGACTGAGCTTAGAGCTTGGCTGAGGCCTTGTCAAGTTCTGGTGACACAGCAGGTGCTTTGTTGTGGAGATCGATTGGCGGACTGGTGTTTGGAGTCCGGGAGGAGGCTGCTGCGTTGGACGTGCGAGGAGCCTGCGGACTGCTGGCGGTCTGTGTTTTGGTGTTTGGCAGACGGGGGTTTGCGTCCGCCATGCTCGCATTGGCCCTTGATGGTTTTGGACTTGGTCACACTTTGTGTCAAGTTCATGGTGTCCGCCATATCCGCCAAGTCCGCTGTGACCGGGCAGACTGTTGCTGTCTGCCTTTGGTCGTGGACTTGTGGAGGATTGAGGTGTGAGTCTTGCGGACTGCCTTGGGTTGGTGCGGACTGCCATCGTAGAGGGTTGCTGTCCTGCAGTGGTTGGAGCTTGCGGGCTGATGCCTTGTCCGCATAGCTTGGGCAGACTGGAGAGGGTTCGTCAATGGTTGCTTTGCTCCTGGCAGTTTTCCTTGGTATCCGGCTAAGTCCTTGCGGACTCAGCGGACGGAGGTTTGCTATTGCGCGGGCTGGGGCGGTGTCGCTATCTCTTGGGCGGTGACCACACTCCTCACCGTGCCTATAAATAGGACCCCCCCCGGCACATCTACAGTAACCTAAGTAACTTGAGTGAATGTTGAGACTATATTTGCCAGCAGGACACGTGTGTGTGGGACCGCATGTTTGGGCTTTCCCCATCGCGTTCCAGGTCTTGGTGTTGACCCCGGTGGGCCCCCTTGTGTGGCGGAATATCCCCGCGGTCCTGTGGTTGGGGTTAGTCCCACATCGCTCGTAGCAGGCGATCCTTTGTGTTCATGTCCCCCCGTCCCCCCTTACCATAACCTCGGGGTTTTGAGAAGATGTGTGGTGACGGGTGGTTTCCACATGGTATCAGAGCCAGGTTGTCCTGCTGCAGGGGTGTGTTGAGACTATATTTGCCAGCAGGACACGTGTGTGTGGGACCGCATGTTTGGGCTTTCCCCATCGCGTTCCAGGTCTGGGTGTTGACCCCGGTGGGCCCCCTTGTGTGGCGGAATATCCCCGCGGTCCTGTGGTTGGGGTTAGTCCCACATCGCTCGTAGCAGGCGATCCTTTGTGTTCATGTCCCCCCGTCCCCCCTTACCATCACTTCGGGGTTTTGGTAAGATGTGTGGTGACGGGTGGTTTCCACAGTGAACAGTAAGTTGAGGTGTGCAAGGAGCTGCGGTCTGTGTTTGTCAGTCCGCGCGGATTGTTTCAGGCTGACGGTTTGCTGTGTGCAGGTCGCGCGGATAGCTTCAAGGAGCCAGGAGTTTGGCTGTGACTTCGGTCAAGTGCTTGGAAGTGTGCGGTCTCTGCGGACTCAGCAGGAGGTCGCTCTGCGGCTTGTCAGTTCTGTTTCATCTTTGCCAGCTTCAATAACCTGTCCACCGGCTTCAAGCGGGTAGGGGTGTTCCTCGGTTCAGGTTCAGCAGGAGGCAAAAAACGTTGTGTCCGCGCGGCCTCGCGGCTTCGGCGGACTCCGTGGTGATTCGGCGGACTGCAGCTAAGTGCGGGCGATCTCAGCGGACTCGGCGACCTCGGCGACCTCGCAGTCTCGGCGGACTCCGGTGCTGTCCGCCCGGCTTGTTTTTGTGCTTTCTGTTTACAGCTATTATACTAGCGAAATCATGTCTCGCTATGTATACCTCGTGTTGTAAAGAAGTGAATGATAATAGACCTGCTTGTGCTTCCATTGTTTGTTGGGATTTACCTCTATTCCTTGGTTTCCGCTGGTTCAACGTGCGAACTGGGTAGTTCCGAAGATATTAATTTGGCGTTTGGGCTATCTTGCTGACCACGTTGAGAAAATTTAACATCTAGTACACTGCTAGATAGGCGAATGGGGAAAGTGGATGTACCCAGACCTTAGGGAACCACTATAAATCAGGTGTATGCTGTGCTATGTTCATTATTTTGTGGTTTACATTGTTTTTGTGCTGAGTTAAATTTTGCTATTTGACTAAAATTTTGATGGAAAAATTAGAACATATTCACCCCCCTCTAGGTGTCTAGAAATCAAGTCTTTCAAGTGGTATCAGAGAGAGGTTACTCAAAGATTGACCTAACAGTCTGAGTGGATCTCCAAGGCAAATAACAGATTTCAAGAATAGGTTCAAAAGAGAATCAGAAGGAATTTGGATCTATGAAACTGCCTATCTGCAGGAAAGAATGTTTTGGCATATGGAAGGAAAGGGTTAGGTTGTTTATGGAAGCATCTGATCCAAGAATCTACATTACAGTACAAGAGGGTCCCTTCATTCCAATGAAGGTATCAGTTCTGGATGCAAATGTAAAAACCCCTAAGAGCTATTCTGAAATGACTAAGGATGAGATCATCCTGACAACATTAGATAAAAGAGCACAAAACATTATAGTAAGTGCTATAGATGATGCCACATTTCAGAATCTGGTGCACTGTAAAACCTCCAAGGAAATGTGGGACACCCTGATTGTCTACATGGAGGGAACAAAAGAAGTCAGAGAGGACATGAAATCTATGCTAAATCAAGAATATAAGAGCTTTAGACAAGCTAAGACTACAACATAGCTGAATGTTACAAGAAGTTCTTCAGGATTGTCAATGAGCTGATGACCTATGGAAGAGTCTTCAGTACATATGAACTGAATGACAAGTTTCTCAGGTCACTAACAAAGGATTTGGACACAAAGATATGTGTCATCAGAGAAGTGTCCAAGCTTGCTGATACACCTCCACCCACATTATTTGGAAAGCTGCTATCATATGAAATACAGCTCACTGCCAGAAAAGAGGAGGAGAAAAGCAGTAGGCCTGAATATAAAGAAAGGTTTGTATCCTTCAAGGCTGAAGGCACAAGAAAGGGTTGGAAAAAGTCCTTTTCTCCATCAAGAAGGAGTGCTGAAGCTGAAGAAGAAAATCTTGACAACAACACATCTAATAGCCACACCTCTGATGAGGACTTTGCTGCCTTTACAAGGCAATTCCAAAGATTCATGAAAAAGAAGAAATGTAGAACCAAGCCATCAACATCCTTTTCCAAGGATGAGTATTACAAGAAAAAGAAGACTCCCAAGGAGGACAGGTATGCCTCAAAACCTAGTAAACAAACTAATTCTAAAATAGTTTATTATTATTGCAACATGCCTGAGCATGTCATAGTTGACTGTCTATACAAGAGGACTGAATCCAAAGATAAGAAGAAGCATCAAGGGAAAGACAAGAAGGAGAAATCCCTTGTTGCTCAGAAGCAGAAGAGTTGGACAGACACTTCATCTTCAGGATCAGGAGATGAAGATAATGCTGAAGCATATGTTGGGCTGATCTCAACAGAAGAGGATTCTAGGGAACTAGAATTCCTACAAATGCTGGACTCCATAAATGGAGCAGAAGACTATTGCTGTAGAGGGCTGATGGCTCTATCAGAAAATGATCAGTGCCAGGATCAGCCTGGTCCTAGTAAGGTATACAGTTCTCCCTCAGCTTCAGATTACTACACTGCATCAGATTCAAAAACTTCTGCATCAAGAGATGTGGATGGTTCTGAATTAGAAGGCGATGTGCATAAACTCATTAATGAGTATGGTGGGTTGTTCAAGCTCTGAAGAGGAGCAAGTTTCTTGTCAAGGAGCAGACCAAGGAGATTAAGTCTCTGAAGCAGGCTGCATCAGATTCAGCCATGTTGATAGATTCAAAACGGAAGGAGATTGCCAAACTGAAAAATATTGCTATTATTCAGATGGGCACAATCTCTTTCAAGGAAAATCACATCAAGAAACTTGAGGCAAAACTTCAGCAAGAAAGAGAGTTAGTGGCTAAATTATCCAAACCAAAATCAGTCTTGCCCTTAATAGATAATTTCATTTCTCATAAAGGAAAGACTGGTTTAGGTTTCAAGGGTAGAACTAGGGCCACCAATTTTCATAGAAAAGGTAAGGCCCCAGCATAGCCACTAGCTTCTAATCCCCCTATTTTCTTTAGGAAAGTGATGCAACCAACAAACAGGTATGATCATGATAGTACTCATGGTCACTATGAGGATGAAGATCTCATGGGCAAGGGTGCAAATGCCCATAGATCACACTATAGGCAAACCCATCAGGTTCAAGAGGAAGTCTTGGGGTTTACTGCTCCAGCACCTACACTCAACAGAACTACTGGCAACCAAGCAGTAAAGTCTGTACCTAAGAGAAGGTATAATAGGTTTGAGTGTTGGTGCTGTGGCAAAGTAGGCCATTTTGCCAGGGATTGTTGGTTCAACACAAGTGTTAAAACCAAGAGTAGTCTACCTGTCAGAACAGCTGCAGGATTTCAACCTAACAATGACCTAGGACCCAATAACAATTTGGGTTCTAAGGGTAAGTGATTTTGTATTTGATGTAGGTGAATCCATGTGACCATACCACTATATGGTGCTTGGATAGTTGATGTTCTAGACACATGAATAGAACAAGAAGAATGTTGAGGGACTATGTACCCATAGAGAATGGACCCAAAGTAATCTTTGGTGATCAGAAAAAGGAATCATCAAAGGATTTGACAACATTTTTAGTGATTCAATTACTATCACTAAAGTGGCTTATGTGAAGGGTCTAAAACATAACCTGATCAGCATAAGTCAACTTAGTGATCTATTTTATAACATCTCCTTTCTCAAAGGGGAGTGCCAAATAAGAAGGTCAAGTGATCAAGAGATCATTTTGACTAGCACTAGGAAAGGGAATGTATATTGTCTTAACCTAGATTGTGAGTTTGACAACTCACCCATTTGTCTAGTTGTAGGAGAAAAAGCTTCACTATATGTCAAATGGCACAAGAGGCTTGCCCATCTGAACTATAAGTCAATAGGATAGCTGTTTAGCATGGGGTTAGTGAGGAATGGTCCTCAAGTCAAGTGCATTAAAGAGGATGTGTGTTCTGCTTGCCAAAAGGGAAAACAGACTAAGTCCTCTTTCCATGCACTTGATATCAAAGATTCAATGAGATGTTTATATCTCTTGCATATGGATTTGTTTGGTCCTATGCCAGTTCACAGTCTTGGTAGGAAAGTATACACATTAGTTATTGTGGATGACTATTCTAGATACACATGGGTTTTCTTCTTGAGGCAGAAATCTGAAACCCCAACTGTTTTCCAGACTTTTGTTAGACAAATTCATAATGAACATAACGGTTCAGTGGTCAAAATCAGAAGTGACCATGAAACTGAATTTCAGTCTAAATGTATGATAAAGTTCTGTGATGAACTTGGGATTCATCAGCAATTCTCCTCACCTAGAACTCCTCAGCAAAATGGAGTTGCTGAAAGAAAGAATATGACTCTAATTGAGGCAAGTAGAGCACTACTTAGTGACACTACTCTCCCTGAGTACTTCTGGGCAGAGGCAGTAAATACTGCATGTCATGTTCTCAATATAGCCTCCATCAATAAGAAACATAAGATGACTCCCCATCAGATTTTGAAAGGCAGAAAACCAAATATTTCCTACTTTAGAATCTTTGGTAGCAAGTGTTATGTTTTAGTTAATGGTAAGCACTACTAAACAAAGTTTGCTACCAAATACCTAGAAGAGATATTTGTTGGGTACAACAATAATGGTAGGGCATATAGAATCTACAACTTAACTACCAAAGTTGTAGAAGAATCTGTCCATGTTGTATTTGATGAATCTAAGTTGATTAACAGTGAATTATCTAGTCCTTCAGTTAGTTATACAAGTCTAACAGACAGGCTGGACAAGCTGACCATCAATGAAGAGGTACCTGCTAGGCTGAATGAGGAAAAAGATGCTTGTTGTCTAGGGGGAGAACAAGACTCACTGAATGAAGAAGAAAATGAGGAGCATCAGGTTGAAGAAAATGAAGAAGTCCATGAGGTTGGCAGATTTCCTCCAGCAAGAAGATACTTGAAGGATCATCCAGCACACCAAATTATTGGTGATGCAAGTCAAGGTGTTGTAACAAGAAGCAAGAGTATGAACACAATCCTATGTTCTAGCTTCTTGTCACAAATAGAACCTAGAAAGTTTGAAGAAGCAATGCTAGACACAAACTGGATTGATGCTACGCAAGAAGAGCTGACACAATTCAAAAGATGTAATATATGGGAACTGGTTCCTAAACCATAGGATCATAACATCATAAGAACCAAGTGGATCTACAGAAATAAACTTAATGAGAATGACACTATAATCAAGAACAAGGCCAGATTGGCAGCAAAAGGCTACAAGCAAGAGGAAGGGATTGACTTTGATCAAACTTTTGCCCCAGTGGCAAGGTTGGAGGCTATAAGATTGTTCTTGGCCTATGTTTCCTATCAAGGGTTTAAGGTATATCAAATGGATATAAAGTCAGCATTCCTGAATGGTGACTTAAAAGAGGAAGTCTATGTTGAACAACCCTCAGGTTTTGTAGACTCTCATTATCCTGATTATGTATATAGGCTTAGGAAAGCTCTATATGGTTTAAAACAAGCCCCAAGGGCTTGTTATGAAACCTTGTCTGCTTTTCTCATTGAGAATAAGTTCTCTAGAGGAAAGATAGACAAAACTCTATTCTTTAGGGAATCTAAAGGCAAGATAATCCTAGTGCAGATATATGTTGATGACATTATATTTGGTTCAACTGAAAACAACCTTTGTAGGAAGTTTGCTAAACTTATGCAAGGGAAATTTGAGATGAGCAGTATGAGTGAGTTGAAGTTCTTTTTGGGACTTCAAGTTAGACAGACTGATGATGGATTGTCCATATCTCAGTCTAAGTTCACTAAGGAGTTGATTAAGAAATATGGGATGGACTCAACCTCCACCATGAAAACTCTAATGTGAACAAGTATGCCTATATGCAAAGATGAGGCGGGGAAACCTGTTGATGAGTCTTTGTATAGAGGGATAATTGGCTCCCTACTTTATTTGACTGCTAGTAGACCTGACATCATGTATGCAACATGTGTCTGTGCTAGGTACCAAGCTTGCCCAAAGGAATCTCATTATACTGCAGTTAAAAGAATTTTGAGATATCTTAAGGGAACACCTAATCTAGGCCTTTGGTATCCAAAGAATAGAGATTTCTTACTAACAGGTTTCTCAGATGCAGACTTTGTAGGATGCAAAGAAGACAGGAAGAGTACAACAGGAACCTGTCAATTCCTAGGAGGAAGGCTGGTGTCATGGTGCAATAAGAAGCAAACAAGTGTAGCTATATCAACAGCTGAATTTGAGTATGTAGCTTCAGGTAGTTGCTGTGCACAGTTGTTGTGGATAAAGCACCAACTAGAAGATTATGACATCAAGGTAAGTAGAATTCCACTGTTTTGTGATTCTACCAGTGCTATTTTTATTGCTAAGAATCCTGTATCACACAGTAGAACCAAGCATATAGAAATTAAGTTTCATTTCACCAGAGAACATGTTGAGAAGGGAGATATTAGTCTAGAGTTTGTGAACATAAATAATCAAATAGCTGATATATTTACAAAACCTCTGGATGAAATTAAATTAGGTATGTTGAACCTAGAATAGGTTAGCACAAGCATCCCTTAGAAGAATGTGTAAGTACAAAATTTCTCAGGAAATTTGTCTAAGTTCAAAGTTTGTGTCGACACAAGCACAATTGTGTCGACACACTTAGTATGTTGTGTCGACAAAGAATAAAGATGTGTCGACACAGAAACAGTATCTGTGTCGACAGAAGAATAGGTGTCGACATAACTGTTAGAAAGTAGAGAAAAGAAGCGAAAAGAAGAGAACAAGCCGAATAAACTTTTGAATAATCGAAATTTTATTATCCAAAAAAGATAACTATTACAAAGGTATGCCCTCCCTTATATAGAATGGAGGAGAGAAGAGAGAATACAAATAAGAGATGTGGGACTAAAATTTACAAGCTAAGCGGACTGTACAAAGTAAACCGCACAGGCCGCGCGGTTAGACAGAAGGACTAACCGCACGGCTTACAATAAGAGATGCAGAGAGGTCGCCTGTGAAGATTGCTAGACCGCCCGGTTTACAAGTCGCCGAGTCAAACTGCCAGACCGCACGGTCTCCAACCCGCCAAGACAGACCGCCCGGTCTCCAACTTCAACACTCCCCCTCAAGCTGGAGCATATATATCAATCATGCCCAGCTTGTCGCAAACATGCAAAAACGAGGAGGAGACTGACTTGGTGAAGATGTCAGCTAGCTCTTTATCAGATGTGACAAACGGAGTGCAAATCTGTTCTTTTAAAATCTCTTCACGAATGAAATGGCAGTCAACCTCAATGTGCTTTGTTCTTTCATGGAATACCAGATTTTTGGAGATGTATATGGCGGCCTTGTTATCACAGAACATAGGTAGAGGATGGTTGTACACCTCTCCTAAATCTAGCATGAGAGCCCGCAACCATTTCAACTCACAAGTGGTTGACGCCATACTGCGATACTCAGCTTCTGCACTGGACCTGGAGACAACAGACTGCTTTTTACTCTTCCAGCTCACCAGATTTCCCCCAACAAAGGTGCAAAAACCTGAGGTAGACTTACGATCCCCTTTGTCATCAGCATAACTTGCATCTGAGTAGGCTTCAATCCTCAGATGACCATTCTTCTGAAACAGTAATCCTTTCCCAGGCGCTGCTTTGACATATTCCAAGATCCGCAAGGCGGACTGAAGATGACATTCCCTGGGCGCTTGCATGAATTGACTCACCTTGCCCACAACATAAGAAATGTCGGGTCTGGTCACTGTGAGATATATGAGCTTACCAACCAGACGCCTGTACCGCGAACTATCTGAAAGAAGAGGCGAATCATCTGTCCAGGTTTGTCCTCCCCAATAGCCATGGGACATCGGGCAGGTTTAGCTCCAGTCAATCCTGCCTCTTTTAAAAGATCAAGGGCATACTTACGCTGAGAGAGAACTAAGGAGTCGGGCTTCCGAGAGAGTTCGATCCCCAGAAAGTACTTTGGAGGGCCCATATCTATAGTGATCAGATGTTGGCGAAGATGTCGCTTTGTCAGGGCTACCCCGTCCTGGTCATCGCCAGTGAGAAGAATATCATCGACGTATACAGCAAGAACAACCAGCCCAGAAGGAGTTTTGCGAATAAAGAGAGAGTGATCAGCAGAGCTTCGCACAAAACCAACAGCCGCCACAATACCGCTGAACTTGTCAAACCAAGCTCGAGGACTCTGCTTGAGGCCATAAATTGCCTTCTGCAGCCGGCATACTCGTGTCTCCCCCTGAGCAACATACCCAGGAGGTTGCTCCATGTAAACGGCCTCGTGAAGATCACCATAAAGGAAGGCATTCTTGACGTCCAGCTGAGAAATTGGCCAATCCTGATTGACGGCCACAGAGAGAAGAACCCGGATTGTGCTGAGACGAGCCACAGGGGAGAAGGTGTCAAAGTAATCAACCCCATAGGTCTGAGTAAAGCCCTTAGCCACAAGGCGAGCCTTATACCGATCCACAGTGTCGTCTGGGCTAAATTTGACCACAAAGACCCAGCGACAGCCAACAACATCAGTGCCAAAGGGAGGAGGAATAAGAGTCCAGGTACCCCGCTCAATGAGGGTCGCCATTTCCTCATCCATGGCCATCTTCCAGTGAGGAATAGCAAGGGCCTCCTGATAGGAGCGGGGTGTGGCAGTGGCAGAGATAGCCAGTGCAAAGGCCCTGCGAGAAGGAGTAAGACGATCATAGGAAACAACAGCAGCAAGGGGGTGTAAGGTGCACGTCCGCACCCCTTTGCGAAGAGCTATAGGAAGATCCAGGTCAGCCGGGCCCGCGGCATCCGGAGCATCCGTGGTAGAGAAAGCTGGCCCGGGAGAAGAGAGCGACGGCAGCGGAGAGGAGGGAGAGGGTGGTGGGGAAGGGAGAGAGAGAGGTGGAGGAAGAGGAGGGGGTGGAGACGGTGTAGTGGTGGAGAGTGTAGGAGGAGACGAGGGAACGAAGGGAACGGCAGGACAATCAGAAGCTGGGAGAAGAGGAGAAGAGGCATCCGAGAAGTAGGAGGTATTCTCGAAGAAGGTGACGTCAGCAGAGACGAACTGCTTACGAAGGACGGGATCAAAGCAACAGTAGCCTTTCTGAGTGGTGGAATACCCCAGAAAGACACATTTGGTGGAGCGAGGGGAGAGTTTATCACGGGTGGCAGAAGGGGCATGCACAAAGGCAGTGTATCCAAAGATTTGGAGAGGGAGAGCAAACGGCTCCTTGCCCGGATACAAAATGGAGAACGGGGTTTGGCCATGGAGAACCGTGGAGGGAATGCGATTGATGAGGTAGCAGGCAAGGAGAACAGCATAGCCCCAATAGGAGCGAGGAACATGCATCTGGGTCATCAAGGTGCGAGCGACATCGAGCAGGTGTCGGTTTTTGCGTTCGGCTACACCATTTTGTTGTGAAGAATAGACACAACTAGTTTGATGAAGAATCCCATTTTGCATGCAGAATGTAGAGAAGTCACGACTGAGATATTCTGCGGCATTATCAGACCGAAAAACTTTGATAGAAATATCAAACTGAGTTTTGATCATGAGATAGAAGGATGTCCATACAGAGAATAATTCGGAGCGATCTTTTAACAGATACACCCACGTACAGCGAGAGAAATCATCAATGAACGTGACAAAATAGGAACTACCCCGACCAATGGTAAGAGTAGGAGAAGGACCCCAGATGTCGGAGTGGATAAGATCAAACGGACGGGTAGAGCTACGAACGTGCTTTGGAGGGAAGGAGGAGCGGTGATGCTTGCCAAGCTGACAGGCCTCACAGTTGAGCGGAGGACTTTGAGGAGGAAGGTGAGGCAGAAGTTGACGAAGAAGACGGGGAGGAGCATGACCAAGGCGGAGATGCCATTGGAGAAGATCTGTGGAGGTGGAGGAGAAGGTGGAAAAAGCAGAAATGTTGTCTAGGAAGTATAAGCCGCCACTCTCAGTCCCAGTAGCAATCGTCCGTTGGGAGTCCGGATCCTGAAAAGAGCAAGAAGTAGAAGTAAATGTGACGGAACACTGTAATTGCTTGCAAAGAGATGTAACAGATAATAAGTTGCACGGGAACTGGGGCACGTATAGAGTATCCGCCAAGTGAAGAGACGGGGTGACATGAACTATCCCTGTGCCATGAACTGATGATGAAGAGCCGTCAGCGAGAGTAACTGGGGGCAAGCGAGCATGTTTTTCTAGGAGAGAGAAACACGGGAGATAGACGGTCATATGATTCGTAGCACCAGTGTCGATCAGCCATTTGCCCTGAGTAACAACGTGTGCACGACCAGAAGACGTGACAACCGAGGCGAAAGCCATGAAGGGAGGAAGAAGAAACTGCAGCGGTCTCGGTGACAGCACACCAGCGGCACGAAGGGCCACGACCAAGGTGCAGAGCACAAGCCGCGCGACTAAACCAGGAGGTCGCGGCGACTAACAAGAGAAGCGGCTAAGAGCGAAGAGGCGGAGAGGCCGCTCAAACAAGGAAGAATCCGCGTGAAACCGCGGCGGGAACAAAAGGGAAGAAGCCGCGTGAACACGAGCGGCTAGGATTCAGATCAAGGCACAGCGGGGAAGAAGTCGCGCGGACTGCAAAGGGCCGAGCGAACAGAAGAGAGGAGAAGAGCAGGTGACCGCGACCAAGATGCGGGTAAGAAAGGGACAACCCGCACGGTCAGGCAGATCACAGCAGTTGCGAGAATGCGGTCAAGGGCACAGCGGGGAAGAGGTCGCGCAGACTGAAAAGGCCGAGCGAACAGAAGAGAGGAGAAGAGCAGGTGACCGCGAACAAGCCGCAGAACGCGGAAGACAAGTCGCGAACAACAGAGAGCGCACAGAATCAGGAGGAAAAGACCGTGTCCTCTGATACCATGTTAGAAAGTAGAGAAAAGAAGCGAAAAGAAGAGAACAAGCCGAATAAACTTTTGAATAATCGAAATTTTATTATCCAAAAAAGATAACTATTACAAAGGTATGCCCTCCCTTATATAGAATGGAGGAGAGAAGAGAGAATACAAATAAGAGATGTGGGACTAAAATTTACAAGCTAAGCGGACTGTACAAAGTAAACCGCACAGGCCGCGCGGTTAGACAGAAGGACTAACCGCACGGCTTACAATAAGAGATGCAGAGAGGTCGCCTGTGAAGATTGCTAGACCGCCCGGTTTACAAGTCGCCGAGTCAAACTGCCAGACCGCGCGGTCTCCAACCCGCCAAGACAGACCCCCCAGTCTCCAACTTCAACAATAACCTTGTAGAGACCTTATATCTAGATGATTTTTCGTGTCGACACACAAAAGTTGGTGTTGACACAACTATGTCAAGACATGACCAGCCCGTGTCGACTTTGACACATGTATGTTGACATCTAGACATGTCCACTAAATCTTAGTTTTGTCGAGACCTAGGTCATTTCTGTTGACACATGTAAAATTTGGTCGACTATGGGTCGTCTTTTGACCTGCCCTTTACGCTAACACTCTAAATAGGTCTAGCCAAAATCTGGTCGACTACGCTTTCAGAAATCTAGGATATGCACCTTGTGTCGACAAAGACCTTCTCTTCTTTTCTCTTCCATCTCTCTCGACAATGGCGCCTCACCAAGATGATAAGGTGAATGAAGGATATGAGCTGGTTCGTGGAGGATTCACAACAACTTCACAAGAAATCTAGGGTGTCATTACCCTAATTTCTGATAATGGATTAGAATTCTTGGTCTCAGAGCCAACAAAAATTTGGAAAAAGGAAGTCATGGAATTCTATTCTTCTGCTACTGTGGACCCAGAAGGGAAGAAGATCAAAGCTACAGTTCAGGATTCACGAGTTAGACTAACGCTAAAGACTCTCAGGAAATCACTCCAACTTCCCATGATTAAGGATGATGACGAAATTGTTTCATCCAAAACTAAAGAAGCACTAAGTTGGTGCGGGCTAAATCCTAATATCAAGTTTGGATCATCTATTGCCCGGAAAGGGATGAATTCCCAAGGAACGTTTCTGTCTGAAGTAGTTGGGAAGGTAATTCTTTGTAAGACTGGTGGACATGACAGAATTTCAGTCCAAATGTTTAATGTAATGACAAGGAGTATTTTCACCATAAAACAGACTGGGCATCAATAATTTTTGATAAGCTTCAAGAAAGAATAAAGAAACCAAATCTGGGAAGGATTTTGAGTTTATGTCTATCTGCTACAATACCAGATGTTCTGAACCAACTTCCAGGAACCAAAATCAATCACATGAGGAGGATGAATGTGAGAATTCTATCTAGATGGGATAGAGTTTTGACAAAGGAGGTATCTACTCCACAGAAAGCTGTTAAGAAAGATAAACAACAGAAAAAGGTTATTCCACAAGCAGAATCCTCCAGTGATTCTGAAGAAGAAGTGGTCTTCAGTTCAGATGAAGACAGGCCACAAATAAAAGCACAAGATTAAGTGGAGAGCAGTATGCATTTAAAGCAACAGGTAGTCTCCACTCCAGGGGGAGAAAATCCTGAACCAGCAGTACAATACACAGTACAAGTTGAGCTGCCTGCCCATGGGGGAGGTATTACTGAAGCTGCTCTAGAAAGTGAGCATGCTGCTGATTCTATTATGGCAATAGTGTCAGAAATCAATAATGAAGAACTAATAAATGCTGGGAAAGAAGTACAAGATGAGCAGCTACAAGATACTACACAAAATATTCAAAAAAGTATCTCCTTTATATAGAATGACGTGGATAAAGATCTAGATGTCCAGGGAGAACCATCTGTTTTCCAAACAAATTTTGTTCCTCCTATTCAGCTGCAGCAAGAGGTAACTATGGAAGAGCTATTCCCTGAACACCCAACAGCAAGGACTGAGGTGGAGCAGCAAACCATAGAAAAAGAACTTCCAAGTATTGAGGGGGAGATGTCTCAGCATGCCCCAACTGATAAGGAACTAGTAAATATACAAAGTTCCTCAGAATCTTCTGATGATGAAGAAGCATAAATGGCTAAGAAAAGGAAGTTAGCTGACTTAAGAAAACAGAGCTCAGGCTATAAAAAGACCTTACAATCAGTCACACCACCACCTGCTCAAAGCATGGATTTCAGTTCCCTACTGGTCCAATTGCAAGTGAAATTGGATGAGCAAAGGTAGTCTTTGGAAAGGTATGTGGATGAAACACATAAAGATTTGCAATTCAATCTGGCTCAAGATATCAAATCAATCAGGTTTGAAGTAAATCAAAATAAGAAAGAAATGACAGATTGATTCCACAAGGGAGGAAATATTATGGTATTCTTGGCAAAGAAACAACAAGAACTCACTAATAAAGTGGAAGACATTGCAGTTAAGCAACGATATGTTCTTGAGAATCAAATCAGGATGAATGATAATCTCAAAGAGTCACACCTTGCCATTCTTACACAGATTGATAATCTAACAACTTCTCTCAAAGCTGAAGTGTCCAAGCGGATCAAAGAATATCTAGCTGCAGTTCAGGACACATTTACAAAATCTCACAAGAATATTTCTGATTTCTTGCAGAAGTTCAGGACTTGTTACAAAGAAGGGACAGATTATCTTGTTAACCAAGTCAGATTTCAGAAGGATGATCTGAGAGATCATATTGAAAGAGAAGTCATAAAGGGGGAGAGGGTGTTAGTCAAAGCCAGCTCAGATCATGCTAAATGGATATCAAATAGCATCAGAGCAACTCTTGGATATCCCCCTTGTATGATGATGACAATGTTGCTGAGTCTGGAGTGCAACCTGCCTATATTGAGGGAGATCAACCTGAAGTTGCTCAAGTCATTTACCCTCCAACTAATTTTAACATGGTTCACCAAGAAGTTCAGTCAATGTACAACCCTCCACAGGAGGCTAAAAATATTATTATTGAAAAAGTGGAAATGTCAGAGGCTGCCAAGGAAGCTCAAAAGGAAGCACAACTGTCCAAGAAAAGGTTTAGAGAACAGGCTGAGTTGAAGCATGATTTTGAGCAATAGAGCCCTACTTCCAGGAATATTATATTGACTGGCTGGAAAGCTGTGAAGGACAAGACCCATGAAAGGGGTAAATGGTATACTGAGCAAGAGTGGAACAAGTATCAAGCCAGACAGGAAGCCATTCTTCAATACAGAAGGAAAGCAAAAGCTGGGAAGTTACCTGCTAATGCTCTGGAGTCTAGCAAGTACTTCTCAAAGCCTTTTCATTATTTTGAAAGACAAAGGATAAGGGATGAAGAACAAAAAAAGAAGGATCTGAAAGGAAAGAAACCTGATGATGATGTTGAACCTACTGTGCAGGCTCAGATCAAATCAGGAAAAGGCATTGTGATTAAGGAGCCTAATCAATTATAGGATAGTTAGGCTTATGTATAGAACAATGTAACCTTTTGGATTTTGTTCTAAAGAAAACTGTGTAAACTTAAAATTTCTCTATAAGTAAATGAAATCAGTTTCAGTATCCATTTCAGTTGTTTACAATGTTTATATGTTACCCTGCAGTGAAATGCATGTACATCTATTTCTTTTTATGTGTTTTATTATGAGTGATGTATATCTTTGACTAAAGGTTATGACTTCTCCAAATAGGGGAAGATTGTTGGGTACACTGTTTATATGTACCAGATTTGGAGAAGACTCATCTTAATCAATGATATACATCAATTCGTATTTGATGTATGTTTGAGTTTCATTGTGCAGGTTTAAGCATTGGAAGAAAATTTTCTAAGTACAAGTGTCGACACTTGTGAAGAATTATGTCGACACTTGTGAAGAATTATGTCGACACCTAAAGAAGAAGTTGAGTCGACATCCAGGCATTGTGTCGACACCAACATAAGAAGCTGTGTCGACACCCAGACTTGTGTCGACACTTGTGAAGAATTGTGTCGACACCTAAAGAAGAAGCTGAGTAGACACTCAGACTTGAGTCGACACATGATGAGTCCACTTTATATACCTATTTTCGGACTCATCTGGGTTAGTTTTAACGTGTTTGCACTTCACTTTTAGTTCTTTATCATTCCTATTTCATCTAATCTTTATTTCCATAGGAAGTACACATTTATGCCCGTGGTTGTGTATTTTGTTATTTTTTATAGTTTGTACTCCTTTTTGTGATTGCCTGGAATGTCTGCACAGATCAGTGATTGGTTTTTCCTTTCGGTACAGGGGTCGTGTGCGTGTTCCTGGATGGTTGTGAAACAGGAATACTGCGCACGATCATGAGATCTAATGCGCATGACCACTGGTCGTGCGCCCCTGATTCTTGCGCACTACTCTACATTTTCCAGAATCAGCCTGGGGTAAGCGCACGACCACTGGACATATTGCGCACGACCACTGGTCGTGCGACACTGATCGTGTGCATTGATTCCTCTTTTTTGGAGTCCTGTCTGGGGTAATCGCACGACCATTGGACTTAGTGCGCACGACCATTGGTCGTGCGCCACTACTCGTGCGCGTTATCCCAGTTCTTCTTCCTGATATTCCATGCCAGTGCGCACGAGCACCAGACATAGTGCGCACGGCCATTGGTCGTGCGCATGTGATCGTGCACATTGTTAATTTTTGCTTTGTATAAATAGTGCAGGTCTCGCCCTAATTCGAGAGAGGATCTGAAGCTCGACATTTCTTCGCTGTTTTCCGCCTTCTCCGCCGTTCCACTTCATCTTCCACCCTAGGGAGGTGCTCCAGGCAAGCTTTCACCGCAAAATCCAAGCCGGAGCTTGCTCTCGGCCTTCTCCTTCATCCGTGAGCTTCAAGTAGGGTTTGACGCCATAACCATCAAGCAAAGGAAAGCTAGCAAACTTCGTCCGCTATCGTGAGATGAAGAATACGGGCCATTGGAAGGTGGTGACAGCCCTTCTCTATCCCGGATGCAGTTGAGGACCGAGCTTGGACGCGGAATGACAACCCGATGATTCCAACCGTGAATCCTCAGCAAGGCTTCGGATTCTGTCAATCTGTTGACTTGTTCTTGCTTTATTGTTGAACATTGGTGTTTAAATCTATTTATATTGATGAAGTGCACTTTGGTTGTATATGTTATGTGTATCATGTCTATGTGATTCCTATTTCATTTTACTGCCTAAGTTGCTTGAGTTGCGCCATATTCCATCCACCACCATCCACCCTTGCCGCACTAGCAATTGCTAGTGGAGTGTGTTGCGAAGAGGTGCTCACGACCCTCATTCCGCCATTCTCACTACCTCATCCGCAAGCCTACTCGCCCATCTGCCTAGCGATTCGGTGCATAGCAGCCCGACTAGTCTTCCATACCGCCTGGCGAAGCATCGCATAGCGGCGTTGCATAGGAGTAGTTGTTAGATTTTTACTTTCTTTTTATCGTAACATCAAACCCCCCCTAGTTAGCTCCGACCTGAGGACTTCAATCTCAAGTCCTCCTCGAAATTAACTCCACCTTAGTGTATTCCTTGTGAGATCGATACTTGGGATAACCCCCATTTTATATTACTTGTGCGACCGGTTCACTGTCGTGATCTTAAGCATCAAGTTTTTGGCGCCGTTGCGGGGAACACAGTCGTGTGAGTTTTTGTAGAGGAAGATAAGAGATAGAAGCCCTTTTTCATTTGTTCATATCACTTTCTTCTTTGTTTTAATTTTTAGCATTTGTGTTTGTTTTTATTTGTTCCTATTCTAGTTTTAATTTTTCTGTAGCAGGTTTTCCTATTCTTTTATTTGTGGTGTGTAGTTAATTGTTGCTTAGAAACTTTCTGTTGGTGAATTATTCTTGTTGCACCATGTATTCTTATATGAATATCCGTTGTCGATGGTGCGGGGATTATAGGCATGGTAGTGATGAGTGCCCCACTTAAGAATGGGGCATAATTCTCGTGGTTTTGTGTATGGAGCACCGTCTTCTTATGGTACTTCATACACCCAACCCAGGTCTTATGGTCACTCCTCTTCTACGCCTTCATCTTTTTCTTATTCCTCTCTGGTCCCACCTGTACCGAGGAGTAATGGAAAATGATGTTTGTGTTGTAGTAGCATCGACCACGTGTTGAAAGATTGCGCAGAATTTCAGCGCCAGTTGGAGGAGGATGATGAACCGGGTATCCGATTCATTCCATCCACCTCTCAATCGGCTGCCCCTTCTGATTCTGATGATATGTTCGCAGCACCACCTTGTCTATGGGGGACTACTACGGATATACCCATCAGACTCTCTGCTGATAGGTATGACGACATTATGGCACCGTCTCTCCCCATGCACTCTTCCCCTCTTGTTGATTCACCCCCGGAGGAACCTGCACATATTTTCTCTGATGCTGTTGTTCCTCTGCCTTCTTTGCAAGAATTATCTATCCCTATTTTTAGTGAGTCGGTTGATGATGTTAGGCCGGATTGTGATTCTGAGCCTGAGGATGTGCCCATGTTTGACGAGGATATTATTTTCATTAATGGACAGTATTACGTCTTGGAACATGTGGATGCACCGAGGTGTGTTGATGAGGATATCCTCTTTGTTGAGGAAGTTTCCACTTCCTTGATGGATGAGGAGGTCCAAACCACCACCGAGGACCTCGAGCTCGCGGATTCCCCTCGCCATGACTCATATGACGTCGTCGATGATCTATGTCGGGATCCTGCTGGGAGTGAGACCGGTACCACTCCCCCAATTTCTGATTCTTTTAGTTATTCATATCCTTTATTTCTTGATCCCATTTCTGTATCTGAGCCTGTGCGGGTTGAGTCTTTGCAGGTTCTTCAGGAGGACTTGGAGCTTTCAGCTCGAGTCATGGATGATAGCATCCTCTTTTGCGAGGAGGTTGATTCCTCCTCTGTTGAGGAAGCTCCATTCATCGCTTTCTCCTCTTGCAGACTCCCTGTAGACGATACCTTGCTAGGCAAGGATTTATTTTATGATAAGATGAGCGAGGACCAGTGCTCCTCCTCTTCTTATTTCTAATTTCCTCTACCTGTGTTGGGCAGGTATTACTATTTAGGTAGAGGGGTAACTGTTCTATCGCCGTATCGGTACCCATTACCGAAACGGATATTGGAACAGTTACATGTGCATTTTTCTTTTCATAGACCCATTAGCTAGAACCTTTTCATAGCCGAATAAGTCGTGCTGGGATGACAATAACCCCAGTACTTATCTTTTATATTCTGCAATTTTTATTTTTTCATGTCTATTTTAGTTTTAGTATTTATTTGTATTTTGTATAGTTTTCTTTTGTTTTTGCGGAGCTCACCCCTGCAGGTATTGTTGGGTATTGTATCCACAATGTACCTGATTTGAAGAAGCCCCTGGACAAGCTAAGGTCAATAGACTATGTATTTGATAAACTTTTTCAAGTTGTACTTGCAGTTTCTCCACGCTAAGTGCACACCAATGTCAGGGTGCAGTAGGTCAATATACACGGATCTGCACGACGTAATCCCTCGTTGAGCAGATCAGTGTGTTGGCCTATGTGTACTCTCTCTATTGGAGTGCACTTACTTTCAAGTACAGGGCCGCTCATATGCAAGAGAAGACAAGGAGCATGGAGGATCAAGGAGCAGCTCCTAGGTGGAAGACGAAAAATCGTCCAAGGCAAATTCGACGAGAATCACCAAGTGATTCTCGCCGAATCGGCGAGAATCACTAAGTGATTCTCGCCGAATCGACGAGAATCATAAGTGATTCTCGCCGACTCCTTCTGGCCATCTCATTATGGTGCCAAGTAAGATTCGGCGAGAATCACTTGTAATTCCTGCCGAACCAGTGGTCATGCAGCCCATGAATACAAGTTGAATTCGTTGAGAATCGACAAGTAATTCGACGAGAATCACAATCGATTCTCGACGAATCGTCGAGAATCACTTGTGATTCTCTCCGATTTGTCGAGAATCGTCTGCGATTCTCGCCGATTTTTCCTTGGCGTTTTCTCAGTTAATTTCCTGAACCGGATTCTGTCTCAGCTAATTTCCTGAACCGGATTCTGCCACTGCTTAATATTTGGACCGGGACTTGGGGGCTACTTCTGTGGGTCCCACAAACGGTCTTATTGGGGGTAGCTACAGTATTTATACTCGGGTATTTTTGAACGAAAAAAAAGACAGAAAAACACGCCGAGCTCACGGAAACCCTAAGATCGCGAAATCCTTCCGCCGCCTCCGTCGCCGCTCGCGCAAGTCCGTCGCCGCCACTGATAGATCTTCTTCCCGATCTCCGGCGACAGTAGCTTAGCAAGGCTTGTGTCTCACGCGTCTATCCAGAGATCCTTTGTCTCTCGATTTGTTGATCGGAAACACTTCCCATCCGAATCGATCGAGACGACCGATCCTCGTGTGACCGTTGGTAGACCGAGCTTGCTTCGCAACGAAGTTTGGATCTCCAAGTTCAGCAGCTGCTCTTCATCGTAGCCGCCGATCTCGAAGCTAGCCGCCGCTCGTGTGCCGCCGCCGGTTCCGGGGAGATCTTCTCCAAGAGAGACCAAGGTCGTAGACTCTTCATCGACTTCAAGAACACGTCGTCGAACAAAGAGGAACACCGGAGTCTCCAAGAGAAGTTTGTATCACGTGTACATTCTACATTTTCATTTCGTTGTAAAGGAACTTTTGTTCCGAGTTGTAAGGGTTGGGTGCAACCCGCTTTGTGGGAGTGTTGACTCTCACGTGTGGAAGGGCTCCTTCCGTTAGTGAAGGGATTGGATTTCAATCCCGTTGGTGAAGTGACCGAGTCGTCCCTTGTTGGGGAGATAGGTCGAAGGGGGAAAGTGGATGTACCCAAGTCGGGGAACCACTATAAATTTGCTGTGTATTCTGTGTGCTGTGTTTGTTGTTTTTATTGTGCAGGTACATCTGTAAATTCTGCAAAAGAACCGCACGTCACCTATCCCCCCCCATAGGTGCACGTAGCCGACACTAGGTGGACTTTCAAGTGGTATCAAAGTGAGGTTCCTCAACAAAAAGGCTAACACCTTGAGGTGAATCCTGCCACTAGTGTCAACAAGGAGACATACGGCTACCATGGACGGGCTCAAGTACTCCGGCAAGATCCCAGTGTGCAACAGACTCAACTTTCCTATCTGGAAGGAAAGGATCAGGTTCTATATGGAAGCAGTGGACCCTCGACTGTTCATGATCGTGCTGGAGGGACCTTATGTACCCACTAAGGCCTCCACCATTGATCCCACCAAGAAAGTGCCAAAGACACTCTCTGAAATGGACAAGGATGAGATGGTCCTAGTGGGCCTTGACATGAAGGCAAGAAACATCCTGGTCAGCGCGGTTGACGACTCTATGATGCAAAACTTCAGCAACTACAGGACAGCTCAGGAGATTTGGCAGTGCCTAATCATCCTAATGGAGGGCACAGATGAAGTGAGGGATGATCGGAGATCCCTCCTGAACCAGAAGTATGAGGCCTTCCGGCAAGGGCCTAAAGAAGAGATCGGAGTCACATACGAGAACTTCCTGAAGATTGTCAACGCCCTCAAGGGCTATGGAAGAGTGTTCACCAATGGTGAACTCAATGACAAATTCCTTAGGTCCCTTACTAAGGAATGGGACACAAAGATCTGCGCCATCAGAGAATTTGGCAGACTAGCAGAAACTGATCCACAAATCTTGTTCGGGAAGCTGATGTCCTATGAACTTCAGCTGAACACCAGGAAGGCAGAGGAAGAAGCAGAGAAGGCTGCTGCAAAAGAAAAGACTGTGGCTCTAAAAGCCAGTCACTCCAGAAAAGGGAAGGGTGCGGTGTCGTACCGTGCCAGGAATAAGGAAGAAGAGGAGGACTCCGATCCATGCTCCTCCAGCTCAGATCTGTCGGAAGAGGATTTCTCCCTCATCACTCGAGAGTTCAAGAAATTCCTCAAGATGAGGAATCAAAGGAAGAGAGACGGCTCCTCATCCAGACATCAGAAGAAAAACTACTCTTCTGACAGGTATGCATCTAAACCTAACAAACATCGTTCTTCTGATATTATTTGCTTTGGATGCAATAAGCCAGGTCACGTCGTGGCCGACTGCCATCAAAGCAAAAGAGATAAAGGGAAAGGAGAGGAGCTCAAATCCTCCAGAGATAAGAAGGAGCGGAGCTACATCGCAAGAAGACCAAAGACACTAAGTGAGTCTGATTCCTCAGACTCCAGTGATGATGAGGAAGCCTACTTCGGGCTGGTGGGTCGCTCAGACTCAGAAGGAGAATGTCCCCCATTTACTGGGAAGGTAAAAGCTCACACCCCTCTCTCCGACTCCGACTCTGATCCTGAGTCTCAGGATGATGAACCTGAGGATGGCCCTTCGGCCCGCGAAGCTGAACTCCTCGAGAAGTATGAGCTTCTGCTCAACACTTTCGACGAGTGCCGTAAGAGACTGAGGGCTGAGAAGAAGGAAGTAAAATTCCTTAAGGGTGAGTGTGTATCCCTAAGGGAAGAGGTCACTAGTTTGATTTCTCTCCGGCAGGAACACCTTGACCTGACTTCAAAGCACTCAGAGTCTTTGCAGCTCCTTGATCTCAAGCAGGAGGAAGTCAACAAATTGGAAGAACTACTTGCGGCAGAAAGGAAGATCGTACAGAGCTTCTCTATGCCAAAAACAGTGCTTCCAGTCGTTGACACCTTCTCTGCTCAGGCCAAAGGAGCTGGCTTGGGGCATATTGGGGCATCTGGTTCTTCATCTAGGAGGAACAAGAACCAGAGGAAGAATAAGGCCGCCAAGAAGGCCTCTGCTGATGAAAAGGGGAAGGCTCCTATTAGTCCTGTTGCGTTCAGAAAGCCTGGCTTTCCTTGCAACCAACATGACTTTGAGTCAACATTTGAGCATCATTTCCGGCCCTCGGTTGCAAAGCCTAAGAGCCGGTATGACGGTTGGAACTTCCCCCGGAACTTTGGTGAGAGTGCCTTCAAGGCACCTTATGAGGAGATCCACATAGGAAATTATGGTCCGTTCTCTAGCGGCCATAATGGAAAGCAGGCGCCAAAAGTCAAGCCTGTTATTCAGAAGGTGACAAAGTCATGTGACTGCCGTCACCATGAGGCCTCCACCTCCAGATCCAAGGCCCCAGCTGTACCCGTTGTTCCCAGAGTAAGGCAGGAGCCTCGGAAGAGATACAACAGGTTCGACTGTTGGTGCTGTGGCAAAGTCGGTCACTTTGCCGTGGATTGTTGGTTTAATCCAAGGAACTACGAGACTCCCCATGTTAACAATGCGAGACCGACCACTCGTAGGGTTAACCGACCGAGGGGGAGTGTGCTAACCAGGAATCTAGGACCCAAGTTCGATTGGGTTCCTAAGGCAAATTAATTTTGTTTTGCAGGAATGTCCAAAGGCCACCAAAACGCCAATCTGGTATTTGGACAGTGGATGCTCCCGGCATATGACCGGGACAAGAAGCCTGCTGCGTGATTACACTCCAGTCGAGAATGGACCCAAAGTCATCTTTGGAGGGTCAGATCGAGGAGTCACCAGAGGTTATGGTATGATTTCCAACGGTATAATCTCTATCACTGACGTGGCTTATGTTGAAGGGTTAAACCATAACCTGATCAGTGTAAGTCAGTTATGTGATAAAGGTTATGACGTTAAGTTCTGCAAGGATAAATGTTTGATAATTTCACGTACCTCCTCTGAGACGGTATTATCAGGCATTAGGAGCAGAAATATCTTCTGCTTAGATTTTCTTAGTATAGATTCATCTACCCCCGTATGCCTTGTGGCAACAGGCAGTGCTTCTCTTTGTGAACAATGGCACAAGAGATTGGCACATATTAATTATAAGACAATTAGTATGCTATTTTCTAAGAATTTAGTAAGAGATGCTCCCAGTATCAAGTGCATCAAGGATAGCCCCTGTCATGCTTGCCAGATGGGCAAACAGACACGGGCTACCTTTAAGAGCATTGCAGACAAAGACTCTTCCCGATGTCTTTACCTGCTACATATGGACTTGTTTGGCCCAATGCAAGTTCATAGTTTGGGAGGCAAGTCATATACGCTAGTGATAGTTGATGATCACTCACGGTTTACATGGGTGTTCTTTTTGAAACGAAAGTCAGATACTTTTGACATCTTCACTAATTTTGTCAAGCAAGTTCAGAACGAATTTAACTGCTCCGTGGTCAAAATCCGAAGTGACCATGGAACAGAATTCGAATCTGGTGCTATGACAGAATTTTGTGAAGAACAAGGTATCTTTCATGAGTTTTCCTCCCCGCGCACTCCTCAGCAAAATGGAGTTGCGGAGAGGAGAAATAGAACTCTCATTGAAGCCTGCACGACCATGTTGAAAGATGCTTCTCTCCCGGAATACTTCTGGGCAGAGGGTGTCAATACGGCATGTCATGTACAAAACCGAGCTTTGATCAACAAACATCATCGTAAGACGCCCTACGAGCTACTGAAAGGCAGGAAACCAACCATGTCCTACTTGAGGATCTTTGGTTGCAGATGCTATGTACTAAATAATGGGAAGTATCCGCGTACTAAATTCGGTGAAAAATGCTTCGAAGGTATATTCATGGGATATAGTTCCCATAGTCGGGCATATAGGGTCTTCAATAAGAAAACCTTAGTGGTAGAAGAATCAATAAATGTTGTATTTGATGAAGGAAGCTTGCTTAACAGCAATTCTTCCAGTTGTATTCTTGAAGATGCAGGTGCTAGACTTGACCAGCTGAATCTGGATGAGACCCCTAAAGATGACGCACCCAAGTACGTCAAAGTTTCCACATCCACGTCATCTGAAAATATTGAAGATCAAGATGGAACAAATCTTTTAGAAGAACGAGAAGCACAAGAAGTAGCTGAAGCTCCAGACGCCAGACTTCTAGAGCTCCGTCACGTGAGGGATCATCCTAGAGAACAGATCATCGGAGATCCTCGTGTAGGCGTCAGAACTCGAAGAGGTACAACTAACGAAGTATTGCATCTCAGCTTCCTGTCTCAGGTTGAGCCAAAGAAGTTCGATGATGCGAACAAGGATGCGGCATGGATTCTGGCCATGCAAGAGGAACTACATCAATTCGAACGTTGCAAGGTTTGGACGCTGGTTCCCAGACCATACAAGCAGAATGTCATTGGCACGAAGTGGATTTTCAGAAACAAGCTGGATGAACATGGTGTCATCATAAAGAACAAGGCCAGGCTGGTGGCTCAAGGTTACAGACAGGAGGAAGGGATTGACTTCGACCAAACCTTCGCACCAGTCGCAAGGCTCGAGGCAATCCGGTTGTTCCTGGCATATGCTTCACACAAAGGATTCACTGTCTACCAAATGGATGTGAAATCGGCATTCCTGAACGGAGACCTGAAAGAGGAAGTATACGTCGCTCAACCCCCAGGTTTTGTCGACCCTACTTATCCCAATCACGTTTATTTTCTTAATAAGGCCTTATATGGGTTGAAACAAGCTCCCCGAGCTTGGTATGAGACTTTATCTAGTTTTCTTCTTGAGAACAAGTTCTCCAGAGGTAAAATAGATAAAACATTGTTTCTCCGGGAAGTCAAAGGCAAGATTTTGCTGGTGCAAATCTATGTCGATGACATAATATTCGGCTCAACGGACAACAATCTTTGCAAAAAGTTTTCCAAACTTATGCAAGGAAAGTTTGAAATGAGCAGTATGGGAGAGCTCAAGTATTTCTTAGGCCTTCAAGTGAAACAGTCTGAGGATGGAATCTTCATCTCTCAGACGAAGTTCACAAATGAACTCCTTAAGAAATTCGGTATGAAGAGTGCAACCTCTATGAGGACTCCAATGGGATCCACCATGTCTCTGGATAAGGATGAGAAAGGTAAACCTTTCGATAAAACCAAATACAGAAGCATCATTGGATCCCTGCTCTACCTTACTGCCAGTAGACCGGATATTATGTTCTCCAAATGTGTATGTGCCCGATATCAGGTGAACACTAAGGAATCTCACTATGTCGCTGCAAAGCGAATTCTAAGATACCTTAAAGGTACTCCTAATCTTGGCTTGTGGTACCCGAGGAACAATGATGTCGAGCTAATAGGCTTTTCAGATGCTGATTTTGCAGGGAGCAGGGATGACAGGAAAAGCACCTCCGGGACGTGTCAATTCCTCGGCAGGAGGCTTATCTCATAGAACAGCAAGAAACAAAATTGTGTTGCAACCTCCACAGCAGAGTCCGAGTATATCTCGGCAGGAAGCTGTTGCGCACAACTCCTTTGGATCAGAAATCAGTTGGCCGACTACAACCTTCAGTTCAAGGAAGTTCCAATGTACTGCGACTCCTCCAGTGCAATTGCCATTGCCAACAATCCGGTGTCGCACAGCAGAACGAAGCATATTGAAGTACGCTACCACTTCATTCGGGAGCACGTGGAGAACAAGGATATCTCTCTCTGTTATGTCCCCACGGACAAGCAGATTGCTGATATATTCACAAAGCCCCTAGACGAGGCAAAGTTCAATCTTTTCAAGACAGAATTGGGGATGCTCAATTATGAAGAATGAAGACTACAGAGGCTCCCAACTCGTGCATAATCTGAGGGGGAGCCGGGAACTCCAGCGTGAGTACAGATGCAAGAACTGAGGGGGAGCTAAGGGCCAAAGGTTCCTGACCCTGATTTGCCGAAGCCGAAAAGGGGGAGATAACCCTCTCGGGGTCAAGGCTAAGGTGGCTCCAGCTTGCTCCCAAGCACTCGGTATTGGTAAGGGATGTTAAGTTTATGGTCTTCAGCTGCTTTCCTTTTCATTTGCTCTATTCACCTTAGCTTGTAGGGTTTAGGCTTCTTCAAATAGGGGGAGATTGTTGGGTATTGTATCCACAATGTACCTGATTTGAAGAAGCCCCTGGACAAGCTAAGGTCAATAGACTATGTATTTGATAAACTTTTTCAAGTTGTACTTGCAGTTTCTCCACGCTAAGTGCACACCAATGTCAGGGTGCAGTAGGTCAATATACACGGATCTGCACGACGTAATCCCTCGTTGAGCAGATCAGTGTGTTGGCCTATGTGTACTCTCTCTATTGGAGTGCACTTACTTTCAAGTACAGGGCCGCTCATATGCAAGAGAAGACAAGGAGCATGGAGGATCAAGGAGCAGCTCCTAGGTGGAAGACGAAAAATCGTCCAAGGCAAATTCGACGAGAATCACCAAGTGATTCTCGCCGAATCGGCGAGAATCACTAAGTGATTCTCGCCGAATCGACGAGAATCATCAGTGATTCTCGCCGACTCCTTCTGGCCATCTCATTATGGTGCCAAGTAAGATTCGGCGAGAATCACTTGTAATTCCCGCCGAACCAGTGGTCATGCAGCCCATGAATACAAGTTGAATTCGTTGAGAATCGACAAGTAATTCGACGAGAATCACAATCGATTCTCGACGAATCGTCGAGAATCACTTGTGATTCTCGCCGATTCGTCGAGAATCGTTTGCGATTCTCGCCGATTTTTCCTTGGCGTTTTCTCAGTTAATTTCCTGAACCGGATTCTGTCTCAGCTAATTTCCTGAACCGGATTCTGCCACTGCTTAATATTTGGACCGGGACTTGGGGGCTACTTCTGTGGGTCCCACAAACGGTCTTATTGGGGGTAGCTACAGTATTTATACTCGGGTATTTTTGAACGAAAAAAAAGACAGAAAAACACGCCGAGCTCACGGAAACCCTAAGATCGCGAAATCCTTCCGCCGCCTCCGTCGCCGCTCGCGCAAGTCCGTCGCCGCCACTGATAGATCTTCTTCCCGATCTCCGGCGACAGTAGCTTAGCAAGGCTTGTGTCTCACGCGTCTATCCAGAGATCCTTTGTCTCTCGATTTGTTGATCGGAAACACTTCCCATCCGAATCGATCGAGACGACCGATCCTCGTGTGACCGTTGGTAGACCGAGCTTGCTTCGCAACGAAGTTTGGATCTCCAAGTTCAGCAGCTGCTCTTCATCGTAGCCGCCGATCTCGAAGCTAGCCGCCGCTCGTGTGCCGCCGCCGGTTCCGGGGAGATCTTCTCCAAGAGAGACCAAGGTCGTAGACTCTTCATCGACTTCAAGAACACGTCGTCGAACAAAGAGGAACACCGGAGTCTCCAAGAGAAGTTTGTATCACGTGTACATTCTACATTTTCATTTCGTTGTAAAGGAACTTTTGTTCCGAGTTGTAAGGGTTGGGTGCAACCCGCTTTGTGGGAGTGTTGACTCTCACGTGTGGAAGGGCTCCTTCCGTTAGTGAAGGGATTGGATTTCAATCCCGTTGGTGAAGT
The DNA here is from genome assembly GCA_039583875.1 of Platanthera guangdongensis. Classification (NCBI taxonomy): domain Eukaryota; kingdom Viridiplantae; phylum Streptophyta; class Magnoliopsida; order Asparagales; family Orchidaceae; genus Platanthera; species Platanthera guangdongensis. The sequence goes on from CM077158.1 coordinate 114,619,163, forward strand.
GACCGAGTCGTCCCTTGTTGGGGAGATAGGTCGAAGGGGGAAAGTGGATGTACCCAAGTCGGGGAACCACTATAAATTTGCTGTGTATTCTGTGTGCTGTGTTTGTTGTTTTTATTGTGCAGGTACATCTGTAAATTCCGCAAAAGAACCGCACGTCACCTATCCCCCCCCATAGGTGCACGTATCCGACACTAGGTGGACTTTCAGGTATTCTTGGAAAATTGCATTGGTAGGGTTGTGATTCTTCGTATGTCGGGCCTGCTTCAGGTTTCCACGCGTCTTCTGGTATGCTCACTAGCTGAGCAATGGGTAACCTCTTCCCTTAGCTTTTTATGATTTTTAATTTCTCCATCATATGATGTGTCATTTAGTTTAAGTCTGGGGGAGAGCCAGTTTTGTTACCTTTTGCACGTGCACATCTCATGTGCATACTAGAAACCTTTATAGTTTTATTTTGATTAGTTCATTGCACTACACACCACTGCACCCACATGAGCGTGTGCTTAGCTTTTTGCGTGCTGCGAGTTAAACTCATTTCTTTTGTTAGATTTGGGAAAATTATGGTGCTGGCTTAGGATTGTGAGACAGAGTAAAATGTTGATCTTGTTGTGTTTCTAGTCAACTGCTCTCCTCTCGTGTAGAAATTCGAGTAGATTAAATTTTTCTGTATGCTTATAGTTTGATATTTTTCTATTTACGTAAAGACTTTTTATTCTACTCAAAAGTTGGTGAATCCGGTATGAATCAAACAGTAGTGTAGGAATGTGTGTAGCCGCCACTAGCCTCATTTTGCTCGAGTCGGGAGGAAGGATTATCTTTCTCGGTGGCTAAGAACTTGCCCCAAGCTACTCTCGAAGCATAGGTGCATGGTTAGTCAAGCGTAAGCGTGATGTAGGCCATCATTTTGGCCCGGTTGAGCTTTGTACCGTTCCTAACGTCTTGTCCTCACTAGCCCCGTTGTGCATACCCTTCTTTTGATTCAGCTCCACCTTCATTCACCAAAGCCCCATAGCCTATCCTAGTCACACACTCAAGTCGAGTTTAGTGTTTTATATTTTCATGTTGGGATGTGATGTGGTGTTATTATTTATGATTACGTGGAAGTGCTCCCAAGTTTATATCTGCTGAATTGTGCAAATAAAATGAAAAAAAAGAAAAAAAAAGAGAAAAATATTTTTAAAGAAAAAAAAAGAAGTGAAAAGAAAAAGTTTAAATTGAAAATCTTTATGGAAATGTGATTATTTTTGGAGTAGGCGGTGCACACACCCATTTGTTAAAAGTTAAAGTCTGGAGGTGTGGTGTACCTGCATATATTATGGTTAGCGGTTGGATTCTTTTTAGGCTAGCTCATTTGGGTTAAGTGCATAGCCTTTCTTTTTATCATTGTTTACCTCACCGTAACCCAAGCCCCGTGATTATCCTAAAGTCCTACGGATTTGCGCTTGAGTCTAACTAGTGTCGTGGAGAGAGTGTGAACGGGCAAGCGTATGGTCCCCGACATTGGTGGATTCCTTTGGAGGTGATCCTGAGCCCCGATCTTTGGCAAAGCTCACCTTAGTGGCCTGCCTACTTTCTTCCTATGCATGACCAGTTGATTCACCGTGATTCTATTTTTGAGTAGTAATAAAATTTTGATACGCATTGTGAAAAATATAAACTATTCTGCATACTTAGAAATTTTCTCAATTGTATTTTTACGCACGCGAGCATGCGACTTCGCATGGTACTCCGTATCGTAATTTCTTTGTTAACTAGTATTTTTCCCTATCTTCTTAGATTTTGTTTGCTCGGGACGCGCAAACAGTTAATTCTGGGGGTGTGATGAGTCCACTTTATATACCTATTTTTGGACTCATCTGGGTTAGTTTTAACGTGTTTGCACTTCACTTTTAGTTCTTTATCGTTCCTATTTCATATAATCTTTATTTCCATAGGAAGTGAACATTTATGCCCGTGGTTGTGTATTTTGTTATTTTTTATAGTTTGTACTCCTTTTTGTGATTGCCTGGAATGTCTGCACAGATCAGTGATTGGTTTTTCCTTTCGGTACAGGGGTCGTGTGCGTGTTCCAGGATGGTTGTGAAACATGAATACTGTGCACGATCATGGGATCTAATGCGCACGGCCACTGGTCATGCGCCCCTGATTGTGCGCACTACTCTACGTTTTCCAGAATCAGCCTGGGGTAAGCGCACGACCACTAGACATATTGCGCACGACCTCCGATCGTGCACCACTGATCGTGTGCATTGATTCCTCTTTTCAGGAGTCCTGTCTGGGGTAATCTCACGACCATTGGACTTAGTGCGCACGACCATTGGTCATGCGCCACTACTCGTGTGCGTTATCCCAGTTCTTCTTCCTGATATTCCATGCCAGTGCGCACGAGCACCGGACATAGTGTGCACGACCACTGGTCGTGCGCCTGTGATCGTGCGCATTGTTCATTTCTGCTTTGTATAAATAGTGCAGGTCTCGCCCTAATTCGAGAGAGGATCCGGAGCTCGACATTTCTCCGCCGTTTTTTGCCTTCTCCGCCGTTCCCCTTCATCTTCCACCCTAGGGAGGTGCTCCGGGCAAGCTTTCACCGCCAAATCCAAGCCGGATCTTCCTCTCGGCCTTCTCCTTCATCCGTGAGCTTCAAGTAGGGTTTGACGCCATAGCCATCAAGCAAAGGAAAGCTAGAAAATTTTGTCTGCTATCGTGAGACGAAGAAGACGGCCATTGGAAGGTGGTGACAACCCTTCTCTATCCCGGACGCAGTTGAGGACCGAGCTTGGACGCGGAATGACAACCCGACGATTCCAACCGTGAATCCTCAGCAAGGCTTCGTATTCGGTCGATCTCTTGACTTGTTCTTGCTTTATTGTTGAACATTGGTGTTTAAATCTATTTATATTGATGAAGTGCACTTGGTTGTATATGTTATGTGTATCATGTTTATGTGATTCCTATTTCATTTTACTGCCTAAGTTGCTTGAGTTGCGCTATATTCCATCCACCACCATCCACCCTTGCCGCACTAGCAATTGCTAGTGGCGTGCGTTGCGAAGAGGTGCTCACGACCCTCATTCCGCCATTCTCACTACCTCATCTACAAGCCTACTCGCCCCTCCGCCTAGCGATTCGGTGCATAGCGGCCCGACTAGTCTTCCATCCCGCCTGGCGAAGCATCGCATAGCGGCGTTGCATAGGAGTAGTTGTTAGATTTTTACTTTCTTTTTATCGCAACATCAAAACCCCCCCTTAGTTAGCTCCGACCTGAGGACTTCAATCTCAAGTCCTCCTCGAAATTAACTCCACCTTACTGTGTTTCTTGTGAGATCGATACTTGGGAAAACCCCCATTTTATATTACTTGTGCGACCGGTTCACTGCCGTGATCTTAAGCATCAAAACCTGAGCCAAGAGTTATGTCGACACTGAAAGCAGAAGCTGTGTCGAAACCCAGGAGTTATGTCGATACTGAAAGCAGAAGCTGTGTCGACACCCAGGAGTTATGTCGACAATGGAAGTAGAATTATGTCGACACAGAGGGCTTGTGTCGACACATTTAACAGATACCGTGTCGAGTACCAGAATAATGACTGCGTCGACACATGGAGTGTTGTGTCGACATCATCAAGACTTAGTGTCGACACTTAGTCCATTTGTGTCGACACATGTGAAGCAGTTTGCTGAGTGGTTCATGCTAAGTTGGAAAGTCTTTGAAGAATCAGCTGACATAATCAACCGGTCTGACACCTTTGTCAGAACTGTTAAAAGACTGTTATAAATCGGATCAGCCGGTAATCAGGAGGAAACTCTATATAAAGGACTGGTTCGATACAACACAAAAGAGAGATAATAGCAAGAAAAGAGAACATACAACACTAAGAAGTGAATCCTTCAGAGAGAGTTTTCTACAACAAGAAAAGGGGAAACCCTTACGAAGGCAGATTCAGATCAGTCTGCAAGGAAGATTCAGATCTCATTCTGAATTCAAGGAGGAAGTTATCTGAAGATCAACTTCTACATCAAGTGAAGATCAACCTTATTTTATTCTATCAAGAAGCTTTGAAACGGCTAAGTCAGGTTGAATCTGAAGATCAGTCTATTCAAGAACTGATCAAGAAGCTCATCAGTGAAGAGATTCATCTGGTGAAATTTCTGTATCTCTTAATCAAACAATTTCTTATTGGATCTGTTGTAAGATCTGAGTTGTAAGCCTATAATTATAAGGGCTGAGGTAGGGATTTTGCCTGAGTTGTAGGAGTGGGGTTTCAATATGAGTTGTAAGCCTAGTGACATAGACTGAGGTAGGGCTGAGGCCTGAGGTAGAGTTCTTGGGGAAGAATCTGAGGTAGTACTTGTATAAGTCTGAGTTGTAGGAACCATTATTGGTTCTGAGCTGTAAGATCTGCGGATCTGAGAAGAAAGAAGGAAGTTAGGCCGAATGTTGTACACTGTTAGATAGGCGAAGTGGGAAAGTGGATGTACCCAGACCTTGGGGAACCACTATAAATCTGGTGTATGCTATGCTGTGTTCATTATTCTGTGGTTTACATTGTTTTTGTGCTGAGTTAAATTTTGCTATTTGCCTAAATTTTTGAAGGAAAAATTAGAACCTATTCATCCCCCTCTAGGTGTCTAGAAATCAAGTCTTTCAAAAACATCTTTCAATGCTGTAGCAGCTTTCCCGCAATGGCTTTCTGTAATTTTGACTTTGATGACGTCAGCAGTGGTCATCAACATCTGGATTTAGAAAATATTCTACAATCCCATCAAGCGTTGAGTGATGTTGAGACACTCAACGCCATCAGCCTTGTCACTCAGCGCTTCTGGACTTAGAAATTTTCTTGGCTTTGTCTCAGCGGTTTTTTCCCAGCAGTCTCAACGGTTTTTCATTTTCAGCTGAGACAAACCTTAGTCTTAGCGCTTTCTTCTTATCAGCCGTCTCAGCGGTTTTTGCACTTAACTATCTCAACAGTTTTGTCTTAGTGGTCTCAGCGGTTTTTCATTTATCAGCTGAGACCAGCCTTTGTTTCAGCGCTTCCTTCTTCATTAGAAGCGTTGAGTTAACCCGCTTCACTCAACGCTTCTGGATTTAGAAAATATCCAACTAACTTTATCTCAGCTGTTTTCCTTTTAACTGTCTTAGTGTTTACTGCATTATTAAAAGCGTTGAGTGAACCTGCTTCACTCAACTCTTTTGGATCTATAAAATTTCTCGCTAATTTTGTATCTGCTATCTCAGTTGTCTCAATACCATCTTCTTAGCTGTCTCAGGTGTCTTAGCGGTCTCAACGCTAACTTCTCTGTTGTCTTCAGCTGTCTCAACACTATTTTCCCAGCTTTCTCAGCTGTCTCAGCAGTCTCAATGCCTTCTTCTCAGCGGTCTCAGTGCTTTTGCCTTAGACAGATTTTCTTGCTTTAGCTTGACAAGCTTTGAGATGAGCTCGACGAACCGCAAACTGAGCTCAACGAACCTTGATCTTCTCAGCGGTCTCAGTGATTTTTGCCTTAGTCAATTTTTCTCTTGCTTTAGCTTTACAAGCGTTGGGCTGAGCTCGACAAACTGTAACCTGAGCTCGACGAACTTCGAGCTGAGTTCGACTAATTTTTAATCCTGAGTTCTTAAGCTTAACCCAAGGAATGCTGAGTTGAGCTCGATGAACAACGAGTTGATTTTGACAAACTCTGAGCTGAGTTCAACGAAATTGGAGTTTACTCCCAACTCATTTTTCTTCACCTGTCCAATCATGGACTACCTGTATGCAAGAACTAGAGCACACATCAAATACATTATGCCCCTTAGCATGATTGGTGATGCCACTTCAAATCTCGAGGAACATTGTAGGGCACAATTCCCAATAGTACCCGTCCTTTAGGAATATATATTAGTCATTCCACGTATGGATGATGCCGACCATAATTCTAGTCTACAAAAAGATAAGAAATGCCTAATTTTTTCAAAAAAAATTCAAAACAAAATCACCTTAGTCATCGCATAAGTCATCACCTAGAGAGAAGAGGAGACTCGCTTATTTTTCACCAAACAAGATGTACGAATGCCCTCAACGGTAGTTAGGGTGCAGAGGAACCCAAAATCTCTACCTCAGCATTGGCAGGCGCAAAATATTCAATCTAGGACTATAGGAAGCCTCCTCATCAGTACGATTCCTCAATCAAGGGGAAAAAGGAAAAGCTGTTCCCAAATTGCCACACTTGAATACCAATTCCCGCTTCTTCTCACGATCCAAAGGAATAGCAGTATATCGCTCAGCGTCTGAAATAAGACCGCACAACAACAATCACCTCTCCGCGTTAAAAGAAGAGATGCGAAATAGTGGCCTTGCCAAAGTGACGGGATTTGTGAATCTAAGAACTGGCATAAAGTCACGCTCTCATCCCGTCATGAGATGACACCGACCTAGAAATGACATTTATAACTCAGGAGCTTCCAATAATTCTTAACATACCTATACAATGTGCTCCTGTGATAATGATCGGTCATTCCATCAAAGAAAAACCATCTCTTTTTGTTGCACACTTCGTTCCGCCCACCAGCATCGGTGAACACCTCGCACCAATCCTTGAACAAGTTTAAGGAGAACCGTGAACCACACTCTTAGAAGAATGAAATCAGGCATATGATCCTCATTATCACAACATAAGTGAACTAGGAGACTGGTATAATGCAGGATTTAAAGATCATAATTGCCTCCTCTGAAGGTGGAAGATAGAATCCCTATCTCAACAAATACTCACAAATCGTCAAGCTGCTAACAGGAGGATTCTACACAAATTCTTTCACACGTGAGATTTATTGGAACATGCATTATGTATATGTTTGGTTGAGAATAACAAATCTCATTATGTATTATATCATGCCTATCATGTGTTCATATTATACAGGAACTACACGTTCAATATGCTTACTTGTAAGATGTAGAATGAAAATGATGCTCTGAATGGGGTGCTAACGTGGAGAAGTAAAATATACCACTTGCGGTAGCATATCGATGAGATGAGGTAGCATGTAGACAAGAAGGAAATGTCAGCGAGAAGCTTTATCCCTTTGACGAAAAGAGTTAAACATTGCACATGTCGACGAGGAGATCTAGCGCTCGACAGTAGCATCTACCACAGGCGGTAGTATTATCGATAGGAAGATAACATTGACGAGAAGGGAATGTGGGAGAGAAAGGACGTCAGAGAGAAATCCATAATCAGAAATTTCTTACCGCGACACGGTGATGGTATCACCTGGCGGTAAATAATAGAATGCCCAACAATCCATAGCTAATTCAGGAGAAAATGGAGAAGGAGATCTGACGGTGTAGAGTATATATTACTAATACGACGCGCGAGCCCTTACCGCGATGTCGTAAGCTCGGATGTCAAATTTGGAGCAGCGCGGTTGACATTTTTGCAACGATCCGTGTGTCACCTACCTACTATATGTAGTAGCGTGGGGGTGATAACTCTCGTGTCAGCGGTATCTTTTGAGATTGTATTTAAATTGGAGATCTCCTCCGTCTCACGTGCGCAAACTTGATCCATAATTCCAACCTTTCGTGAGAGCCCTCTTTGCTGAAGTCCAAGCACTCCCAACTCCATTCGCAAAGATCGAGAACTTAAATGAGGATTCAGAATGAACTTACTACATAAAGGCTGTATCCATTGACTCTGATGAACTCTTTGGCGTGCCTTTAACCTCTTTGTCAAGTTATTCTCCATAGGGAATTTTTATTTCAGAATTCCTTATTCTTGTATTTCTCTTTTAATCACCTTTTGTGGGTAGTGGAATTCGCCGTGATGGTTGACGACTAGGTCTTGTAAGACTTAGGGGAATTTGCCCCGGGCAGTGGGGACTAGGTCTGTAACAACCCCATCCGTTCATATGATATATTCTAGAAGGTCCGGCCGGGGCCCCACAGGATATACCACAAAACAGTCGGTGAAGGTACAGGATGATACCAGAGCAGCGCATCGCACCTATCTCAAGCATTCTAGCGGAAGCCTAAGCTACTTGAACTCCTCATGAATGTCCAAATATAAACTCCACATTTTATATATAGATAGGAATGTCTTACAACATGTATCAAGTATTGGCCTTATGGCCTTACAGGGCTTTCATGCAGTGGCCTAAACAAATTGGCGCGCAGGCCGGCCACAAAAAAAAACACTCAAAAGAACATTAGCCTTCGAGGGCTAGCAGCAGCAGCAACACCAGCAGGAGCATCAACCTCTATGCGACCCGCTCGGCTCTCCAGCACCTGTGCAAGGACAATCCACCCAACGGTGGCAAACAAAAGCAACGGTCAGCGTTCAGCTGACCAAATTATAACGACCCTACCCCTCCTCTCGGGGCAGCGGTATTTTCCCTGCAGGCATATCATATCACAAGTATGGCAAGCTATATCATCAAAGGTGCTTTCACGCACACAAGCCATCACAACCGTTCGCCGCCCGGCCCAACGGTCCGTGCACTCAGGGCACATTCTTGGTGTTCTGGCAACCTCTTGCCCACCACCGTCTCAGGGTTATCACCCAACGGTAACACTCTTGAGCATTTACTCCATGGCGTGCAGCCAGAGTTAGTCCTCGGACACCGGGATGGCCCGTAGCCCCCCTTTGTGTCATGGCGCGCAGGCCGAAGACTCTTGCTATGCGCTCCAACAGACCGCACTTTTGGTCTCACGTCAGACGGACATAGCGCAGGTCGGATCCTCCACCCCCCGTTGCTCAAATCGCCTTGCCTTCTCCGAGTACAGCGTACTCACGGCTATATCAAAGGCACGGGTCGGTCTCACCAAACCTGTTCCTGGCATTCAAGCCTGGGTATTTCTCTATACCCATTTCCTTACAGCAACAGCGGGTCTTTCCTGGGCACACCAGTACTTCCTGTGACTCCCGTCACAGGTGGACACCGCAAAGTATAAATGTCAGGGGTCTTTCCTGGGCACACCAGTACTTCCTGTTACTCGCTTCACAGGTGGACACCCTATGACATCAAGCAGTACAAAAAGGGCCTTTCCTGGTCCCACCAGTACTACCTGTGCATCATTCACAGGTTGGACCCAAAACCAACACAAGGCTATTTTCCTGGGCTACCACCCCAGTACTTCCTGCTACTCCTTTTCGCAGGCATAACCCGTAGACTCCGTACACTACACGTTTATCACGGAGTTTTCTCCGGTTCGTATGCAACATCACCAATCTAGACCAACCTGTCCAGATGGGCTTCACACAGCATGCCTATTCCGTACTCCATTTCCGGATCTATATGCTAACAAGGGGATTTCACACATCCACCTAAAGAGTCCCAAAACCAGCCACCTCTTGGTGGGGGAACTCACAAAGATATGCTAAAAGGAAGCCTTCACATGGCTAGGAAGAAAGGTCGTTACCCTTGACGATCGCTTCGGTGCCATGGCTTGAAAGCTTGCTTGCAAGATTCGCAAGAGCGTTTCCTCCGCAACGCTGGCTTCGGATCTCTCGCCGGTAAACCGCAGCACCACCAACCAGCAGCCCCCTTCCCTTCTTCCTCCTCCTTTCTCTCTCTCTTTCTCTCTCTTGAAGAAAGATGAAGGCCAAAGAAAATGAGAAATCATTCTCTGAGTTCGGCCCTTAAGGAAAAGGAAGAAGATCTTTCAGCCCTTGGATCCAGACTGAAGAAATGGACGGCCACGATTCTGCCAAAAACACATAATTTGACCCGACACGGCCTCGAACACGGCCGTGTGCCTGGCCGTGTGCCTCAAGCGGTGGTCAACCGACTTATCCAAACCAGTGACACGCCCACGGGACACGCCCGTGTCATGGGCCGTGTCACCAACACGCCTTCAGACACGCCCGTGTCTGTGGCCGTGTACCTGGGTGAAAAAAATCCCAATTCATCCCGAGACTTCACACGGCCTGGGACACGCCCGTGTCCCCGGCCGTGTGCCCAGACACGGCACCCAGACACGCCCTGTCGAATTCTCGGCGGGCTGAGTTCGTCGCCTGATTTGACACGCCCTGTGACACGCCCGTGTCACAGGCCGTGTTCAACACTCGACACGCACTTCTCGACACTCGACGATCGTCGAGTAAAAATCGTCGAGCATGCGACACGGCCTTGGACACGCCCGTGTCATGGGCCGTGTGCCTCTCTCGACGAATCGTCGAGACCAAAAAAATCGTCGAGACAAAGCCCAATCGTCGACACAACCCGACACGCCCTGCGACACGCCCGTGTCGCAGGCCGTGTCACCTGACACGCCCTGGGACACGCCCGTGTCCCAGGCCGTGTCACCCAACTGTTTCCTGTTTCTGAACTTTGGGCTGTTACAATCCTCCCCTCCTACAAGAATTTCGTCCTCGAAATTTAGAGACAGGAAAGTAACAAAAAGATAGCAAGAAAAATGTAACAATATAGCACTTTTCAGTCTCGCTACCAATTACAGAAACAACGCAGGGAACTCTTCTCGCATGGTCTGCTCGCGTTCCCATGTCAACTCTTCACGGCCGCAGTTGTCCCATCGGACTTTTACCATACCGACGGTCTTGTTCCGCAACTGCTTCTCGGCTCGATCTTCAATTCGAATGGGTCTAACTCTCGTCGTTAGCCCATACTCTACCGGCACCCGATCATCCGCGATCACTTGAGCTGGATCTTTCACGGCTTTCCGAAGCACCGAGATATGAAAAACATCATGTAACCCACCCAAGTCCGCCGACAGAGCTAGCCGATAAGCTGCTTCGCCAATGCGCTCAACCACTTCAAAAGGACCCAAATATCTGGGACTCAACTTTTTCATTCGTCGAATTCTGGAGACACCTTTGAATGGCTTGATCTTCAAGTAGACCCAATCGCCAACCGAAAATTCGACGTTCCGGTGCTTGGCGTTGTAGTACTTCGCTTGTCGATCTTGAGCAATCAGCAATCTCTCACGAATAGTCCGAATGGTTGAGTTTGCATCATCCATCTCATTTGGTTTAACAACCCGGGCTTCACCCGCTTCTACCCAAGCCAAGGGAGTACGGCAGTTCCTTCCATATAGGGCTTCATATGGTGCCATCCCAATACTTGCCTGGTAGCTGTTATTATATGCAAACTCGACCATATAGAGATGATCTTCCCATCTCTTTCCGAAATCAAGGGCGCACATTCGGAGCATGTCCTCCATTGTTCTGTTGGTACGTTCAGTCTGGCCATCCGTTTGGGGATGGAAGGCCGTACTGAAAGTCAACTTCGTGCCCAACAGTCGGTGAACTAGCCTCCAATCATTTGACGTGAATCGCCCATCTCTATCACTTACGATGCTCGAGGAACACCGTGAAGCCGCACAATCTGATCAACGTATAACTTTGCCAAATATTCAACTGAATCATCCCGTCTGTTCGGGAGAAAATGTGCTACTTTTGTTAGCCGGTCAACAATTACCCAAATGGAATCATTTCCTCGCTGCGATCTTGGCAATCCATGCACAAAATCCATGGAAATATCATCAAATTTCCACACTGGGATCGGTAGTGACTTCAAATAACCGCCCGGCTTTTGGCATTCCGCCTTCACCATCGCACATATTTGGCATTTTGCTACATACAGGGCAACATCTTTCTTGAGCCCTGGCCACCAGAAAACTTTCTTCATATCGTTGAACATCTTTGTGCTCCCGGGGTGAATGGAATACTTTGTATAATGTGCTTCATACATCAGTTCTTCCCTCAACTTCCCCACATTTGGGACGCACAAACGGCCATCGTTTCGAACAAGACCGTCATTCCAGGTGAATTTGCCCTCTGGCCCTTCATTCACATAGCGTAAGAGATCTTCATCCAACTCCGTTGCCCGTCGAACTCGATCCGCAAGGTCACATTGCACCTCGATCCAGTTCAAACATGCAGTGGCAGTGGACTTCTTGTCAACACAATAGATCTCCAATGCTTCCAACTCCTGGATAAGACGTTCATCATGCCTTTGTAACCAATTTGCTCTAGCCGGAACTCGCCGACTCAACGCATCCGCGACAACATTCCCTTCCCGGGTGTATAATGAATCTCGAAAGTGTAGTCCCCAAGGAACTCCAACCACCTTCGTTGTCGCATGTTCAACTCTTTCTGCTCCAACAGATACTTTAGGCTCTTGTGATCCGTATAGATTTCCACCTTCACTCCATAAAGGTAGTGCCGCCACAACTTGAGTGCAAAAATCACCGCCGCTAATTCCAAATCATGGACGGGATAGTTTCGCTCGTGCACCTTCAGCTGGCGTGAGCCATAAGCAATCACTTTTCCGTTCTGCAGAAGAACGCAGCCTAAGCCGCTTCCTGAGGCATCACTATATATTACAAACCCATCGGTGCCACATGGCGAAGACAACACCGGCGCCGTGGTCAACCGAATCTTCAGCTCTTCAAAAGCTCGTGCGCACTCTGGCGTCCAAACGAACTTCTGATCTTTTCTCGTCAGTGTGGTTAGCGGCAAAGCGATCCGCGAGAAGTTCTCCACAAATCTTCGATAGTAGCCCGCAAGTCCAAGGAAACTCCTGACCTCGGCCACGGAAGACAATATTGGCCATTCTTGTATGACTCTTATCTTCGCTGGATCCACTGCAATGCCCGCTCCACTCACCACATGGCCCAAAAATGCCACTGACGATAGCCAAAACTCGCACTTCGAGAACTTGACATAAAGCTGATTTTTCCTCAACGTATTCAACACTAACCGCAAATGAATCTCATGCTCCGCTTTGGACTTCGAGTACACCAAGATATCATCAATGAACACTATCACAAACAGATCCAGGTACTCACGAAAAATACGGTGCATCAAATCCATAAACACCGAGGGCGCATTACACAATCCAAAGGGCATGACTGTGAACTCATAGTGCCCATAACGCGTTCCAAATGCGGTTTTGGGAATGTCACCTTCCCGAATCCTTAACTGGTAATAACCAGATTTCAGGTCCAACTTCGAATAGACGGTAGAACTAACTAGCTGATCAAATAATTCATCAATCCGGGGGATCGGATATTTATTCTTCTCGGTCAGCTTATTTAGTTCACGGTAGTCGATGCACAATCGCAATCCACCGTCTTTCTTCTTTACAAAAAGCACAGGCGCGCTCCAAGGTGACATACTTGGGCGTATGTAACCTTGCTCTAACATTTCTTGGAGTTGAACCTTCAACTCAGCCATCTCTTTTGGCGCGACGCGATATGGCGAGCGGGCCACAGGTTTCGCACCTGGCACCAACTCGATCGTAAAGTCAATCTCCCGCTGGGGTGGTAGCCCAGGGAGATCTGCGGGAAACACATCTGTAAATTCTGCCACAATCGGAACCTCGCACAAAGTGGCCTTAGGCTCAACAGCCTGAATTAGTGCAAAGTAACACTCCGCACCCTTCCGAACAGCTTTAACTACCTGGAGTGCAGACATCAACGTCCCGCCTACTCCTCGCATACCCGCGAACTTGGTCTCCTGTTCGGTATTCTGGCCCAACGTGATTTCTTTGGACTGGCAATCGATCAGAGCATGCTGTTCCGCAAGCCAATCCATCCCAAAAATCACGTCAAATTCCGATATTGGCAGTACAGACGCAGATAAACTAAAATCCCGATTCCCGACTTGGACCGCCACAGCGCAAGCTTGATCCGCAAGCATCCAACATCCATTCGGCAACACTACTCTGACGCTATCTGTCTTTGCACGACTGGATATCCCAAGCCGCGTCATAAAGTCACGAGACAGAAAAGAATGCGATGCACCTGTGTCAAACAGTGCTCGCGCCAGCGTGTCCCGAATCATTACAAAACCTATGACAAACATGTCACACACACAAACCACAAACATAGGGGTACTAAGCTAAGCATACAAACAATAGCATATGCAAAACTAAACTCATACCTGTGACCACGTCACTCTGCTTGATGGCCTCCTGCAGGCCAAGATTGTAGACCCGGGGTTGCGCTTGCGAGGCAGAAGAATCCACCACCGCTTTTCCTTTCTCCGCATAAGATGCTCCCGCCTTCTTTTCACTCTTTGGCGGCAGCCGACAGTCTCGCGCAATATGCCCCATTTTACCACAATTGAAGCAGGTACGAGTATCTGGCCTGGAAGTTGCCCCTGATGTTGCTCCCGTTGCAACTGATGAAGGAGCTTGTCCACTCGGCTTGGACTTCTTACCCCATTTCTTCTTATAAAACGATTTTCCCGATCGGGGTGCCTTCCACTCTGGTTGCGTCACAGCCAACGCTCTCTTCCCTTGCACCCTCTTCATATCCTTCTCCAGCGCACTTGCAGTGTCTACCAAAGCTTGGAAACCTTGGTTCACAGAACTTGACACAAGGAACCTCAACTCGTCCCTCAGGCCTTCATAGAACCTATTGGTCTTCCTTTGCTCATCAGCAAATATAGAACCCGCATACCGCCCTAAGCGAGTAAACTCATGCAGGTACGCGTCAACACTGCCATCACCTTGAGTTAACCTTTGGAATTCGTTTTCCATGGCTATCCGTTGCGCCGTAGGAAGGTGCTTCGCTAGGAACAGTCGAGAGAATTCATCCATGGAACTTGAGCTAACGGACGACCCGCCAAATGATGTAACTCTATCTCATCCCACCACAATCGAGCTTCTCCTTCAAGCAAGAATGTAGCTAAGGTAACCTTCTGACTTTCCGCCGTGCCAATCGCCGTCATAACTCTCTTGACGCGCGATAACCAATCCTCTGCCTGCGTCGGAGTACCCGCTCCCGAAAATGTAGGCGGATGGAAACTCATGAACCGTGTTAGTTGCTTCTCAGCTGTTCGAGGAGCCACATCCACTACAGGTTCCGGCCTTGCCTCCACCTGTTCTGGCCTAACATCCACTTGTTCCTGCCTAAGTGGCTGGCCTTGGATCATGGTAAATAATGCCTCCGCAACTAACCGTACATGCTCTGCAGACGGTGGAGGTGTAGGCACCTCAACTGGTGCCCTACTCTCATCAGAATGCTGGGACGCAGACGGCCCAGCTCTAATTCGTGTCACCTAAAAGGGGACAAGACACACATATAAGCGGTCGTACCCAAGCAAACAACACAAAATAAGAACACGCAGGTTCCTCAAACATACAAAATGCATTCCTATCATGGACATTCAGGAGTTCAATCGTAGACTTTGGTTTGCACAAACACGTGCTCGCCACCCCACAAAAGAAGTCGGCCACGACTTCGAGAGGGAAAGACCAAGACAACCGATACCAAAAATGTAACAACCCCATCCGTTCATATGATATATTCTAGAAGGTCCGGCCGGGGCCCCACAGGATATACCACAAAACAGTCGGTGAAGGTACAGGATGATACCAGAGCAGCGCATCACACCTATCTCAAGCATTCTAGCGGAAGCCTAAGCTACTTGAACTCCTCATGAATGTCCAAATATAAACTCCACATTTTATATATAGATAGGAATGTCTTACAACATGTATCAAGTATTGGCCTTATGGCCTTACAGGGCTTTCATGCAGTGGCCTAAACAAATTGGCGCGCAGGCCGACCACAAAAAGAAAACACTCAAAAGAACATTAGCCTTCGAGGGCTAGCAGCAGCAGCAACACCAGCAGGAGCATCAACCTCTATGCGACCCGCTCGGCTCTCCAGCACCTGTGCAAGGACAATCCACCCAACGGTGGCAAACAAAAGCAACGGTCAGCGTTCAGCTGACCAAATTATAACGACCCTACCCCTCCTCTCGGGGCAGCGGTATTTTCCCTGCAGGCATATCATATCACAAGTATGGCAAGCTATATCATCAAAGGTGCTTTCACGCACACAAGCCATCACAACCGTTCGCCGCCCGGCCCAACGGTCCGTGCACTCAGGGCACATTTTTGGTGTTCTGGCAACCTCTTGCCCACCACCGTCTCAGGGTTATCACCCAACGGTAACACTCTTGAGCATTTACTCCATGGCGTGCAGCCGGAGTTAGTCCTCGGACACCGGGATGGCCCGTAGCCCCCCTTTGTGTCATGGCGCGCAGGCCGAAGACTCTTGCTATGCGCTCCAACAGACCGCACTTTTGGTCTCACGTCAGACGGACATAGCGCAGGTCGGATCCTCCACCCCCCGTTGCTCAAATCGCCTTGCCTTCTCCGAGTACAGCGTACTCACGGCTATATCAAAGGCGCGGGTCGGTCTCACCAAACCTGTTCCTGGCATTCAAGCCTGGGTATTTCTCTATACCCATTTCCTTACAGCAACAGCGGGTCTTTCCTGGGCACACCAGTACTTCCTGTGACTCCCGTCACAGGTGGACACCGCAAAGTATAAATGTCAGGGGTCTTTCCTGGGCACACCAGTACTTCCTGTTACTCGCTTCACAGGTGGACACCCTATGACATCAAGCAGTACAAAAAGGGCCTTTCCTGGTCCACCAGTACTACCTGTGCATCATTCACAGGTTGGACCCAAAACCAACACAAGGCTATTTTCCTGGGCTACCACCCCAGTACTTCCTGCTACTCCTTTTCGCAGGCATAACCCGTAGACTCCGTACACTACACGTTTATCACGGAGTCTTCTCCGGTTCGTATGCAACATCACCAATCTAGACCAACCTGTCCAGATGGGCTTCACACAGCATGCCTATTCCGTACTCCATTTCCGGATCTATATGCTAACAAGGGGGATTTCACACATCCACCTAAAGAGTCCCAAAACCAGCCACCTCTTGGTGGGGGAACTCACAAAGATATGCTAAAAGGAAGCCTTCACATGGCTAGGAAGAAAGGTCGTTACCCTTGACGATCGCTTCGGTGCCATGGCTTGAAAGCTTGCTTGCAAGATTCGCAAGAGCGTTTCCTCCGCAACGCTGGCTTCGGATCTCTCGCCGGTAAACCGCAGCACCACCAACCAGCAACCCCCCTTCCCTTCTTCCTCCTCCTTTCTCTCTCTCTTTCTCTCTCTTGAAGAAAGATGAAGGCCAAAGAAAATGAGAAATCATTCTCTGAGTTCGGCCCTTAAGGAAAAGGAAGAAGATCTTTCAGCCCTTGGATCCAGACTGAAGAAATGGACGGCCACGATTCTGCCAAAAACACATAATTTTGACCCGACACGGCCTCGAACACGGCCGTGTGCCTGGCCGTGTGCCTCAAGCGGTGGTCAACCGACTTATCCAAACCAGTGACACGCCCACGGGACACGCCCGTGTCATGGGCCGTGTCACCAACACGCCTTCAGACACGCCCGTGTCTGTGGCCGTGTACCTGGGTGAAAAAAATCCCAATTCATCCCGAGACTTCACACGGCCTGGGACACGCCCGTGTCCCCGGCCGTGTGCCCAGACACGGCACCCAGACACGCCCTGTCGAATTCTCGGCGGGCTGAGTTCGTCGCCTGATTTGACACGCCCTGTGACACGCCCGTGTCACAGGCCGTGTTCAACACTCGACACGCACTTCTCGACACTCGACGATCGTCGAGTAAAAATCGTCGAGCATGCGACACAGCCTTGTACACGCCCGTGTCATGGGCCGTGTGCCTCTCTCGACGAATCGTCGAGACCAAAAAAATCGTCGAGACAAAGCCCAATCGTCGACACAACCCGACACGCCCTGCGACACGCCCGTGTCGCAGGCCGTGTCACCTGACACGCCCTGGGACACGCCCGTGTCCCAGGCCGTGTCACCCAACTGTTTCCTGTTTCTGAACTTTGGGCTGTTACAAGGTCTAGGGTTAGAACTAGGGGCAGCTCGAAGAATTATCTGAGGAGAGATTGGCTAAAGCCAACCGGTACTCAGGAGAAGGGCCAGCATAGAAAACTAAAGAGATTTTTTTGTTCTCCTCAACTCCAAACGTCAATGGAGTCAAAATGTTGCATTCATCATTGCAAGAAGTAAACTCAACTTATTATCTATATTTTACTCGTCAGATTTTATTTCTCATACCTGAAGCATAAGATTTTCACAAAAGTCAAACTCTGAAGTTAGCGTCATGCAATATCTCCTATCGTCGGTAGTAGTAACAGAGATTCAACTTCTCTTCTCCTAATTATCTTTCTAAAAACTATCTTCTAAAAATTTGAAATAAAGTGTTTACTGGAATTTTTGGTAAATTATTTCAACATTTAAATTAAAGAACAAATTTTGTAAATCCCTTAATCACCCCCCCTCTAAAGGTGCCTACAGATCCAACAAGTGGTATCAAAGCGATGTTATTCTGAAATGGTCTAACAATTGGAAATAATGACGCTTCATGATCTCACATCTACTAGTGGGGATGAAGTTATAACTAATGAAAAATCTTTAGCAGTACCCTAATTTTCCAGTATCAATTATAAAGGTTGGGAAACTTTAATGAATATATTTCTCATATCCTTGGATATTTATGTAAAATCTCATTTCCTATTAGATCCCTCTACTTAGATTGGGTTAGGACATGTGGTGGGGGCATGGGTTTAGGCTAGGTTTGAACCATGGAGTTAGGGTGTAGTCACATGGGACCCACCATAGGGCCAAGTTAACCCAAGACAAACGAGCCCAAATTGGGGTCTTAGCTACACATTAGTCCCCCCACTATACCCCTAACCCTAATAACAATCTAAGTGAACCATAAGCCATGTCATTGGGTCACCTATTGACCCAAGTTGACCCAGGTCAACCATAACCTTAATTTGGTCAAACCCACACCTAAAGGCCCAATTAGTCCAAGTGGGGCACCACCATGGCCCAACCCAAGTTGGGTGGTACCATTGGGTACATGACCATCAAGTGGGGCTAGTCCACTCATTAAGTTGACCAAGTCAACCTTAGAAGTCAACTTGGTCAACCTTAGGCCTATTTAAAGGATTTGAAGACCAAGCCCATTCCTTGAAGACCAAGCCATTCCCAAAGGGCTAAGCCCATAAGTCAAGGCCCATGACCAGCCCAAGTGCATATTTACAGCTCATACCCTCTGAATTTGGAGGGTAGTGACATGCAAGGGGTATTTTTGGGGTTTTTGGCTAAAGGGGAAGAGAGAGAAGGGAGGAAAAAAGGGAATGGAGGACACTTGGCCCTCTTTACCTCTGCCCAAGCATGTGGCTGAGCTCCCAAGCTCATTTCCAGCAGCTTTTAGGGGCTGGTGGCCACTTGGAAGAAAGGAGGAGCATCCTGTGCTCATGGTCAGCGACCCCCATAATCAAAACTCCTCACACAACCACTCCTAGTCAAATTTAAGCCGATCATCACTCTCAGAGAGCTCAGACGAGTGGAGTTCGATACCTGGAGCAAGGATTTTACTGGAGAAATGAATAATTGGGCTAGATCGTCGGAGAGATCGTCGGCCATGGAGCACCACCACCACACACGCCACCGAGCCTGGCTGCAGGTTTGTTTCACCTCACCTCACCCCGTACTATCTTTCTAGATCAATTAGGCCAGGCATCTTGCTCAATTGAGCCCGATACCATGTGAGCAAGTGCACCATTTTCTGAGCTTTTCTTCTAGCTCAGGTTCGTCGGAGGAGCCACCTACGACGGCCATATCGCCGGGAAACAAAAGCCCCCTCCTCAATGGAGGTGGTGGCGATATTAGCCGGCAGTGGCGGCGGGTAAGATGGCTAGAATAATCTAAACAAATCGTCCCAGGAAGATTGAATCCTGGCTGTTGGCTGATGAGGACGATGAACCGATCCTGTCGGTTTAATCCATTTAAATTAATTAATATGATTATTATGAATAGTGTATTTTGTCACACTTTTACAGTGATATTGCACGTTAATTTAAGGCCTATTAGATGCATATTATGAGGTAGCTTCCAACATGAAAAATGTAGGCCTATGCCTTCCTTTAAAATTACACCCTAAAGTCATGATTTGGTATAGTAGAACTCCCTGTAGGTCTATTCTACCATGACTGGTCCTAGGCTAGGGCAGATTTTAAAATAAATGCCCAAGCCAAACCATAAGTCCTCATGACCTGAAATTTTGGTCATGCTTGGGATTAGGTTAAACCTAGGATCTGACCAAAAATGTGAAGTTTTGGTAAGACGTTTGCTATAGTATTTGGTGAAATACTAATATTTAAATTAAGTGTATTTTTGGAGATGTATGACTCCAAATGGCCCCAAATTTTGGTGGCATGTCCACTAGGTCAATATAAAACCATGATAGAAATTTTAGGTCATTTTGACCTATGCATGTTTGGGAAATCCCACATGCATGAGATAGGTATGTTCAAATTTGGGTGCCTATAGTAAAAATAGAAAAATGCGAATTTAGCCCATTTGGACCATTGAATGTCCATGAAACTCTGGACAGAGGCTTATAGGGATGAAATATACCTCCCACAGGAAGGTTGGGATTTTTGGGATCGAATATCCCATTATTTGGAGTTATTGGAAAATATGCCTAGTTAGGAAATAAATTTGAATCCAGGGCATATGAATTTATTAAATTCTGAAATTTTGTCTCAAGCTTTATTTGGTCATAGATCACCTCTGAAAAAATTTATGGGACTGTTAGGTAATGTTAACTTGGATTTATGTAGAATTTACCATTTTGCCCATTATGTAAATTAATTATAAATAAGAGAAATTATTGTTAAAATATTATGGAAAAATTTACAGTAGTTTATTTCTGTGATTAAATAACTGTTAAAGTATTTGATAAATTTTGGATGTTTCCATATGCAAAAAACCATAATAATGGCATTTTGATAATATTGTTCATATGGATATAAGTTAGGTCAAATCACTGTTTAGTACATTGAAATTATGTATTTATCTTTATTATATCGCCTCGGCCGATCAAAGTATGGCTTGTAACACCCCTGTTTTTGCAAGAGGTTCAGTCTGCAGTGCTGAAAATTTTGGGTTCTGGCAGGAGGCACACGGCCTGCGACACGGGCGTGTCGCAGGGCGTGTCGAGGCCGTGTCGACACTCGGCCCAAGTGTCGACACTTTGTGCTCGACAGAGTGTCGAGAGTGGGGCACACGGCCTGCGACACGGGCGTGTCGCAGGGCGTGTCGAGGCCGTGTCGACACTCGACCCAAGTGTCGACACTTTGTGCTCAACAGAGTGTCGAGAGTGGGGCACACGGCCTGCGACACGGGCGTGTCGCAGGGCGTGTCGAGGCCGTGTCGACACTTGGCCCAAGTGTCGACACATTCGCTCGACAAAGTGTCGAGACTGGGGCACACGGCCTGTGACACGGGCGTGTCACAGGGCGTGTCCCGCTTGGTCGACGATCTTCGCTCGACGTTTTTTCCGCGGTGTCGACACAAAGCCTGTCGACGGGTGTCGAGACTTGGCACACGGCTTGGGACACGGGCGTGTCCCAGGCCGTGTCACCTCTCGGGTTGGTGTTGGGGCCGTGTCGTTGGAGACACACGGCAGGCCACACGGCCGTGTCGCTGGGGACACGGGCGTGTCGGATTGAACACGGGCGTGTCGAATGCCCGTGTCTGATTCCAGGCGCGTCGATTTGAGACGGCGAATGAGGCACACGGCCCTGGACACGGGCGTGTGCCAGGCCGTGTTCGGCCCAGGTCTTTTATTTTCCAGGCGAATCGCGGCCAGTCTTTTTCTGGTTTTGGGATCTAACGGTTCAGGCCATCTCCTGGGAAGTTAAGTCCGAATTTAGGGTTACAGATCCTCATTCTTTTTCAAGTCCTCTCTTTCTTAGTTCTTGAGAGAAACTAGAGCAAGGAGGAAGAAGAAGAACTCTTGGGCTGTAGGAAGGGTTCAGAGCTCCAAATCGCGAGCCGAGTCCGGATCCGTGAAGCTTGGAGCATTGCGAAGTTTTCCATCCGGCTAGTTTGCCATGGCAAGGAAGAGGAGTCGGAAGGTAACGACATCTCTCCTCTCGGTCTTTAGGATGCACGTTTTTAGCATCGTTTTCCTTCTAGATTTTGGGCACCAAACTCTCAAATGAGAGGGGTTTTGGTTTGCCAAGTTTCAAGAGGAACTTCCGGGTTGATTGAGTCGTCCCCGGCATATTTTGCATTAGAGATCCGCTTCGCTAGTGGATTAGGCATGGTGGGTGAAGCCGTGGTCGCGACCGTTAGTCCGGCCCGGTGATGTTGCATACGAACTTAGGGATTCGTAGAGATTTCCGTTGCGGCAAGATGCCGTTTGTGTTGTGGTGGTGATTGTCCGCTTGCTTGCAAAGGTACGTGTAGTCGAACCCGGACAAGGTTAGCTCCTCGTGGCGGTAGATGGTTTCCTTGAGGGACAAGGTTAGCTCCGTATGAGAATGGAGATGGTTTCCTTGGTGGATAAGGTTAGCTCCGCGCACGAGTTGGAGATGTTTTCCTTGGTGCGCGGGAACGCTGCGGTACATTGAGGGATTTAGATGTTTCAGTCTTGGTTTGTGTTGTGCCAAGGCGCGGCTATGTCTCCGTGGTCGGCTGGCTATCCCGTGACATGTGCGTCATGTGTGGAGAGTGTCCCGGCGAGACTAGTACCCTTCTGTGAGACTGACGAGAATGCCAAGCTTGGGGCAAGCCCGGGCAAAGAGGCCACGAGCGGGTGGGGTCCAGCAAGGCTTCTTAGAATCGGTCGGTCGGTGTTTGTTGGAATCCTGACATGAGATGTCAGAGCTTGCAGGCAAGCCCGGGGCTAAGCCCATGAGCGGGTGGGGCCTTGGCAAGAATTCCTTGTGGCGGCCTGTGCGCCGTTTAAGGGAAAGGTGACTCCCTTAGTGTTTGCGGTTCTATGCCAATTGGGGAAATGTGAGTACCCAAATGATGTGATGTTGTGCTAGATGCATACGCTGTAGGGTACCTTGGGTGAAGCCCGGGTGTTGCATTCATGTTGCATAGTAGGCCCTTTCTTTATATGCTCAACCAGTAGAGAACATGTTTGTTGATTGAGACATCCAAGCCTGTTTTAATGCTTTTCTAGTTATAGAAATTTATATTGCATATGAAGTGCTGACTTGCAGGTTGGAGGGTTCCCCGGGGTCCGTTAGGGGCGGGCCGGGAGGAGATGTGTTGTTACACAGTTTGAGGTCAGCCTTTGCTGACCCCGTTACTAATAATTTTTACAGGGCAAGGATCACACGCAGGAGCTAGCACGCCGGCCAAAAGGCCTAAGCCCATGAAGTGTTTTCTCTTTTGGTAGCACTACTTTTGATTGATGTATGTTTGAGACTATTTGTCCGGCTTGCATGCCGAGGTAGATTAGGAGTGCTGAGCACATTCATGTTTGATGTACTGTTTACTTTTGGACATTTGATGTAAGGCCATTTGTTTACTCTTTTGGTTAGTGGATAACTTCTAGTTGCGCTTGGTTTTCCGCTGTGTTGTGCAAGTGTTTTGAGTTTGGGTAGCTATATCAACTTTTAATACTAAAGCTGTGGCGTTCGTATGTTGTGGGGGCCCGGCCGGACCCATATATACGTCCATTACAGGGGAGGTGTTACAATTTGGTATCAGAGCCAGGTTAGATTCAAGGTTAGTGTGTAGAGAAGTTATCCACATAAGAGTAACGCGGAACGTGAGTGTCCTTATGTTTTAGTCTTGAGATTGGAGACTAATCCCTTATTTCTTGCTTTCCTGAAGAGTGCAAGCAACGAGGCGGGCACTTCAAGAGCAAGGGATGATCTCTCGGCGAGCAGTGCTACTGCTCCAGGCTTTTGGGCACGGGTGTAAACCCGGCCGACTTCTGCCGTATGCTTGCAGAAGCGATGGTGGCAGCCAAGCGGCGGCTGCAGCTCAGGTGGCAACCCTGCCACACCAGATACGGCAACGGCCGTGCCAGGAGGAGAAGCCAGGCGAGTGGAGCCTTTGGCGGAGAGGGTAGTTGTCGGACATGGGGATCGGCACTTGAAGTACTTCCTGAGTTTCCATCCCCCGTCTTTCAAGGGTGTTGGAGCGCCAACGGACGCGGAGGACTGGTGGGTTCTTATTCAAGAACTGTTAAGGGCGGCAGAGACGCCAGAGGAAAAGAAAGCGGAGTATGCGGCGTTCATGTTGGAAGGAGATGCCAAGTTATGGTGGGTGGCCCATAGCGGCCGCCAGTTCCGGGACGCACCCCGTCAGTGGAAGAGTTTGGGGACGCTTTTCTTAAGAGGTATATTCCAGTGTCAACACGGTTGGCCCTGCAGAGGCAGTTTCTGCATCTAATGCAGCGAGACAAGACAGTGGATGAGTACGTACAAGAGTTCACCCGTTTGGGTCGCTATGCGGGAACGACAATGGCGGATGATGTAGAGAGGGATAACCTCTTCTATCAAGGGTTGAGGGAAAATCTGAGACAACCTCTCATCTCCATGAAGAGAGCCGGATTCAATGAACTAGTTGAGGCTGCCAGGATTTGGAAGTGATTTGGAGCGAACCCAACGCCGTAAGGGTTTTACTCCCAAGCAAGGGGAAGGGAAGCCTTCCCAATCTCATGGAAAGTCTGATGGGAGTAGGTGGAGGAGAAGCCTCACACTCCCAGATCTGGTGAGAGGAGCAACTGGACGCCTGGGGGTTCCCACTCTAGGGGACCGCCGACGTGCTACAACTGCGGGAAGGTTGGGCACATAGCCCGTGCTTGTCAGCAAGGGGGAGCGGGGCAAGAGTCAAAGCAGGAGCAGTCTGTGCGCTCGGGCCCCAGTGCTGCAGAGAAGGGAAAGATGGCGGAGTCGAGCGCTTCTCGGTTCCAACCGATGCAACCAAGGGCCTACAACCTTGGACAGCAAGAAGCGATCCGCCAGACTGATGTGGTGACAGGTATGAAGAAAATTTAAGTTTAATTTTGTGCTTCATCCTTTTAGACTTTTGTGTAATGTCTATGTTGTAGGCTTCGTGTTAGTTTCGGATACCCCGCTAGGGTATTGTTTGATACGGGAGCATCGCACTCCTTTCTTGCGGAGAGCTTCATCCGGAGGATAGGAGTTGAGTCTTTCTCGTCGGGAGCAGAGCTGAGAGTGCGCATGCCCAATGGGTCATCTATGACCACCGGGGCTAAAGGGCACATTTGTGGGAGCTAGACGGAGTTGTCTTCGCTCTGGAAGCAGCAGTGTTACCATTAGTAGAGTTCGATGTCATTTTGGGCATGGACTGGCTTGCAGAGCAGCGCGCCAGCATTGATTGTTTATCCAAGGTAGTGACTCTAAGGAGTAAGGGGAAAACGGAAGTCAAATTTGAGGGCCTTTGTGGAGTGGCCTGTTCCCTGATTTCGGCCATGCAGTTGGTGCGGGCGGTTAACCAGGGTGGTGTAGCGCTTGTAGCGTTATTGGAGGTTCGTCTCTCCCAACTGTCGATTGAGGAAGTGCCTGTGGTGGCAGAGTTCAAGGATGTATTTCCGGATGAACTCCCTGGAGCGCCTCCTCGGCGGGAGATCGACTTCTCGATCGAGTTAGTGCCGGAGGCTAGACCGGTGTCACGTCCTCCATTTAGGATGGCACCAAAGGAGTTGGCGGAACTTAAGGTACAGTTACAGGAACTGTTGGAGCAAGGGTATATTAGACCCAGTTCTTCACCGTGGAGCGCACCGGTGTGGTTTGTAAAGAAGAAAGAGGTAGCATGCGCCTGTGCATAGACTACCGAGAGCTCAATAAGTTGACCGTTAAGAATAAGTATCCGATCCCTCGGATAGACGACCTGTTTGACCAATTGGTGGGGTCAGTGGTATATTCGAAGTTGGACTTGAAGTCGGGATACTATCAGCTACGAATTCGGGATGAGGACATACCCAAAACTGCCTTTGGTACAAGGTATGGACACTTTGAGTTTACGGTGATGCCGTTCGGGTTGACGAACGCACCATCGGTGTTCATGGATCTGATGAATCGAGTATTCAGGATTACTTGGATTCGTTTGTGGTTGTCTTCATTGATGACATCCTGGTGTACTCCAAGTCGGAAGTGGAGCATGAGACCCACTTGAGAATAGTTTTGCAAGTGTTGAGGGAGAATGAGTTGTATGCAAAATTCTCCAAATGCGAGTTTTGGTTGGAGAAGGTGGCATTTTGGGCCACGTGATTAGTGGTGTGATGGGGTGGCAGTGGATCCAGCGAAGTGGAGGCCATCAGAGATTGGCCGGTGTTGAGGACCGTGGCGGAAGTCCGAATTTTCTTTGGACTACCGGGTATTATAGGAGATTCGTGGAGAATTTCTCGAAGATAGCTCTACCCCTCACCTCTCTCACTCGCAAAGACCATAAATTTGTGTGGACCCAAGAGTGCGGTCAAGCATTTGAGGCCCTGAAGGAGAGGCTTATGATGGCTCCGATCCTGAGTTTACCGCAAGGGACCGATGGATTTCAAATTTTCAGTGACGCATCGGGATGCGGTTTGGGTTGCGTTTTGGTGCAACATGGGAAGGTGATAGCTTTTTGGGTCTAGACAGCTGAAACCTCATGAGAGGAATTACCCCGTCCATGATTTGGAGTTGGCGGCGGTAATCTTCGCATTGAAAATTTGGCGACACTATGTGTATGGCGCAAGAGTGGAGATCTTCACGGACCATAAAGCCTGAAGTATCTCTTGGATCAAAAGGACTTGAATATGCGGCAACGCAGATGGGTTGAGTTTCTTGGAGACTACGAAGTGGCGATTCAGTATACGCCGGGTAAAGCCAACGTGGTGGCGGATGCGTTGAGTAGAAAGTACTCGGGGCAAGGAAATTGGATCGAAGCTCATGATGAGCGGTTGGTACGGGAATGGGAGTCCCTTGGATTGGAATGTGTTGCGAGAGGCGAGTCTAGCGTGGCTCGGTTGAACTGGATTGAAGTGCAAAACGACTTGTCCGATCGTATTCGGGAAGCGACTCGATTAGATGTGGAGTTTCAACCTTTTGTGTTGGAGGCTCAAACGGGCGAGAGCAGCACCTGGGAGATGATCGGGGGAATCTTGAGAAAGGATGGAAGGGTTTGTGTACCGCAGTTTGGCAATCTCCGTGAGGAGTTGATGTTTGAGGCTCACTTCTCAAAGTACTCCATTCACCCGGGCAGTACAAAGATGTACCTGGATATGAAGAAATCTTTTGGTGGCCGGGGTTGAAGCGAGATGTAGCTTTGTATGTGAGTCGTTGCCAAACATGTGCCTTGGTGAAGGCCGAATGTCAGAAACCGGGCGGGTTCCTGAAGCCCCTTCCAATTCCTGAGTGGAAATTTGAGGACATTTCATGGACTTTGTGCATGGTTTGCCTAGATCGCAGCATGGTAATGATGCTATTTGGGTGATCGTGGATCGCCTAACCAGGTGGCTCACTTCATCCCGAACCGGAAAGAGGACAGCGTGGAGAAGCTGGTGGAGTTGTATGTTCGCAACATTGTGCGACTGCACGGAATTCCTAAGATCATAGTTAGTGATCGCGATGGACGGTTTACATCAAGGACTGGAGACTGGTTCAGAAGAGCTTGGGCACGAAGCTAAAGTTCAGTACGGCGTTCCATCCTCAAACGATGGGCAAACGGAGAGAATGAACCGTACTATGGAGGATATGTTGAGGATGTGCGTTCTTGATTTTGGCAAGAGGTGGGAGGATCACCTCTTCATGGTAGAATTTGCGTACAACAACGGTTTTCAAGCTAGTATAAAGATGGCGCCATACGAAGCTTTGTATGGGAGGCGGTGTCGAACGCCAATGTCTTGGGCAGAGGTAGGAGACACCAAACTTCTGGGAAAGGATGCGGTAGCTGACGCTTGTGAGATGGTACGGACCATCCAAGAGCGTATGAAGGTGGCACAAGACAGACAAGCAAAATATTTCAATGCTCGTCACCGGAAGTTAGAATTTGCAGTTGGTGATTGGGTTTATCTGAAGGTCAAGCCGTTCAAAGGCGTCTCGCGGATTCGCCGACTCAAGAAGTTGAGTCCAAGGTTTTTGGGGCCTTTTGAAATTGTTGAGCGGGTAGGAGAAGCAGCCTATCGGTTGGCGTTGTCCGCAGATTTGAGTGGATTACATGATGTCTTCCACGTCTCCGTGTTGAGGAAAGCCTTGGTGGAGGCTAGCGTGGTGATTGAGCCGACATTGGTGCCGATTGAGGGAGACTTGAGGACGCGAGTCCTTCCAATCGCTATAGAAGATTCGGAGATTCGGCAGTTGCGGAATAAAGAAGTTAAACTTGTGAAAGTTTGTTGGGACAACTGCGGTCGTGAGGAGTTCTCGTGGGAGCGAGAACAAGCCATGCTAGAAGACTATCCAGAACTATTTTTGTCAGGTACAATTTAAGTTTTGTACACTTTTGTTTTGTAATTTCGGGACGAAATTCTGTTAAGTGGGGGGAGAGTTGTAACACCCAGTTTTTGCAAGAGGTTCAGTCTGCAGTGCTGAAAATTTTGGGTTCTGGCAGGAGGCACACGGCCTGCGACACGGGCGTGTCGCAGGGCGTGTCGAGGCCGTGTCGACACTCGGCCCAAGTGTCGACACTTTGTGCTCGACAGAGTGTCGAGAGTGGGGCACACGGCCTGCGACACGGGCGTGTCGCAGGGCGTGTCGAGGCCGTGTCGACACTCGGCCCAAGTGTCGACACTTTGTGCTCGACAGAGTGTCGAGAGTGGGGCACACGGCCTGCGACACGGGCGTGTCGCAGGGCGTGTCGAGGCCGTGTCGACACTTGGCCAAGTGTCGACACTTTGTCGCTCACAAGTGTCGAGACTGGGGCACACGGCCTGTGACACGGGCGTGTCACAGGGCGTGTCCCGCTTGGTCGCGATCTTCGCTCGACGTTTTTCCGCGGTGTCGACACAAAGCCTGTCGACGGGGTGTCGAGACTTGGCACACGGCTTGGGACACGGGCGTGTCCCAGGCCGTGTCACCTCTCGGGTTGGTGTTGGGGCCGTGTCGTTGGAGACACACGGCAGGCCACACGGCCGTGTCGCTGGGGACACGGGCGTGTCGGATTGAACACGGGCGTGTCGAATGCCCGTGTCTGATTCCAGGCGCGTCGATTTGAGACGCGAATGAGGCACACGGCCCTGGACACGGGCGTGTGCCAGGCCGTGTTCGGCCCAGGTCTTTTATTTTCCAGGCGAATCGCGGCCAGTCTTTTTCTGGTTTTGGGATCTAACGGTTCAGGCTATCTCCTGGGAAGTTAAGTCCGAATTTAGGGTTACAGATCCTCATTCTTTTTCAAGTCCTCTCTTTCTTAGTTCTTGAGAGAAACTAGAGCAAGGAGGAAGAAGAAGAACTCTTGGGCTGTAGGAAGGGTGTCGGAGCTCCAAATCGCGAGCCGAGTCCGGATCCGTGAAGCTTGGAGCGTTGCGAAGTTTTCCATCCGGCTAGTTTGCCATGGCAAGGAAGAGGAGTCGGAAGGTAACGACATCTCTCCTCTCGGTCTTTAGGATGCACGTTTTAGCATCGTTTCCTTCTAGATTTTGGGCACCAAACTCTCAAATGAGAGGGGTTTTGGTTTGCCAAGTTTCAAGAGGAACTTCCGGGTTGATTGAGTCCGTCCCCGACATATTTTTGCATTAGAGATCCGCTTCGCTAGTGTATTAGGCATGGTGGGTGAAGCCGTGGTCGCGACCGTTAGTCCGGCCCGGTGATGTTGCATACGAACTTAGGGATTCGTAGAGATTTCCGTTGCGGCAAGATGCGTTTGTGTTGTGGTGGTGATTGTCCCGCTGCTTGCAAAGGTACGTGTAGTCGAACCCGGACAAGGTTAGCTCCTCGTGGCGGTAGATGGTTTCCTTGAGGGACAAGGTTAGCTCCGTATGAGAATGGAGATGGTTTCCTTGGTGGATAAGGTTAGCTCCGCACGAGTTGGAGATGTTTTCCTTGGTGCGCGGGAACGCTGCGGTACATTGAGGGATTTAGATGTGTTTCAGTCTTGGTTTGTGTTGTGCCAAGGCGTGGCTATGTCTCCGTGGTCGGCTGGCTATCCCGTGACATGTGCGTCATGTGTGGAGAGTGTCCCGGCGAGACTAGTCCCCTTCTGTGAGACTGAGAGAATGCCAAGCTTGGGGCAAGCCCGGGCAAAGAGGCCGACGAGCGGGTGGGGTCCAGCAAGGCTTCTTAGAATCGGTCGGTCGGTGTTTGTTGGAATCTGACATGAGACGTCAGAGCTTGCAGGCAAGCCCGGGGCTAAGCCCATGAGCGGGTGGGGCCTTGGCAAGAATTCCTTGTGGCGGCCTGTGCGCCGTTTAAGGGAAAGGTGACTCCCTTAGTGTTTGCGGCTCTATGCCAATTGGGGAAATGTGAGTACCAAATGATGTGATGTTGTGCTAGATGCATACGCTGTAGGGTACCTTGGGTGAAGCCCGGGTGTTGCATTCATGTTGCATAGTAGGCCCTTTCTTTATATGCTCAACCAGTAGAGAACATGTTTGTTGATTGAGACATCCAAGCCTGTTTTAATGCTTTTCTAGTTATAGAAATTTATATTGCATATGAAGTGCTGACTTGCAGGTTGGAGGGTTCCCCGGGGTCCGTTAGGGGCGGCCGGGAGGAGATGTGTTGTTACACAGTTTGAGGTCAGCCTTTGCGACCCCCGTTACTAATAATTTTTACAGGGCCAGGATCGCACGCAGGAGCTAGCACGCCGGCCAAAAAGGCCTAAGCCCATGAAGTGTTTTCTCTTTTGGTAGCACTACTTTTGATTGATGTATGTTTGAGACTATTTTGTCCGGCTTGCATGCCGAGGTAGATTAGGAGTGCTGAGCACATTCATGTTTGATGTACTGTTTACTTTTGGACATTTGATGTAAGGCCATTTGTTTACTCTTTTGGTTAGTGGATAACTTCTAGTTGCGCTTGGTTTTCCGCGTGTTGTGCAAGTGTTTTGAGTTTGGGTAGCTATATCAACTTTTAATACTAAAGCTGTGGCGTTCGTATGTTGTGGGGCCCCGCCGGACCCATATTATACGTCCATTACAGGGAGGTGTTACATGGTAGGAGGTGGTGAAATGGCAGGGCGGGGCAGGGAAGGGAATACAACTAGGACGCCTTTGACCCTTGGCCTCCTATGGAATAGGTCAAAAGCGAGCCGAGCCCAGATATTGCGGCAAGATCGCGAGAGGGGAGGTCGAAATGAAGGTCGGAGTAAGCGGCAATAATGAGGAAAGACGCCTCATACACCCCTAGGTATTGGAG